>OY728141.1:252948356-253548356 GCA_963277665.1 Viscum album
GTGACCGCGGTGTGACCGCGGCGTGACCGTGGCGTGACCGCGGCGTGACCGCGGCGTGACCGCGGCATGACCGCTGTGTGACCACCGCAGGGTGTCGTCCTGGAGGAGTAATAGCCGCAGGGTGTCATCCTGGAGCAGGGCCAAATCACGGCGTGACCGCGGCGTGACCACCGTAGGGTGTCGTCCTGGAGGAGTAACCGCCGCAGGGTATCATCCTGGAGTAGGGCCAAATCACGATGTGACCGCGGCGTGACCGCGGCGAGACCGCAGCGTGACCGTAGTGTGACCGCCACATGGTTTCGTCCTGGAGGAGTAACCGCCGCAGGGTGTCGTCCTGGAGCAGGGCCAAATCATGGCGTGACGGCGGCGTGGCCGCGGAGTGACCGCGGTGTGACCGCGGTGTGACCGCGGCGTGACCGCGGCGTGACCGCGGCGTGACCGCGGCGTGACCGCAGCATGACCGCAGCGTGACCACAATGTGTTGGCCCGGTCCAGCGACATCCGCGGGGCAACATCTTCCACTTAGTTTCAAATAGGATGATATGGATGGCATGAGAGGATGTTTTCTCCGAAGATTTAATGAAATTAATGCTAATCTGTGATGACTAGAGGATTGGATGACCCCTGATATAGCTAATTCGGTGAGGTTTGGAGATCTAGAAATGTGTAGGAATACCTAGAGAAATACCCCATGGGATCAGGAAAATCACAGGTTACATAACATGTAAGCTGACATTACTGGTACCGTTGGACCCCTGGGCTGTGGAACTGGGATTTTGGTTGGATTTAAATATCACATGCCATGTGACATGGTCACACAACATGGGACCCATCTTAAAAGTCTAACGGAACTTAAAGATTGTCTTGGTTCAAACAACTATTTTAATCAAAAGAGGGAAACCCTCTACAGGGATATAAAAAGGTTCAAGTACGATGTGTGCTTTATGACTAACAATGACATCAAGTATAAGGAAAACATCAATGCAATAATGTTAAGAAAGGTATACCACTGTGAGTTTTCACAGACAGCGCACCTCCGTTGGAGGGGTTTTATTACAAAACCAGGACTTATTTATCAAACGAAAAAATTATCTGAACTAACACTTATTCAAGAATTTCAATTTAATATAAAAATGAAAAATTAAGAAGGCAACTAAATGCAATTTAAAACATTCTCTAATTAAATGGGCTAGGAGAGGGACCCTACCTCAACCTCAAGGCGCGTTTTCTTTTGACAACGACAACTCGAATATTGCTTTTTTCCGCTTGCACGCATATGCAACTTAACATATATGTAAGGACACCTAGCCCCTATGTACATATTTTCATAGCCAAATATGCACAAGGGGGGCCTTAGATATATTTTTATACTTGAATGTACCCCTTTATACTTACACGCGTATGCATTTTTCATATCTATATATAAGCACACCTAGCCCCAATATATATATTCATACTGCCATGAGTGAATATATATAAAGGGGGAACTTATATATGCATATGCCTACCTATGCATACACATGTAAGCCTTCGTCAACGGTGATTCGAATCCACCTCAATGAAATAAAAAACACACAACAAAAATATAAAGAACCCAAGCCCTGGACACCACTGCCAGTCCCCCCCCCCCCCCACACCCTGGACACCCCTCCCCCTTGGCTGGACAGGCCGTCCCCCTGTTAGACACCCATCCCCCTGCTGGACACCGTTGCCCCCTGCCCCCTACCCCCTGCCCCTTGCCCCTACCCCCTGCCACCAGCCCCCTGCCCCCTGCCCCCTCCCCTTCCCCCTGCACCCCACTAGAGAGCCCCCATGCCCCAACTAGACAGCCCCACTTGACACCCCCTGCACCCCCTGGACACCCCTCCCCCTGCTGGACACCCCCCTTCCAGAAACCCCTCCCCCTGCTAGACACCCCCATGCCACTGATAAGTGCAGATTTGTACAGAAATTCTGCAATCCATCCTCTATTAATACTTTATTGAAAGATGCTCTGAAAGGGAAAAATATTAATACAAAACACTATGTTAGAAAAAAAATACAAATAAGGTTAAAAAGAGGTCACCTGGGGTACAAACGACCAACATACATGAATCAAGAAATAGAAAATAGATTATTCCCAACATTTTTTACACAACCAGAACATGTCTAGGACGATCATTATAGACCTCAACCTATAGGTTACACATGACATATACTAATAGGGCTGCCACATTTTACTCTACCTGCTGTTACACCTATTCATGCTCCTTCTCAACTAGACATTCCTCAAGGACAACCCCTCCCCCCTGCTGGACAGCCCCTCCCCCTACCTGAACACCCCTTCCCCATGCTGGACACCCCTCCCCCCTGCTGGACAGCCCTCCCCCCTGCTGGACAGCCCTCCCCCCTACTGGACAGCCCCGCCCCCCTGCTGGACACCCCTCCCCCCTGCAGGACACCCCTCCCCCCTGCCGGACACCCCTCCCCCCATGTTGGACACCCCTCCCCCCTGCTGGATAGCCCTCCCCCTATTGGACAGCCCCTGCCCCTTCCTAGAAACCCCTCCCCCCTACTGGATAGCCCCTCCCCCTGCCTGGACACCCCTCCCCCAGCTGGACACCCCTCCCCCTGCTGGACACCCCTCCCCCTACTAGACACCCCTCCCCCTGCATGGACAACCCATCCCCCTGCCATACACCCCTCCTCCCTGCCGGACACCCCTCCCCCCTGCTAGACAGCCCGCCCCCCTGTTGGACAACCCTCCCCCCTTGCTAGACAGCCCCTCCCCCTGCCTGGACACCCCTCCCCCCTGCTGGACACCCCTCCCCCTACTGGACACCCCTCCCCCTACCTGGACAGCCCATCCCCCATGCCGGACACCCCTCCCCCCCTGCCAGACACCCCTCCCCCTACCAGACACCCCTCCCCCTACCTGGATAGTTCTATTGGTACTCACACAATTTTTGGGAAATTTTCTCAGTTGTGGGGAACTCAATTTGGTTGGATATACATACCGATAACCCAAGGTTTGGACACTATGTGATAACCCATGTGAATGTGGACATGTATATAATGATTCTAGAAGAAGTAGTCTTAACTAACTAGATGAATGTATAGAATTTATGATCCAATACGAAAGGAAACCACAGTTCTACATGAATTATATGTTTTTTCCATCATTCTCCAGAATGTAATAGGGACAAGGAGTGTTCTTTTTACAATATGAAGGGGAATGATGTCTCTAACTATGAAAGTTGGAACGGTAATACGAATATTCCAATATAAGACTTAGAGAGAAAATACACTATTGTCCCTTATAATGTGGATAAGATAGGGGTTATATCAGTGTAGAAGGATACTGGGAAAACTACAGACTTAATCACTTCAACATCACCTTAGGATGGTCCTTCTAATGAAAAAAACATGGATTATTCTCAGTGTGTTGTATTTACTCTAGAGGGCCCACCCATGGGAAAATCCTTGAATAAGGACAATGTACCCCTTCCTGATAGAGAGATAAACATAGGATAGAACATCCAGTTTGAGGGGCATGTATTTTGGGGGCACCTTTCCCTGATGTTTTGTACAGATCCAAGGGACTGTAGGTATTTGCAACTTTGTAGGAAAACCTAATTTAAATACTCACGAATGGGAAAAATAGGCAGAAATTCAATGTGGACCTCTATAAAAATGTAGCTAGTCTTAAAGAGAGTACTTAAAATGAGGCAAAATTTGATGTTATGCCTACATATAGGTGTTTCTTTTAGGATGCTTTACCAAACCTGATTGCATCTCGTGGTTCTCAAGTGGTGAAAAATGGGAAAAAATTCTTGCAGGTTCCTACCTATAATTAATTGATGATGACACATTCTGAGGGACCCCTCATGCATGTTTCATACATAGCTATCTAGGAACAATCCAGGAAGGAAACCTCACCAGGTTCGCTGAATATGAGTACACCTAAGGATCATCAAAATAATTTGCAGCAGAATCCCTTACCTACTAAAAATAATGATCAGTATGGGGTTTCACGAAAGTACCTGCTGCAATGATTACTAAGAATAAGGCCTCCATAGAGTCACAATCTTATCCTAGATAGTATATGGATAAATTTACACACTTAAGTCTTGTATTAATGTATGATGATGATGAGGAAATTTCAATTAGTTAGAAGGTTATCATCACCTCCAATATGGTAAATGAAGATGAATATCCAAAAGCTAAAGGCATGTGTAGTGACCCAAAATTATAGAACAAGAAAAATAATTGGAGTAATGGTATGGAGAAACTGCCCCCTACCCCCTGCCCCCATCCCCCTACCCCCCCTCCATCCTGCACCCTACCCCCTGCCCCCTGCCCCCCTCCACCCAACCCCTTAGCCTGCACAACACCCCCTGCACCCCCCTGCACCCTCCCTGCCCCCTGCCCCCTCCACCCTCCCCCATGCCCCTGCCCCTACCCCTTGCCCCCTGCCCCCTACCCCCCTCCACCCTGCCCCCCCTGCACCCCTCCACCGTGCCCCCTTCCCCCCTCCACCCATCCCCCTATCATACTTCAATACATCCCAAATATATTATCAAAAACACTTCAAGACATAAAATGACTATTTTCAACAAATATAACAAAAGACCAAAATATATGATGCAAGAACCACAAATCAAAGACCCCTCTCAACATACATTATGTAGTATGGTAAAAAGAAATAAATGAACATACCAAAATGTTACCATCATACAAAATGGTGCCTTAAGAGTACTTTGGGTGCATATTTCTTTTTCACCCTAAGCCTATATTTTACCTACAAGAAATAAAGAAAAAAATAACAAAATAAATCAGAAGTAATTATGTAGAGAATAAATAATTGATAAGAAATATATTTGTGTTTATGTTCCTGAATACAAACATGTATCCTACAAAACTAGTAGATGCAAGAACCACAAATCAAAGCTTACTTGAGAGGATAATGTTTTGTTTTGAAAAGTTCAACTATTAGAAATTAGAGCTTAAAAAATTTCATCACTAGTTGCACCCAATCTTCATCAAACTGTAAAAGGTTTATAGAAGATATATGGTGATACAATCATATCGAGCACAACAATTGAGTACCATAGAATTCAGCTCATAAAAAAGATTTTAGAATTGGAACCATAAAACTATGATTAAATTTTTATTTTATGTTTGTAAAACTACATGGGAACAAAATAATATGTTAATATCACTCTAATAAAAACCAATAACTGAGAAATGAAGTTCACATAGATTCCCATTACCAAGAATGGATATTCCCCCTTGCTTGTCAGTTGCATGCCAACGTGCCCGCATTTGAACCAACACCAACCACCTCGTCCTATGGTAGAAATGATTAATTATATATATGCATCAATTTGTAACAATAAAGATTTTTTTTATCTAATTACAAACAAAGCATATAACTAATATATTAAAAACAAAATAAATGAAGAAAATAGAGTTCAAACAATCACACAAAATGCATGAATGATACCCACTAGATACTATATTAACAACTTCAACACATATTCATGGATTTTAATGTAGATTCTTGTTAACATTTGAAGTTCAAAAATAATTTTTAGTAAAACATTAAAATAAGTATACACACCAGAATTCCAATAAAAAAAGGTAGTAAAAAAGGAAGCAACCACCAACAGATCTAACAAGATGATTTCAGCATATAAAATTTATTAAAAGGCAACTTCCAACCATTTATTTCAACTAAAAAAAATAAGTAAATTTTCAAGTTTAAGTAGAAAAATCACAGAATTTAAACTATTACTCCCATGGTGTAGATGCTCTATTCATTTGAGATCATTGTAAAAAATTTCCCTTTTTTTCTTGTTGAATAAATACCTTTGGTTTCCAAAATTTCATCTCCTATAAGTGTAAATATATACATTAATTTATAAAATTTAAAGTTCAAAATAGAACAAAACTAGAGTAAAAACTATGGTAGATTGGTTCAATGTTACTATGAAATATAACTTCTCTAGATCTATAAAAATTGTTGAATCTATACTTCAATAGGATGTGAAATTATGCTCACCAAAGTACTAAAAAATAGAAATTATAACGTGCATTAACTTATTCTATGTGAATAACATAATTTTTTTTATAAAAATCAATAAAAAAGAATGTTTAAACAATGATTTAGAATTATAAAATTTAGGATTAGAAAAAAATTGTGTACCCTTACCTCACACTTAATTTGAAGTATATAATAAGAATTTAAACTCTTAAAAATTTAAGGGTGGAAGGAAACAACCTGAAAATTTTCTTAGAGTGAAAGAAGTTACTCAAAATGGGCTGCCATGTGAAGTGACCCACCTAAATTTCTACAAAAAAAGACCTCAATAAAAAAAACTTTATTAAATAAGGTCAAATAAAAAAACTAAAAAAAAGTAACAAGATAATCTTGGGTTTATCCCCCAAGTGGTTCTATATTTAGATTTCTCACAGTTGAAAAATCATTGATTCAACCCCAATTAGATGGAGGATGTGTATTCTTACTTAAGAACTAGCATAAAATCTTCTTTCTAGATATAGTAATCAACTCAAATAGTATTTTAACACCCCATTTTCATATACTTTTAATTTCTCCACTTTGAAATTATAACTTCCTAGGAGTAGTGGAAAGGGGGGAAAAGGGGGTATATTCCCTCTTCTTCAACTTGAGGAGTGATGTGCATAAATTGTAAAAATTCAATTCTTGGATGTGATTTTTCATCTGATTCAATATACTATCTAAATTCATTATTAAAAACCACATATGTATCAATATACACTTTTTCATTAGTGTGCAACTTCAAAATATCCTCTTGCTCTTTGACCACTCCCAAACATTGAATTACAATTAGATTTTTTGAGTTTCAAAAGTTTCTCATCAGGTGTATTAATAACCTTCTCATGCACCTCTAGTAAATCATGAATTTCACTTGAATGTACACAACATACATAGGGAGAAGAGATATCAAAATCATACACAAAAAAATCACAATAATATAAATGAAAAGCTTTTTCAATTAAATAAAAAACTTCATTAATTTGGTCATCTTGATCTTTTTAAAGAAAAAACGGTGATCCTAGGAGTGTTTCTATGTTAGAAGTGATTTATTCAACCTCCTCCAACCTCTTATCATGACAAAAATCCCCAATTTTATAATTTTTCAAAGTAAAGGATAGGGTATCTTTAATTGGTTCATCATCTTATGATTTCACAAGAATTTTGAAAGGATTATCAGGAATATCCCACTACTAAAAGACCACCTTGGAGAGGTGGGTTACATTACTTCTATTTGTCCTTTGACATATTCATAGACCTAGTCCCAATTTGTAGAGAAAAATATGAGTAATACCTTTTATCTTTCTAGTTGACCCTCCCTATCTTACACATCTCATACATGGATACATTTAATCATGAACCTCGTCCTCTAAATCACCTAAAAAGTGGAAAGAACATTCATCACATGACCAATTTTCAGGGACCTGCTCCTCTCCAACGGTTCTGACCAGGTATTGTTCAAAATTCTGGACTAGTTCATCATATGAAAAAAAGATCAAAATGGGTATCCATCACAATACCTCCCACTTCTATAGAACTCTTCATGAATGTGGCCTCACTCCCTTAAACCTATTCTGATACATTGCCGCTTGTTGAAAATGAGAAAACGGAGGGATTCTTGGGACCACCCTCATCCATATTCTTCAATTCCATAACCGAGTAATGCTCACTGAAACCATGGAGAGGAGGGCACGGCGCGGAGGCCACGGTGAGGAGGGCGCGACAAGGAGGGCACGACGCGGAGGAGGTGTCGGGGAGGAGGGCGCGGCGAGGAGGCATCGGGGAGGAGGGTGCGGCAAGGAGGAGGGCGCAGTGAGGAGGGCGCGGCGAGGAGGGTGCGGCGAGGAGGGTGCGGCGCGGAGGAGGCATTGGCGTGGAGGCATCGGGGAGGGGGAGGGCGCGGTGAGGAGGAGGAATCGCGAGGGGGAGGAGAAGGAGCCCGATGGGTTTGGAAAAAAACGGGGATGTTGGATATAGCCACGGATGAAATAATTAACCGTGGCAGTATAAAAGATATAGCCACGGACCTAAAAAACTATGGTTATAGGTCTGTGGCTATAGCTCAGATTTCTAGTAGTGACCCTTAAAGGGATTGAGTATGGATGTTAACATCCATCATAAATGGTAATAACAAGATTGTGTGTTTGTTTTTGTTGATTACATGTTTTGAATTGTAAGTATTTGTGAAAAATTAAAAAATTAGAAATAGTTGAAATCATTTTTGATTTTCCTTGAAAAATTATTGTGTCAGTTGTTGATGTATTCCTTGAAAAAAGTGTTTTTGAAGTCTTGTTTGATTGTTTTCCTTGTAAAACTATTTTTGTTTGTTATAAACTCTATTAAATTATTATCAAACTATTTTATATAAATTTTTTAATTTTTTTAATCCTAGTTGTGTGAGTTGGAAATTCATTATAGATATCCATCTATGTTTTATAATCAATCCTACAAGGGCGTTATGGTGCATTTTCTTTTGTTATATATAGAGAAAAAGTTAAAGGTAAGGTACCCCGGTTCTTTTTTTATGCTTCTTGATACCTTGGTCTGGGCATTTGTATTTAGATATTGGAGTATATTGGGAGTTTTTTCTAGTGTATTTAGTGACTTTTGATTTTTTATAATTATGTTCCATTGGGTATGTCACATTGATTCTTCTTATAATATGATATTTTATTTTGGTTCAGTCTTATATTTCCTTGAATTTTAGTACCCATGCATCATTAAGAAGTTTGGTTGTTATGGTTATCATTGGTTTGATAATTTTATCTTAAAATGTAAAATATTCCCCCAAATGTTTATGAGGCCCTATGAATTTATTCCCAACCTTTAGTGTCTTAAGGATTTCAACTAAGGCCAAGTATCTCCCCCGTCACTTCTCAACACTTGGAAGAGGGGCTGAATGTTATAGTGAAATTCTCACTTAGATTCCATTTTTTGTTACAAATTATTTATTCTCCTACATTTACATATTTAAAATTCATATTGTTTCTACATAATCTATTCAAAAAAGAGGCCAAAAAAATAAAGGCAAAAAAAATTACAACGTCTTCAATCCTACATCTATTTATGATTTTTCTTCATCCCTTATCTTTTTATTCCCATATTTACCGTTTGAATCCATTGTGAATTTTATCTTTGAATTATAGTTCGAAATTTACACAATCCAATGATCCTTTATATTTTTTGAAATTGGGTAATAATTATATAGGAAGCAAGTTGAGTGGTAAAATTCAAGAGTGTTAAATTTTTTTAAAAAACCAAAATTGATTGAAATGTTATTTAACATACTTTTTTGATTATAGACACATGTGTGAGTGTTTTAGTTCCATATTCCATTATGTTAAATTTTTCATGCAGGATTCCTAAATTTTTGAGGTGAGTAACACCAATGAAATAGAAAATATGTTGTTCATGATGGTTGTACAAGAAGAATTCCAAAAGTTTAATGTGATGATGGATGAATTGAAATCCCCTTAAAATCCTAGAGCACCACCATGGAGGATGGTCAATGAAGAAGAGTAGTAGCTCAAGGGTTTTTTTGGGTCACCAATTTAGAGAAATCCATCACTATGGATGAAAAAAAATGATATTTGAGGAGTAAAGTTAAGGATCCCTTTATTATAAGGTAATAATGATCCCAAAAAATATATAGAATAGGAACAAAAGTAAGAGAATGTTTTTTAAAGATCTATTCAATGGAAAATAAGGTAAATTTGGTGGTTATGGAATTCGTCTACTATGATAGTATTTGGTAGGAATAACTAAAAGTGATTCAATGAAAAAGTATAGAAAGAATCATTTTCACTTGGGATGATATGAATGTGGTCATGCATAAAACAATTATCTGTTGCCACTATTATCAGGATTTGTTCCTCAAGTTGTATGACATTAAATAAGGAGCTAGGTGTGTTTAGTATTATCATAAATATATAGAGATCATCATGATTTGGTCCAATATTGATGAGGATAAAGATGAAACCATGGATAGGTTAGTGAATGGACTCAACCATGACCTTTTGGATATAGTGGATATGCACCTCTATTTGGATATAGAGTATCTTCTTCGCATAGCTAGAAAATTAGAGATGAAATAAAAGGAAGAAAAGATGTTCCCTACCTCTTATGGTAGAGATTATAAACCTTCTTTAATGTTGAATGATTCAAAACCATAAGAAAATGTAAGGTAACACAAAACATATTCAAATTAGATGACCAAACCAAAACAATTCTTTCCAAAATCCAAAAGTAAAATGGAGGGTAAGGTAGTTTCTAAATCACATGATATCAATTGTTTTATATGTCAAGGATTTTTAAATTATGCCTTTCTATTCCCAAATAAGATATCCATGATTATTCTAGATTATGGATGTGTTCATAGTGCTAGATCAAGTGAAGATGAAATTCCACCACATTATGAGTGTTCTGATGTGGAAATAGAGAGCCTCGTACATGGGGGAATTCTTGTATAAAGGCATTATTTGACTACTCAAACCAAATTAGAACATGATAAATAGGAAATGAATCACATTTTTTATACTCTATGCCTCACCAAGGATATGGTATGTATTAAGATCAGTGATGGGGGTAGTTACACAAACATAGAAAGTGGTTTAATGGTTAATAAATTGGGTTTATCTATGACTAAGAATCCTAGTACTTATATATTGTAATGGTTAAATAATAATGGGGATGTTAAAGTGACTAAAGAAGTGAAATTTCCATTTTCTTTTGGGATGTATGAAGACATGGTGATATGCGAAGTTTTTCCCATGCATGATAGTTATATCTTATTGGTTAGGCCTTTTAAATTTTATACGAGGATCACACATGATAGATAAACTAAATGCTATTCTTTTTAAAACAATGGGAGTACGATTATACATACACCATTGAGGATGTTGTGAGATTATAAAGACCAAGTTTGGATTTATAGAGATTATGAAAAGTTATAAAAAAAGAAAGAAGAAAGAAAAAATACAATGGAAATACCAAGTGTGAAAAAGTAGTGAAGAGTGACATAAATAGAAATGAGGGAAATAAAATAGTTAAAAAAGAGTGACAATATGAGTGAAAACAATATTTTTGAGTGAAAATATGAGTGGAAACAAGAGTTTTGAGTGTTTTTAGGATTATAAAGTTATGTAGGGGTTTAAAGTGTTTTTAGGATTCCACAGTTTTCTTAGGGGGTTTTAAAAAAATTGAGGCTTTATGTTTTTGGTGTTTTTAGGGATTTGTAGGATGTTTTTTGGGTTTTTAGTGTTTTTATGGATTTTTTGGGGATTTCTGTTTTTTTAGGGTTTTATGGACTATTATGTTTTTTAGTGTTTTTTAGGTTTTTTGGGTTTTAGGTGTTTTAAATTTTGAATGTTTTTATAGGGATTTTCATGGTTTTAGGGTTTTTTATGTTTTTAGGGATTTTTTGGATTTTTATGGCCTTTTGGATTTTTAGTATTTTTAGTGGTTTTAGGGTTTTTATTGTTTTTATATTTGATGTTAAATGGATTTTAATTTTTTTTTGTGGTATTAATATTTTTAATGTTTTTTCATATGGTTTTTACGTGTTTTATGGTTTTGATAATCATTTAAGGGTTCTAATCATTTTAGGTGCTTTATAAGTTCTTAGGTTTTTATTTTTTATAGGGTATTTTTTGGGATTTTATGATTTTTATGATTTTGAGGTTTTTTAGTATTTTAACTATTTTTCTGGGTTTGAGGTTATTTTATGGGTTTTACCATTTACAAAAAAAATTAAGTATTAAGTGCTTCTCATTTTAAAGGTTTTCAAATGGGTTTAAGGGGTTTATTTTTATACATTTTTAGTGATTTTATCAATTTTAATGGTTTTTAGGCTTTTCTAGGATTATGTGTGTTTTTAAGGATTCTGGGTATTTATCGCTTTCTAGGATTATATGGATTTTGTGGGTTTTTAAGTTTTTTATGGGTTAATTTTTTTTCAGATATTTTAGTGGTATTTATTGGGATTTATGGGGTTTTATAGTTTTTATGGGTTTTTATTATTTTTACGGTTTTGGGGTTTTAGGTTTTTTAGGATTTTTATCATTTTTTAGGATTTTTAGGGGTTTTAAGATTTTTTATTTTTTCAAGGTTTTATAAGGGTTTCTTGGGTTTTTAGGGTTTTTTATTATTTTTATGGTTTTTAGGGTTTTATGGATTTTGAGGGGTTTTATGGTTCTTTTATGGTTTTAGGGTTTTATGTGTATTTTGGGTTTTTCGTGTTTTTTTGGGTTTCAATGTTTTTTTATAATTTTTTATCTTTTTTTGGGGGTTAATGTTTTTTAGAAAATTTTAATTGGTTTTATGGTTTTTATTTTTTTCATGGTTTTTATGGTTTTTATGAAATTTATGGTTTTCATGGCCTTTTGAGGAATTTTTTGGGGTTTTCACACTTTTAGGTGTTTTTTTGTTTTTTGTGTTTTTTTGGTTTTTAAATATTTCTTAGAGGGTTTTAATTTTTTAGGTTTTTTTAAATTTTTTGGTATTTTTTGGGTTTCTATGGGATTTTAGAGTTTTTTAGGGATTTTGATGATTTATATGGTTTTAGGGTTTTTAGGGTTTTTGGTTTTTTTGAGTTATTTTGGATTTTTAATTTTTTTAATGTTTTCATGGTTTTTAGGGGTTTAATGGGTTTTAAAATAATTTAGTGGGATTTTAGGTATTTAATGGGTTTGGAGTTTTTTATAGTTTTAGGTATTTTTATGGGTTTTAGGGGATTTTGGTCTTTTATTGTTTTTAGGGTTTTTTGGTTTTTTGGGTTCTAATTTTTTTTAGGTTTTTAAGATTTTCTTTGTGGTTTTCAGGTTTTTTATTGATTTTTATATTTTTAGGTATTTTTGGGGACATATAGTATTTTTATAGTTTTTAGTTTTTTCACGGACATTGTGGGTTTTTAGGGTTTTAAGTTTTTTTATGTTTTTTCTGGATTTTATGAGTTTTCAAGATTTTGATGTTTTCATAGGGGTTTTAGGGTATTTAGGATCTTTTATGTGTTTATGGTTTTTTAAATATGTTTTATCTTATTTATGGATTTATGGGTTTTTATGGTTTTTAGGGTTTTTTTGGTTTTTTTGGGTATTGGGAGTTTTTTGAGTTTTTTAGGTGTTTAATGTTTTTAATGTTTTTAAAGTTTTAATGGGATTAGATGGTTTTTAGATTTTCTAGTAGTTTTTATGGTTTTTAAGGGTTTGTAGGATTTTTATAGTTTTAGGTGGTTTTATGGATTTTAGTGGGTTTTTTGGGTTTTTAGGGTCATTTTGGTTTATTTAATGTTTTTACCATTTTTTGGGTTTTTTAGGGGATTTAATTGTTTTTTTAAGGTTTTATTATGGGTTTTTTAAGTTTTTATATTTTTATAGATTCTTAGGTTTTTTTAGGATTTTATTTCTTTCAAGGTTTTTAGTGATTTTGAGGATTTTAGGGTTTTAAGGGGTTTAAGGTTTTTACCCTTTTTATGTTTTTAGTGGTTTTATATTTTTTTAATTATTTTATTATATTTTTCTAGGCTTTTAGTGTTTTTAGGATTTTAGGTATTTTTAGGGATTTATATGGGTTTCAAGGGCTTTTATGGATTTTGATATTTTTAAGGGTTTTTATGTTTTTTTGGGGTTTTATGGGGTTTTTTTATTTTTCAAGGTTTTTTTGGTTTTTTAGTTTTTCTTAAATATTCTTATGTTTTATGGGTTTTTACGGTTTTAAATGTTTTAATGGGTTTCATGGTTTTTTGGTATTTTTAAGGTTTTTAGGGTCTTTTATGGTTTTAATGTTTTTTTTAGGTTTGTAGGGGTTTAAAGTGTTTTTAGTTTTTTAAGGTTTTTAAGGGGTTTTCAAGGTTTTTAGGGGTTTTTATGATTTTAGGGATTTTAGGTATTTTTATTTTTTTTTGGTACTTAACGGTTTTAGGATTTTTATGGTTTTAAGAATCTTTTAGGATTTTTAGTGGTTTTAAGTGTTTTTATGTTTTTTTTGATTTTCTTATTGTGTTTTTGGGTTTTAGGGTTGTTTATGTTTTTTTATATTTTAAGTAATTTTTTACTATTTTAAGTTTTTTTAGGTTTTTTAGGGATTTTGAGGGGTTTTAGAGGTTTTAGAGGTTTTTTTGTTTTTTTGGGGTTCTAGGTTTTTTTGTTTATAAGGTTTTCAGATTTTTAATGTTTTTAAAAAAATTATGGGTTTAAAGGTTTTTTTGAGTTATAGGTGTTTTTTAGTATTTTTATTATCTTTTTTTATTTTTTTGGTATTTATTGGTTTTTATGTTTTCTGGTTGTTTTTAGAGTATTTTAGGGTTTTTAGGGTACTTAGCATTTTTAGGTTTTTAAGGTTTTAATGTGTTTTTTGGTTTTCTTTGGGGTTTTAGGTTTTTTTATGTATTTATGGATTTTTTTGTATTTTTTAGGATTTCTATGTACTTTTATGGTTTTTAGGAATTTTTAGGGTTTCTTAGGATTTTTTATGTTTTTAGAGTTTTTTCATTTATTATGATTTTTAGGGTCCTTAAGTGTTTTTAGGTTTTTAATGTTTTCTTTGAGTTTTTTATGGTTTTTAGTGGTTTTTAGGTTTTTTTGATTTTTAGGTCTTTTATACATTTTTTATGGTTTTAGGGGTTTTCGGGATTTTGAAGGCCATTACGATTTTTTACTATTTTTATCACATTTTTGGGTTTTTTATGGGTTTTCAGTTTTTTAGGAATGTTAATATTTTTTTTGATTTTTTAACATTTTAGGGGTTTTAAGTGTTTTTAGATATTTTTATTGTTATAAGGGTTTTTAGGGGTTTTAGGGATTTTTATGGTTTTTTGGATTTTTAGTGTTTTTACAACTTTAAGGCCTTTTATGATTTTTAGAATTTTTTGTTTTTTAGGTGTTCAATGTGTTCTATGTTTTTTAATGTTTCCGTAGGGTTTTAGGGTTTTTTAAAATTTTCAAAAGTGTTAGGGCATATTTATGATATTATTTTTAGGGTTTTGTGGATTTTGAAATGTTTTATGGTTTTAAATGTTTTTATGGTTTTATCATTTTTTATATTTTTTTGTGGTTTTAAATTTTTCGATTTTTTAAGGTTTTCTTAGGGTTGTTAAAGGTTTTCATGTTTTTATTAAATTTTAGATATTTTTTAATATTATAATGTTTCTTTAGGGTTTTTTAGCGTTTCTTAAGGTTTTTATATTTTCTAGGGGTTTTAAGGGTTTTATATATTTTTATATTTTTATATTTTTATTAGTGGTTATCAAGTTTTTTAGTGTTTCTTACATTTTTTTGATACTTTTTTGGATTTTTTTGGTTTAGAGGGATTTTAGGAATTTTGATTTGGTTTAGAGATTTTCTCATGTTTGGGGTTTTGATTTATTTTGTGTATTTTAAGGTTTTTTTATTTTAGGGGATTTAATATTTTTTATAATTTTTTAAAGATTTTATATGATTAAAGTGTTTTCATAATTTTAGTTGTTTTTTTGGTTTTTATGGTTTTTATGATTTAAGGGGGTTTTTTGGTTTTTCGTGGTTTTTATGGTTTTTAGCGGTTTTATGTGTTTTTAGGGATTTTAGGATCTTTTAGGGTTTTTAGTGTTTTTTGCAGTTTTAGGTTTTAAGAAATTTTAAGTTTTTTTATGTTTATATGGTTTTCTTAGGATTTTTTGGGGAATGTTAGTGTTTTAATTTTGTAGGTATTTTTTGAGATTTTTTATGATTTTTATGGTTTTTAGGATTTTTAGGGATTTTGAGGGGTTTAGGTTTTTTATCATTTTATGGTTTTTAGTATTTTTAGGATTTTATTGGCTTTATGTGTCTTTAGGTTTTTATGATTTTCTTCTTATTTTTATGGTTTTTATGGTTTTTTCATTTTAGCGATATTTATGTTCTTTTAAGGAATTTTATGATTTTTAGGGTTTAATGGGGGTTTTTTTTGGTTTTTATGGTTTTATTGAGTTATTTAGGGTTTTAAAGGGATTTTATATTTTTTAAAATTTTTAGGGGATTAAAGTGTTTTTAGAGTTTTTAGAGGTGTTATGGGTTTTATAGGTTTTTGAGGTTTTTAGGGGTTATATGGTTTTTAGGGCTTCTTGGTTTTCTTAGGTTTTTAGGGTTTTTCGTGTTTGTTATTTTTTTATGGGTTTTCGTGTTTTTAGTTTTTATGGTTTTTTAGGGTTTTCTAGGGTTTTATGGATTTTTATGTTTTTGGGGGGGGTTTTAGGGTTTTTTTAATTTTTATGGTTTTTAGGGTTATAGGTTTTTTGTGTTTATATTAATTTGGGGTTTGTGGGGGGGGGGGGTATAGGGTTTTTATGGGTTTTTAGGGTTTAAATGGATTTTATAGATTTTATTTGGAATTTAGGGTTTTTAGGTTTTTATGGATTTTTATGTTTTTAGGGTTTTAGGGTTTTTATATTTTTTTATGTTTTAGGGGTTTTAAGTGTTTTTATGATTTAAGGATTTATTTGGGTTTTTCATGGTTTATAGGGTTTTTACATTTTTAGATATATTTAGGATTTTATGTTTTTTAGTGTTTTCATGGATTTCTAGGGTTTTTTGGGGTGTTTATGGTTTTTAGGATTTTACCTCTATTTTATGTTTTTAGGATTTTTATGTGTTTTTAGGTTTTTAAGGTTTTCATCGGAGGCTTTAGGGCCGATAGGGTTTTTATGTTTTTAGGGATTTTTTTGGATTTCTATATCTTTTTAATACTTTTAAGGATTCTGATGTTTTTAGTTTTTTTTGGGTTTTAAGGTTTTTTAAGATTTCAGTATGTTTTTTTATTTTTAGGGTTTTAGGTTTTTTTGGGATTTTTTAATGTGTTTAAGGCTTTAAATGGTATTTAGAGTTTTTTGTTTTATCATTGTGGTTTATGGTCTTTTAGGGTTTTTATAGTTTTTAGGGGTTCTTATGGTTTTTAGGGGTTTCTATTTTCTTTTATGGTTTTTATGGATTTTATCATTTTTAGGTTTATTAGGGATTTTATGTGTGTTCTGGTTTCTAAGGATTCATTAGGGGGTTTTATGGTTTTTAGGGGTTTTAAAAGTTTTAGTGATTTTAGGGATTTCTTTTATTTGTATTGTTTTTTATAATTTTTAGGGATATTGAGGGTTTTATGGGTTTTAGGTTTTTTATCATATTTAGGGTGTTAAAGGGTTTTTAGGGTTTTCGATGTTATAATAGTTTTCAGTTTTTTAAGGAATTATTAGGGTTTTTCAAGGTCTGTTATGTTTTTATTGATTTTTAAGGATTTTAATGATTTTTACTGTTTTGTAGGCTTCTGAGGGTTTTTGTTTTTAACATTTTTTTTGGTTTTCTGGGTTTTAGGATTTTTATTTTAGTAATATTTTATGGTTTTTAGATTTTATTTTAATTCTTTTAGGGGGTTAAAGTGTTTTATTGTTTTTAGTAATTTTAGTGTTTTTATGATATTTTAGGGTTTTTAGGGTGTTTAGGGTCTTTTAGGGTTTTTAAAGGTATTTTTATTTTTTAGGTTTTAGGGGTTTTAAGTGTTTTTATATTTTTAATATTTTTTGTCTTTTTAGGGGATTTTTCTTTTTAGGGATTTATATGGTTTTATAGGATGTTTTTTTGTTTTTTGGGTTTTTGATGATTTTGAGGGATTTTAGGGTTTTATGGGTTTTAGGTGTTTTACGGGTTTTAGAATTTTTAGGTTTTTAAGGTTTTATAATGGGATTTTAGGAGTTTTTGGATTGTTTTAGTTTTTAGGGATTTTATGTATTTTTTATGATTTTTACGATTTTTTGGGATTTTAGGGATTTTGATTCTTTTTATTGATTTATAGGGTTTATAGGGATTTTTTGGGTTTTAGGGTTTTTGTTGGGTTTTAATATTTTTTTTTAGTTTTTTATAATTTTTAGTAGTTTAAAGTGTTTTTAGAGATTTTTGGTTTTTGGGTTTTCATGCGGTTTTAGGGTTTTTATGGGTTTTAGAGTATTTTATGATTTTTAGGGTTTCTATTGTTTTCTAGGTTTTTAGGGGTTTTATGTGTTTTTAGGATTCCCTGGGTTTCCTAGTCTTTTTTAAAATTTTATGTATTTTTAAGGATTTTAGGTTTTATATTATTTTTATGGGTTTTTGGGTCTTAAGAGTTTTTAGTGTTTTTACGGGTTATAACATTTTTAGGTTTCTTAGGGGTTTCAAATGGTTTTAGATTTATAAGGTTTTCTTATGTTTTTAGGTTTTTAATGGGTTTTTCTAGTTTGAGGTAATTTTAGGGATTTTTTATAATTTTTAATTTTTTTGTCTATGAGATTTTGTAGGTTTTTAGGGTTTTTATGGGTTTTTTAGGTTATTAGATGTTTTATAGTTTTTTGGGGTTTAAAATATTTTAGATTTTTGTAGCTTTTTTAGGGTTTTAATGGGTTTTTATATTTTTTAGTGGTTTTTAGTTTTTTTATAAGTTTTAGGGTTTTATGATTTTTAGGTGTTTTTAAGGATCTTAGGAATTTTATGTATTTTTAGTGTTTTTATAATATTTATGTTTTTATGGGTTTTAGGTATTTTAGTGTTTTAAGGGTTTATACGGGTTTTTAGGGTTTATTGTGTTCTTTGGTATTTTTAGGGATTTTTTAGAATTATGTGGTTTTAGGGTTTTTATCGATTTTGTGTGTTTTCTGAGTTTTTATGGTCTTTTGTGTTTTTTGGTTTTGAGGGTTTTTATGCTTTTTAGGGATTTAAATGTTTTTAAATGTTTTAAGTATTTTCTTGGTTTACATGGTTTTTAGTATTTTTATTGGGATTTTAGGCTCTTTATGGGATTTTGTGGTTTTCTAAATCTATTTTTATATGTTTTAGGGATTTTTTGATGATTTAGGGCCTTTTAAGGTTTTTAGTGTTTTTAGGTTTTTAGGGGTTTTAAGTTTTTTTAGGTTTTTCATATTATCTTGGGGTTTTTCGGTGCTTTTATGGGTTTTTATGTTTTTATTTTAAGGTATTTTTATGGGTTTTTGCATTTTAAGGATCTTGAGGGTTTTAGGTTTTTTTTGTGTATTTTTGGTTTTTAGGTTTTTAAGGTGTTTTTATGATTTTATGCTTTTTAGTTTTTCTTAGGTTTTTTTACAGTTTTTTGTGTTTTTACATTTTTTTGTATTTTTAGGGATTTTTTGAATTTTTATGGGTTGCTTGGGTATTTTTGAGTTTTTTTACAGTTTTCAAGGGTTTTTAGTGTTTTTTAGTATTTTTTGTGGTTTAAATTATTCTTAAAATTTTTAGTGGTTTTTAGGGTTTTATGGGTTTTTATGTATTTTTATGGTTTTTTGGTGTTTTATTCTTTTTAGGTTTTTAAGGTTTTTAAGGCATTTTTAGGGTTTTTAAGGGTTTTATATTTTTTAGGTGTTTAGAGGTTTTTATTATTTTCATGTTTTTATGGTTCTTAGGGGTTCTCATGGTTTTTAGGTTTTTTTACGTTTTCAAGTATTTTTAAAGATTTTTATGGATTTTTATGGTTTTTTGGGTTTTTTGGGTTTTTTGGGATTTTCAGGGTTTTTTGGGTTTTCTAGGGTATTTAGGGTTTTTAGTATTTTTAGGGGTTTAGGGGTTTTAATAAATTTTATTATTTAAATGTTTTCTTAGGTTTTTTGAAGGATTTTGGTTTTTAGGGGTTTTATGGATTTTTTTCCCTTTTATGGTTTTTTTAGTTTTTTTGGGGTTTTATGTTTTTATAATTTTTTATCTTTTTTAGGTGTTTAATGAATTTTAAGAGTATTTATTAGGTTTTAGTGTATTTACTGGTTTTTAAATGTTTTAAAGGGTATTTATGGTTTCCTAGGTTTTTTTATTTTTAAGGTATTTTTAATTGTTTTTAGTGATTTTTTAGGTTTTTAGTGTTTTTTAGGTTTTTATGGGTTTAAAGTGTTTTGAGGTTTTTATGGGTTTCTTATGGATTTTGATGGTTTTTGAGGGTTTTTATGTTATTAGGAGTATTTAGGTATTTTAATGATTTTTTATTGGTTTTTATTGTTTTTAGTGATTTTGAGAGATTTCAGGGTTTTTTAGAGTTTTTTTACATTTTTAGGTTTTTAGGGGTTTTAAGTATACTTTGGTTTTAAAGGTTTTCTTGGAGTTTTTAGTTATTTTATTTTATATGTTTTAGGGAATTTTTATTAGTTTTATGGGTTTTCAGTGTTTTTAGGGATTGTAAGGGGTTTTAGGGTTTTATAGATTTTTTGGTTTTTTATGGTTTTTTTAGTTTTTATAGATTTTTTAGTTTTTTTATTTTTAAGGGGTTTTAGATTATTTTAATTCTTTTAGTTTTTAAAGGATTTTTAGAGTTTCAAGAGGTTTTTAGTTTTTTAGGGGTTTTATGGTTTTAGGGTTTTAGTGTCATTTAGGGGGGTTTTGGGTTTCTAGCATTTTTATGTTTTTAGGGGATTTAAGTGTTTTTAGGTTTTTAAGGTTTTCTTAGAGTTTTTAGGGTTTTTATATTATTATTTTTTTTGTGATTTTGAAGTATTTTAATGGTTTTTAGTGATTTTAGGGGTTTTTACGGGTTTAATGTTTTTTTTAGTTTTTAGCGTTTTTATGTTTCGTGGGGTTCTATGTTTTTTTATTGTTTCTTATGGTTTTTCAGGGTTCTTAGGGTTTTTTATTTTTCCATTTATTTTTAGATATTTTTTATGATTTTAGGGTTTTTAGGATTATAGGGATTTTTTGAGTTTTAGGATTTTTTAGGGTTTTTTTGGTTTTTTTGGTTTTTTTGGTTTTTTTGGTATTTTGAATTTTTTTTTGTATTTTAGAGACTTGGAGGTTTTTTATTGTTTTTTTATAAAATTAGGGGTATAAAGGGTTTGTAGTTTTTTAGTAATTTTTTTAGTTGTTATGGGTTTTAGGGTTTTCCTATTTTTAGGGGTTTTTTGGTTTTTTGGGTATTTTAGGGTTAAAGGGTCCTTTTAGGGTTTTTAGGGGTTTTAGAATTTTTTTTGTTTATAGGTGTTTAAGTTTTTTTTAATTTATAAGGTTTTAATTGGGTATTCATGGTATTTATACTTTTTAAGTGTTTAAGGATTTTTAGGTTTTTCATGGTTTTAGGGTTTTTAACAAATTTATGGGGTTTTGGGTTTTTAGGATGTTTTGAAGTTTTAAGAATTTCTAGGTTTTTAGGGGCTGTTAGGGTTTATAGGTTAATTTGGTTTTCCTTGGGGTTTTAGGGTTTTATGGGTTCCTTACATTTTTAGGGATCTTTATATATTTTTTAGGATTTTTATAGTTTTTTAGTTGTTTTTGGATTTCGGGGGTTTTAGGGGTTTTTATGATTTTTATGATTTTTTAGTTGTTTAATGGTTTTATGAGTTTTTTATGGTTGTTAAGGGTTTTTAAATTTTTTGATCTTTTTTGAGGTTAAAATGTTTTTTATGGTTTTTAGTTGGTTTTTATTGGGGTTTTAGGTTCCTTAGGAGGTTTAGGGACTTTTAAGAGTTTTTTATTGTTTTTTGGGGATTTTTGTTTTTTCGAAATTTTATGTGTTTTTAGATTTTTAATGTTTTCTTAGGGTTTTCTATGGTTTTTAGAGTTTTTTACCTTTAAAGGATTTTTAGGATTTTTTTTAATTTTTATCGTTTTTTTGTGTTTTTTACATACTTTTGGGGTTTTTTAGGTTTTAGGGTTTTTAGGGGTTTTAAGGTTTTTTGGAATTTTTTTTGTTTTTGAGGGGTTTTAGAATTTTTTTGTTTTTCAGGTTCTCTTCGGGTTCTTAAATAATTTATGGTGTTTTTTATCTTTTTATGTATTCTTAGGGTTTCATATTTTTTATGGTTTTTAGGGTTTTTAGTGATTTTGAGGGGTTTAATGTTTTTAGGCTTTTAGGGGTTTTAGTGTTTTTATTTGTTTTAAGAGTTTTAAGTGTTTTTAATATTTTAAGGCATTCTTTTGGTTTTTCTATTTTTAGGGGTGTTTTATGTTTTTAGTGATTTTAAGGACTTTTTATGATATTTATGGTTTTTAGGATTATTAGGGATTTTGAGGGGTTTTATAAATTTTTAGGTTTTTTAGGGTTTTAGGGTTTTAGGTTTTTTTGAGTTTTTTGGTCTTTAATTGTTTTTTATTGATTTTAAAATGTTTTTAGGGATTTTAATGGTTTTTAGAGTTTTAGTGGATTTTAGGATTTTTGTGGGATTTTATGGTTTTTAGTGTCTTTAGGGGTTTGAGGGATTTAGTGTTTTTATAGACTTTTTAGGGTTTTATCATTTTATAGTTTTTAGGGGTTTTAAGTGTTTTCAAATTTTTATGATTTTCTTAGGGGTTTTCAGTGTTTTTAGTGTTTTTTATATTTATGCATTTTTTGGGATTTTTAAGGATTTTTTTGTTTTTTCTAATTTTTAAGGATTTTGATATTTTTAGGGGGTTTTTTGGTTTTTAATATTTTTAATCTATTTTTGGAGTTTCTAGTATTTTAGTTTTTAATGGTTTTCTTAGAGTTTTATATGGTTTTTGTGGTTTTTTATGTTCTTACGGATTTTTTGGGATTTTTTATGATTTTTATGGTTTTTGGGTTTTGGGGATATTGAAGGGTTTTTGTGTTTTTTAGCATTTTAAGGGGTTTTTTGGTTTTTTAGTTTTTAGGGGTGTTTTTGATTTATTCGAGTTTCATAGATTTTTAGATTTTTAATCATTTTTTAGTTTATAAATGATATTTAGTATTCATTGTGGGACTTTATGGTTTTGATGGGTTTTTGTGGATTTTAGGGATTTTAGGGTTTTTTTGGTACTTATGGGTTTTGGGGTTTTAGGGTATTTTAGGGTTTTATTAGGATTTTCCGTGTTTTTTAGGTTTTTTATGGGTTTTAAGTTTTTTCAGGTTTTTTAGGTTTTCCTAGGGGGTTTAAGGTGTTTTCAGTCTGTTACATTTCTTGGGAGTTTTAGCGATTTATGTATTTTTATAAGTTTTAGGTTTTTATGAATTTTTTGTGTTTTTAGTGGTTTTCGGATTTTTTAGGGAATTAAGCATTTTTTTACATTTTTAAGGTTTTTAAGTGTTTTTTGGGTTTTAAGTTTTTCTTATAGGTTTTAAGGTTTTTAGGACATTTTTTGATTTTTTTATGTTTTTTTGGTTTTGGGGGATTTTTAAGGTTTTTTAGGTTTTATAGGGTGTTTATGTTTTTATGGTTTTTTCAGTTATTAGGGGTTTTTAGAGATTTTATGGGTTTTTGGTTTTTTAAAGTTTTTAATGATTTTAAGAGTTCAAAGGGGTTTTATACTTTTTATTGTGTTTTAAGGGTTTTAATGGGTTTTTTAAGTGTTTTAAATTTTTTACGAGGATTTATGGTTTTATGGGTTTTATGGATTTTTAGGGTTTTATGGTCTTATAAGGTTTTTAGAATTTTTATCAATTTTTAATTTTGTTAGGGGTTTTACATTTTTTTAGTAATTGATGTTTTTCTTCTTGTTTTTCAAGGTTTTTATGGTTTTCAACATTTTAGGGTTTTTAGGGATTTTTAGGATTTTTATTTTTTGGCGGGTTTCTAGATTTTGGGGGTTTTTTTGGGTTTTTTTGGGTATTTAATGTATTTTTTTGTTTTTTTTGTGTTTCTAGAATTTTTTTAGATTTTTTGGGTTTTTTAGTGGTTTTAATGGTTTGTGATATCTTTTTGGTTTTTTTGGTTATGAAGGTTTCTTTGGGGTTTTATAGTTTTTATGTTTCTTTAGATTTTTTAAAAGTTTAATGGGTTTAAAAAAAATATGTGTTTTAGTGGGGTTTTCTGGTTTTTGTGGGGTTTTAGTAATTTTTAATGTTTTTAGGGGGTTTTCATGTTTCTTGGGTCTTTTAGGTATTTTAGGGTGTTAGGCATTTTTAGGTTTTTTGGGGATTGGAGTTTATTTGGTTTTTATAGTTTTAGGGGTTTATAGGGTTTTTAGTTTATTTAGGTATTTTTAGGATTTTTATGGGTTTTTTGGGTTTTTTTGAGACTTTAAGGGTTTTTAGGACTTTTTTAAGGTTTTAGGGGAATTACAGTTTTTTTAGTTTTTTAGGGGTTCTATTTTTTTGTATTTTAAGGTTTTCTTAGGGTTTTTTTTGGGTTTTTTATAATTATTTGGATTTTTTTAGGATTTTAGGGATTTTAGTGTTCTAGAAATTTTAATGGTATTTAATTTTTTTAGGGTCTCTTTGGTTTATCTAGGTTTTTATCAGTTTTTAAGTATTTTAGTGGTTTTATGTTTTTTATGTTTTTAAGGTTTTTTATGGTTTTTAATTTTTTTAGGGTGTTTTATATTTTTAGGTGTTCTTAGGGATTTTTTGGATTTTTATTCTTTTTTGGGATTTTAGTTATTTTGAGAATTTTTAGAGTTATATTGTTTTTTGTGTTATTAGATTTTTTTGTGTTTTTAGGGGTTTTAAAGTTTTTTTGTGTTGTTTAACATTTTTAGGGGTTTAACAGGTTTTTTAGAGTTTTTATTTTTTATAGTTTTTATGGGATTTGTAGTTTTTATAAATTTTTATCGGTTTTATGAGTTTTAGAATTTTTTTGGGTCATTTAGGGTTGTTAGTGTTTTTAGGTATTTATGGGTTAAATGTGTTTTTAGCATTTTAAGGTTTTTTTATTGGTTTTCAAATATTTTTTGGGGTTTTTATGTTTTTAGGGATTGTTAAGGCATTTTAGGATTTTTATGATTTTTAAGGGTCGTTAAGAATTTTGAGGGTTTTAGCATTTTTTGGGTTTTAGCATTTTTTTTATTTTTAGGGATTTTAAGTGTTTTTATTTTTTTCATATTTTTCTTTGGTTTTTTTAGGGTATTTGGTATTTTTTTCATTTTCCTGGTTTTTATGGATTTTTATGGTTTTTTAGGTTTTTCAGGTTTTTTAGTTTTTTAGGTTTTTTAAATATTTTTTTGTGTTTCTTAATGTTTTTAGTGGTTTTAATGGGTTTTTAGTTTTTATTAGTTTTTCAGGGTTTTTAGGGGATTCTAGGTTTTATGATTTTTTGGGTGTTTATAGTTTTTTTTGGGATTTTAGCATTTTTATGTTTTTAGGGGTTTAAAGTGTTTTTATTTAATTAAGTTTCCCTTATGGGATTTCAAGGTTTTTAGGTTATTTTATGTTTTTAGGTATTTTTTGGGCCTTATTATTTTTTTTAAGGTTTTTTGGAATCTTCAGGGTTTTTAGGGGGTTTGAGGGATTTTATGGTTTTTAGGGTTTTAGGTTTTCTACGGGTTTTTTGAGGTTTTTAGTGCTTTCAAGGATCTTAAGTGTTTTTTAATGTTTTTAGGGAAAGGAAGATGTGTGGGTCAAGCTATTCCTGACCCCCACCCCCAAATTTATTAAAAAAAAGATACAGTATGGTCAAACAACCCAAACCCAAAGACAATCTGAAAAAAGGAAAACAAGTAAAGAAAAAGACACAACAAACCAAAACATAGAACCGGCTTCAGCACCACGAAGCCACAAATACCAACCTCTAGCAGTCCCGATTCCAATAACCATCACAACATCCATCAGCAAGCATCATCATCACCATTATCACCTCCCAACCAATCAACAACCAGCATCCAGCAGAACCATTACCATAAGCAGCAACCTCATCACTTCCAATCCAAGCAATCAAATAACCAAAATAGCTCATGAAAAACCAGAACCTCGCCTTCAGCACCTCCAAGCTAAGCAGTAACCAGCAGCCAGCAGCACAGCTTCCAGAATCCCGCACCATCTCTCCAAAAAGGTTCACCACCAACAACACAAAACAATGAGAACCAAAGTCATAAACGTCAACTTTATCACATCTTAGCCAATAAGAAGCCAGCATCCAGCACGTCAACATCCAACAGCTAGCACCTACTTTAGCGGTTTCCATCCAAGCAGTAATCGACACACAATAGCCCCAATATGAGAATCCACTACCTCTTGACCATTCAGCGCACATCATACCACACCCAGCATCACAGACAACAATGTAGGACAACCAGTACTAAAGCCTTACAGAATTCCGCAGTTCCCCGACCACCTTGATCGGGTCCAAATCTAGACTACCCCTCCAGCAACCCAAAAAATGCACAGCAAGACCAAACACCACCCAACACCTCACAATAAAACCATCAACCAGCACCAACATTGAGCCCTGACCAAACAATCCACAACCATTAAGATGTCCAAATTGCAACCACAAAGCAGCCGAAAATTGAAAACAACAAATCCCTAGATAAAAAATTCTCCAACTTCGGCATCTCATAAATCTCCAGATAAACATAGATACAATATCACAACACGACATAAAAAGACCTGCAAAACCAGTGAGAAACGAGGCCAAGGCTGAGGATCTAGCCCCACGAACCTACATCACTCCATCACAAAGCCAACACAAAAATCCATCCAAGACCAGATCTGAAAGGTACCACATCACCGAAGGCCGGGACAGTGCACCACTAAGACGTTGGGATGCCCATCGCAGCTGCCTATCACCGCTGCAAATCCATAGAATCCACCACACAATCAGATCTAGATCTATCTTTGACATCACCATTGACCATAAAAATCACCAAACTATCATGTTGTGCCACCAACGAGAGTTGACGTGGTTGTCCCCAAGCCATTCAACTCGCTGATATCGTGCCTAGACCACTGGAAAGACAAAGACTCTACCGCTAAGGAGCATCAAAGGATCATCGGGAAGCGACAACACTGAGGACTGTGAAGGGGGAGCACCTAGAGACTCAGCTACTATCAACTTTTCTTAATTTTTTAAGGGTTTAAATGGTTTTTAGAAATTTTATTTCAATTTTAATTTTTTTAAGGATTTTATGAATTTTAAGGTCTTATGGTTATTTTTTGTTTTTAGGGTTTTTAGAGTTTCTTTAGGTTTTTATGGGGTTTAAGCGTTTTTAGGTATTTCTTGTTTTCATATGGGGTTTCTAGGTTTGTTTGGTTTTTTACATTTTTAGTGATATTTAACGATTTTTTAGGATTTTTATGTTTTTAGGAATTTTATGGATTTTTGGGGTTTTTAGGAATTTTTGGGTTTTATGATTTTTAGGGTTCTATGATTTTTAGGGTTTTTAACATATTTTAGGTTTTTTAGGTGTTATAATTATATTTATGTTTTAATGTTTTCTAAGTTCTATTCAGTGTTTTAATGGTTTTTAATATTTTTATGAAATTTTAGGGCTTTTTAATGGTTTTTATTATTTGGGGGGGGGGGGGGGGGGGGGTTTAAAAGATTTTTAAAAATTTTAGGGGATTTTAAGGTTTTTATGGTTTTTGTGGTTTTTTGTTTTAGGTTTTTATTTTTATAGTAATTTTATGTTTTTTAGAGTCTTTAAATTTTTGAGGGGTTTAATGGGGTTTTAGAGTATATAGGAACTTTTTTGTATTTTAATGGGTTTCTAATGTTTTTAGGGTTTTTATGGTTTTTAGGGTTTTAGGTTTTTAAGGGTTTTAAGTTTTTTTAGTTTTTCAAGTTTTAATAAGATTTTTTTCTTGGTTTTTAGGTATTTTACATTTAAAGGTATTTTTAGGTATTTTTAGGTAATTTTTTGGATTTTTTTGTCTTATTTATGATTTTTTGAGATTTTTAGGGTTTTAAGGGGTTTTTTGGGTTTTTATCATATATTTAGGTTTTATTGATTTTAGGTATTTTTATATTTTTATGTTTTTCTAAGGGTTTTCCAGGTTATTTGGTTTTTATGTTTTTTGGGGTTTTTATGAATTTTTAAGATAGTTATGGTTTTTTGTGTTTTTTAGTATTTTAATGGGTTTTTTGTGTTTTGGGGGTTCTTTAGTTATTTAGGGTTTTAATTTTTTTTAGAGTTTTTAATTTTTTTAATGGTTTAAATGGTTTTTTAGTGTTTTGTAGTTTTTTAGGTTTTTATGATTTTTTGGCAGTTTTATGGTTTTTATGGGTGTTTATGGTTTTAGAGGCTTTTGGGGGTTTTAGGGTGTGTTTTGGGTTTTTTTTGTTTTTTAAGGGTTTTAGGTTTATTTAGGTTTTTAAGGTTTTATTATAATTTTTATGTTTTTTGAGGGTTATAGGGTTTTAGAGTTTTGAGAGATATTTTTGTGATTTTTATGGTTATTTAGGGTTTTTAGGGATTTTGAAGGTTTTATGGGTTTTAGTGTTTTTTACAGTTTTTAGGGTTTTTAGGGTTTTTAGGGCAAGGAAGATGTGAGGGTCGGGCTATTCCCAGCCCCCCCCCCCCCCCACCAAATTTATTAGAAACAAAAAAAGGAAACACAACAGACAAGGGAGGGGAGGGGTCAAACGACCCACACCCAAAAAAACCCATACAACCCATGCCATAAAAAGAAAAACAAAGAAAGAAAAGACTCAAAAACAGACACAACAGCATCATCATCATGTCACATCCAGCCAGTACCAACATCCAGCAGCACCACATCCAATCATCATATCAACACAGCAACAGCAACACATCCAAATGAACTAGCCCCAGCAACCAACAACACAAAATCAGACCTCACAGCCTATCAAAACTAGCAGCATCAAAACACAGCACAAGAACCGCAACCAAACGCAGCCATCATCACCTCCCAACAAACAGCAACCAACAACACACAGGACAACATCCAGCATACTCAACAGAATAGAAATCCCACACACATAGCTATTCAAAACCAAACCAGCACCACAACCATCAACCTCCATCTCATCTTGCCTCAAATCCAGCTTCAGAAACGACTCACAACCAAAACAGCAACAGCTCAAAAGGCCACATTCCACCATAGCAGCTAGGACGCAGCTCAACTTGACCAGAACTTCATCAGTAGCATAAACCAAAGATGAAACTAAGGAACCAAAAGCACAAACCTTCACCTTCACTTTCTGCAGCCACCAGAACCCATCAAAAATCCAAGAGATCCAGCAAATCCCTCCCAGACTCAGATCTGGAAAACCAGATCCAAGCATGGAAGTGGGCATGACACTTCCAAAACATTTCGGATCCCACCGTAGAAACCATTAAACATCACGAATCCAGAGAGGCCAGGTTGTCGTTCGGAGAAGAAGAACCCGCCAAAGAACTTGGGAGAACCCTACCGCCAAGAAGCCGAAGGCGGCCTCCGGAGACCAACACCACCGAGAACACTCCTCACAACAGTAAAGTGACCAAGATCTACAAATCCACATACCATATCACCCAGATCTGACCCGCACCTCCATGGAACCGAAGCGCCGCACGGTGGGAGTCCCAGATCTGAATGGCGCCACCATTGTCCTGCAACACTGCACCAAAGATGGTCCATAACTCCACACCTCCAAGAATCTATAACGCTGCTAGTCAGGGAACCCAGGTCTGACCCTGCCGAATGAGGAACCATCCTTTGACCAAAGTCATTGAGCACACCAACGGAGGAAGTGACAGTGCTATAGAGACCGAAGCCAAAAAGATCATCGTCGCAGAGAAGGAACGACCACGCCAGAAGAGATGAAACGCGAGACGAGGTCGTGAGGAGGAACCCGAGCACGAGAGGAACCTGGGGATTCGGCCTCCATCTTCCATAGGGGTTTTAGGGGTTTTAAATGTTTTTAGGTTTTTAATGATTTCTTCGTTTTCTTCAGGGTTTTTAGGGTTTTCACAGCTTTTATGTTTTTGGGGGGTTTTAGTACTTTATTATGAATTTTAACATTTTTAGGGTTTTTTGGGATTTTATGGTTTTGGGGGCTTGATCTTTTTTGTTTTTAGTGTTTTTATGGTTTTTAGAGGTTTTAGGTGTTTTAGTGTTTTAAATTTATCTTAGGGTTTTCCAGGTGTTTTTTGTTTTTTACTATTTTAGCGATTTTTACGGCTTTTTTTTGGACTTTCAAGGGGTTGTAGGGTTTTTACGGATTTTGAGAGTATTAAGGGATTTTTTGTTTTTTGGGTTTCTAGGGTTATTTTTAGTTTACGAGGTTTATAGGGTTTTTTGATTTTTTATTTTTTAACATTTTTGGGGGGTTTAAAGGGGTTTTAGAGTCTTTAGTTGGTATTAGTGTTTTTATGGTTTTAAGGTTTTTTAATGTTTCTATGGATTATATGGTTTTTAGGATTTTTAGTGTCTTTTAGGGGTTTTTTTAAGATTTTATCATTTTTTAGGTTTTTTGGGGTACAAAGTGTTTTGAGGTTTTTTTGGTTTTCTTATATGTTTCCAGGGTTTTTTTTTGGTTTTTTACATTTTTTTGATTTTTATAGTTTTTAGGGATCTTGAGGGGTTTTAGGGTTTTTAATCATTTTTTATTTTTTATGGGTTTTTTGGGTTTTATAGGATTTTGTAGTTTTTTATTTGTTTTAAGGGTTTTTATTATATTTAATGTTATTATGAGTTTATATGGTTTTTAGTGTTTTTTTGGGTTTTTGGGGTTTTTTGGGTTTTTCAATATTTTTAGGGGTTTTATGGATTTTATGTGTTTTTTAGGTTTTAGGTTCTTTTAAGTGGTTTTTACGGTTTTCTACATTTTCAGGGGTTTAAAGGTATTTAAGTGCTTTTATGTCTTTTATGTTTTCTTAGTGATGTTCAGGGTTTTTAGTGTTTTTTATATTTTTTTGGATTTTTGTTCTTTATGTTTTTTATGGTTTATAGGGGTTTTAGTTATATTGATGGTGTTTATGTTTTTAGGGTTTTTAAGGTTTTTTATTGTTTTTGTCTTTTTAGGTTTTTATGGGTTTTAAGTGTTTTTTGGTTTTTATGGTTTTCTTAGGTCTTTTCAAGTTTTCAGTGTTTTCATGTTTTTTGGGATTTTTAGGTCATTTGTATAATTTTTCTTGGTTTTTTATAGGTCTTTATGGTTTTAGGTATTTTGAGTGTTTTTGGGTTTTTTTTCTTAGAGTTTTTTTAACATTTTTAGGTGTTTAAAGGGTTTAATGTGTTTTTAGTGTTTTTAGTGTTTTTATGGTTTTTATTGGTTTTAGGGTCTTTTATGGTTGTTTTGGTGTTTTAACGTTTTTTCGATTTTATGGGGCTTATGTTTTTTTAGTATTTAAATGTATTTTTAGAGGTCTTTTAGGTTTTTTTTGGGTTTTTTATATTTTTAGTGATTTTTAGGGATTTTTTTGGATTTTTATAATTTTAGGGGTTTTCGGGATTTTGAGGTTTTTTCTTTTTTTAGTGTTTTAGGGTTTTAAGAGTTTTTTATGTTTTTTTATTTTTCGTTTTTAGGGGTTTTAAGTTCTTTTATAATTTTAGGTTTTTCTTAGGGTTTTGAGGGTTTTTATTATTTTTTACGGGTTTCAGTATTTTTGGGGTCTTTTATGATTTTTATGGTTTTTAAGGTTTTTTAGGATCTTTAGGGTTTTTATCATTTTTTTGGGAATTAGGTTTTTTTCAATTTTTTAGGGTTTTTAAGGATTTATTGTTTTTTTTCAACATTTTTAGGGTCTTAAAGTTCTTTTAGTTTTTAGTGGGTTTTAGTTTTTATGAGTTTTTAAGGTTTTTGAAGGATTTTAAGATTTAATAGGGTTTTTTGGGTTTTTAGTCTTTTAGTGTATTATAGTATTTAGTGTTTTTTATGTTTTTCGGGTTTTATGTGATTTTAGGATTTTAAGGTTTTATTACCATTTTATGGGTTTTAGGGATTTTTATAGGGTTTTAGGGTTTTTTAGGATTTTGGGGTTTTTTGGGATTTTTGTGTTTTTAGGGATTTTTAAGATTTTAGTGTTTTAGAGGTTTTAAATGTTTTAGGTTTGATAGGTTTTCTTCAATGTTTTCAGGGTTTAGGGGGTTTTTAACATTTTTTGTATTTTTATGGATTTTAAGGAATTTTTATGTTTTTGGTGTTCTTAGAGATTTTGGGGGTCTTTAGAGTTTTTTAGTATTTTTATGGTTTTTATGTTTTTATGTTTTTTTTATTTCTTTTGGATTTTAAGGTATTTTAAGGTATTTTATATTTTTAGGGTCTTAAGGTGTTTTTATAGTTTTTAACAGGTTTTAAGAATCATTATTTTTTAGGGTGTTTTTAATATTTTTAGAGGTTTCATGTTTTATAGGATCTTTTGCGGGTTTTATGGTTATTATCATTTTTTAGGTTTTTAGTTGTTTTAAATGTTTTTAGGTGTTTAAGGTTTTCCTAGTGTATTTTATATTTTTATAATTTTTTATTTTTTTTTTTGAAATTTGTAGGTATTTTTTGGTTTTTATGTTTTTAGGGTTTTTTAGGAATTTTGAGGGTTTTATGGGGTTTTATGGTGTTTTATGGGGTTTTACAACTTTTAGGATTTCTTAGGATTTTTTGAGGGTTAAATTGTTTTTATGTTTTTATTATGGGTTTTCAGGTTTTTGGGATTTTTTATGTTTTTAGAGGTTTTTATGGATTTTTATGGATTTCTTCCATTTTTTAAGGTTTTTTTGAATTTTGATGGAATTTTGAGTTCTTAGGATTTTTATGGGATTTATAGTTCTTTAGGGTTTTAGAATTTCTTTGATTGTTTTATGGTTTTAAGGTTATTTAGAGGTATTTAAATATTTTTTGGAGTTGAAAGGTATTTTTAAGTTTTATTTTGTTTTCATTATTTTTATGGGTTTTAGGGGTTTTAAGGTTTTTAAGGTTCTTTATTGGTTTAAGGGGTTTTTAGGAATTTATGGTCCTTTTAAAGGTTTAATTTTTTTTCAGGTTTTACGGGTTTTAAGGTTTTTAAGGTTCTTTATTGGTTTTTAGTGGTTTTTATGTTTTTTTAGTTTTTATGGTTTTTATGGGTAATAGGGGTTTCATGGCTTCTAGGGGTTTCATGGTTTTTAGTGTATTTTTAGGGGTTTTAGGGTTTTTATGTTGTTTAAGTATTTTTAGGTATTCAAGGATTTATTAGGCCTTTTCATGGTTGTTTGGGTTTTATATTTTTTTATGTATTTTTATGGTTTTTTATGTTTTATATGGTTTTTTCGGTTTTTAGAGATTTAAGGGGTTTTAGGGTTTTAGGGATTTTATGGATTTAATGAGACTTATCATTTTTTAGGGTTTTAGGGGTTTTAAGTTTTTTTATGTTTTTAAGGTTTTCTTAGGTTTTTTGAAGGTTTTAAGGGTTTTTACATTTTAGGTATTTTTTGGTATTTTTAGGATTTTGATTGTTTTTAGAGATTTAGGGATTTATGAGAGTTTTATGGGTTTTATGATTATTTGGGGGCTTAGGGGTTTTTTTAATTTTTTTACGGATTTTAAGGTTTTTTAGTTTTGTTTAATATTTTTAAGGTTTTAAATTTTTTTAGAGTTTTGGGTGGTCTTTTAGAGATTTATGGGTTTTTAGGGGTTTCATGGTTTTTAGGGGTGGTAGGGTATTTATATATTTTCAGGGTTTTATCAGTTTTTATGTTTTTATGGGTTTTATGTGTTTTTAGGTTTTTAGGTATTTATTGATTTCTTATATGTTTTCATGTTTTTTTGTGTTTTTTACATTTTTTGTGATTTTAGGGTGTTTTTATTATTTTAATGGTTTTTTGTGGAGGGTAGGGATTTCGAGGCCTATTAGGGTTTTGTTGGGTTTTTAACAACATATTAGAATTTAGATGTTTTTATTATTTTTAGGTGATTATATTTTCTTTGGGTTTTTTTGTTTTATTGTTTTTTTATGTTTTTAGGGATTATTAAGAAATTTTTAGGATTTATATGTATTTTAGGGGTTTGAGAGATTATGAGGTTTTTAGGGATCTTGAGACGATTTAGGGTTTTTTAAGGTTTTTAAGGTTTTTGTACTTTTTTAGTTTTCTTTTATTTTTTAAGGTTTCTATGGTTTTTCATATTTTTTAATGTTTTTAGAAGTTTAAAGGGTTTTATAGTATTTAATTGATTTTTTTTTATTTTTATTTGTTTATAAAGTTTTTATGTTTTTAGGGGTTTTATGGTTTTTTGAGTGTTTTAGGGGGTATAGGTTCTTTTTTGGGTTTTTAGTGACATTTAGGTTTTTAAGAGTTTTAAGTGTTCTAGATTTTTTTGGTTTTCATAGGGGGTTTCTGGGTGGGAGAGGAGGTCTTATTTTTAAGTATTTTTAGGGATTTAGAGTGTTTTATGGTATTTACCATTTTCAGGTCTTATGGGTTTTAACTGTTTTATGTTTTTAATGTTTCCTTACAGGTTTTAAGAATTTTTTTCCTTTCTAGGTATTTGAGAGGTTTTTTGTGGTTTTTATAATTTTTAGGGTTTCTAAGTATTTTGAGGGTTTTTAGGGTTTTCAAGGGTTTTACCATTTTTTCGGGTGTTAGGTTTTTTTTTGAGTTTCTTAGTGATTTTTGGAGTATTTAGATATTTTAAACCTTTTTAGGGGTTTAATGGATTTTTAGAGTGATTATTGGGTTTTTAAGGGTTTAGGGGTATAAGGTTTTTAGGGGGTTTATGGTTTTTAGGGGTTTTTATAATTTTTAGGGTCTTTTAGGGTTTTTTTATTTTTTATTTTTCAGGATTTTAGGATTTTAAAGTATTTTTTTGTTTTTATAGTTTTTATTTGTATTTTTAGGGGATTTAAGGTTTTCTTATGTTTTTAGGTACTTTTTGGGATTTATTAAGATTTTTAAAAAGGGTTCAAGTTACTAAAACGCTAATATTTTTTGGAATTATTTGGTGTTGTCCTTTGTTATTTATTCTCATTACAAGCCTTGTCTATTCGGGTTCCAATTAAACCCTCAAAATTTTATTTTTATTGATAATAAATAAATTAAATTATAGGTGGTAGGGGATTTCATGGGTTTTAGGTTTTTTAGTATCATTTTATGATTTTTAGGGATTTTATAGTTTTTTAGGTTTATTCGGGTGTTTAAGTGTTTTTAAGTTTTTAATATTTGTTTAACTTTTTTCATAATTGTATAGGATTTTTTATGCTTTTATGGATTTTTAAAGAATTTTATGGTTTTTAGGGTCTTTATTTATTTTTAATGTATTTTGGGTTTTTATAATTTTTTCGGTTATCTCGCGGTTTTAGCATTTTTTTGGGTTTTCAATGGTTTTAAATGTTTTTCATTTTATGGTTTTCTTACAGTTATTCTGGGTTATTAGGGTTTCTTTCCATTTTGAATATTTTTTAGTTCTTTTTTAGATTTTTATGGTTTTTAGGGTCTGTAGTGATTATGATGAGTTTTAGGGGGTCTTAGGGGTTTTAACGTTTTTAGGGTTTTTAAGGTTTTTAGCGTTTTTAGGTTTTTTGGGGTTTTATGTGTTTTTCTGTTTTAAATGTTTTCTTAGTTTTTTTCATGGGTTCTCGGGTTTTTTACATTTTTTGGGATTTTTAGGATTTTAATTATTTTTTAGTGTTTTTAGGGGTTCTCAGGATTTTTATGGTTTTTAGGGTTTTAGGTTCCTTAATGTTTTTTCTTGGTTTTTGGGGTTTTTTGAGCTTTTGTGGTTTTTATGGTTTTTTTTATTTTTTTATACCATTAGGGGTTTAATGTTATTTAGGGGTTTTAGCAGTTTTTAGATATTTTATGGGTTTTTAGGGTTTTTAATGATTTCATGAGGTTTTTTAGTTTTTTTTGTTATTTTAAAGGTTTTTACTCACATTTATGGTTTATAACTTTTTTGTTTTTAATGGTTTTATGTTTTTAAGGATTTCATTGGGGTGTTAAGGATTTTTAAGGTTTCTTGTATTTTGATGGATTTTTATGATTTTTTTCTTTTTAGGGTTTTAGGTATTTTTAAGGTTTTATGGTTTTTTAGGGTTTTAGTGGTTTTGACTGTTTTTATGTTTTAATTTATTTCATTGGTATTTTCATGGTTTTTAGGGTCTTTAACAATTTTATGTATTTCTAGGGAATTTTAGAATTTTTATGGGTTTTTTGGTTTTTATGGGTTCTAAGATTGTTTACTTTTTTATATACTTTAGGGGTTTAAAGGGTGTTTAGAGTTTTTAGTTTTATTAGGTGTTTTATTGGGTTTTAGGGTTATTTTAGGCTTTTAAAGAATTTATGGTTTTTATTGTTTTTATGGATATTTAGTGTTTTATCATTTTTATGTTTTTTATGGGTTTAAAGTGTTTTTAGGTTTTTTAGTGTTTTTACATTTTTTAGGGTTTTAAAAGGTTTTAAGGATTTTAATTTGTTTTTAGGGTTGTTAAGGTTTTAGGGGTTTTTATATAATTTTTGGGTTTTTAGTGATTTTAGGGTTTCTAGCGTAATTTAGGTTTTCTAGAGGTTTTAAATGTTTTTCAAATTTTATTATTTTCGAGGTTTTTTCAGGGTTTTTGGTCTTTTATGTTTTTATGTATTTTTAGTGATTTTTTACTTATTTTAATGTTTTTATGGTTTTATGGGTTTTTAATGGTTTTATAATATTTTAGGGTTTTTCAGGTGTTTGTGGTTTTTTTTGGATTCATTGGTTTTTATGAATTTTTAGGTCTTTTTATGGATTTTTATTGGATTTTGAGGCGTGTTTTGCATTTTTTGGATTATTTTGTGAAATTTCTAAAGTTTTTATTGTTTTTATGTTTTTTGGGTTTTTTGTGTGTTTAGGTTTTTATGGTTTTCTTATGTGTTTTCATGTTTCTTTTTGTTTTTTTGTTTTTCAAGTTTTTTAGGGATTTTTCGGACTTTTATGTTTTTTCATGTTTTATGGATTTTTTTATTTTTTGGGGTTTTTGGGGATTTTAGTGTTTTAATTTTTTTTTCTTTTTGGGGATTTTTGAGTTTTTTTTTGTTTCGAATGTTTTTAGAGATTTTTAATGTTTTTATAGGATTGAGGGTTTTAGACTTTTTAGTGGATTTTAGTGGATTTTAGTCTTCCTGGGGTTTTTAGGGTTTTTAAGGTTTTTTGGGGTTTTATATTTTTTGGAATCCTATGGGTTTTAGTGTTTTTATGGCTTTTGGTTTTTTTATTATTTAAGTGTTTTTGTGGTTTTTTTATCAGTTTTGGGGTTTTTAGGGATTTAAATGTTTTTTTAATAATTTTTGGTATTTTTTAATTTTTATGGTTTTTTAAGGTTTTAATGTATTTTGAGTGTTTTTAGGTTTTTTTAGGGTTTTAGGATTTTTATGGGTTTTTTGGGTTTTTAGAGTTTTTTATGTTTTAGGGGTTTAGATTTTTTTTATCATTTTTTGGGGTTTAAAGGGTTTTATAATTTTTGGTGGGTTTTTAGGATTTTTATTTGTTTTTAGAATTTTTAATGTTTTTAGTGGTTTTGTGGATTTTAGGGTTTTTAGGGTATTTAGGGATTTTATTGTTTTTTTTTGGGTTTGATAAGTGTTGTAAATATTTTTTGTAGTTTTTATTGTTTTTAGGGGTATAATGTGTTTTTTAATTATTATTATTATTTATTTATGGTTTTTATGTGTTTTGTCATTTTTTAGTATTTATATGGAATTTTATCTTTTTAGCATTTTTAGTGTTTTTCTTTGGGTTTTTAGGGTTTTTAGCATTTTAAGTGTTTTAAGAGTTTTTATTATTTATAGGTTTTTAAGAATTTCTAATCTTTTTTAAGGGTTTATGGTTATTTTGAATTTTAGGGACTCTTTGGGATTTTTTATGATTTGTATGGTTTTTTAGGGGATTAGGGTTTTGATGGGTTTTAGGGGTCTAGGGTTTTAAAGGATTTTTAATGTTTTTTAATTTTTTTGGGTTTTAAGCGTTTTTAGGTTTTTGTGGTTTTATTTTTGTCTTTTAGGGTTTTTATGGGTTTTAACATTTTTATGGATATTTAGTTAATTTAGGATTTTATGGGTTTTTAGGGGTTTTTAGCGTTTTTATGGTCTTTCGGGTTTTAGGGGTTTTATAATTTTTAGGGATTTTCAATTTTTTAGTTATTACGTGGTTTATGGTTTTTTATAACATTTAGTTTTTTTGTGGTTTAAAGTGTTTCTGCAGTTTTTAGTGGGTTTTCGGGTTTTATGGGTTTCTGGGGTTTCTTCATGGTTTTTAGCAGTTTTCATTATTTTTAGGGTTTTTATCATTTTCTAGGGGGTTTAGTTGTTTTTTGGTTTTTAGTTTTTTAGGGTTTTTAATGGTTTCAGGTATTTTTTTACATTTTTTGGGATTTTTTTGGATTTTTTAGGAATTTTATGGTTTTTAGGGAGTTTAGGGAATTTGCAGTTTTTTAGAGTTTATTTATGTATTTTTTTGTTTTTAGTATTTTTAGGTTTTTTATGGGTTTTAAGTGTTTTTTAATTTTTATGTATTTCTTAAGGGTTTAACAGTTTTTAGTCATTTTACATATTTAGGGATTGTTTAGGATTTTTGTGGATTTTTATTGGTTTTTTGGGTTTTTTGGGTTTTTATGTTTTCATTGGATTTTACGGGATTTTTATTTTTTTTAAGGGTTTTAAGGGTATTTTGATTTTTTAACTCTTTTAACGGTTTCATTTTTTATAGTTTCTATTAATTTTTTAGGATTTTTTAGGTGTTTTAGGGTTTTTAAGGTATTAACTAGTTTTTGTGGTTTTTGTGAATTTCAGGGTTTTTAGTGTTTTAATGGTTTTTAGGGGTTTTAAGTGTTTTTAGATTTTTAAGGACTTATAAGGGTTCTCAGAGTTTTTAAGTTTTTTATATTTTTTGTTATTTTATGTATTTTTTATGATTTTTTATGATTTTTATGGTTTTTAGGGTTTCAGGGATTTTGAGGGTTTTTAGGGTATTTGAGTTTTTTGGGGGGTTAAGGGTTTCTTTTGAGTTTTTTAGTGTTTTTAAGTATTTTTAATGTTTTTTAATGTCTTTAAGGATTAAAGGGTTATAGATTTTTTAGAGGTGTTAGGATTTTTATGTTTTTTAATGATTTTATGTTTTTAGGTGTTTTATGGATTTTGTTGAGTTTTTTGGTTTTTAGGGTCTTTTAGGGTTTGTAGGTTTTTGTGGTTTAAGTGTTTTTAGGTTCTTACAGTTTTCTTAGGGGTTTTCATGGTTTTTAAGGTTTTTTACATTTTATTGAAGTTAGTTATTTTTAGAATTTTTAAAGTTTTCTAGAGATTTTTAGGGATTTTGATAGTTTTTAGGGTTTTAGGGTTTTTATGTTTTTTAGGGTTTTTCTTAGTTTTTAGTGTTTTTTTAGAGGATTTATATCTTTTTAGGTTTTTATGTTTTTATTAGGGTATTTCAAGGTTTATTTTATTTTTTTTAGTTTTTGAGGATTTTTATGATTTTTTTTATGATTTTATAGTTTTTAGGTGTTTTTGAGGTTTTTTGTGTTTGTAGGATTTTTATGGTTTTTACAGGGTTTTATGTTTTTTAGGGTTTCTATTTTTTCTTTTATTTTTAGTATTTTTTGTTTTTTAGGGATTTTAAACATTTTGAGGTTATTATCATTTTGTTAGGGGTTTTCAGTTTTTTAGGGTTTTTTATGTTTTTATTAATTTTTAGATCTTTTTTAGGATTTCTATTATTTTGGGGTTTTATGGATTTTTAGAGTTTTTAGGGTTTTTAGGGATTTTAGAGGGTTTATAGTTTTTTTATTTTTAGCTTTCTAGGGGTTTAAAGTGATTTTAAGTTTTTAAGGTATTCTTAGGGGTTTTACTGGTTTTTATTGGTTTTAGGGTTTTAGGGATTTTTTGGGTTTTTATGTTTTTTAGGTTTTGGGTTTTGGGGGGTCTGATGTTTTTTAGGGTTTTTAGGGTTTTTATGGATTTTTATGGGTTTTATGGATTTTTAGAGTTTTTAAACATTTTAATGGGGTTTTAGGGGTTTTAAAGGTTTCTTTGTGTTTTTTATGGTATTTAGGGTTTTTAGGAGTTTTACCATTTTATGATTTTAGAGTTTTTAAGTGTTTTTAGGTTCTTATGGTTTTTTAGGTTTTTTAGGTTTTTATGGATTTTTACTGTATTTTAGGACTTTTATTGTTTTTTGGGTTGTTAGGTATTTTTGAGGTTTTTAGGCCTTTTAGGGTTTTTATAGTTTTTTAGTTATTTGGGGAGGGGTATGTCTTTTAGGGTTTTTAATCCTTTTCAATTTTTTAACATTTTTTTGGGTTTATAATGTTTCTAGAGTTTTTAGTGGGTTTTAGGGGGTTTTAGGGTTTTAGGGTTTTTAAGGTTTATAGGGGTTTTTATGGTTTTTAGGGGTTTTGGGGTATTTTGGGGTTTTTAGTGTTTTAGGTTCTTTGTGGGTTTTAACTGGTTTTAGGTATTTGAGGTTTTATTAGGGTTTTGAGTATATTTTTTCTTTTTTATATTTTCTGGGATGTTTTGGACCTTTTAAGTATTTTTATGGGTTTTAGGGTAATAACGGTCTTTGAGGGGTTTTAGGGTTTTTTGTTTTTAGAAAATATTACTTTTTAGGGGTTTTATGTGGTTTTTGGTTTTAGGGTTTTCTTAGGGGTTTTCAAGGTTTTAGGGTTTCTTACGTTTTTAGGGATTCTTACAGCTTTTGTATAATTTTTATGGTGTTCTAGGGTATTTAAGGATTTTGAGGGGTTTTAATGTTTTTAGGGCAAGGAAGATGTGAGGGTCGGGATATTCCCAGACCCCCCAAATTTATTAAAAAGAAAAAAGAGACACAACAAACAAGGGAGGGGAGGGGTCAATCGAACCACACCCAAAAACCCTTAACGACCCAAGACAAAAGACCCAAAAAAAGAAAAATCAAGAACAAAAAAAGAAAAAACAAATAAAACAAAGCAACCACCACCATCATCCAGTATCAACCAGCATCTAGTAGCTCCCAGCTAACCAAAAACCCGCATCCAAACTCAAACAACAATCCACATACAGCAGCAGCACAACCCTAAACCACAGCTTCAACACCTCCCATCCAAGCAGCAACCAACATCCAGCACCGCGAGCATCCAACATCACAGAACCACCAGCATCCAACATCACATAACCACCATCATCAAAATCACAAGCCTCATCATCACCATCATTCAGCAGTTCACTACCAAGCATCAACCAGTATCCAAACACACAAAGTAGTGACCAACATCCAATCTCACATGATCCATCATCCAACACCTCCTCACCAAGGAGATCCCCCATACGAAGCACCATCATCCAGCATTCATCAGCAACCAGCAGCTCACAACCAAACAAGAACCAACATCCCAACACACAAAGTCCAGCATCCAGCACCTTCCTGCTAAGAATATCAACCGCCAACATCAAAGAACCATCAGCACACCTATGCCCATAACCCAACAATAGCACCCAAAACATCATCCAGCGCCACTCAACAGAACCAAATTCCAGCATCCGCAGTAAAACACTCGCATTGAAACACCAGCACCCACCCGTGATGCCAGACCACACCACATAGGAACCCATGTCCAAATCCTTACCCAGATAGTCCAGCAACATCTCACATTCAAACCATCCATAGCTCCTGAAATCAAAATACAACGAATCATCCAAACCACTCAAATTGGCCAGCCATTCATCAACAACATAGTGAAAAAAAGAAACATAGGAAAAGGAGGCACAGACCTGCATATTTTGCACAAAAAGGTACCCAGCCGACTGGAAATCCCAAACCGAAGAACTAGTTAGGCCACCTCCGAACCAGCAAAGTTCCATCCGCCTATTCCAAAGCCTCCAAAGAATCCCATCACTCCCTTCATCAAGTCTATAGGGCAGAATCTCCAAATAACTGAACCATCACATGCCGGGGGACCCAGATCTGCCGCAAGAAGCCGAGAAGAAAAGCTGCATTCAGGAAAAAATGGGAACGACCCTAGCCTCCATGAACCTGAAGCACCACACCCAGGGATGACCAGATCCTACCCTCCCCGTCAAAGCTATGTGAAGCCACACTCCAATAGGACTAGATCCGATCAAATCCTCCATAGATCTGAAACGCCACATAGAGGAGGGTCCAGATCCGACCCATCTCACCGAAGTACAAAAACATCGTACGCCTGAAAGCTTAAATCTAACCCGCTTGTTCTTGAAAGAAGCTAATGAACGGAGCATCCGCCTGAGAAGATCTGGGAGGAAACCATCAAGCTAGAGAAAACGCAACTCAAGAGGGGGAAGTAGCAACACTGAGCAAAACGACGCTTGAGAATCCATCACCACGCCGAAGAAGCGACATTTTCAGATAGAACACCGCTGGAGAGCTGAAGCGCGAGAGAAGCCAGGCGACACAGGTACCATCGTCTTCTCCTTTCAAAAGTACACTAGGTTTCTAGGCCCAAGGGGTTACACGGTATGGGTGGGCCTTTACCCACTACCGTGCGCCTTTATGTACTCCCCCAGCCGCAGTCCCAGTTGTAATGATACCCTGGCATTCAGGCCAGTTTCACATGGGGTAGAGGGGCCCACGAGAGGTGATAAATGCATATAGTGCATGTTGCCTTGCGAGGACTCAAACTCGGAACCCCGAGGTCAGGACGCCACCGCAGCTCACCAACTCACCCATGCCCAGTGGGAAAAGGTACACTGGGTTTTTAGGCCCAAGGGGTTACACGGTATTGGCGGGTCGTCACCCACCACTGAGCACCTTTATGTACTCCCCCAACTTTAGTCCCAGGTGTAACGACACATGGGATTTCAGGCCAGTTCCACACGTGGTAGAGGGTCCCACGAGAGGTGATAAATGCATATAGTGCATGTTTCCTTGCGAGAACTCGAACACAGAACCATGGGTCATGATGCCACCACAGCTCACCAACTCACCCATGCCCCGTGGGTGAAAGTACACTGGGTTTTTAGGCCCAAGGGGTTACACGGTATAGGCGGGCCTTCACCCACCACTGAGCGCCTTTATGTACTCCCCCAGCCGCAGTACCATGTGTAATGACACCCGGGCTTTCAGGCCAGTTCCACACAGGGTAGAGGGGCCCACGAGAGGTGATAAATGCATATAGTGTGCGTTGCCTTGTGAGGACTCGAACCCGGAACCTCGGGGTCAGGATGCCACCACAGCTCACCAACTCACCCATGCCCCGTTGGAAAAGGTACATTGGGTTTTTAGGCCCAAGAGGTTACATGGTATAGGCGGGTCGTCACCCACCACCGAGTGCCTTTATGTACTCCCCCAACCGCAGTCCCAGGTGTAATAGTACCCGGGATTTTAGGCCAATTCCACATGGGGTAGAGGGGCCCAAGAGAGGTGATAAATGCATATAGTGCGCATTGACTTGCGAGGACTCGAACCCAGAACCTCGTGGTCAGGACGCCACTGCAGCTCACCAACTCACCAATGCCCCATGGGATAAAGTACATTGGGTTTTTAGGCCCATGGGGTTACACGGTTTAGGTGGGCCATCACCCACCACCGAGCGCCTTTATGTACTCCCCCAGCCGCAGTCCCAGGTGTAACAACACCCGGGTTTTCAGTCATGTTTTACACGGGGTAGAGGGGCCCATGAGAGGTGATAAATGCATATAGTGCACATTGCCTTGCGAGGACTTGAACCCAGAACCTCGGGGTCAGGACGCTACCACAGCTAACCACCTAACCCATGCCCCGTGGGCGAAAAGTACACTGGGTTTTAGGCCCAAAGGGTTACACGGTATAGGCGGGCCGTCACCCACCACCAGGCGCCTTTATGTACTCCCCCAGCCGCAATCCCAGGTGTAACGACACCCGGGCTTTCAGGCCAGTTCCACATGGGATAGAGGGGCCCACGAGAGGTGATAAATGCATACAGTGTGCATTGCCTTATGAGGACTCGAACCCGGAACCTCGGGGTCAGGACACCACTGCAGCTCATCAACTCACCCATACCCCGTGGGAAAAAGTACACTGGGTTTATAGGCCCAAGGGGTTACACGGTATAGGCGGGCCTCACCCACCACCGAGCCCTTTATGTACTCCCCTAGCCGTAGTCACAGGTGTAACGGCACCCGGGCTTTCAGGCCAGTTCCATACGGGGTAGAGGGGCCCATGAGAGGTGATAAATGCATATAGTGTCTGTTGCCTTGCGAGGACTCAAACCTGGAACCTCGAGGTCTGGATGCCACCACACCTCACCAACTCACCCATGCCCCGTGATCAAAAGTACACTTGGTTTTTAGGCCCAAGGGGTTACACAGTATAGGCGGGCCGTCACCCACCACCGAGGGCCTTTATGTACTCCCCCAGCCGTAGTCCCAGGTGTAACGACACCCAGGATTTCAGGCGAGTTCTACATGGGGTAGAGTGGACGACGAGAGGTGATAAATGCATATAGTGTGTGTTGCCTTACGAGAACTCGAACCCGGAACCTCGAGGTCAGAATGCCACCGCAGCTCACCAAATCACCTATGCCCTGTGGGCGAAAGTAAACTAGGTTTTTAGGCCAAAGGGGTTACACGGTATAGGCAAGCCATCACCCACCACCAAGCGCCTTTATGTACTCCCCTAGCGGTAGTCCCAGGTGTAATGGCACCGGGGCTTTCAGGCCAGTTCCACACGGGGTAGAGGGGCCCACGAGAGGTGATAAATGCATATAGTGTGCATTGCCTTGCGAGGACTCGAACCTGGAACCTCGGGGTCAGGACGCCACCAGAGATCACCAACTCACCCATGCCCCGTGGGCAAAAGTACACTGGGTTTTTAGGCCCAAGGGGTGACATGGTATGTGCGGGCTGTCACCCACCACCGAGTGCCTTTATATACTCCCCCAGCCGTAGTCCCAGGTGTAACGGCACCCGGCATTTCAGGCCAGTTCCATACGGGGTAGAGGGGCCCACGAGAAGTGATAAATGCATATAGTGTGTGTTGCCTTGCGAGGACTCGAACACAGAACCTTGGGTTCAGGAAGCCACTGCAGCTCACCAACTCACCCATGCCCCGTGGGCAAAAGTACACTATGGTTTTAGGCCCAAGGGGTTACACGGTATAGGTGGGCCGTCACCCACCACCGAGCGCCTTTATGTACTCCCCCAGCAGCAGTCCCAGGTGTAATGGCACCCGGACTTTCAGTCCAGTTCCACACGGTGTTGAGGGGCCCACGAGAGGTGATAAATGCATATAGTGTGTGTTTCCATGTGAGGACTCGATCCCAGAACCTCAGGGTCAGGACGCCACCGAGCTCACCAACTCACCCATGCCCCGTGGGTGAAAGTACATTGGGTTTTTAAACCCAAGGGGTTACACGGTATAGGCGGGCCATCACCCACCACTGAGCACCTTTATGTACTCCTCCAGCCGTAGTCCCAGGTGTAATGGCACCCGGGCTTTCAGGACAGTTCCACACGGGGTAGAGGGGCCCACAATAGGTGATAAATGCATATAGTGTGCGTTTCCTTATGAGGACTCGAACCCGAAACCTCGGGGTCAGGATGCCACCGCAGCTCACTAACTCACCCAAGCCCCGTGCGCAAAATTACACCAGGTTTTTGGGCACAAGGGGTTACACGGTATAGGCGGGCCATCACTCACCATCGAGTTCCTTTATGTACTCCCCCATCCGCATTCCCAGTTGTAACGGCACTCGGCCTTTCAGGCCTGTTTCACACGGGGTAGAGGGGCCCACGAGAGGTGATAAATGCATATAGTGTGTGTTGCCTTGAGAGGACTCGAACCCGGATCCTCGGGGTCAGGACGCCACCGCAACTCACCAACTCACCCATGCCCCGTGGGCAAAAGTACACTGGGTTTTTAGGCCCAAGGGGTTACACGGTATAGGTGGGCCGTCACCCACCACCGAGCGCCTTTATGCACTCCCCCAGCCGCAGTCCCAGGTGTAACGACACCCGGGCTTTCATGCCAGTTCCACACGTGGTAGAGGGGCCCACGAGAGGTGATAAATGCTTATAGTGTGCCTTTATATGTTTTTAGTGGTTTTAATTATTTTTATGGTTTTAAGGGGTGTTAGGGTTCTTTAAAAAAAATTCGGGGTTTAGATTTTTTTGTGTTTTAGGTTTTCTAAGGTATTTTATGGGTTTTATTGATTTTTATGTTTTTATAGATTTTCATGGATTTGTTAGGATTTTTAAGTTTTTTAGGTGTTCTAGGGATTTTGAGTGGTTTTAGAGTTTTTTTTGGTATTTTAGATATTTTTTGGGTTTTTAGAATTTTTTTATTTTTTAGGGATTTTCAGTGTATTTATGTTTTGAATGTTTTCATAGGGTTTTTAGGTTTTTAGGGGTTTTTATGTTTTTATTGATTTTAGGGATTTTTTAGTATTTTATGGTTTTTAGGGTTTTAGGGGGATTTATGTTTTGTGAGGTTAGGGATATTATGGTTTATCGGGTTTTAGTGGGTTTTGATTTTTTATGGTTTTTAATGTTTTTTAGACTTGATAAACATTTTAGGGGTTTAAATGGTTTTTAAAGCTTTAACTGGTTTTTTGGGTGTTTATGGATTTTTGGATTTTTAAGCTTTATAAGGGGTTTTATGGTTTTATTTTTTCACTTTTTTTAGGGATTTTTTTTTTGTGTTTTAGCTTTTTTTAGGTTTTTACGGGTTATATGTTCTTTTAGGTTTATTAGATTTCTTTTGGTTTTTCTAGGTTTTTAGGTTTTTTTTGTTTTTAGGGATTTTTGGTCTTTTTTTATTTTATTGTTTTTAGTGTTTTGGGGGGGTTTTATCATTTTTAGGGTTTATAGGGGTTTCAGGGTTTTAAGGGGTTTTTGGTTTTTTTAGGTTTTTAGGGTTTTCTTATATTTCTAGGGTATTAAGGTATTTTATATTTTTTCAATTTTTTTAGTTTTAAAAGGTTTTTTATAGTTTTTAGTGGGTTTATGGGTTTTTAGGTTTTCTCAATGGTTCTTACTATTTTTATGAGTTTTCATGGTTTGTTTTTTGTTATTATGGTCTTTAGGGTTTTTAGTGTTTTTAGGGTTTTTAAGGGTTTTATGTGTTTTAGATTTTTAATGTTTTTGACAGTTTTTTAAAGTTTTAGGGGTATTTATGTTTTTTGGGATTATAGAGATTTTTTAATATTTTATTTTTTTTACGGTATTAGTGAATTTTAGGGGTTTTAGAGTTTTTTTGGTTTTTTTGTGTTTTTAGGGTTTTTAGTGTTTTTTATGATTGTAAGGGTATTAATTGTTTTTTTTTTGATTATATTGTTTTATTATAGGTCTTCATGATTTTTATGGTTTTTATGTTTTTTGTGATTTTAGGGATTTTTTAGGATTTCTTGGGTTTTTAAGGTTTCTATAGTGTTTTCTATTCTTCTGGAGTTTATTAGGGGTTTCATATAATTTTATAGCTTTCTAACATTTTTATGGGTTTAAAGGGTTTTTAGAGTTTTTAGTGGTTTAATGGGTTTTATGTGTTTTTAGGGTTTTAGGGGTATTTATTGTTTTTATGACCTTTAGCGGTTTTATCATTTTTTATGCTTTTAGTGGTTTTACGTGTTTTCAGGTTTTAAAGATTTTCTTAGGGGTTTTCTAGGTTTTTTGGATTTTCTACATTTTAATGGATTTTTAGCTTTTTTAGGTTTTTTATACATTTTTAATGTTTTCAGGGTTTTGGGGTTTTGTAGGAATGTTTTTTTGGTTTTTGTGGGTTTTTTAGGATTTAGGGTTTTTTTGAGTTTTTTGGTGTTTTGTAGTTTTTTAGAGTTTTTAATGTTTTAGGGGTTTAAATGGTTTTTAGAGTTTTTTGTAGTTTTAGGGTTTTTTGAATTTTTATTCTTTTTAGGCATTTTTATTGTTTATATATCATTTAGGGTTTTTTGGTTCTTTTAGGGTATTTATCATTTTTAGGTGTCTTAGAGGTTTATAATATTTTTAGGTTACTCGGGTTTTCTTACGGTTTTTTAGGATTTTTTACCTTTTTATATATTTTTTGGGATTTTTTGGTTTTTTATCATCTTTTAGGGTTTTAGGGATTTTAAGGGTTTTATAGTTTTTAGTGTTTTAGTGTTTTTTAGGATTATTAGGGGTTTTAAGTGTTTTTTGGGTTTTATGGTTTTCATAGGGCCTTTCGGGGTATTTAGGGTTTTTATGTTTTTTTGGATTTTTTGAATATTTATTGTTTTTTAAGGTTTTTAGGTTTTTAAGAGGTTTTTATAAAAAAATTAGGGGTTTAAAAGGTTTTTATAGTTTTTAGTGGTTTTTTTTGGACTTTTTTTGGGTTTTAGGGTTTTTAACAGTTTTAGGGGTTGTATGGTATTTAGGGTATTATGGGTTTTTAGGTTTTTTTGTGGGGGTATCAATTTTTATATTTTAGGGGCCTATGTGTTTTTAGGGTTTTTACATATTTTTAACCTTTTAGGGATTTATAGGGTTTTAGAGTTTTTTTTGTTTTTAGGGTTTTTATAGAATTTTAAGGGGTTTCAGTTTTTTGGGTTTTAGGATTTTGTAGGGTTTTAGTATTTTGTAATCTTTTTAAGGTTTTATTGGTTATAGTGTTTTTTTATTAGGGGTTTTAATTTTTTTAAGTTTTTAATGTTTTCATAGTGTTTTTCAGGATATTCAGGTTTTTTATATTTCTAGGCATTTTTTGGGATTTTTTAGGATTTTTATGGTTTTAGGGTTTTATGTATTTTCATGGTTTTTAGGTTTTTTAGGTTTTTAGGGTTTTTATGTTGGCAGGTTTTAGGTTTTTTTTATTTTTTATATATTTAATGTTTTTATAATATTTAATGTTTTTTGGGTTTAAAAAGGTTTTACAGTTTTTAGTGGTTTTTTATGGATTTTTATGGGTTTTATTGGTTTTTAAGTTCCTTAGGGGTTTTTAAAGTTTCTTAGGTGTTTTATGGTTTTAGGGGTTTTACAAATTTTGGTTCTTTTAGTTTTTTTAATATTTTTTTTTTGTTTTTGGAGGTTTAATTTTTTTTAGATTTTTAAGTTATACTTAGGGTTTTTATGGGTATTTAGGGTTTTTATGTTTTTACAAATTTTATGTGGTTTTATTGGTTTATAGGGATTTATGGGGTTTTAGGTTTTTAAGGTTTTGTGGGTTTTTAGGGTTTTTATCAATTTATATGTTTTTAGGGGTTTTAAGTGTTTTCATGTTTTCGGGGTTTTCTGAGTGTTTTTTCTAGGCATTTAGGGTTTTTACTTTTTTAGGGATATTTTTGGGATTTTTTAGGATTCTTATTGTTTTTATTGTTTTAAGGTATTTTGATGTTTTTTTGGGTTATTTGGTATTTTGAGGTTTTTATTGATTTTATGTCTTTTGAGTTTTTGGGTATATTTATTTTTAAGGGGTTTTAAGGTTTTTAGACCTTTTAAAACTTTTTTTTACTTTAAAGGGGTTTTAGTTTTTTTTTTAATTTTTAAGGGGGTGTATGGGTTTTTAGGGGTTTAAAAGGTTTTTAGTTGTTACTATGGTTTTAGGGTTTTCAGGATTTTTTAGGGTTTCATGGTTTTTAACAATTTTTAGGTTTTTTATTATTTTAAGAGTTTAAGGTTTTTAAGTTTTTCTTAGGGTTTTTCATTTTTTTAGTCTTTTTATGAATTTAGGGATTTTTAAGGATTTTTTTAGGATTTTAAGGTGATTTTAGTGATTTTAGGGATTTAATGGGTTTTAAGGTTTTTTAAGGTATTTAGGGTTTTTGAGTGTTTTTCGTTTTTATGTTTTTAAGGGCAAGGAAGATGTGAGGGTCGGGCTATTCCCCCCCCCCCCCCAAATTTTTTAGAAAGTAAAAAGAGACATAGAAGACAAGGGAGGGGAGGGGTCAAACGACCCACACCCAAAAAAACCCCTTACAACCCAAGACGCAAAAGACCCCAAAAAAGAAAAATCAAAATCGAAAAAGAAAAAACACATAAAGCCAAGCAACCACCACCATCATCCACATCAACCAGCATCCAGCAGCTCACATCTAAACAACTACCAGCATTCAAACTCGAAAAGCAATCAACATCCAGCAGCAACACGATCATAAACCACAGCTCCAGCAACTCCCAGCTCAACAGAAACTAGCATCACAATTTCCATCATCCAGTGCATTCCAACATCCAGCAGGAACACATCCAATCAACACAGCAACATAGCAGCAGTAACACGTCCAAACCAACCAGGCCTAGAAACCAATAACGCAAAAACCGACATCACAACCAATCACAACCAGCAGCATGAGCACCGCAAATAAATACAGCCATCATCAACTCCCAGCAACCATCAACACCAAAGCAGATCATACCTTGCCAATCCCCTATGCCCATGAAACCATTAGCATCCTCCTAACCCATCTCTTAAGAGGTCACCGCTTAACAACCAGCAACCAAATCCTTCAACCCGAGCCGCTTGCAGCAATCCACATCTTGCATTGCAAATAACCACGCACCACCAGCAACCATACCGAGTACTAAACCATAGAATCCAGAATTTCGCAGCAGTACAAGACAATTGGAATCTACAACGCACGATAATCTAGGAATCACAATTTGCAACAAACTCATGGTCCATCAGTAATAATAAACCACAACCCAACCAAGCATCATCATCACATCGGCCCACAAGACCACACAAAGAACCTCCAAAAACCAAAATTGCATCCAAAAAGCCACAACAAAACAGAAGACCAACATCAGCATAAAACAAAGCAAGTCGAAAACAAACCTTTCCTCCCCGATCGAGGATCTCCATAGTCAGATCCGCAGGTCTTAAAACCCTAGAGACAGATTCCAAATCTGTCGATCCCACTCCACACCGCTACAAAAATCCATCCAAAGCAAAGAAAACAAGGACAGAGAAACACCACTGGAGCCCAAATCTGTCAAGGATAATCCGGGACGCACGCATATGTGCCTCCAGTCCCACAAAAACCGTGCCATCTACACCTTTGAAGGTCTTGAACACGTGATCCAAAATCCGATTGAAGAAGGTCGAGAGCACAGATCCATGCCAGCATGAAGCCCCACCGCCAAACACCACATCTGCATCACACCGCAAGGTCTTGAAAGGAGTAGTGAAGCCACTAGGAAGGGTTCCACGAGGAGCTCTTGGGAAACGTGAAATAGAGAGAGAACCCGTCGAGAGCGGCGACATCCTCTTTATGGATTTAAGGGTTTAAATTGTTTTTATGGTTTTATGGTTTTCTTGTTTCTTAGTGTTTTAGGGGTTTTATATGGATTTTATGGCTTTTTTAAGTATTTTCATGGTTTTTAGGATTTTTATGGGTTTTGAGGGGTTTTAGGGTTTATAAGGTTTTTAATGGGTTTTGGGTTTTTTTGGGTTTCTAGGGTTTTCATTGTGTTTTTTTGGTGTTTTTAACGTTTTTAGAGTTTTTAAATGTTTTTAGGGATTTAAATGCATTTTTTACGTTTTTTGTGATTTTTAGGGTTTTTATGGGTTATTAGGTATTTTTAAGGTTTTTAGGGGTTTTATGATTTTTAGGGGTGTTCAGGGTTTTAGGGGTTTGGGGTTTCTTATGCTTTTTGGCGTTTTTAGGTTTTTAGTGGGTTTAGTGTTTTTAAGTTTTTAATGTTTTCTAAGGGGGTTTCATGGTTTTTAGGATTTTTTTATGACTATTGGGATTTTTTAGGATTTTTATGGTTCTTAGTGTTTTTAGGGATTTTGATGGTTTTTATGGTTTTTAGAATTTTTTGGTATTTTGGGGGTTTTTTTGTTTTTAGGTTTTTAAGGGTTTCTTAGGGGTTTTTAGAGTTTTTTGGGGTTTTTACATTTTTATGGATTTTTTAATATGTTTATTGTTTTATGGTTTTAAGGGATTTTTAGGGTTTTTATTCTTTTTTGGGTTTGTAGGGGTTTTATTTTTTGTTTGCATTTTTATGGTTTTTTTGAGTTTTTTAGGGTTTGGATGCATTTAAAAGTTTTTTTAACATTTTTAGGAATTTAAATGAATTTTAGAGTTTTTTGTAATTTTTTAGGGTTTTATGGTTTTTATGGTTTTTATGGTTTTTATGGTTTTTAGGGGAGTTTATGGGTTTCATGGTTTTTTGGATATTTTAGGGGTTTTCCCCTTTTTAAAATTTTTAGGGGTTTTTTGTGTTTTTATTTTTAGGGTTTTCTTAAGGGTTTTAATGGTTTTTAGGTTTTTCTATATTTTTAAGGATTTTTTAGAATATCTTTGGTTTTTTAGTGTTTTTAGGATTTTTAGGTTATTTATGTTTTTTGGGGTCTTTTGGGTTTTGAGGGTCTTTATGAGTTTTTAGGTTTCTTAAGGTTTTAAAGGTTTTTTAGAGTTTGTAATGTTTTTATGGGTTTAAAGGGATTTTAATATTTATAGTTTCATTTAAGGGTTTTTGGATTTTTAATTTTTTTAGGGGTTTTATGATTTTTTGGGTTTTTGGGTTTTTTTTATGGTTTTTAGGGTTTTATCATTTTTTATGTTTTTAGAGAATTAATGTGGTTTTAGGTTTTTAAGGATTTTTTATGGGTTTTCAGGTTTTTAGGGTTCTTTATATTTTTCGGTATTTTTAGGAACTTTTTATGAATTTATGATTTTTTGGGGTTTTCTATATATTTTGATCATTTTTTGGATATTTAGGGGTTTTATATTTTTTAAAGGTTTTTATAATTTTAATGTTTTAAGGGGTTTAAATCATTTTTTGGTTTTTAGGCGATTTATTTGTTTTTTGGTATTTAAGGTTTTCATAAGGGTTTTTCTGGGTTTTTAGTGATTTTTTATGGTATTTTTATAATTTTTATGGGGTTTTAGGTTTTTTATGTTTTTGAGGGGTTTAGGATATTTTATGGGTTTTTGGGTTTTTTATTGTTTTTTGGGTTTTCAAATTTTTTTTATTTTTTATTTTTTAGGGTTTATAAGGTTTTGGAGTTTTTTAATGTTTTTAGGTGTTCAAAGTGTTTGTAAAGTTTTTAGTGGTTTTTATGTTTTTTAGTTTTTTTAATGTCTTAGGTTTTTTTATATTTTTTTCAGGGTATTTAGGAGTTTTATTGTCTTTTAGGGATTTTTGGTTTTTATTGTTTTTAGGGTTTTTTGGGATTTAATTGTTTTTGGGTTTTTAAGATTTTATTTGTGGTTTTATAGGGTTTTTTAGTTTTTCTAGGGTTTTTTACGTTTTTAGGTATTTTTAGGGATTTTTAGGATTTTTATGGGTATTTAAGGAATTTGTGGTTTTTAGTTTTGTTAAGGTTTTTAGGTTTTAGGTTTTATGGTTTTCTTATATTTTCAGTATTTTTATGTTTTTTATATCTTTAGGTATTTTAGGGATTTTTTGTATTTTTATGATATTTAGTGTTTTTTAGGGATTTTGAATGTTTTTAGGGTTTTTATGGATTTTTGAGTTTTTTGGGTTTTAATGTTTTTTTACATTTTTTATAGGTTTTAAAGGTTTTTAATGTTTTTTATGGTTTTTATGGTTTTTAAGGTTTTATGATAATTTTGGGATTTTCAACATTTTTTTGGTTTTTTATGTTTTTTGAGTTTGTTTTGGTTTTTATGGATTTAGTAGGGTTTTTATGGTTCTTATGGTTTTTTATATTTTTTGGGATTTTTACAGTTTTTTAGGATTATTATTGTTTTTTTGTTTTATGTATTTTGATGGTTATTAGAGGTTTTGGGTTTCTGTGGTTTTTATGATTTTCTAGGTTTTTAGGATTTTGTTTCTATATTTTTGGGTTTTTAAGGTTTTTTAGATTTTTTAACATTTTTTGGGGTTTAAAGGGTTTCTAGAGTTTTTAGTTGGTGTTTATGAGTTTTATGGTTTTAGGGTTTTTCAATGTCTCAAGGGTTTTATGGTTTTTAGGGTTTTTAGAGTTTTTAGGGGTTTTAGGGTTTTTATTATTTTTTAGGATTTGTATGGGTTTTAAGTGTTTTTAAGTTTATATGGTTTTCTTAGTGTTTTTTAGGGTTTTTAGTGTTTTTAGTGTTTTTATGTTTTTAATGATTTTATGGATTTTTTATTATTTTATAGGTATTTAGGGTTTTTATGGATTTTGAGGGATTTTAGGGTTTTTAAGATTTTATGGGTTTTTGGTTTTTTTTGTTTCTTTAGTGTTTTTTAAATTTTTTACGTTTTTAGAAGGTTTTATTATTTTTTAATGTTTTTTTTGTTTAAAAGGTTTTTAAATTTTTTTTAGTGGGTTATAAGGGTTTTATAAAATTTTAGGTTTTTAATGGTTTTTAGGAGTTTTATGGTTTTTAGGGTTTTTGGGGGTTTTTGGATTTTTATCATTTTTTGGGTTTTAAGGTTTTTTGGGTATTTAAGTATTTATAGTTTTCTTAGGGTTTTCATTGTTTTTAGTTTTTTTTTACATTTTTATGGATTTTTTGAATTTTGTCGGATTTTTATGGTTTTTAGGGATTTTGAGAGATTTTGGGGTTTTTGGGGTTTTTGGGTTTTATATTGGGGGGGGGGGTTAGAATGTTGTAGGGTTTTGAAGTTTTTTAATGTTTTATAATCTTTTTGAGGGTTTAAAGGTTATTATACTATTTATTGGGTCTTATGTATTTTATTGGTTTCAAGGGTTTTTAAGGTTTTTAGGGGTTTTTATAATTTTTAGGGTTATTATTAGTTTTAGGGGTTTTTATGATTTTTAGAGTTTTTAGTTTTTAGGTTTTCTTAAGGGTTTTCATGTCCTTAGGATTTTTTAAATTTCTAGAGAACTTTATAGCTTTTTTATGATTTTTATCATTTTTAGGGTTTTAGGAATTTTGTGGGGTTTTCGTGTTTTTAGGGGATTTAGGGGTTTTCAGGTTTTTTAGTGTTTCATAAGTCTTTTCGGTGTTTTAGTGATTATTGGTTTTAACAGTTTTCTTGGTGTTTGATGTTGATCATGGAACACATAGGCATCAATGTGTTGAAGGTGGAATTGATGAGGAGGTGAAAAGCGCATCATTGCACAAGACTCATTGTGAGGAGTTGGTGGCCCAAAGAAAAGGTAGTGGACTTGGTTAATGAAGGTGGATTTTAATGGGTTAATCATGGAATTCCATGGGGAGGCCCTATACCCTTTCTTGGGGGAAGCATCTGAGCCTATTTTTACATTAATTAAGCCCCAAACATGGTTTTGAAGACCCTTCACATAGTGTGCTACACATTTCAGGACCACCCCACCATGGAATCTTCAATGTAAAAAGTGGTGTGATATTTTTTGTTACATTCCAAAAGGTTGTACTACTTATCAAATAAAATCATGGTCATGTGTCAAAATATTCAAAAACATCATTTTGGATTTTGACTTGTGGAAGTCGGGTGTTAGGATTTTGTATAACTCTTTTTCTAAAAATTAACACCCCCCTATACTCTTTATTTATGTATTTTATGTATATAAAATTATGGGGTAATATTTTATGAGGATCAAAGGAGTTTTTTCTTGTTTTTGAGGATTTTATGGAGGTTTACATTTTGATTATAGTTAGTAGATACCAAGAAACACCTCCAAGAAACTGTGAAAAAAAAACAATGCACACTTGGGAGGGGCATGGTTTGGCCAAACTGTGCAGATGCATTGTAAAAACTTTTCAATGATGGATAGTGGGTTATATCATGGTTGGTGAACATTTTTTCTAATCATTTGAGCCAACCATGTGAGGTGTGTTTGGAGGCAGTGAATCATGCACGGTTAGCTCCTGGTTTGCCTAACAGTTCCCCTAACCATGTAATGTAGAAAATTATATCTGAATATTGTGGATCAAATATGATTTTACCTCCTAAACCACTCATTTTTTCCTAAATATACCATAACAATAATTCCTCTTCCGGTTAAGGCAGTGGAGACAATTCCTTTTGATCTGGGAGTGATTTCTAGGTGAATTCAAGTGCGTTAGAGACCCAAAATCATTGGTAAGTGCTCATTCTTCATCATTTGTCATAGATATATTCTTTTTCTCTCTATTGGAATCAAGGATCAAGTTCATTGGGGATAGATACATATTGTTTCATGTCAATATTAATGTGTTATTCTTGATTTTATTGAATGGAATGTCATCTAAGTTGGAATCTTGCATAATTAAACTAGTTTGTTAAAGTTGTCGTGCAGTTTTTCATTTTTAATAAAGTTTGAGAGGTAGGTGGATTCTCTCAAATCACATATTTATTAGAACATGATGGGTTGATTTAAAATAAATTTAATTGATTGAATCTTTTGGAAAATCATGGTGTGATTTTATGGAATTATTATTTGAATTATGGTTTTGGAAATCATGGGAATTAGATGGATTTTTGGAAAACTATTATTTATGATTTTAAAATTGTGATTTTAAAATTATGGTTGTTTGATGAAAGTAAATTATTATATGAAACTATTTTATTGAAATGGGTTGATATTATTTGGTCATAAGGGTTTGGTATTATTTGAATGAGGTGGGTAATGGTTGTGAAGTACCATCGTCAAAGGGATGGAGTATGGATGTGATGTTCCACCATCAATGGTTACACCCACCTTGTGTGTGTGTGTGTGTTGAGGATGTGTGTGGAAATGGAAATGTTTATGTAAATATCATATATTGAGAAATGGTTAAAATATTTTTTAATGTTCATTGAAAAATTATTGTTTAAGTTGATAATGTATTCCATAAAAAATGGATTTAAAGGCCTGTTTGATTGTTTTCCATAGAAAATTATTTTTGTTCGATATAAAATTATATAAAGTTTTTTTAACATATTTTTACGTAAATGTGATAATATATTCAATCCTAGTGTCATGATTTTGTATTTCATTTAGTAAATCCTACTGAGTTTTATACTTATCCCCTTTTTGGGGACTAGGGTGCCTTTACAGATGTTGTATTTTGAGACACAAGTAAACGAAAGGTATACTAGTTATTAAGTTATGCTTCTTGATACCTTGGTTTTGGCATGTGTATTTAGATATTAGATCATATTGAGAGTTATTTTTGTTGTCTTTTAGTTTTTTTATCATTTTTTTGATTGGTTATGTCACATTGAATTCACTTATACTCTGATATTCTATTTTGGTTTATTCATGTATCAGCTTTCATTTTGGTACTCATGCATCATTAATATGTTTGGTTGTTATATTTATCATTGCTCTGGTCATTTTATCTTAAATCTCAAAATAATCCCTCAACCATTTATGAGGACCTTTGCATTTATTTCAATCCTTTTGTGTCTTGGGGATGTCACTCAAGGCCTAGTATCTCCCCTGTCACTTCTCAAGCCAACAAGGAGGGGCGGGATGTTACAAATTGTATCAGTTTGTTCCATACTTAACTTTAAAATCATATTGGTCTATATATTTTAATATTATAAATGATATTATATTTTCCTAAATTTATATGTAAATCATAAAAAGGTGTATCTAACCTCTTTATGTTGAAACTCATGTTACCAGGGAGTTGGGTACATGAGTGATTTGATACACTTCTCAAAGATGTCACCCCATTATCATGGGTTTAGCCGATAATAAGGGAATAAAATTAATTTATACAAATTAATTCCCACTTAGATTAAATAATTAATTTTGAGTAATGATTTATGATTTGGTGAAAAAGTGTTGGTTTTTGAAAATTGTTGAAAATGGTTTGATTTTAAAAAGAATGGTAGAATTTTCAAAAATGGTTTCAAATAAAAAATTTCTGAAATTTTGAAATCATTTTTGTTATATGTTTGATGTGGTAAATTTAATATTTATAAGCCTTAAGTATATATATAGTGAGACTAAATGGAGTTTTATTTTGGTCATAGCGAATGGAACATGGTTGGAACCATAGAAACCCACTAGAAGAGGTAGTTGATGATGTAGTTTCACCTAAGCCATGGGTAAACCAACAGTTGGTTCAAAGTATTTTCTATGAATTCTAGTCGTGTAAAGAGGGAACATAAACAATGAACCATGTAAATGTAATCATTCAATTCAGTTCCAAAAGAAGAATCCACCCATCTTTTAGGGTGATTTAGAACCTAAATAAGAAAAAGTGTGAAAAAAATGGATGAATTGAATCTTCAATTTCCATAGCACACCAAATTATATGAAGCTAAATTTGGAAATATACATTTTGGAAGATCTTCCATGCTAGTGTTGTGATTTAGAATTTCAGGCTAAATTGGACCAAGGTATTAAATAGGAAGATTTTGAAGAATTATTTAACAAACAATTATATCCGTGTACTTTTCAAAATGGAAGAACAATAGGCTTCCTTTAAAGTAAGAGAACATCATAATGATAGATTATGCAGCTAAATTTATGAAATTAGTAGCCTTTTCACCCAAAGTCACTGCAAGTGAATCCCTAAAGGAATGCATTTTTAATCGGGGTTGATGCCAGATATTATATGAAATATTTTAGTGCTTTGTATATCATATTATATAGAGATGGTCAATAGATAAATATTTCAATAAAGGGATATCTTAAGAAATATGGTTGGATAAATATTGTTAATACCTATGGGAACTGGTGGGAACACTAATGATGGGAATAAGAGGAAGAGAGACACTTATTTATAAGGTTGGGGTATAAATTAGTATCAGACATCAGGATTGGTGAATAATCCTCCTAAACCAAAGGGAACACCTAATTATTTTCAATGTGGATATCTTGATCACATAAAGAATGTTTTTATAACATTACATAGTGAATGTCATAATTTCAATAAGATAGTAGATCTACAGTGTTATTTCTATAGAGTTTGGGGGTCAAGTGATAGGGAAACATCTCATGCTTCTCAGGCATCATATGCTTCGATGGGAAAAGAGCAGTAGAATAGATATTTTTATAAAACCCAAAAAAGTCTTGTAAATTCTATGAATACCTTGACTCTTTAACTAGTTCAATCTCAATAGGGTAAAAAATAGCAAATCACAATAAGTAAGAAATTGTATAAAACATAGAATGTGATCATTGATGATTAATTGAGGACTTTGATGGTGAGAGGTACAATTATTTTGAATTCTACCCTTATGGAAGCTCTGTTCCATATGGGTTTGTCTCATTCATGTATTAATTCTCGTGTTATAGATCTTCTCAATCTTCATGATGATGTGATTCCCTCTATTTTGAAACTTCAAAGTCCAATTGGACAAATAGAATGTAAATATTTTTTGTGAAAAATGTGTTCTATAATTATCGATGGGGATTAATTGATTTGGGACTTATCTATGCTTGATATGGATGTATATGACATAATAATGGTTATGTATTGAATGAAAATGATCAAACCTCACATCAACTGTTTTACTCTAAGGGTTATTTTGACACCTAATTATGGAATCCAACATCTTTTTATAGGAAATAGGAATGTAAAGGAAAGTGGAACAATATTTTTGGCATAATAATTTTGAACTATCTCATACCAGTTGGCATCCTTGACCTTGGAATCTATGGATGATATCTAGAATAGTGGTTTCTAGTAATTTTAGATCAGTTTCGTAATGTTTTTCTTGATAATTTCTCTTGGTTTCCACCCACAAGTGATGCAGAGTTTGTTATTGATCTATTATTAAGGATCATTCCAATATAACTTCTATCTTATCATATATAACCAATAGAATTAAGGGAATTGAAATTCAAGATGGTTGAGTTTGAAAAAAAGGGTTCATTTATCCTAGTACATCTATGTGGGCAGCATCAATTCATTTTTTAAAAAAGAAAAATGAATCTCTTAGAATTTGGGTAGATTTTTATAATCCTAATAATGTTACGATAATTAATCGATATCCTCTTCCACACATTGATTACCTATTTTTCAAATTTAGGGGAGACCATTGGTTCTCTTAAATTGACATGCATATAGGATATCACCAACTATAAATTTAGAAGGAGGATGTTCCAAAGATTGTTTCATAATTAGATATCTTCTTTAAAAGTATTTGGTTATGCCATTAGGTCATTCAAAAACACCAACTATCATTATATCATTGATCAATTGGATATTTAAAACGTATCTAGATTATTTTGTGGGGTCATTTTTAGATGACATACTTGTGTATTCTAGGACAAATGTTGTACATGATAAACACTTGGTTAGAGTGTTGGATATCTTGTAGGATCATCATCTGTATAAAAAAATTTCAATGTTTGATTTATAGATAAAAGTGGTATGTTTCCCTGGCCAACATATCTTTGAAAAAGGTGTTTCTATAGATATATAAATGATAGTCGACGTGATCTCCAGGAAATCACATAGAATGACTTTGAGATACATAGTTTCCTTAGCCTAGTTGGTTATTATAGACATTTTTTCATGACATTTCATGACTAGCTTCACCAATGATAGGTTTAACAAGGAAAAGTGTTCCATTCCAATGGAATGATCAATGTCAAAATTATTTTCAAGAGATTAAGTTTCTCCTTACATCAGCATTATTATTTATATTTTTATAACCATTATAAAGATTTGTGGTGTATTATGATACTTTAGGATTTGGGTTGGGTTCTGTTCGCATGATAAGACATCATGTTGTTTCTTATGGTTCCTAATAGTTATGGTTTCATGAGAATAACAACCCAACATATTTGAAAATAAATGTTGTTGTCTATTATCTGAAGGCATTTCATAATTATCTGTTTGGTGAGAAATTTATATTGTTTACGGATCATAAGATCTTGAGACACCCTTTCTCACAATGATATTTTAATTCTAGACAAAGAAGATAAATGGAGTGTCTTCAAATATTTGACTTTGACTAAATGTATACACCAAGTAAAGGAAACTCTATGGAAGATTCATTAAGTATAAATTAATATAGTTAGTTTGTGAAATAGGCTTCCGGTCAATGGAATCAAATGTCTGTGATTCCAGACATGCACTTGGATTATAAAGATCAAGGTAGTGTTTCTATTTTATTTCTAGTTTTTTGTTCTTGATTTGGTATACAAGGTTAAAGAGACACAAAAATATGATTCTGAATGTGTTTCTATGAGGTAACAACTCAATGGTAGAGAGGCTATTGAGGGATTGAATCTCGACATAAGATCAGTATTTTAGTTTCAATATTATATTGTTGTACCTTTGGATTTTTAGGAATAACTCCATGCTTATCACAATAGGATATGGGTTACTAATCCCAGATTAAAAATGTGTTTAAGTCACAGAAAGAACAATTTTGGTGTGAAGGTATGAAAATAATGGTGGTTGAGTTTGTTTTTAGATGTCTCAAATATCATCAGGTTGAGGTAGAGAACTAATTGTTAGTGGTTATGTTGAAATATTTACAATTCCCATGTAAAAAATTGGAGAAACTCTTTATGGATTTTGTAACATTTCTACCAAGTATGGTTCGGTAACATGATTCTATATGGTTGATAGTTGATCAGATCTTAAATTCATCCCTATTCTTGAATCCAATATGGTGGATGACTTGTAAAAAATCTATATCTTAGAATTTGTAAAGTGGTATGGTGTTCCCATATTGATTTTATCTGACAGTCACCCAAGGTTTACGTCTTGTTTTTTGAAATCTTTATAGCAATCCCATGAGACTCATTTGACTATGATCATGGTTTATCTTCTTCAAATAGATGTAAAATCTTAAAGGATGATCCAAACATTAGAGGACATGATTGGGGATTGTGTACTGCATTTTTGTGTCTCATCGGAGGAGCACATATCATTAGTAGAGTTCTCAGATCAATTTTAAAGGTATTTATGTTCTTTTTAATTTAATATTTAATTTAAAATTTTTAATAGTTTTATTTATTTTTAATTAGTTTTAATTTAATTATGTTTATATTGTTTTGTTATTTAATAAATTTAAATTATTAGTATTAATTGTTCATAGTTAATGGTAATTAGTAGTAATTAATAATAATTAGAAATAATTAATAATAAATAGGAAGAATTAATAATAAATAGGAATAAACCTCCCCCATGTGTGCATTAACCTTTACAAGTAAGGAATTTCATTTTTTTATACATTTAATGATCTATCTATATATATATAGTTATATTTATTTGTATATTAATATATATTTATATTAATATAAATATATTTGGTTATATAAATAAATATATATATATTTATTCGTATATTAATATATATATATTCTATTTATATATATAAATGTAGTTATAAGTTTTTATTCATATATTTATTTGTATATTAATTAATATATATTTATAAGCTTAGTTTTAAATAAATTTATAAAATATGGGTTTTTATGTATATGTATAAATAAATAAAAAAATAAATAAATACATATATACAATAGATACACACACACACACAAACACACACACACATATATATATATATGTATAGTTATGAATGAATACATAGGAATGAGGGGGTGAAAATCCACTGAGAATATTAAAACAGCTATAACTTCTAATCCGTAAGTCCGTTTCAACTCCACAACTAGTCAAATAGAAGAACATGAAACGATCTTCGATATGATATGTGGTACAAGCCAAACGGACATCCGGATCGGATGTTATAGCCGTTTGAATATTAAAACGACCATAACTTCTAATCCAGAAGTTCATTTCAGCTCCACAATCAGTCAAATCGAAGAACATGAAATGATCTTCGATATGATATATGGTATAGGTTTATCGGACATTGGGAACAGAAGTTATAGTTGTTTAAACGGTGAAAAACCGGGGTACACCGACTAAAAACTCAGTTTTGGAGGCCTTATGGGCCTTTTTTGGACTTGAAAAAACCTTGAACGTGTTTCACCAATCTATAGCACTGTAGAGCTCGTCATAGGCTTCGATTTGATATGTTGTGGAGCTCAAACGGAGTCCCAGATCAAAAGTTATGGCCGTTTGAAGTTTGGGTTTCATTTTTAACTTATTTTCCATCTTTCATTAATTTTTTTATTTTTTTATATTCAAAGAGTTATTAAATGACTATTAATTGATAAAAATTACATAATTACTAATTGAAAATATTTTTTAATTTATTTTATAAGCCTCGTTTACTGAACATCTTATACATTCATATTTGATTTTCATTCTTCCTTTCTAAAACATATTTAAAAAATAAATATTATATTTATAACAATATAAATAGGTTTATTGATTTATATAATAATAAATATATTTTTAAATTTTTTTTTAAATTTTTTTATTATAATTTGCGACGGGCCCGTCGCAAATACCTGCTTCGAAGCAACCATTTACGATGGGAAAAGGACCCGTCGCCAAAGATTTTTTTTAAAAAACCAGAATCCTATTTGCGACAGGCCCATTTTCCGTCGCAAATAAGCGTTTTTGCGATGGGCCCGTCGTAAAAAATATTAGTTGCGACGGCGTTTTCCGCAACGAGCGATTTGCGACGGGGCCCCGTCGCAAAATGCTATTTGCGACGAGATCCCGTCGCAAATGACCCATCGCAAATATCTATATTTCCCGTAGTGTTTGATCTCTTTGAATCATTTTATGAGTTCCATTTTCATTATCCAATTTTCTGGGTTGGAAAAAAGTGATACTTCATTGGTTGGACCAAAAAATCGGAAAGATTCAGTTAATTATAAATATGATGGATATTAAACAAATTCATCAGAAATTGTATAAGGAACATCATTGACGTCCATTATTGTTTGAGGTGAGTAATAATTTGTTCTTTATAATCTCTCAAAGTCTTGGTAATCATTATTTTGTAAAGCATGGAATGTTATATACTCAGTACATAATCCCTTTTAAGATACTTGAATGGGTGGGTGAGGTGGAATATCATTTGGATTTTCCACCAAGGATTAGTTTAGTGGATAATTTGTTTCATGTATCTCAATTAAACAAGTATCAACCTAACCCTAACCATATGATTCAATGATATCATATTTAACTTGTTTTGTTTGATATGGTTGTTCGTGATCTAGCATAGATTCTAGGTAGGAAAGATAATTTGTTGCATGATAAATCATCATTATAGTGCTGGTTTTATGGAAACATGTTTAGATTCATGAGGAAAAATATGTGATTAAAAAGTAAATGATGGAGAAATAGATATAACTCTTCAAGTAAAACAAGGGTTTTATAATTTCTGGGGATGAAAATACCAATGGTGTGGAGAAGATAGTATCCCTGGTTTCAAGTCCTAGACCCTTTATTTATGTATTTTAAGTATATAAAATGATTGGGATAACTTTAGGGAGGTTCACCCTTTGAAATTGTTTTAGGATTTTCTGGATCTTCACAGTTTGATCATGGTTAGTAGAAACCATGAAATACCTCCATAAAATCATGCAATTGAAATAGTGGACACTCAGAAGGTGCACGATTATGAACACATTTTGGCCAAACTATATAGATTCCCAGTATAAACCCATAAATTATATACCATGGTCCATTACATAGTTGGGGAATAGTTTTTATAACTATGAGAGCCAAATTTGTGAGGTGTCTTTGGAGGTAGTGGCACGTACACAGTTAGCGCAAAGTTTTCCTAACAGTGTTTCCTAAGTGTGAACCATGGAAAATTATATCAGAAAGTAGTGGATATAGTTTTATTTACACCCTAAACTACTCACTTTCCCTATAAATGGGAAATAAAATAAATTCATATTCCTCCCAAGGTGTTCAAAACAATTCCTTTAAATCAGTTTGTGATTTATAGGAGAATCCAATTGCGTTGGAGACGGAGATTCATTTATAAGTGGTTGTTAATCATCATTTACCTTATATATATTCAATTTAATTATTTTGTAACCGTGTATATAGTTCTTTATGGATATATACAAGATTTTTTATGTCAATATTGATGGGATATTATTGTTTTGATTGTATATAATGAGATCTAAGTTATAATCTTGAATATTTAAGCTACATTGTTAATGTTTCTATGTCGTTATTAATTTTTTCCTATGTTTTATAGGTAGGTGGATTATCTATCAAATAATCATGATTAGAACCTCAATTATTGATTTCAAATTTATTTAATATATTTAAAATTTTGGGAAAATCATGATGTGATTGTAAGGAATTCTCATTTGAACTATTATTTTTGAAATCATGCATATTGGATGGATTTTTAGAAAACAGTTTCTTATAATGTTAAAATGGTGATTCTAAAATTATGGTTGGTTGATTCAAGAAAATTATTCATTGAAATTATTTTATTGAAATGGTTTGATATTATTTGGGAATAATGGTCAGGCATAAGATGATTGTGTTAGATAATGGTTGTGAGGTACCAACCTTAAAGGGATCAAATATAGATGTGAACTTCCATAATAAATGGTAACACCAAGATTGTGTGTTTGTTTGTTTTGAGGAAGTTTTTGTACATGAAATTATTTTTTCCAAATTAATTATTTAGAAATAGTTTAAATTATTTTTAATTTTTCTTGAAAAATTATTATGTCAGTTGTTGCTATATTCCATAAAAAAATGGTTTTGAAGTCTTGTTTGATTTTTTCATTGGAAAAATATTTTGTTTCTTTATAAACTGCATTAAATTATTTTTAAAATATTTTATATAAATTTTCTAATATGTTCAATCCTAGTGTTGTGAGTTGAGAATTCATTGGGGGCAACCCGCGATTTCATTTTCAACAAGTGAGGTAAACTTGCTTTCTTCTGATTTAAAATTTGTCTTGGTTGGAAAATTTATGAATCGAAGGCCTTCTTTGAAGTATCTTCGATCATCTCTCAAAGCAATAGGCTTTACGGGTTTTTTAATCGGTCTCCGGAACCCATCACACATTTTTTTTCGATTTGCATCCGAGGAGGATTACTATAGGCTTTGGATCAAGAGGTCATGGTCCTTTGGAGGTTGTATTTTGAAAATTCTTAAGTGGACTCCAGAGTTTGATGCATATTCTGAATCCCCTATTGTTCCTATCTGGGTTTGCTTCCCAGAGTTACCTCTTCACCTGTTCAAGAAGGCAGCCCTCTTCCCCATTGCTAATCTTATTGGTAATCCTTTGAAGTTAGATTTTGCAACAAAAATGATTTCAAGACCCTCGATGGCTAGGATTTGTATTGAGTTGGATGTTTCCAAACATTCGCCCTCCAATATTTGGATTCAAAGTGGTGATATTTTATTCTCCCAAGGAGTTTTTTATGAAAGATTGCCGGACTACTGCTCCAAATGCATCAGATTAGGACACAATTCAAAAAAATGTGACAAAGCCAATGTTTGTTTTAAAAGTCTTAAATCTGTTTTGACATAAAAGTATAAAAATAATCAAGAAAACATGGCTGGACCTTCTAATCCTGTCTTTAGAAAAGATGATCTGATGGTTAAGGACAAAGAAAAGACACCTGTTTGTGTTATCAAAGAAAGAGATTATGGGGTAAATGTACAATTGAATTCTCAAACACCTCGTGACCCACTCTCAGAATTTTTCAATGAGGCTATTGTTGTCACCAAACAACAAGATGATACAGATAAGAGGGATTCCACCCACCTAACCTTGAAGGAAGATGAAAAATATGAGGGTCATGTGGTTAACAAAGATGGGATTTCAGAGGAATCCCTCCAGGTTGTTGTTGAGAAGATTCCTAAAGTGGGGGAATCTTTTCATCTAAATGATCGAAAAGGAAAAAAGGACATTGTAGACTCAGATGGTTTTATCACTCCACTCCCCAGGAAAACTAGGAAACATCGAGACAAAATCAATTATGAAAGAACCATCATCACAAGATCAGTTGCGGCTAAAAATCCTGACCTTTAGGTTCCTCCACAACCAATTCCTATAGAGCCCCTGCCTAAATATCCAAAAAACTCAGATGGTTCTGATTCAGACTTCTCCTCGAGTGAAGTTGATGAAAATGACCCGGCATATAGAGATGCCTATCAGTATGATTATGATCTGGATTTTCCAAAGGAGCTTGACTCCTGGTTCGGGGAAAATGAATCATCTACATTTCGAAAGTATAAAAATGGTGAGATAACTGCTCAGGTTTACCTGGACATCAGAAAGAGGATGTTTATCAAAGTTGCTGAGGAATTCAAAAAGGATCCAAACATTGATTTCATGAGTATCCCATGGCAATAAGTTTGGATCTGCTTCACTCTTTGCATGAACTTTTGTCTTGTGGACTACTGATGACCTTTGTTTCTGGTTATGGTTTTAAAGGATTTATTTGGATTGATTGCACAACGCCAACAAGATTGCTCCCAGTATGCAGAAATAGTTTTCTGATGGATCAGTTGGTGTTTTACTGACTGCTGGGCTTGAGGATCTCTGCCCTGATGCATTCTTCAACCTTGGGTCCTTCACCCTTTATGATATTATGAATACTTGATGCTGATTTTCTGCATTTGGGAAGACCCAACATGGCTGCATTGATCTTGTACAAGAATTATGTGTGATACTACATGGTTTCTTTGGTTTTTGCTCATCAGTTTGGCTGGTCCTTGTGTTATCAGTTTGGCATGATTTTTATGAATCAGTTTCAATTTTCTACTAGTTTTCTGCTCTTTTTGTTGGATGAACTGCTTATGGAGTCCTGCTTTCAATGTCTTTTCTGGATGACTTGGTGATCTGTTTGGAGTTGGGCGGGCTGCTGGCTCTGTTTTCCTTTTTATCTATGCTGTTTTCTTAGTTTTTCTCGCTTGGAGGTTCTGTTTACTTCTGTTTGAGGGGATGCTGCATATACTGGATTCTGCTTGGTTTTTTCTCTTGTTTCTTGGGTTATCAATAGCTATTATTCTGCATAATAGATTATGTCAATTGGTTCTTTTGGACTGTCTTCTCATCTACTCTGTCTGCCTTGGCTGGAGTCTGATGATTATCACACTAGACAATCACTCTGAAGCCCTCTGAGGTTGTCTTTTGCTACAGTCTCCGATTTTGCTGGTTTATTTGGCTGGAATTCTCAACTCCATGGAAGCTTCGCTGGTTTTGATGGACTACTTTTCAGATTTTTCTGGAAATGGCCTATAATGCCTTTTATTGATGAGTCTGAATAGGTCTCGGCTTCGTCTGGTTTTGAGCTCTGACGAATTGTTCTTTCAATGAACTACATATGTCTATTCTTGTGGCTCGACATTATCTTTATGTACAGCATTACTGGCTGCTGTTTGGACACCCTTTTGTAGTCTCTTAAGACTTTGTTTCAGTGTGATTTATCTTCTTGAAGTTCTATATTCTGTTGGATTTTCATGAGCAGATCTCTTTGCATCTGATGTGGGTCTGGAGGTTCTTATGGAATTCTGGAATGATTATATGACATTCTGCTCTACTTTATTTGACTGCCAGCATGCTATTCTGGATGTTGTCCCCTAGACTTCATTAAGTTTCATTTACAGGTTAGGTGAGCTGCTTATACTGATGACCAGTTTCATGCAACTTGATTATGGTTGGACTCTTAGACTGGAGAGTTTCGCTGGAAACACTTTTTCCACCTCCACTCTTACAATGCAAGTCAAATCTCGAAGGGATCCGCATCGATTGATGTCTGGTGATCTCTTCTTCGCTGGCTGTTTTTGCTGATTGGGTACTCATGAGTCTTTATTTTTGTACCCTGTTTAACTCCTTGCTGGTGTGAGCTATTTGCACCTCGTGTTTGTAACGCAACTTTCTTGATTTTAATAAAATTCTTTTTGGGACATGAATTGGGAAACCAGTTCATGCCTCCACTTTCCAAAAAAAAAGTTGAGAATTCATTGGGGAAATCCTACTGAGTTTTATACTCACCCCCTACATGGTAATTATGGTACATTTTCTTATGTTATATATAGATACAATGTTAAAGGCAAGTTACCCCAGTTCTTTATTAATTCCTCTTGATACCTTGGTATAGGTATGTATATTTAGATATTGAAGTATATTGGTAGTTGTTTCTGGTGTCTTTGGTGACTTTTGGTTTTTTATCATTTGGTTCCATTGGTTACGTCACATTGATTCTTCTTGTAATATGATATTTTATTTTAGTTTAGTCTTATATTGGATTGAATTTGGTACCCATGCGTCATTAAGAAGTTTAGTTTTTATGGTTATTATTGGTTTGGTCATTTTATCTTAAAATGTAAAATATTCCCTCAACTTTTTATGAGGCCCTTGGAATTTATTACCAACATTTTGTGTCTTTGGGATGTCAACTAAGGCCAAGTATCTCCCCTGTCACTTCTCAACCCTTAGAGGAGGGGCTGGATATTATAGTGATATTCTCACTTTGATTCCATTTTATGTTTTAAATTATTTATTCTACTACATTTACATATTGAAAATTCATCTTGTTTCTACCGAATCTATTCAAAAAAAGATACCAAAAATCAAAAAAAAATAAAGGCTAAAAAAATTACAGCATCTTCAATCCTGTGTCTATTTATCATTTTTCTTCATCCTCTATCTTACCCTTCCCATATTTTCCTATTGAATCCATTTTCAATTTTATCTTTTAATTATAGTTCAGGATTTCTACACTCTAATTATCCTTTATATTTGTTGAAATCGGGTAAGAATTCTTTAAGAATCAAGTTGAGTGTTACATGTGTTAAAAAACCAAAATTTATTAAAATGTGATTTAACAAACTTTTTTTAGTGTAGACACATGTGGGAGTGAGTATGTTATGTATCCCTTTATATTTTTATTTTCTTGTAGGATTCCTAAATTTTGCAGGTGAGTAACACCAATTAAATAAACATTAAGTTGTTCATGATGGTTCTACAAGAAAAATTCCAAAGGTTTAATATGAGGATGGATGAATTGAAATCCCCTTAAAATTCTAGAGCACCACCATGGAGGAGACTCATTGAATAAGAGTAGTATTTCAATGGTTTTTTTGAGTCAACAATTCAGAAAAAGAAATCACTATATAGGAAAACCAATGATATTTAAAGAGTATAGTTAAGGACCCCTTAATTCTAAGGTAAGAATGTTCCGAAAACATACATGGAATGGGAACAAAATTTAGAGAATGTTTTTGTCTTCAAGATCTCATCAAATGAAAATAAAGTGAATTTACTAGTTATGGAATTTATCTACTATGATAGTTTTTGGTAGGACCAAATAAAAGTTATTCAATGAGAAATTATAGAAAGACCCATTCGCATTTGGGATGATATGAATGTGGTAATGCGTAAAATGGTTATTTGTAGCAACTATTATTGTGATTTGTTCCTCAAGATTTAGGGTTTGAAACAAATAGATATGTCTCTTGAGAAGTATCATAAATATATGTATATTATCATGATTTGGTCCAATATTAATGAGTATAAAGAGGCAAACATGGATAGGCTTGTGAATGGACTTAACCATGACCTTTAAGATATAGTGGACATGCACCTCCATTTGGATATAGAGTATCCTCTTCACATACCTAAGAAAGTAAAGATTCAAGAAAAGGAAAGAAGGATGATCCCTACATCTTATGGTAAATATTATAAATCTTCTATCAAGTTAAATTATTCCAAAAGACATGAAAATGTAAGGTAACAAGAAACTTATTCAAATTAAGCGACCAAACCAAAACCATTCTTTCCAAAATCCAACTGTAAAATGGATGGTATGGTAGTTTCCAAATCACATGGTATCAATTGTTTTATATGACAAGGATTTTGACATTTTTCCACACTATTCCCAAATATGTGAACCATTATTATTATGGATGATGGATATATTCTTAGTGCTAGATCAAGTGAAGATAAAATTCCACCACTTTATGAGTGTAAAGATATGAAAATATAGAGCCATTTATATGGAGGAATTCTTGTGAAAATGAATGATTTGACTACTCAACCCAAAGTAGAACATGATAAATAGAAACGAGAGCACATTTTTCATACTCTATGCCTCACCAATGATAAGGTATGTAGTAATATCACTTATGGGGGTAGTTACAGAAACATAGAAAAAGGTTTGATGGTTGATAAATTGGGTTTATCTATGAATAAGAATCCTGGTCCTTATAGATTGTAATAGTTAACTAATAGTGGGGATGTTAAAGTGACTAAGAAAGTGAAAGTTCCATTTTATTTTGGTAAGTATGATGACATGGTGATATGTGAAGTTCTTCCCATGCATGACAGTTATATCTTATTGGTTAGGCCTTGTAAATTTTACAGGAGGATCACACGTGATGGGTACACTAACCACTATTCTTTTTAAAACAATAGAAGTACAGTTTTACATACACCATTAAGGATATTACAATCTTATAAAGACCAAGTGAGGATTGATAGAGATTATGGAAAGTGATAAAAAGGAAAGAGAGAAAAAAGAAAACAGATAATGGAAAACCCATGAGTGAAAAAGGAGTTAAGAATGACATAAAAAAGAATTGAGTGAATTAAAATAGTTGAAAAAGAATGACAATACGAGTGAAAACAAGAGTTTTGAGGGAAAATGAGTTTATTTTTATGAAAAAGAGAGATTAAGAGAGCTTTAAATGGAGAGTTAACTCCCATGCTTTTATAGAATGGAGAATTTTTTTCCACTAACTATATTAACCCATAAATTCTTTATTTAATTGTGTAATTATTATAAGAATATGGTGATTGATCAAGGATGTGTTGGAAATGAGATACATTTGATGTAGGTGGTTTGGTAAGAAAAAACCTTCTAAAAGGGATATTCTTAAGGAAATTAAAATCAAAACATCGTCCATAAGGACATAGAAATTTTCAAACCTTAGAGAAGATCAATGATAATTCCTACATAACAAGGTTACCGTATAGGTATATGGAAATGGTGTTGTCATATTTATTGTGGTTAATATTTTTCCCTTTTAATTTTTAAATTCGAGGATGAATCCTTTTGAGGAGGGAGGGGATGACGAGGATCATGGCACACATGAGTATCAAGGGGTTGATGTTGGACTCCAAGAGGTTGTGGGAATTTTAATGATTTCACAAGACCTATTTTGATGATTTGGTGGCCCAATGACAAAGGAGAATACCAAGAGACTAAAGGAGGTATTAAATGGGTTAATGGTGTAATTCTAAGGGGAGGCCAAATACCCTTGATTAGGGGAAGAATCAGGGCCTATATTTAAATTAATTAAGGCCTAAACATGATTTTAAAGATAGATCCCATAGTGTGATATGAATTTAAATATAACCCCACCATAGAATCTTTAAAGTCAAAAGTGTTAGGTTATTTTTCTTTACATTTGAAAAGGGTTTTTTACTTGTCCCTTAAAGTCATTATCATGTTCCAAAATCATAAAAATCATCATTTATGATTTATTTTTTGTGGAAACAAGGTGTTATAATTTTTCATCACTCTTTGGATATTAATAGTAACTTCATTGTACCCTTTGAACATCATGAATGAATGTAATGTTATTATGGTGAGTTTTACTTTCATCCTTTGTGTTCTTACTTAATTCATGACTTATCAAAATATAAGTCATCCTTCTTGGAATATATTGGCTAGATTTCATAGAGAAAATTTCAGTTTGGGTTCTACCTCAATCAACTCTCACCTTCCTCAATTATTTCCACCATGTATAGCCCTTCTCACTTGTTTTATTTTAGAGATCCAGGTTCTTAGTAGGTGAACATTGAACAAGTTTACAAAGAAATTTCCAAGAGTTTCAGGGAATAATTATCATGGGTTTTCATGGTTTTTATGGTTTCTTACATTTTTATGGATTTTAGGTCTTTTTTATCATTTTAATTATATGTATTATTTTATGGTATTTTGGTATTTTGAGAGGTTTTAGGGTTTTTAGGGATTTTAAGGTTTCTTTTATGTTTTTGTTGTTTTTTTTTCATTTATTGTATTAAGGTTTTTATATTTTGCTAATAATTTTATAGGTTTAATGGGGCTTTATAATTTTTATTTTTTTTGGAGTTTTATGGGTTTTTAGTGGTTTTATGGTTTTTTAAGGTTTTTTTATTTTTCATATTTTTTAAGGTTTTCAGGGTTTTTAATAGTTTTAGGTTTTTAGGGGTTTTATGTATTTTTTTGTTTTTATGTTTTTCATAAGGGTTTTCACGTTATTTAAGGTTTTTATATTTTTATGTATTTTTTAGGATTCTTATGGTTTATTAGTGTTTTAAGATATTTCGAGGGTTTTATATTTTTCTTTTGGATTTTTTGGATGTTTTTTGATAATTTTTGGGATTTATGGTTTTTATACTTTCTTAATGTTTTTATTGGTTTGAAGGGATTTTTATTTTTAGTTGTTATTTATATTTTTAGGTATTTTGAGATATTTCAAGGTTTTTAATGGTTTTTATGGTTCTTAGGGTTTTATATATTTTCATGGTTTTTAGCATTTTAGGGTTTTTATGGTTTTTAAGTGCTTTTATATTTTTGAGGTTTTCTTATGTTTTTTTATGTTTTTAGTGATTTTTAGGGATTTTTTATAATTTTTGGGTTTTAGGGTTTTAGGTATTTACAGGTGTTTTAGGAGTTTTAAGGAATCTTTGGGGTTTATGGATTTTATGATTTTTAGAGGTTTTTAATTTTTTATGGTTTAATGGTTTTTTAGAGTATTTTAACTTTTACGGTTTTTAGCTAAAGTTAGTGTTTTAAATGGGTTTTAGGGGTTTTTAAGGGTTTTATTGGGTTTTAGGTTTTTTAGTGTCTTTTATGGGGTTTGAGCGTTTTTTATATTTTTTAATGGTTTTTAGTGTTTTTAGGTTTTTATGGTTTTCTTAGGCGTTTTTCAGGTTTTTATGGGTTTTTATGTTTTTCGGGTTTTTATGGGTTTTTATGTATTTATATATTTTTATGTATTTTATAGTCTTTTATAGTTTTTAGGGATTTTGAGGGTTTTACGGTATTTAGGGTTTTCTTGGGTTTTAATCATTTTTCGTTTTTCATCGATTTTTAGTTTTTTAGGTTTTTATGGTTTTCTTAAGGGTTTTTAGGGGTTTTATTGTTATTTTTATGTTTTTTGGGATTATTGGGCCTTTTAGAATTTTTATGGTTTTTAGGGTTTATAGGTATTTTAAGGTCTTAATGGTTTTTTAGGTTTTTAAGGTTTTAAGGTATTTTTGGGTTTTTTAGGTTTTCTTGTTTTTTAGGGGTTTTATCATATATTAGTGTTTTTAACATTTTAGGGTTTTAAAGGGTTTTTATAGCTTTTTGTGTTTTAGTGTTTATGGGTTTTTATGTATATTATATATTTCTATGGTTTTTAGGGTATTTAGGGTTCTTTATGGTTATTAAGGTTTTTTTTCTTTTTTTATATTTTTAGGTGTTTAATGTGTTTTTAGGTTTTTAAGGTTTTATTAGGGGTTTTAAAGATTTTCACATATTTAGGGATTTTTAGACCTTTTTAGGAAATTTATAGTTTTTAGGGTTCTAGGGATTATTAGGGTTTTAAATTTTTTATGGATTATTTTGGGTTTTTATGTTTTTTTAGTTTGTTAGGGTTTTTAGTGTTTTTAAACATTTTTAGTGTTTTAAAGGGTTTTTATAGTTTAAGTGGTTTTATGGTTTTAACGGTTTTATGGGTTTTAGGGGGTTTTTCTACTTTTTAAGGTTTTTATGAATTTTTAGTGGTTTTATGGATTTATCCTTTTTTATGTTTTTTAGGTTTTTAGGAGTTTTAATTATTTTAGTGATTCAATGTTTTCATTGTTTTTTTTTTGGTTTTTTATGTTTTTTACATTTTAATATATTTTTAGTTTTTTTAGGATTTTTATGGTTCATTATTGTTTTTAGGGGGTTTTAGGGGTTTTAGGGATTTTAAATGTTTTATGGTTAGTGTAAGTTTTTATGGATTTTTTTGTTTTTTTATTTTTATTGTTTTAAAGGTATTTTATTATTTTTAACATTTTTAGGGCTTCAAATGGTTTTTAGTGTATTTTGTGGTTTTTTATTTTTTTATGAGATTTTATGGGTTTTAAGCATTTTATGGGTTTTTATAGTTTTTAGGTTTTTTAGTGTTTCTATGTTTTTTATCTTTTTTTAGATTTTTAGGGGAAGGACGGTGCAAGGACAGGCTATTCATGTCCCCCCAAAAAATTATTCGAGAAAAGACACAATAGACAAGGGTGTGGTGGGGTCAATGGACCCACACAAAAAAGACACTCGACACCCCCACAAAATCCAAAGCCCCCCAAAAAAACCCAAAAGGCAAACAAAAGGAGCTAGATGTCATATAGATCATCATCTCCACCACTGTCATAATAATCAGCTTCACCGTAAGGGTACCCATCAGCACAATATCTGGAGTCCACATCAATATACATCAACTCCAATTTAGATTCATTTTTCTTGAATAAGGAAACGTAGTGATCTTTGAGACTTTTCTTCTCCCCATTTTGCTACCCCTTGTTAGGCCATCCTCCCCCATTATAATTTCACTTTGGAGCCTTAGAGGAGGATCTAGTGGACACTATCTTCAGAAAACTAGTGTAATGTTTCCTCAGATTCCTCTTTTGGGTATCTGTTGCGACACCTAAAAATTTATTTTCCTTCACATATGGGATTCCCTCCTCTGTAAAAGCCCTCTCCTTAATGATCATAGCCACGTTAAAGCTCATCCTGCTCCCCTCCACCTAAAAAAGGATTTTATGTCGGCGGATGTAGGTGTCTTCCTAATTTAAAGTACAATTAGCCAGCACTTCATATTGAATCCTATCTTGGACCATAGACTCTTTACCTAGATCACCAAAATTCTGATCAAAAGGCACAACATCCATCCCATAATCACCAAGAGCATTCAGAGCCAACGACCCCTGCTCAAAACTAGTACCACTCCTAACAACCTCCAAACCAGTGTCATCTAGATCTAATAAAATAAAATACAATCACCCATCATAATCACTCCAAACGCAAGAATCACAACTGGGTAGGGTCACCTATAGAAAATCCCCTACAAACTCATTCACATTACAATCAGACCGAACAGGATACACTCCCTCAAGCACCAGCGAACCATCCACTGCTGTCGGAACAGAAAATCCATTAACAGAAACACTGTCACCATGCATAACTACATAATCCTCATCTCATGTAACATCCCACACCACATCACCACGGGTCAAACATCTTGAAAACTATTAACCTTATCATTAAAACAAAACCCTCAAGCCCAGAGCAAGTGGCCTAAGAAGGTTGTTCATCAGAGTCACCAGCGATATTTGGTTTCACAACCTGCTTCTCATGAACCAGCTCCTTAGAGACCAAGCCATCAAAATGGTTGTCAAGCGGGAAACCATCACTAACCTAATGCACTTATAGCTGATCCAAAGAATATCTGGCCTCCACAAAACCTCCATAATTGAGGCACGACAGCGGCGACAACATTTGCCACAACTCCATCATCCTCATATTATTGCATCCTTCCTTAGTTTCCATCACCAATTACCAGTTACAATTACCAGGTCATGATTCAACCTATAAAATACCGCACAAGCCCTCGGTTCAGGTGAAGACTATTGAATAGCCTTTAGTGGAACATCCCCAACCACAATAGTAACATGATCATCATCCAGAGGCACATTAGTCTATCCGGCAGGTATACCTGCACCATGATTTCCAATACCCCCCCCCCCCCGTTGCGGTGCTTCTGGTTATAAACCATGAGATGCATCAGCCGGCTGCTGCAATGTAGGAATAATACTATTAGCACGCTTATAGTTAGAGGCATCATGGCCCAGTCTATAACAGTTTAAAAAGAAATAAACCCAAGATTCAAAGTAAACCTTTTGATTCCACTAGATCTCATCTTCAATATCAACATAGACATACTCAACCGAGGCCTTCGAAACATCCACCTCTAGGAATATGCACAACACATTTGGGTGGAAAGCATCAATAGTTCATGTTTCCATACAAAGAAATATACCAATGAGGTTTCCAATGATGTGACGGATGGCCCGGTTTTGGAATGGCAGGGCAATACTAGAAAGAGTAATTTATAGGGACACACTCATGGGATCACAACGCAGATGAAAATCAAAATTCTAGAAGAACAAATAAAATTTAAATCCATCAACAATCTATGGTGAAAACTCTGAGGTTGAGAACAAATATTCTTCATTTCTAAACTAGATCAGAAAGTGTCGAGCATAGAACAACCCTATAATAGCCTAATCGTAGTGATTCTAAGAAGAAGAAACAAACCAGTCAAAATCGTCAACAGAGGGCCAACACCACCCAAAACAAGCCACAAGTGTGATATCCAGAAGTACAAATTCCATTGAGAACTCTCAAGAAGATATCAGAAATGAAGGCACACTATTTTCACAGTGGAACACTTTAGGGAAGATTTCAATCTCCAGAAAGCAAGGAAGCAGCATAGGATCTGTAAAAGAAGAAAACATATGCCGTAATAGAGGCCCATCCTCCTCCCCCTCTAGTCAGGGCTCAGGGAGAGGTGGCATCGTCATAGCCATCAGCTACGCCATTGTCGTCTTTCAGGCCAAGGAGAGGAAAAACCATCTTGGGAACCGAACTACAGCCATCTTATTTGGTTTTCTAGGATTTTCTTATGTTTTTATGTTTTTTAATTATATTTAGATATTTTGGAATTTTTTAGGGGTTTTTTGGGTTTTTAAGGTTTTTATGATATTAGCGTTTTTTTAGTATTTTTATGGTTTTTAATGTTTTTTAGGGATTTTTAGGGGTTCATAGGTTTTAGGGTTTTTAGGATATTTATGGTTTGGGGGGTTAGATTTTTTGAGTTTTTAGGGTTTAAAAGATTTTTTTAATGTTTTTTAAAGTCCATAAGGTTTTAATGGGTTTTTAGTGTTTTTAGTGAATTTAGGAGTTTTATGAGTATTTAAGGTTTTATGGTTTTTAGTGGTTTTTTTGGTTTTTTGGTTTTTTGGAGTTTTTTGTATTTTTATGGGTTTTGGTTTTTTCAGGTTTTTAGGGGTTTTAAGTATTTTTGGGTTTTAATGTTTTCCTAGGTATTTTCAGGGGTTTTAGGTAATTTTATGTTTTTATGGATTTTTATGGATTTTTAGGATGTTTATGGATTTTAATGATTTTAGGAGTTTTTAGGTGTTTTTGGAGGTTTTAGGGGGTTTTAGGGTTTTTATTGTTTTTGGGGTTTCTTGGGATTTTTTTATTTTTTTAGTGTTTAATGGGTTTTTATATTTTTTTAACATTTTTAGAGGTTTAAAGGTCGTTTAGATTTTTAGTGGTCCTTTGTTATTTTATGGGTGTTTTGGGGGGTATTGATTATTTTTTAGGTTTTTTATGGTTTTTACCATTCTGTACATTTTTTGGGGTTTAAGTGTTTTTAGGTTTTAAGGTTTTCTTAGGGTTCTCCAGAATTATAAATGTTTTTTAAAATTTTCAGTTATTTTTATGGAATTTTTAAGTTTTTTTATCGATTTATAGGAGTTTTTGGGATGTAGAGGTTTTTTAGGGTTTTTATGGTTTTTAGGGTTTTTTATTTTTAGGATCTTTTTGAGTTTTTTAGGGGTTTAAGGGTTTTTATTGTTTTTTTATCATTTTTAGGGGTATAAATGGTTTTTATATATTTTTAGTATTTTTAGGGTTTTTATTGGTTTATAAATTTTTTATGGTTTTAGGGGCTTACAAGTTTTATGGTTTATACGGTATTTAGGGTTTTTAGTGTTCTCTAAGTTCTTAAGGGTTTAAAGTGTTTAAATATTTTTATAGTTTTCTTGGGGTTTTTCAGTGTTTTTAGGATTTTTTAAATTGATATGTATTTTTAGTTTTTTTTATTATTTTATGGGTGTTTAGGTTCCTTAAGAATTTGTAGGATTTTTGTATCTTTTTTGTTTTTTTATTTTTTTTGGTATTTTTTTGGATCTTTTAGGTTATTTTTCGATTTTTTAGAATTTTTATGATTTTGAGAGACTTTTAACATTTTTAGGGGTTTAAAGGGTTATCAAAAAAATTAGTGGTTTTTAGGATTTTATGGGTTTTTAGGTTTCTTAATTTTTTTTATGGGTTTTTATGGTTTTTAGGGGTTTAAGGGGTTTTCAGGGGGTTATGGTTATAATTTCATAGGTTTTTAGAGGTTTTAAGTGTTATTAGGTTTTTATGGTTTTCTAAGGATTTTATAGGCTCTTTTGGGTTTTTTACATTTTTAGGGATTTTTAGGTCTTTTTAGGATTTTTGTGGCTTTAGGGTTTTAGATATTTTGAGTGTTTTTAGAGATTTAAATGGGTTTTTTAGTTGACTATTTTTTTTATTTTTATTGTTTTAAGGTTTTTAGAGTTTTTAATGTTTTTTGGGATTTAAATGATTTTTATAAATTTTAATGGTTTTGGGGGTTTTTATGGGGTTTTTTGGTTTTTTAGATTTTAGGGAATTTTATAGTTTTAGGGTTTTTAATGGTTTTTAGGGTTTTTATTAATTTTAGGTTTTTTGTGATTTTATGTGTTTTTCTGTTTTTAATGTTTTTATAGGGCTTTTTAGGGTTTATTTTTCTTTTTTGTGTGTTTTATGGGTTTTTAGTATTTTTTTTGGTTTTTATGTTTTTTGGGTTTTTGAGGGTTTTTTTGTTTTTAATGGTTTTTAGTATTTTAATGGTTTTTTTGGGTTTTTTAGTTTTTAGGGGTTTTAAGGTTTTTCTTGTGTGTTCAACACATAAAGGTGTTTAAGGGGTTTTTATAGTTGTTGGTATTTTTTCATGGTTTTATGGGTTTTTAGGGTTTATAATGAATTTAGTGGTTTTTAAAAATTTTAGGGGGTCTTTAGGGTATTTTAGGGTTTTTAGGTGTTTTATCACTTTTTAGGGTTTTTAAGAGTTTTAAGTGATTTTAGGTTATTATGGTTATCATAGGGGTGTTCAAGAATTTTATGGTTTTTTGAAATTTAAAGTATTTTTTCGTATTTTTTTAGATTTCATGGATTTTAGGGTTTTAGGGATTTGGGGAAGGTAGGGTTTTTTAGGGTTCCTATAGTTTTTTAGTGTTTTTCTCAATTTTAAGTTTTTATAGGTTTTATGTGTTTTTAGGTTTTTTTGGTTTTCTTAGATTTTTTTCATATTTTTAGTGTTTTCTAAATTTGTAGTGATTCTTATTTATTTTTGGGGTTGTTATGGTTTTAAGGGTTGTTATGGATTTTGATGGGTTTTTATGGTTTTCAGGGTTTATTTTTTGAGTTTTTGGGGTATTTTTTTAAAAAAAATGGGGTTTTAGGTTTTTTCTATATTCTATTAACATTTTTAGGGGTTTAACAGGTTTTTTATATTTGTTAGTGCTTTTAGGGTTTTTATGGGGTTTTAGGTTTTTTGAGTTATTTATGAGTGTTTATGGTTTTTAGTGTTTTTTTGGGTTTTTATGGTTTTTAGTGCTTTTTAGAATTTTTATGGTGTTTTTGGGGGTTTTGGGGTATTTATGAGTGTTTATGGGTTTTAGTGTTTTTTATGGATCTTTATGGTTTTTAGTGTTTTTAGGTTTCTGAGAGGATTTAAGTGTTTTTAGATTTATATCGTTTTCTTAGGGTTATTCCATGTTTTTAGGGTTTCTTATATTTATGCATTTTTTTGTATTTTTATTAATTTTTAAGGTATTTAGGGATTTTTATGGGTTTATGTATTTTTTGGGTTTTTAGGATTTTCAGGCTTTTTCTAGGTTTTTATGGTATTATTTTTATTTTTTAAGGTTCTTAAGCGTTTTAGAGTTTTAAGCGTTTCATTGGTTTAAATGGGTTATAGTGTTTTTAATTAGTTTGTTTGGCTTTGATGGGTTTTTAGGGGGTTTTAATTTTTTAGTTGTTTTATGGTTTTTAGGGGTTTTAGGGTCTTTTAAAATTTTTATGGTGTTTAATGTTTTTTCGGTATTTAGTGTTTTTAAGTGGTTTTTAGTTTTTAAGGATTTATTAAGGGTTTTAGAGTTTTTGGGTTTTTTACATTTAGGAATTTTTCATTATTTTAAATTATTTTTATGGTTTGTTTGGGTTTAGAAGTATTTCGAGGGTTTTTAGAGTTTTATGTTTTTTTAGTGTTTTAAGAAGTTTTTTAAATTTTTATGTGTTTTAGGTTTTAATGGTTTTCTTAGGGGTGGGATTTGAGGGTATTTAGGGTTTTTTATGTTTTTAGGTGTATTTAAATCCTTTTATGGTTTTAATGGTATTTAGGGTTTTTAGGGATTTGGGGGGGTTTTATGGTTTTTAAGATTTTTAGGATTTTTATGGTTTTCTTAGGGTTTTAGGGGTTTTTTTAGTTTTTATGTTTTTATATATTTTTTAGTATTTTTAAGATTTTTAGGGGTTAAATGGTTTTTTTGAGTTTTGGGAGGGTTTTAGGAATTTTTTATGAATGTTTTAAATCATTAGTTTTTTTTGTTTTTAGTTTTTTAGGTGTAATCATGGTTTTTTTTATTTTTTGTTTTTTTGGTGTTTTATGTGTTTTTATGTTTTAAATTTTTTCTTAAGGTTTTTAGGGTTTTTTTATATTTTTAGTGAATTTGAGTTTATTTTTAGTATTCTTATGTCTTTTTTGGATTTTTATGGATTTTGAGGGTCTTTAGGGTATTCTACGGTTTTTAGGGATTTTATGGTTTATTTGGCTTTTTATAATTTTTTTGATTATTTTATGGTCTTCATGTTTTTGAAGAGTTTTTAAAGTTTTTTTGGGATTTAAAGGGTTTTGAGAGTTTTTAGTGGGTTTTTGGGGGGTTTTAGGCTTTTTTTGGGTTTCTTAGTTTTTTAGTGTTTTTTGGTTTTTTGTGGATTAAGGTGATTTTTGGTTTTTAAGGTTTTTTAAGCGTTTTTAAGGGTTTTGGGGGTTTTCATGCTTTTTACTTATTTTTTCCCTCTTAGGGTTTTTATGGTTTTTAGGTTTTTTAGTGATTTTGAGGTTTTTGGGTGTTTTATGGTTTTTACAGATTTTATGGGGGTTTTTTGGTTTTTAGGGTATCTTTGATTTTTTGGTATTTATTATTTTTTTATAGTTTTTAATGTTTTTAGGGGTTTAAATGGTTTTTAGAGTTTTTATTGGTTTTAGGGTTTTATGAAATTTTAGGCATTTTTTTGGTTTTAAGGGGTTTTTATGGTTTTATGGTGTTTAGGATTTTTAGGGTCCTTTAGGGTTTTTATCATTTTTAAGATTTTTAGGGGTTTAATGTGTTTTTAGGTTTTAATGGTCTTTTTTAGGGTTTTTAGGGTTTTCACATTTTTAGGGATTTTGGGTTATTTGGGATTTTTATAGATTTTAGAGTTTTATGACTTTTTTGGGTTTTTAGCATTTTTAGGTTTTTAGGGGTTTATGTGTTTTTAGGTTTTTCATATTTTCTTAAGGTTTATCTAGGTTTTTAGGATTTTTATGTATTTATGGATTTACAGGGTTTTTTAGGATTTTTATGGGTTTTTAGGGTTTTTAGGGTTTTTAATGATTTTTAGGTTTTGAGGGTTTGAGGGTTTTTAGAGATTTTATGGGTTTATAGGGGTTTAGGGTTTTGAAGTTCTTAAAAAAAATTTGTGTTTAAATGGTTTTTAGAGTTTTCAAGGGTTTGGTAGGGTTTTATGGGTTTGTAGTAGTTTTTTGATTTTTAGTGATTTCTAGACTTTTTTGGGTATTTGAAGGGGTTTTGAGTTTTTTTAGGTTTTTATGGGTTTTAAATGTTTTTTGGTTTTTAAGGATTTCATAGGGTTTGTATGGTTTTTATAATAATACTTTTTTAAGAATTTTTAGGGCCATCAAGGGATTTTTATTAGTTTTCGGGTTTTTAGTGATTTTGGGGTATTTATGGGTTTTATGGTTTTAATGATTTTTATATTTTTTTTAGTTTTTAGGGGTTTAAAGTGTTTTTTGGTTTTTAAGATTTTATATGATTTTTTCATGGTTTTAAGGGTTTTTTTGTTTTAAGGGATTTATAAGTATTTTTTTGGATTTTTAGGGTTTTTTAGGTTTTTTGGGGATTCAATGGTTTTTTGGTTTTTATGGTTTTAAGTCTTTTTAATGTTATTTAATATCTTTAGGGGTTTAAATAGATTTAAGAGTTTTTAGTGGTTTCTGTGATTTTTATGGATTTTTAGGGTTTTAAAAGGTTTTAGGAGTTTTTATTATTTGTAAGGTTTTTTAGGGTTTCTAAATCACTTTATGTTTTTAGGGATTTTAAGTGTATTTATGTTTTTAGAGTGTTTTATCATTTTGGTTGTTTATAGGGGTTTAGAGTTTTTAGTGCTTTTTTATTTGTTTTGGTATTTTGTATGGTTTTAGTGGTTTTATTATTTTTAGGGGTTTTATGTTTTTTAGAATTTATATGTTTTTTAGTGGTTTAAATTGGTTTTAGTTTTTTAGTTTTTCTTATTGTTTTTCATGATTTTAGGGTTTTTACATTTTAGGGTTATTGAGGGATTTCGTTACGATTTTTTATTGGTTTTTAGGGTTTTTATGGATTTTTTCATTTCTTTGGGGTTTTAGGGTTGTTTTTGAGTTTGTTATGGTTTAGTGGATTTTAATTATTTTTATCATTTTGGGGACATAAAGGAATATTATGGTTTTTAGTGTTTTTTTAATGTTTTTTCAATTTTAATGTTTTTAGGGGTTTTAAGGTTTTTAGGGTTTTATTGTTTTTAGGGTTTTTAGGTTTTCTTAGTGTTTTTTAGGTTTTTAGGTTTTTAAGTGTTTTTAGGTTTTTATGGTTTTCCTTGGCTTTATAGGGTTTTAGGATATTTTTTATTTTTAAGAATTTTTAGGGAATTTTTAGAATTTCTATTGTTTTTTGAGTTTTAAAGTATTTTATGGGGTTTTGGGGTTTTCAAGGGTTTTGGGGGTTTTTTGGGTTTTAAGAATTTTTAATCTTTTAGGGCTTTTATGTGTTTTGAGGTGTATAGGTTTTCTTTGGGTTTTCTGGGTTTTTAGGGTTTTTTACATTTTTAATAATTTTTAGGGTCATGGGTTTTATTGTGTTTTTTGGGATCTTGGGGTTTTTTTGTTTTTAGGGTTCTTTTTATTTTATAAGATTTTAGGTGTAACACCCCAAGGTTTCATAGTATGTTATCTTTTCAAAGTAATTCAATAACTTGTGCTACTTGCAACAACGAGTTGGAGCGCACCACGACATACCAAACTAGTCGTTCAAAAAGAGGTTATGAATAGTAATAAGCTCGTTTTGAACTTTATATATATCCTATAGAATTTTAACATTCATATTTTGTGTTTCTTAGACAAAATATAAGGACAAATTCAATTTTTTAGATAAAAGAAGTATTTTTCAGAAAATGCAATTTTACCTTCTTTTAATGGATAACCATTTTTAAATCCAATATTTGAAACTTTTATATATTCAATTTGAAAAAATAAAATTATTCATTATAATTGGGACATAAAAATTTCGGTTTGATAAATTTTTGTTGTTTTTCTGATAACATTCATATTTGGGTGAATAGTGAAAAATATAAAATTTTAATTGAAAACAAATTTTTTAATCAAAATAATTTATAGTGTAAAATTATACTTTTAAATGGTTTGTAAGTGTAATTAGATTATATTTTTATCATTTAATACAATGTAGGTCATTATAAGTAATTTTACATTTAAATTTTACATAAACACATGTCAATCTTTTGATAGTTTTAACTTTTTAAAAACCATTTTTTTGGTTTTGAAAAAGGGAATTAATATTAAATTAATAAATTCAACTTCTATGTTTTTAATTTAGTAAAATAGACTTCATGTTTTAATTCATAATATCAAAAATATATTAGGGTGAATTTTTGGTATTTTTCTGAAAACATTCAATTTTTGATGAATAGTGAAAACACAGCATTATTATTTAAAACCAACTTTTTATTTAAATAATTATTTATTTTATTTAAATTTATTTTTAGTCAAAATAGATATATAATACCTATATAAGTTCAATTTAATTCAAGGGGTCATTTTATAAGAAAATTAGCTGTATAAAATTTTATTGGACTTTTTAATGTTGTTTTTACCCATATTCTTGGAGCATTGACAAATTTTTATAAAAATTAATTTTACCACTTCTGTGAGTTGAATTTAAAAAATCCGAGAGACACGGTTTACATCAGTAAGGAAAATGCGGTTCAATAAGATTAAAATAATTTTTGGTGAATAGTAAATTTTGATTTTTATTTACCACGGTTAAAAGTAAGTAGGGAAATTAAATGTAAAAATGATATTATAATTACCCTAACACATGTCTTAATTCTATTGGATAAGTGTAATTCGACCAAAAACAACCTTAGGAATAAAATATGATCCTCTTTGGTCCACTTGGATTAGATTAGGACATTTATTATTATTTAATTTTAAAAAAAGTTAAAAGTGTTAAATTCAAGGTTTAATAACTAAAACAATTTTAATATAGGGTTAAAAACAATATAAATTAGGCTATAAATATTAATTATAAATCTAAAAATATTTCCTAAATAATGGTATTTTATTTATAATTTTTATACACTAAATAATTTAATTTATTTATGACACAATGATGATGCAGTAATTACCTTATTAATGAAATATTAAAATAATTGATATTATAAATATCTAAATAAAATTAAATTGAGACTTATGAGGAATTACACTAATTTTTATGGTTAATATGACATGTTAGGGTTGATTAGATAAAAATTTTCTAAGTGATAATGTTGTTATGACTTTCACACAAACAAAATACCAAATAGTGTCAAAATTGACATAAATTAATTTTTAAAACAAATACAATATTATTGGTTGATATAATATTCATAAAACTATAAGGATATAAAAAAGGGCTTAAGTAATATTATATATATCATTAATTAATAAGTTTATTTTCTCTTGGAATTTTAGAGTAAGATTATTAACCATCTAGTTTAAGAATACAAGAAGACATGGTGAAAGTTAAACTATTTAACTAAGAGTTAAATCTAAAAGATAAGGTTAAAATGGTAACCTAAACTTTTCTGAAACCTATTTTTTGAGAGGATTTAGACCCATAACCACCTAATTCTCTAAATAAATTTATTTGGAGCCATTATAAACAGAATATGATTGTATAATAAATTAATATTTTAATCTTTTCCAAAAGTGACCCTCACCCCTCTTAAAAAAGGGCACTTTTCCTTATCTCAAAATCACACCTCCAAAGCCATTTGGATCGGCCAAACCCTGACCAAATATCCTCCAAAATTCCCTCACAACATCATGGAGTCCTTAATTTGATAAGAAATCCAACCTAAGGATCCATTTTGATCAACTCAAAAAGAAACACCCGAAGAAGAGGTAATAATTTCACCACCCTCTTTCAAGTTCTTTACTTCTTTCACTTCCTCTTTATTTGTTGTTTCCATAACAAAATAATAATTCCAGTATCTCCTACATACTGTTATCTTAATATAAATATGGTAAAACCATATTATTTATTCTAACCATCCTATATATAAAAGGTCAACATACGTGCGTAGGAATGGCTTACAGTCTCCACGTCGTGGTGTATATTGTTATTCAAACAGTTAATTATTTGGATGGGTATAATAATGAGTATAAATGATGTAAATAATAAATATAACATGTTAATGATTTGGTATATATTATATACCATCCAATTACATATTATTTCACCATCAATATAATGATATTGTTGCTCGTGCGCATGTACGGATTACTTTCTCCACGAACGCGATGAGATTCATTGCCAATCGTAATCGTTCAAGAATAATTTTCATTTTATGATTGAAAATAATGTTTAAGAACTTAATATAATTCCTTATATGAATCAAAAACATTCTATCTTGTAAAAAATATGGCTTACATAACCAATCATATAAAAGAAAATTGACCAGTTAACACCCGAAACGATGATACTACTAAAATATTATTAACAAAGCAATATTATAAGATCATATTTGATATCATATTTATTTATGTGGTTCTTGTATAATTTAATAACATTAATTTAACTATTATACAGGAGGTTATCATACCATCAACCAAGTAAAAGTATAAGGTAAGGGTTAATTTCACAATCTCTTTATCATCCGAGTTTGTTTTTACATAAGTATCTACTGGGACATATTTATTATTGATGTCTAAATTTCAAAAAAGAGTTTTAAAATTGATTATTTTTAAGGGACTCTTTTACTAAAACATAATTTTAAATGTTTTAAATATTTATTCTTGTAAACATTTGTCATTAATTTCTATGTTTTCAAAATGGTTTTAAGGATTTATTTATATGGACATGAGTGTTTTAAAATGTTAATTCCTTTCAAAAGTTTCAAAGTGGTATGGGACACTTTGATTCAAAACTACCTTTTAAATGAATTCCTTTATAAATTATGTGGCCTTAAAATGATTTCAGGAAAAAGTTATATTTCTCTCAAAAATATTTACTGATCATTTTCAACTATGTCAACATCATTTAAGGGATATTATTCTTGATCGAGGTTGATTTATTATGAAACAAATATTCCATATTTTATTGATGGTTTTGTGATATTTTTGACTATGGATGTGTTATTTTTATAACATTCATGTATTATGGATAAAGTATTGAAATTTCATGTGCTAGTTTTAATATGAATGTTTATGTTATGTTTGAACATTTTCATATGAGGAATGTATTGGATTTAGTAATTGACGAGTGGAGCCTGCTATAGCTCCTCGATACATCGGTAGGTCTCATGAGACCATTATCCATGGCATTGACCGAGGCCTTTCACAATTTTGATATATGGTTTTGGCCGAGGCCTTAATAATTTTTAGACGTCTTGGACGATTCCTTGAAAAAATGTTTCAGAATATCCCGCATTATACCTTCCATTATTATGAAATTGGATCTTGATATTACATGTCCTTATTCAACTAGTAGAATGTCCATGTGTATAAGTAAATGGAATTATTTGATTTATATTTTCCATATTATGTTGATGTTTAAGTTTAAAAGGATTTTTTTTTCGTCTTATACATTGCCTTAAATGTTTATGCTTCTCTATGAAACTTTCTGCTATATTATTATCCTTACTGAGCATCTGATCTCAACCCTTTCTTATGTTTTATTTTCCCAGGATTCCAAGAAGTGTATTATGATTTATAAGCAGGGTTATTATAGAGGGGTTAATGGAATTATAAAAGTATCATTTATGTTGTGTTTTATTTTCTAATGCGTAATGTAATGTTCATGTATGTAATCTTTTTTCCTAGACTGCTAAATTGATTGGTTGTTTGGGACTTAATTACTTGTAATCAGGCTGATGTATTAAAATAATGCACCGACTCAGGTTTTCTGGGGTCGGTGCGTTACATTAGGGGGTTTAATTATTTTAGTTCTTTCATGTTTTCTTAGTGTTTTTCAAGGTTTTTATTATTTTTATATTTTTTTATTTTTAGGGATTTTTAAGGTTTTTATAGATTTTAGAGTTTTTAGCGATTTTGAAAGACTTATATGTATTTAGGGGTGTTTTTTTGGGAATTTAGTGTTTCTTAAGTATCTTGGAGTTTTTAATGTTTTTAGAGTATTTATCATTTTAGGGGTTTAAAGGTTTTTTTATATTTTTTTAGTGGGATTTATAGTTTTTATGGGTTTTAAGTGACATTTAATGTTTTATGGGGTTTTATGGATTTTCATGATTTTTAGGGTTTTTAGGGGTTTTTCAGGGTTTTTATCATTTTCTGGTTATTTAGTGTTAAAGTGATTTCAGGATTCTAAGTATTTCATAGTATTTTTCAGGGTTTTTAGTGTGTTTTATGATTTTAGGGACTTTTAAGGATCTTTTAGGATCTTTATGGTTTTCTAGGATTTTGAGGGATTGTTAGGGGTTTTAGGTTTTTTTTATCAATTTTCGCATTTTTTATGTTTTTTGAGGTTTTATGTGATTTTATGTTCTTTAGAATTTCTTATGGGTTTTCAGAGATTTTACTGGTTTTTTCATTTTTTGGGATTTAATGGATTTTTATAGGATTTTTATGGCTTTTGGGGTTTTTTGTGATTTGTTTTTAATGTTTTTAGGGTTTTGATATTTTTAGGGGTTTTAGGGTTTTTTTTCATTAGGGGTTTTAAGGTTTCTTATTTATTTTTAACATTTTAGGGGTTTAATGGGTTTTTAGATATTTTAGTGGTTTATAGAGTTTTATAGGTTTCTAGGTTTTTTACGATTTTAGGGGTTTTAAGGTTTTTATGTTTCTATAGATTTATTTAGATTTTGAGTATTTCTATTTTTTTTATTATTTTTAGGGATTTTTAGGGTTTTAGGTTTTTGAGAGGTTATAGTGTTTTCTATTGTTTTTACAATTTTTTAGGTTTTTAGGGGTTTTAAGTGTTTTTAGGGTTTTAAGGTTTTCATAGGGGTTTTCAAGTTTTTTCATGTTTTGGGGGATTTTTAGGGTTTTTTTATTATTGTTATGGGTTTTTAGTGTTTTTATGGATTTTTGGGGGGTTTGGGGTTTTTTTGGGTTTTTATGGTTTTTTAGGTTTTTTGGATTTTTTTGAGTTTTTTAGTATTTTCAAGTTTTTTATGTTTATTTAACATTTTGGGGAGTTTAAAGGGTTATTATAGTTTTTAGTGGGTTTTATGGGTTTTTAGGGATTTTATGGTTTTTAGGTTTTTAGGGGATTTTTCGGATTTTTAGGGTTTTTAGCCTTTTTAGGTATTTTAAGGGTTATTAGTGTTTTTAGGTTTTAGGATTTTCTTGTCGTTTTTTGGGGGTTTTGGATTTTTTATGTTATTATGTATTTTTAGTTATTGTTTAGGTTTATATGTATTTTTAGGGTTTTGGGGGTTTTTATGTGTTTTAGGGTTTTTTAGTTTTTTTTTTATTTTTGGGTTTCTAGGGTATTCTTTGTGTTTTTTTTAGGATTCAAGATTTTTAAATTTCTTTATGTTTTTTGGGGTTTAAAGGGATTTTATATTTTTTAGTGGTTTTGGATTTTTATGGTTTTTTATTTTTTTAAGGTTTTAGGGGCTTTATGATTTTTAGCGTTTTTAGGGGTTTTAGGAATTTTTAGGTTTTTGGGAATTTTTTGGCATTTAGGTATCTTATGTGTTTTAGGTTTTTAGGGTTTTCTTAGGGTGTTTCAGGGGTGTTTATGGATTCTTACTTTTTTAGACATTTTTAGGTATTTTTATGATTTTTGGAAATTTTGTGGGGTTTTAGGTGTTCTTTTAATATTTTTAGGTGGTTTTAAGGTTCTTTAGAGTCTTTTTAGGTTTTTAGGGGTTTAAAGGGGTTTTAACATATTTAGTGGGTTTTTAGGGTTTAATGGGGTTTTAGGGGTGTTAAGGTTTTTAGGGATTTTTACGATTTTTATGGTTTTTAAGGGGTTTAAGTATTTTTTGAATTTTATGATTTTCTGTGGGTTTTCAAGAGTTTTAGGGGTTTTATGAATTTTTTATATTTTTTTTGGTTTTAGGGTTTTTAGGTATTATGTGGGTTTTATGGGTTTTTGTGTTTTTATGTTTTTTTATTGTTTTTTGGGGATTTTAAGGTTTTCTTGAGTTTTTTGGGGTTTTATGGTTTTTGGGAGTTTTTAAACCTTTTTAAGGGTTTTAGGGGTTTTTAGGGTGTTCAGTGGTTTTTTGGGGTTTTATGGGATTTTTTGTTTTTAAGGTTTTTATTGGTTTTTATGGTTTTTATGGTTTTTATAGTTTTTAGTGTCTTTTTGGGTTATTAAGAGTTTTAAGTGTTTTTATATTTTTAGGGTTTTCATAGTGGTTTTTAGGGTTCTCAGGATTTTTATGTTTTTAGGGATTTTAGGAATTTTTTAGGATTTTTATAGTTTTTAGGGTTTTAGGTAATTTTATGGTTTTTAGGATTTTTTAGTGTTTTTAGGATTTTTTTTATGGTATTTGGGTTTTTATGGATGTTAAGGTTTTTATATTTTTTTAATGTATTCAAGGGATTAATTGTTTTTATATTTTTTTGTAGTTTTAGGGGGTTATAGGGATTTTAAAGGTTTTAGTGGTTTTTTGGGTTTTTAGAGTTTTACAGGTTTTTTAGCATCTTCTAGGTTTTGGGAGTTTTAAGTGTTTTTAGGTTTTTAATTTTTCTTATGGGTTTTCAGGGTTTTTATGGTTTTTTTGTTTTTTTGGGGATTTTTATGGTTTTTAGGAATTTTGATGGCTTTTAGGTGTTTTATGGTTTTTTTGGGTTCTTAGGGTTTTTCTTTTTTTTTGGATTTGAAGGGTTTTTAGATTATTTTAACGTTTTTAGGTGTTTAAAGGATTTTTATAGTCTTATTGGGTTTTAGGGTTTTTATGGGGTTTTAGGGTTTTTGTAGTTTGTAGTGGGTTTTATGGTTTTTATGGTTTTTTATGGTTTTAGGGTTTTATCATTATTTAGGTGTTTGAGGGGCTTTAATTTTTTTAGGTCTTTAAGGTTTTCTTAAGGGTTTTTAAGGAATTTATGGATTTTAATGTTTTTATGGATTTATATAAATTTTTTAGGTCATTATGGTATTAAGGGATTTTGTGGGTGTTATGGGATATAGATTTTTTCGGGTTTTTTTTATCTTTTTTAGGGTTTTAAGGATTTTTATATTTTTTAATGTTTTAAGTAGTTAAAAGGGGTTTTATTGTATAAGGTGGGTTTTTAATGTTTTTATGGGTTTTATGTTTTTTTTGGTTTTTAAGGGTTTTATGGTTTTTATGTATTTTTAGGTTTTTTAGATTTTTTGGGATTTATTGGGTTTTTAGCGTTTTTTGGTTTTTTAGGGGTTCTCAGATTTTTTGGGGGTTTAAAGGTTTTCTTAGGTATTTTCATGGTCTTTATAGGGTTTTTACATTTTAGTTATTTTTATGGATTAGGTTATATTTTTATGGTATTTTATTATTTTTATAAATTTTGATGGTTCTTAGGGTTTTAGGGTTTTTTAGGGATTTTAGCATTTTTTTGGTTTTTATGGGTTTTATGTGTTTTTAGTATTTTTAATGTTTTATTATGGTTTGATGTGTATCATTTAACACATGGGTATCAAGGGTTTGAAGGTGGACTTAGTGAGTATGGTAGAATGAGCATTATTTCACAAGACCCATTGCGAGGATTTAGTGTCCCAATGAAAATGGGGTGGACCACGAGAATGAAGGATGCCTTAGACGGGTTAATAATGTTATGACAAGGGTAGGACCAATACCCTTGTTTTGTGGAATAATCTTGGCCTATATTTACATTAATTATGTCTTCAACATGATTTTAAATACCCATTCCATGTTGTGATAATAATATAAATCCCACCACACCATGGGATCTTCAAAGTAAAAAAGTGGTGGGATAGTTGTATTTACTTTCTAAAAGGGTGATCTCCTTCTCCCTTAAAGTCATGGGAATGTCCCAAAATATTCAAAATCACAATTTTGGATTTTTTACATGATGAAACTAAGTGTTAAACCTTTATATCACGTTTTGGCTATAAATGGACACCCCTTGTACTCTTTGGACATCATGAGCAATGGTAATGTAATTATGGTGATTTTTTCTTACAACATTTGTGTTATTGATCAATTCTTGACTTATCAAAGAATTGGTCTTCCTTTTTTGAATCCTATGGCTATATTTTTTAGAAAAACTTTCTATTTGGATTCTACCTTAACCAAATCTCCCCTTTCTTACTTATTTCCACCATTTATATCCCTTCTCAGTTGTTTTCTTATAGAGATCCGGCTACTAAACATGTGAAATTTGAAAAAAGTTCTTAGTAAACTTCCTATAGGGTGTTGGATCATGTATCATTTGGTTTTAAATCCCAATTGCAAGAAATCAGTTTCATGTTTTTTATCCCTTCTTTAATCATCATTCCTCTTTGAGTCGAGCTAACATCAATTCTGATCCATTAAGTTCTTCACCTAAAGATATCATTTCTTCTTCATTTTTTACATACTATATATCAATATTTTAGTTAATAATCTCATATTTCTTCTCCATCTCGAATCATTAAAATCAATGTTACAAATCATGAGATATGGAAGGTTCAATTTTTTTGATGAATTCTAAAATTTTAAAACTGAACATGTAGCACCCCAAATTTTAAGTACTTCTCCAATTATTTATGAATTTTAAGTATATAAAATGAGTGGGTTATGTTTTGGAAGGTTTATAGGATATTTTCAAAGTTTTGAGGCTTTTTTGAAGGTGCACAGTTTGAGAATTATTAGTTAAAACTATAAAACACCTCCAGGGAACTATGAAACTAAATTAGTGGACACTGGGGAGGTGCACGATTCGGTGTATGGTATTCCAAAACTATTATAAATCCCAAAAGAAAATGTTAAATGCTATATAATGGGTTATAATACATTTGGTGAATGGTTTATATAACTATGTAATACAACCATCCAAGGTGTGTCTGGAGGTAGTGGATCACACATGGTTTGTCCATAGTTTTCCTAACAATGTTCCCTAACTGTGCACTGTGGAAAATTAAATTCAAAAATTGTGGTTCTAATCTTATTTACCTCCTAAAACACTCATTTTTTTTTAAGAAAATGCACAATTATATGAAATCATCTTCCTCCCAAAGTTGTGGATACAATCCCTTTCAATCTGGGAGTGATTTTTAGAAGAATCCAATTAAATTAGATACCCAGATTCATCGGTATGTTCTTGTTATTCATTTTCTTCCACAGATCTTTTATCCTTACCTATTTTAGAATCGTGTATCTTTTTATTTAGGGATAGATCCATGTTGTGTTATTTTAGTATGGATGGGATATTATTGCTTTTATTAAAGGTAATGAGATCTATGTTGAAATCTTGAATATTTAAGATTTTTTGTTAAAGTTATTGTGTTATTATTCATTTTCACCTAAGATGAGAGGACGGTGACCTCTATCTCAACTCCTATTTATTAGAAATTGAAGGGTTTATTTAAAATTGATTTAATTTCCTGAAATTGTGGTTAAAATCAGGGAATGATTTGATGGAATTCTAAATTTAATTATGTTTTTTTCAAATCAGGGGAATTGGATGGATTTTTGGAAAACTATTTTTTATAATGTTAAAATGGTTATTTTAATATTATGGTTTCTTGATTAAAGTAAATTATTTGTTGAATTTATTTTATTGAAACAATTTGATATGATTTGTTCATAATAGTTGAGAATGAGTTGAATGGTATGAATAATGGTCATTAAGTACCATGGTCAAAGAGACGGAGTATAGATGTGAAGTTCCATAGTTAATGGTAACAATAGTATTATGTGTGTGTTTGTATTGAGGATGTGTTTGGTCCTAGAAATGTTTACACCAAATATTAAATTGATAAATTTTTAAAATATTTTATTATGTTCCTTGAAAATTTATTGTGTTAGTTTTTGATGTATTCAATGAAAAAAATGGTTTTGAAGGTATGTTTTATTGTTTTCCTTGGAAATCTATTTTGGTTAGATATAAATATATTTAATTTGTATTTAAACTATTTTATTTAATTTTGATAACATGTTAAATACTAGTGGAATGAGTTGGGAAGTCATTGGGAAAATTCTATTGGGTTTTATACCCACCTATTTCTTGGTAACTATGAAGTTTTTGAAGATGTAATATATCAAGACATAAGTAAAGGAAATGTATATAAATTATTTAGTTATGATTCTTGATAGCTTGGGTTAGGAATGTGGATTTGGATCTTGGAGCCAATTATGAGTTTTGTTTGGTTTATTTGATGTAGTTTGTTTTTGTTATCATTTAGTTCCACTAGTTATGTCACATTGATTCCACTTGTGCTCTGATATTATCATTGGGATTAGTCTTGCATTGGCTTGAATTTTGGTATTCATTAATCTTTATAAAGATTGGTTGTTATGGTTATCATTGGTTTGTTCATTTTATATTAAAATGGAAAATCATCCCCCAACTATCTATGTGGCTCTTGGAATTTATTTCCAGCCTTCGGTGTCTTGGGGATGTCACCTAAGGCCTAGTAACTCCAATGTCACTTCTAAAACCAATAAGAATGGGCGAGATGTTAAAAATGGTATTGTATTATTTTTTCCATTACTTTTAAATCATATTATGAAATCACAAGGGATGGTAGTAAGGACATATTATTTTAGAAACTATAAATTTAAAGCATAAAAACTCATTGCTACCCTCTATATGATAGAACTCAAGTTACCAGGGAGTTGAGTAAATGAGTATTTTGAGAAACATCTAGGAGTTTTCACCTCATTATCATGGGTTTAGTAGATGGAAAGAGCATGATATGAATATATATAAATTAATTCCCTCTAAGAGTATATCATTAATTTAGAGTAATGATTTATAATTTGGTGAAAAAGTGTTGATTTTTGAAAACTATTGAAAATGGATCAATTTTCAAAAGCATGGTGAAATTTTCAAAAATTGTTTGAAAGAAAAAATTGTTAAATTTTTTAAATCCTTGTTGTGATATGTGTGATTTGTTAAGTTTGAAATTGATAATACTTATTTTTATAGAGAGTGAGACTAAATGGATTTTTCTTTTGGTTATGGAGAATGACACTGGGTAGGCACCATAGAAACCAACTGGAACGGATGGATGAGAATGTGGTTAAAACTAGGCCATGGGTGACAAAAAACCGGTTATGAGTATTTTATAGATATATTAGTTCATGGAAATGGATAATAGAAACAATGATGCAAGGTAAGTAGAGCATTTATATCAGTTAGATAATCAGAATCCACCCATCTTTCAGGGAGATTTCGGACTGGAGAAAGCATAAATGTGGATAAATATAAAGAATCAAATCATTTATTTCCTTAGAAAACTAAATGAGATGATGTTGGAGTTAAAAAAGTACATGATGGAAGATCTTGAGTTCCATTAGTGGGATTTAGCATTACAATTTAAATTATAGAAAGTCATGAAATTGAAATATTTTGAAGAATTTTTTGATAAACAATTCTATCCTCTTTCTTTTTGGATTGCAAGAGCAATAGACTTCGTTATTTTGAATAAAAAAACCTCATAGTGATAGAGTATGTATCTAAATTTTTTAAATTAGTCCTCTTTTCACTGTATGTTACTTCATGTAAATCCTTGAAGGAAAAAATATTTGAATCAAGGTTCAGGAGAGAGATTCTCTTAAATATTTCCATGCTTTTTATATCAAATTATACAAAGATGGTCAATAGAAAAATTATGTCAAAAAGGGATATCTTAGTAAATTTTATTAGTTGAAACATGTAAATACCTATGGGAACTATAATTCTTAGAATAAGTGGAAGAGATAAAGATATTTATAAGGCAGTGGCGTGTCTCTGAATTAGACGGTGTGATTAATGAATCTTCCTCCTAAAATAAAGGGTACACTTCATTGTTTTAAATGTGGTTCTCTTGATCACAAAAAGTGAGATTTTATAGAACCACCTAGATCATGTCATAATTTCAATAAGATGTGACACCTACCACGTTATTGTCATAGTGCTTTGGGGTCAAGGTATATGGACACATCTCATGTTTCTCAGGCATCGTATTCTTCGATGGGATGAGTTCAACAAAATAGATTTTGTCAGAAATCCCGAGAAATTCATGAAGATTCAAGGAATACCATGAATCCTCAACCATGTAAATCTCAATATCATAACAAAGAGAAAAGATGAATGAGTAAGAAATTGTATAGAACTGATAAAGTGATCATGGATTAATAATCTGGACCATCGACAATGATAATGACAACTATTTTTAATGCTACCCTTATGAAATCATTGTTTGATAATGGGGAATCACATCCATTTATTGATTTTCATGTTTTTGATCTTATGGGTTTTCATGTGGAGATGATTCTTTTTATTTTGAAACTTAAAACTCCTCTTGGATAAAAATAATATTGAGTCTTTGTTTGAAAATCATGTTCTATAGATATTGATTTGGGTGAATTGATTTGGGACTTCTCTATACTTGATATGGGTGAATATGTCTTAATCATAGATATGGATTTGTTGACAATGTTTTAGGTTCCTAAGAACATTACAAAGGGAAGAAAATACTCCCACAATAACTTTTTAGAAGTCAGTAAAGATTCCCACAAGTCTAGTATGGAAAATGGATGCAAATTGAATTGAATATTTGAGAAGAAACATGAAGAAATAAAAATTTTCAAGAGTTTTAAGTGAACCTTGTATCTTTTCCAGGAAAGGTTCATGGGGCGCATGAACTATGATCCATCGGTATGCAGAACAACTACTGAGGTACAGGACCATGGGGAAATGGGAAGCCAACCCAAGACACTTCAAACCATTTCGTCAGTGAAATCAAGCATGGGATTTCCATCTGCATACCATCCCATGAACTCAGCAGTTCATAGACAAAGCGAGCTGGTAGGGTTTCGCGAACCACAAAATGTGAACCACAACCTCTAAAAACCCCTATTTAACAAGTATTATATGGGTTCAGATGTATCTTCATGGGATTCCAAAAATGGTGACACATTACCATATATATAATTTCCCCAATGCTTTGTAAAAGGAGAAAAGGAGAAAGTGAAAATGGACAGATGAAGAAATAACAGAGGAGATCCTAGAGGTTAGAAGAAATAATTCGAAGGGGATTCCAAATTTGGTTTCGAATCATCAAAAAATTGAAAACCAATAATCACATTTCTATAGGTATAACCATCCACAAACCATAAAAAGAAGGAACTTAATAATAATCAGTGAACCACAGACCTAATTAGTGCCAACACAAACCATAAATTCCTCGTAGATAAACTCCCCACGAACCACAGGTTATAGAACCCTTCTTCAATATAGCATTCCATATAGTGCATCTCTATACAGATTGAACCCTATGCCATGTACCACATCAGTACATGGGTGGAACCTGATGCATCATAGGAAACCACATCTAAGACTGCATACCACTTTGGTATATGGTGATCCACACCTAAGTCTGCATACTTCTTCGGTACGTGGATGACCCCTCTACAATAATAGTACAATAGTATGTGGGTCCCCCTATCCTGTATGAGAAAACAGTACGTGGAATGGAGAATATTTGGGTGTCCTTCCCTATGTCTCCAATCTCACCCCTCAATTACTGTCTAGTCCTCCATAGTTCCTCTACAAACTAGTCCACCGACATCAGAGAAAAGCCTCATCCAAAGCCACTAGACCTGTATGTTCATATCACCAAATGCATCATCACACCCCTTTGAGTCTACATACCCAAGGTAAGTGGAGTAATGAAGTCTATCCCCACAATGCTTCAGTCCCCTATAATGTCCATGAGTCTACATTACCATGGTAACCTAAAGTACAACCTTGTGATACATAAGTGAGCCTCCCTGTTCTAGGGATTAAGGGTGATCACTGGCTTTCCCATTCAATGAGGAATGGTGAACAGTTGAAGGAATCATGATCAATTTTCCTTTTGATGAGAAGTGACTTTCCTCCCCTTTACCAAAACACATTTTGGGGCACTCCCATAGTGGTAAGTCCTTAACCATCTGAGATTTGAGCCACATGACCTCCAATGTCATCACACATTGAAGGGTTCATCACTCTATGCCCTCACCCACCATCACCTGGGATTATTCCTCTATAGGCCTGGCCTCATTCATTAGTAGAACAGAAGGTGTGTGAATTGTTGAATCTCTCAAATCTTCTTGTATCTCACACCAAGTATTACTCATGTGGTATTAGATAATTGTGATGATCAAAACATCTACAAAAATAACTACCCAAAATGAACTATGTGACCTCTTATTATTGTTCAAACCAAGATATGTAGGATGACTTCTTGATGGTCTAAGTTCAAAGGGGTTCCCTTCCAAAAGTGTCCACCCAATCATGCCCCCCCCCCAAACGGGAAACCTCCATGCATAAGTCCCACCCTAAATAAACTTTGTGAAATTTGATTCCTATTCAAAACAGGATACATAGGTTGCCTTCTTGAAGGCCCGATCACAAAGGGGTACCCTTAAAAAATGGTCACACAATTATGCCCCTAAAAAATGGTATGTATCCCAGGTCTAAGCCCCAAGCTAACCAAACTATGTGGGCTCTTATTGCTCTCATGAGGATACAAAGGAATCCCATCTTATGGGTCTGACCCCAACATCAAACCACCTTCCATCTCTCTTGGATGAAGATAAACTCAAAAGATCTTTATTGTATGTCTTAACTCAACATTTCCTTCGTAGCATCAAATCTATGTATATCCATGATGATCCTACAACCCAGCGGTAGCTCGTAGACACACTCTTTGGGAATGAAATAAGGATTCACGAACATATGAACACAACATAAATCGATAATAGAGTCCTAAAATATGAAATAATTCCCACCAAAAAGGTGTGATGAGCCGAACCTCCCATTCGCTCGACCAATGGATTCCTTATGCATATTTGGAAAAATCACCATCCAAAAAGTGCCTACCTTTGGATAGAAGGTTCGTGAATCTTGGAGACTTGGGTCATTGGTTGTTTCTACCTCCCTGAATAAACTTGTTGGAGACCATCTGAGGAAATCATATCCTAAGAGTACCAATTTCACAAATACTTAATCTCATAAAATATCCCAATGTAACCATTTGGAAATGGAACCTCCTTCGTAATGAAGAAGGGACAAATTTTCCTTTCCCTGTGTGGTCGATCCAATTCCCCCTAAAAAATAACGATGCAGATTAGGCTGAAGAAAAAAATGGAGAAGTGAAGTTATCTATAATAAAAGACAAATTCTTGTCACCCATTAGAACATTTCTCATTTTCCCTAAACACATACATACGCCTTTTTAGGTCGAAACAAAAATGGTTAACCCAACATGAATCCTCAACCAAGGCAGTGGTTTTACCCCACCAAAGCCCCTTCGCCTCAAAAAATAAGGGGGAAGGGGGCTAAGCCAAATCATCAAATATGCATATGATTAGGATATGCTACTTTGAAGGGGGTTTTTTGACTGTATATGTCATATACATGTATTTAAGGTTTCTGCAGAGTAACCTTCGATCCAAATGGAATCCCAAAAACCAATGCAAACATGCACCTCAGTGATCCCACAGGCGGTCAGGGTCCCGATAAAGAGCATGACCCCCTCTCCAACTCGACGTCTTCAACTCTGGGTATCCAACATTCTGATTAAGGAGTACCACCAAAATGGTACTCTTCCCAAAGTGGAGGCCAGAAGACAAGACCTATAATCTGAAAAAGCTCACTAGCCACCACCCCAGCCGTGGATGGAACCCCAACACATAGTGGCCCTAGTGGTCATCATGAAATGTTTTGGGAGCCTATCCCCAGAGCATGACAACAAGAACCCCATTTATCTCATGACATCACCTTAGTTACATAGGGGTCTAACTCACAAGCCTCGACCAAAGAGTGTCTCCACTAACACCGTGCGACAAAGTATCCTCATGATGAAGAGGATATTATTTTGAGGGAACCGACTAAAGTCCAAAGGAAATAGGCCCCTCAGGCCGCCTGCTGAGGGAGGAAAACATACAATTAGGGGTAGGCCATCACCATGATTCTTAAGGTGGAATTCCATCGTACAAATGCAGAAACATTCAATGGGAAGACATATAACCCTCCCCCCTCCACTCAATCCCACCATGTAAATATGGTGTCACAATACGAGCATGTGCACTTCTCTTTCAGTTACTGCTGGTCCCACCATACAGACAGAGTGGAAAACTATAGGCAAATGAAAATATCTGCTGATGAACAATAATACCATCACCTAAATAGAATGGATTCTAGCTACAGGTGGGAAAAAATACCTACTGAAGAATATCAAGCCTTCCATCCAAATAGGACGGAAAAAATATGGGTGTTTCGTATGTTCCTTGGAACATGTGTTCTGGTTAGGATTCACTGCTTCCAGGCGGTTTCCATTGGACTTATTTAGGGAACCAAAAACTTCCAAAACTTATTTATCCTAAAGGGACCTACTTTTGAAAGGAATGATTTTTTTATGTTTGAACGTACGATACTTAAGAACATGCATTGGTTTAGAGGATGAGACGTCAGACTCATCACACCCTTTTGTGGGTAATTATTGTCTAATCAGGGACTATCTTATATATTTGAGATATTTTCATGAATCCTTATTAATTCACCAAGTATAACATAGTTTTCCATTGGAATTTTCAATAAATTAATAGAATGTGTATATTTTAGAATCATCTATATGTGCTTTAGGTTCTTCAATAATAGAGACATTCATATGTATTTGAGGTTCTTTATATATGGTATCCTCTCATATACTATTTAGAGATTATTTTATCCATCTCTATGATAATGACAGTTTTTTAAGCCACTAAGTTGGGAACTATGGAATTTATTATCATCCAGGGAGACAAAGGTTGTTTTTATGTTGGGATTATACCCATAAATGGGCTACCTATTTATCCTTGTGAAAGTAATTTGAACCCTTGTAGTTCAGTGCTGCTTAATGGGACACATCATACCTTTTAAGGTCATGCGATAAGGACATAGAATTTTATTTTAATGTCATGTCATAAGGAAATCTATTTGAAAGGTTCATAGTTAAGGTTTGGTGTGGGAATTATACCTAAGAAGCCCAAAGAACATGGAATGAATATGGGCTTCCAATATGGGTTAGTCCCTGTTTGTAATATGACCTAGAAATAATAGGGTTGATTTGAAGTGTTGGTTTTGAACCTTAGATAGGATTCCTATGTATCCCATTTGGATGGGAATCAATGCCCATGTAGTTTGATGAGTCTCATAGGATAGTATAGTCCTGTGAGAGAAATCAGTTTGAGATTACTTCATGAAAAGGATCCCTTGATGATTTGGGGATTTAATTTGGGGCTTAATCCTAAGGAGGATTCCCCTTTATGGATGAAATTAGATGGATCTTGGGCCTTAGAAAGGATTACTACATATCCAAATTATGGTGAGAATCGGAGTTCTCATAGTTCTAGAAAATGAGGTATTTGTGAAAAATTTGTGATCATAACAAATATCTAAATCCTTGTGAGTTATTCTTAGTGTGAGAAAAACAGGATGTGAAAGATTCAACAAAAGTACACACACTTTTCCTCCTCCCCTGGTTGAAGAGGATAGGCTTATGGAGGCAAGGGTGGATGAGGTCGAGGTGACCGGGGAAGAGGGGGAGGCGACGAGCCTTCCCATAGTTCTCTTTGAATTTTACAAGAGTCCAATGTAAGGAAGGAGTAAAGGTGAAGGATGTAGTGAGGATCAAGACTATAATATTATACATGAAAAGTTAAAGTCTTACACCCGGATGGCATCCCTAAAATTGGTCCTGGTAGGGGAGGGAGACTTTTCATTTGTTCAAAAGGAATAGTAGGTGTGAAATGTACATTCCCAAATAGAGACTTGAGATTCCAGGTTTTAGGGATGAGAAGGGGAGAATAGAACCCTAACCCTAATCCTCCAAACCAAGAACATCCCAACATTGTTCCTAGGATGAAGTTCCATGTGACTGTGGATATACATACCCATAGACACTATGTGAATCCTAACCCCATTGTAAGACAAATGTGGGAAACCTAAGATTGTGTGTATACAAACCCAAATATAAGACATGTTGATGTGCCTTTCCCAAAGGTTTGATGAGTCATGAGGTTTTGGTGGAGGTTTCAACATAATCTTTTTCAGATAATGGATCCAATGAAGAAGAATCCTTTCCATGAATGGATATGAATAAGTCTTGATGAAAGTCTTGTAGACTGAAGGGATTAGGTGAATCAAATAAGGGAACCCAAGTAAGTATCTAGTGAAACATTATGGGTATGAAAGTAGGTTTGGGTGACTTGATGTTCACTTATGTGATGAACAACTTGGATGTTAATACTTGGGCGAGACTTGACTCAAGCCTTCAAGATTATTCACATGTATTCCCAGAAGTGGGGTGATCAAGATCCTTTGAGAGGAATGGGTGGCACCCAAGTTAGTCTAATTTAGGTAGTTTAAGAGCTTTAGGTGCACAAGTGTTATGGATTTCATACACTAAAGGGAATTCATTTTTATGATCCTCCTTCAATTCCTCCACTCTAGGTGTTAAAGAACTACCTTGAAGGTTTCAGAAGACTAGGGTGAAGCACTAGGGAGACCATACCATCAATTGACCTTCGAAAAAATGCGTCAATATAAATGAAGTCCCCAAGGGTCTATTTATAGGAAAACAAGTGACCCTAGGAAAAATGGTGGTGGGGTGCATAGGTACCTTTCAAGCCGATAGATCCTCAGCTTGACTAGGGTGATCGAATTTTAAAGCCTTTTCTAATCATGATTTTCTTCATGTGTTTTATCATTTTTTTTCAAAGGCATTTCACTTTTTCACTTTTTCGACTCTATGATGCAATGGAGTGTCAAACCTCCCCCCCCCCCCTCAGAATTGGATATAGAATGAAAAGAGGACCCTATACTGAGGTAAAGTTATGAAAAAAAGGAAAATAGAGGTTGATGTGGTGCGCAAGTGGTAGCATGCGAGTTTATAGACATGCATGGTGATGGTGTGTAGGGTAATTTTCATCACGTATATATAGTGTCTTCACATCAGTGAAAATTAAAAATAATTCCAAAAATCTAACTCTAAGTGTGCAAGTGTCTTCGCTCAGACGCTCCTTCTAGTCACGCTTCTTCTACATGTTTTTTATTTTTGCACTAAAATTAGGTCACCATACTTGTGCACCAGATTTATACTTGTACGAAAATTCTATACTAGCACTCCATAATTCCTTGTTCAATTTTTCTTAATTCCATGTTCAAAAACATCCAAAATGAGCTTACTTTTAACGATTAATTTTGATCTCTTTTTCAGGTTCAATGGATCCCAATAGAATTGGTACTGCTAATGAATTTTCCAGTAAGAGAATTGATGATATGATGAGGATTTTCAGTCATGATTACTTTGATGTCTATGACACCACTCTCCAATATTTTGAAAAGTATCTGAGGAAATATTAATTCAATTGTCCCAGGACAACTTATTTTCCTCTGTATGGTTATGACCATCTACAAGATGTCAACATACCAGACCTGGAGAATTATATTCCACATCATTGGTTTCAAGACTATACCAATTTCTCATCTACAAATATTTATATTGAGGAAACATATATCAATGTTGGGATAGAAGAAAAGTCCCATTTCATGCATCACATCTCTTGTGATCCAGATTTTAAATCACATACACTCGAGCTAAAGCCACACTGTTATTCGTCCATATTTTGAGATTATCAGATGAATTAATCAAAAAGCTGGAAGAAAAGTTGAGATTTCTACCCAGGAGGTGGTGTTAAACCTGCATGGATGAGGGCGTATTGGGTGCACAAGACATGTGCAGAGTTTATGGATGACATAAAAGGTGTTAGAATTTATGAGGTTGTATGTGTCGGGAAAACCTATGTATATAGGAATAATGATTTTGTGCCATATTTTATAATCCAATGGAGTCCAGAGACTAATTCCTTTCATTCAACACATGGATAAGTAGGAATCAATTTGTGGGATGTCTACAAGATCTCTAGATCTCCAATCCTTGGAGATATGAATGGTGAGTTTATTCCTCCAATGATGAAATGGAATGACACAGAAAAGACACCAGGCTTAGTTCTTGAATTAATGAAGATATTTTAAAACCTCATAAATATAAACTTAACAAAATCACACAAAAAAGGTATATTCACCCAGAGGATTGGATGGAAATATTCTTGGTGAAGAATAAGGAGAAGGGTCCCACTTTCACTCGTCCAACAAGTTGTCTAAAGGAAGAAAAGAGTGGTAAACCTGACACTTTCTGGGCAACATTAGATAAGGTAGAGATTGAAAAGTGGGGGTATGAATTCAACTCCAAAATTCCTGTGAAGACACATATTGCAGGTTTCCTGGCCATGTGGATCATCATGTATCTATTACCTGTTTGAGATTCCAAGGGAAGGGTAAGGCTAGGAACATTTGTTATCATAGAAAAGCTATCCAAGAATAGGATGGTAGGATTGGATACCCCTATTTTGGAAAATATTCATAGGATCTTACTGCATATTTATATAGGGAAGTATCCTTTTAGAATAGTGGGACCATTCCAAGTGTTATGGGGGTGGATCACCACTCATTTCATAACTTATTCTATGCAAAGTGGGGTAAAAGTATTTGGAAGTTCATTTTGACCATCTGTTCAGGATTTCTCTGGTATTTCACCTATGTCTCTAAAATCTTATGATAATAAGTCCAGGATGATTATGTATAATGATTTTCATCTTTTACCTTATGGGAATCCACCTATGGGGTGATTTGTTGATGACGAGACATCCATATTGTAGCTAAGGGTATATATTTTAGCTTTCAGGGATGGTGTCTTGGCCACCAGGATTGATAGATAAATAATATATAAGTCCTATGATTCTTATATATTCTCACGTCAATTCAAATATCTGCAAAAAAAATTACTATGTCTCCTCTATTTCTTGTCATATTAGAGAAACATCTGATGGTATCCCGACAATTATGGATGCTAACAGCTGTAGAGAAAACTGGGGTAATATTCAAATTACCTATCACTGATGCAATAAGTAGGTTGACTATCTGGTATGCAGAGAATTGGGTCGCATCACACCTTGAAGGGGTGTTAAACCATGTTTTCCCTCGAGTAGAGATAATGATAGGCACTGGGAAGGAACCTTCTAATTTGTAAGGTAATTCTTCATCATTAGGGGATGATTCATCAGAGTCTGAGGGTGGATGTGATGAGGCTCCCAACTCACCAAAGTGACCTCGTGGAAGATATAATCCACCTGTCATAATCAAGATAGATACACCATCAATCCCTATTAAAGTTTTAATGAGGCATTATAGTCACCGTCATTCGGAAGAGAAACGGGTCCCATTTTCTAATCCCCCATCTGTGACTATAGGAATTGGGAAGAAACTCAAGTCTATATTTGTAGGATCCTCTTTACAACCCTATATAATGTTCTCTGAATATATAAAACCAGAGGAGGTTCAAATATGAAAAATCCTATATTGTGATGCTGAATCCATGTGGATAGATTTATGTGAAGTGTTACGTACTCTGGGGATTGGGGATCTACAAGCCTCTTATGATATTATCTTTAAGAACAATCTTGATAAAGTGAGAACCTATATCTGAGAACTATAGATTCTTATATACACAACTAATGAATCAATACCCACCACAAAGCAAGTGAAATAAATTTTAGACCGTTGTTCCAATAATGGTATTGACCTTTCATTAGATGAAGAATGGTGTTATTTTTTGGATCCTAAATATGTAAGTTTCCTTTTTCTCACATTATTTTCTTCTTTTAAATTTGAATTTAGTCAACTCATTGTTAATTAGGGAAAATATCATTTTAACTTGTAGATAACTAAAGTAAAATCGACTGAAGTTCCACCACCACAATATATACCTGGTGGTATTGCTCTTGGAGTTACTAGATCACCCAATGAATCCGGAGAGATATCTCTTGGACAACAATCCATGGAGGATAAGATTGAAAGGGTCTTGAAATCTCCAATACCTATTTTTGTAGATGATGATGCAAGTCCTCCCAAGAAAGTGAAGAAACATAAACACCAAAGAAATAAAACCATGGTTAAATGTTTCTCTCATTAGTGGTAATAATTACTGACAACATGAATTTTATCTTTATTCATAGAAGGATTTTAAACTTCTTAGAACTGAAGGAGATTCTTTTGTTTATTCTCTTATAGAAATCACTGATTATCTTCTAGGAACCATGGAGGGTGATTAAAAACAAGTAAAAATTACTGAAAACTAGGTGATTCCTTTAACTGAAGAGGTATCTAGGAAAAAGGAATGAACATATGTTCCTGGAATTGCTCCTATTCCTACTATCAGGAGATAGGAGACCTCTGTTAAATCAGAAATGCTTCATGAGAAACTATGTGTAACAACAACTGACTTCCACTCTATGATAATTTAGGTTCATCTCATGCACCAGAAAATCATGTGACTCTGATTGCTCCCACAGGTGAGACTAACATGGGATCTAGGATATCATTGGATGATTTGATGAATCTTGGTATGTCTTTTGAATAGGTATTAGAACACGTTAATATGAAAAATTATTTAGAAGATTTTGAAGTTCCATATATACAACCAAATGGATGTGAGTTTTCATTTTTTGTCTTATCAATATTCCTGTGATTAATTTTTTAACCGTGAATGGTTTAAATATGCAGTTCCATTTAAAGAAACTATTGCATTAACAATTTCTGAAGGAAGCATTGACAATAATATCAATCCCACCATTGAAAAGATGTTGGATCAGGTGAATATTTAGATAGAAAATCTTCCGGATATTCATTCATAGGATCCAAAGCAAGTTAAAGAAAGCATTCATCACTAAAAGACATCAACCAAAACTTTTGAAATTTAGAATATTGGGGAGGAGTCTTTTCAAGCTTTCGACCTATTGTTAGTTAAGGGATACTGATATTGTGATTTTTCTCACTCTTGTTATCATTTTAAACTTACCATAACATTAATTTATACTTCACCATATAGGATTATCAACTACATTTGCTTGGTCTAGAGTTGATTCTTCTACATCAGCTCAAACAGTATTAGGAAGTAAAGAAACCAGTGTCATGGAAGGAGTAGAACATGACACTTATTTAAGTGCATTAATACCATAATATGTTCCTCCTCACGACAACGATTCTGAGTCAGACACAAAATTACAAAAGGCTCTTCTTCTTTCACATCACAATGAATGGTAGAACATATGGAAGATAATATATAAAATGAGACTTAAAGAACTACCCTCATTAATTCAACGACATTAAAATATATTCATTATGTTGGGATTTGGTAGTTTTGAATATATTGAAAATCATACTACAGTTAAAGAGATTTTCCAAAAAATAGAGCTAGTGCAGAGGCTTCAACAAGATCTGATAAAAGCTAGATTGTTTATCAATACTGATGAATTCCATAATGTTATATCCTAATATGAGGCCAATTATACTAAAAATTTGAAATAACTAAAGTAGAAAATTAAGGAAAATATTTTTCAGCAGTTGTGTCTTCATCAAGAGTTAGACATTGTCACAGGGGAGCTTTACTATCTTCATAATTCAATAGGAGAAGTCTAGAAGGATGGTGAAAAATACATTACAGATAGTAAGGAAAGACTTTGTCATGAAAAAGAGAATGATACTGGTCAGCTAACCAAACTTCAAGAGGCAGTTTATAGGGATCAAGAGGCCATTAATTATATGAGAATTTATATATAAAACCTCTTGTGATTTATGGAAGAGAGAATCTAGTTTGTGTATGCTCCTCTATGGATTTTGTTTTCTCACAAATAAAAATCATTTTATCTTTAATCATCTGTGTATTTATCCTTGCTAGATTTTTCTTACCTAATCCATTGTTCTTTGTAAGTGTAGTTTTATTTTTACTAGGGTTATATATATAACCCCACAAACTCTATATCTTTTGTATTTTTATTTCTCAATATTTCCTAAACCATAAAAAAATGTTAGTCTAGTGAGCTGAGACTCGACTTTTTTCCAGAGTTCCCATTACTAGTTTTCAATATGGAGAGTACTATTTATCTTGGGTATTGGAAGCTTAGAGTTAATCATATTGAACTAAAAATTATAGTGTTTATGGTATAATATCTTTGACCATAAATTTTGAAATTAGATCTCAAAAAGGATTAGTGGCAACAAATTTCTATAATATTCTTTAAATATTTCATAGGGGAATATTGAGTTATGATTTTTATGGTCACCAAATATAAAATCTATATAAAAATAAAGAGGCTCATTTAAAAGAATGAGGATACCATTCTTTGACGAACCAATTATGGGGGTTGTATTATTAAGGACCAACTGGGGAATATGGTGTATAGCCAAATAGTGGAATCTTTTGACTAGCATGCCTATTTTGTAGGAAAATATTATGCAAGGACTTTGAGGGAATGTACTGCATAGTCAAGAAAAATATCTCTTATAAATTTAACATTTTATTATGATAGACAAGGGAGAAAATATTTGGGTGACTCAAGACCATAGTGGGTGTTTTTTAGGGAAGAATATTTTACGATTAAAGGGTTATCTATATTGACATATGTCATGAATGGGAAAACCACCTCTATACAAATTTGGTGTGTGTGGAATGGTTAAATTTGTCATAAAGGGGATTTCTAATATTATGTGATGCATTTTTAAAGTCATGCAATGAGGAAATTATAGTATGCAGTTTAATATCTTGCAGTGAGGACATTATAATGTGCAGTTTTAAGTCATGCAGTGAGGACATTGGGTGGATTTAATTTAAGGACTTTAGCTTTGAACAAAGGTTTTATACTCACCAATTTATTGATAATTTGTTTGGAAACATATTACCATGTTCATGTATGGAAAGAAAGAATTGTAAACTATGATTTGGGAATTTTTGGATTCAAATAATGGTATGGTAAAAGGGATAAAGGCATTATAGGAAGTCTTTTCTATGAAAAAAGTTACCCTAATTTGAAAAACTTGTTATGGGGGTTGTATTATATAGGGACAACTAGGTCATATGTTGTATATTCAAATAGTGGCATCTTTTCACTGACAAGACTGTTATATGGAAAACATATGCAAGGCCACATAGGGGAACATACTACATAGTTAGGAAAAAGAGTTCTAAAAAACTGGACATTATATCACTAATAGTGGAAGGATGTTTATGAAGATTCAGATTTTACACAGCACAGAGTTTGGTTTATGGAGAAAGGTACCTGAATAAGGAAAAAGTATTTCTGATTGTGATTTCCAAATAATCGAAGGAATATGATTTCTATGAAGGTCTGATCCAAACATAGGAATTATAGTGTTTGTAGTTTTAGGTCATATGACTAGGACCAAAATATAAATAGTAAATGATATGTGGTTAAATGATCCAAGGTTATTTCATATTGCTTTGAAATCATGGAGAGGGAAATGTGTAAACCATGGTTTTAAAGACTTTTAGATTGAGACAAAGGTAATGAGACAAATATACACGGATGACTGCTTTGTGATACATCTTCCTATATATTTTTATCAATGTTTGAAGTGGAGAAAATATAATTTAACCAAGAAAGATGTTACCATTATTTGAAAAACCCATTATGGTGGTTGTATTATGTAGGTCCAACTAGGGCATATGCTGCATAGCCAAATAGCGAAGTCTTTTGAATGACGGGCTTGTTATGTAGGAAACTTATGCAAGGCCACATAAGGGAACATACTGCATAGTCTAGAAAAATAGTTCTCATATATCAGAAACTCTGCCACCAAAAACTGTAATAATGATTATGAAGATCAGAAAATATTCAAGATTAAGAGTGTGGAATACAAAAAGGGTCAATTCTCAATGCATAGGAGAAATATTTGAATCAATATTTTTCATGAGTTTGGAGTCCCTTACATAGATCTGACTCATATGTATCATGGGTACATTTCATGTTTCCTTGGTGGGCTCTCTAAGGAGAGGACCCAAAATGAAGACTTCCACATAGATTGTTAATTGTATGTGTAAGAGAGATAAAAAATTTATCTCAGGGCTGGGACTAAGATATAAGGACAATATTTCACTACATATATCAATGGGATGAAAATCAAGCCACATATAGTTCTTTGACCACTTCTTATGTAGGTTTTATTCATACACAGAAAATAAGGGGGGGGGGGGGTTATCATGCTGGTGGATAGGCCCAAGATTGGAGATCCCGAAATCTCTACATATCCCATTTAAAATGAGAATCAAGTCGTACGTAGTTCTTGAAAAAATTATTTCCCACACTAATTGATTTTGATGTGGGAGACATTGGCTTTTAACACATTCTGGAAGAATAATGGTTAAAATTAAGACACAAAATGGTAAAATATAAAATCATGTATCATGAAAGATCACTATGTATAGATATGGTTCATATACATGAGGAAAAAGGGAAATGATTTTTTTTTGTGGTTGCGGTTGGGCCCAATATTGGAGATCTATGAGTTTCTACATATCCCATTGAAAATAAGAATCAAGAAAAATGTAGTTATTTAAATGAGGTTTTAGTGAAGATCTGATTCAAACATAGAGAAAAATGGAACTCATGTTCCACTAAGGAGTATCCATGATGCAAGTGATGCTTGCACATGGAATCTCTTAACATCAAATAAAGAAGACGTTAACTGTCTAGTTTAATGTTGTGTAATGAGGAAAAATGATGTCAGGATATTTAACATCGTGTGATATGGAAAAATATGCTATTAATTTTATCATCGTGCAACATGAACACTTATTGTTATTATACAATTTAATTTCTTCCAACTAGGAATCTAGAGTTTTTTGTTTAGAGTAATTCAGTGAGGACATATGACGTGCAATTGCACAAAGTACTTCTTCAGGAATCTCGCATTACTTATATTTGCAATAAGTTATCCATCCATTGAGATTAGGGAATAATCTCCATTTGAGTAGACATTATATATGGAATAAGGTCCTTACTACTTTGGCTCAATATTTAGAGGCTTCTTTCCGGGTATCATTAGCGTCCTAAGGACCAATACCAATTCTCTATAAAAAAATGAATGGAGGTAAAATTTCTTGTTAATAGTTCGTCTTATTATGTTCTGATAGACTTCCAAATGATGTAATGTATGGAATCTATTTTTATCTAATCATTCCATCTTGTCAAATTATTTCTAAGACTTTTCATATTTATATAACTAATCACAAATTACAACATGGAGTGAAGGAAACTCAATTTCAATTTGTAAAATTGATTATGTGCCATAAACCAACGAATATGGAGTTGCTGGAGTGGTAGTATGGGTAGTAGTATGATAATCTCATAAAGCATGCAAAATTTTATTAGGTCATGATTCTTTATATTTATCCAGTATCTTATGGAGTATGTTTGATAGGGTATTATTGAAAGCCTCTATCTTTCTATTGGTTGTTGCATGATAACGAGATGAATGGTTAGATTTGATATTGTTCTCCTAAAATAACTTCCTTACCTCAACAGAATAGAAATTGGTTCCATTTTCCATCAATATAGTATGAGGGACACCAAATATAGTAAAGATATTATCCTTGATAAAGCTAAAAATTCATTTGGATACAACTTTTTTGAGAGGTATTGCCTCATCCCATTTGGAGAAGAAATCAGTAGCAGTATGAATATACTTGAACTTATTAGTCGTTTCTGGAGGATAAGGTCCTACTAAATCCATTACCCATGTAGAAAATGGACAAGAGTATTTAGTTGTATGTAGTAACTCCCGGGGTTTCATGAATGAAGTTGGCATGCACCTGGTAAGAGTGACATTTCTTGGTGAAATCTATGCAATCCTACGTCATTGAAGGATAAAAGTATCCAAGCCTTCGTATTTGATTAGAAATACTATGCCCAGACTTGTGAGCACCACAAGCTCCTGCATGAACTTCTTTCATGACAGTTACATTTTCTTCTCCGTCAATACGTCTGAAGTGGATTCCATCAAAGACTCATTTGTAGATGATCTTCTGGTGATATGGACTATCATAAAGAGTGAAATTGGCCACCTATCATCAGATCTATTATTTTTAAGCTCTATCTGGTAGAAGTACTCCATTTTGAAGATAATCTATGATAGGTTTCATCTATCCCATGGTATGAACATATAGCTCAGAAATGGGGCTAATTTCATTAATTTACTCTATTCTATTTTGAACAAAAGGTGAAACTACACAATGATGGGAAATACTAATTATTGTATCATCCCAATTTGGATCTTCTAGGGCTATGGATTCATTTTCCAATGCATAAACATGGGAATTTTGTGATCACGGGACATAACACAATGTTGGATCTAAGGGAAATTCATCCATTAATCCTCTGGCATAATCACACAAAGGGACTAACTCTTCTTTTTTGATATCATAATCATCATTGATCTGTCTGATTACCAAATATAAATAAACTTTCACTTTTATGTGGTTCACTTGTACTTGTAGCGAAAATTCTAGTCCTAAAATGGGATCTTTATATTCTGCCTCATTGTTGGTCCACCTTCTAACAATAGGAAGGAATATTAAAACTCTAATTTTTCATGGGAGATAAGTACAATTCCAAACCCAACTTTGTTGAGTTTCGGGTTTTCCATTATCTTCCCCATTAGACTTATAGAAGCACCATCAAAGTACATTTCCCATGTTTGGGGATTATCTTGAATAGAGAAGATCTCTTTATCAAGATGTTTAGTATTCAATGATGTTTCTTCTACAGATAGATACTCAGTAATGAAATCTTCCAAGGCTTGACCTTTTATTTCATTCTGAGGAATGAATTGGATATTGAAATATTGAAAAATAGCTTCCCACTATACCAAACTTCCTTTAATCATAGGACCACTAAGGATAAATTTGAGAGGGTTATTTCGAGACACCAATTAGACCTCAGGATATTGAAGGGAGTGTCTTAATTTTTTAACTATAAAGATTAATTCTAGGAAGAAATTATCGATACTTGAATATCGAGCCTCTATGTCAATCATAGTTTGATTGAGATATTAAAGGCTATTTTCATTCACATCATCTTTCCTTTTACGCAAGGAAGGAACCCATTGATCGCTCTAAAGTTGTCACATAGAGAATAAGTGGATTTCATTCAACATGTGGTTTTAATACCAATATAATCAAGAGATATTTCTTGAGGGTATAAAATTCATCTTTTTAATCTTAGGTCTATTTATAGGTGACTCCCTTCTTCATTAACCTAGTGATGGTTAAACACTTGCCTACCAAATTGGCCACAAAGCATTGAATATAGGCCAAGTGTCCTTGATGTCCTCTTAATTATTTCAAATTTCATGGAGGTGACATACCAATGATTTCTTTTGTCTTCTTAGGATCAACTTCAATGCCATGATGGCGTACAATGAACCCAATTAATTTTCCTGAGGTTACCCCAAAAACACATTTCAAGGGATTCATCTTCAAATTATGTTCCCAAAGTTTATTGAATACGGCCCCCAAATCAATTAGGTGATCAGAACATTGTATATATTTAACTACTAGATCATCCACATAACATTCAAAAAACTTTCATAAGAATGTTTTGATGATATGTTGGATGGAATGTTGATACATTGAAATTGCATTCTTTAATCCAAAAAAAGTACCTGATTGAAAAACAAACATTGAGGGGATCGAAAGGCTGTAGAATCCTTATCATATGGGGCCATTTGATTTTATTGTACCCAGAGTATCCATTCATGAAGTAGAGATCTTCATAGCCAGCTATTGCATCAATAAAATGTTTTGTGATTGGAACTGTAAAATAATCTTTTGGAAAATTCCAGTTAAGATCTCTGAAATCAATAAAAACTCTGATTTAACTATTTTTATTTTTCACCAGGACAATATTGTCTAAAAATTTGGGATATTTCACCTCCTTAACAAATTTATCCTTGATAATCTTGTCAAATTCAGCCTCAATTTTAGAGGCATGAGTTGAGTGTGTCCTTCTTACTTCTAGCTGGAATCCTCTACGCTCTTATGGAAAACCCAAGTGATGGGTGGCTACATCAGGATTAAGTCCTGAAATATCTATATAGTTACAAAACAATATATCTCAATATTGTTTTATAAATTAATTATACATATATTTATCTCTAGAAGTCATGTATTCACTAATTAGATTGGGTTGTGGATCTTCTTTTGTACCCAGATTTATTTCTTTGAGCTCATCCACAGTGGGGAAGACGCCTTCCTCAAAAGCTGGAAGATTATCCTGGAGATTTTTATCTTCTTCTTCCTTATGTTTCACTTATTATATTTCTTTTTGAATAGTAGGCGATGAATGAAAACTTTCATAGAAAGTGGAGGAGTTAGTATTCAAATATCCTGAAGAAGAGGCAACCATTTATTACATTACTAATGATGAAGGGTCTTCCTCGAGCATTGAGGAGAAGTTGATGGGTTGGGAATCAACATCCTTGTCTTCCTATATTATTTTGACAACTTCTTCTAGCTTTATTAATGAAGAAAAGACATTCTGATTTTTAGTGGATGAAATGAATACATCTTCATTTTAGCTTTCACCACTGCTAGGAAAATCAACAATTTCTCCCATGTTGTCAAGATCGATATCCGTAATTGACATTATAAAAGTCACTAGATGAGTTATTGGATTTGGTATATCAATTCAATTTTATTGACAGGAAACACATAATCTATACTCATATGTTTTAATAGGTTAGCAGGTATCTTTTCTAGGACATTCAGGGCATTGATTCTTATTACATCCTTTTCTATAGACCTCATTCCCATTGTGTGATAGAATTATTCCCCAATATACTAATATTCACATGTTTTTAATGGAGCCTTGTGCCATAAAATGTCCCAATTTGTCCATTGAATCAGTACATGAGATATTGGTGATATAATGAAGGAATAGTCGCATGTTGATATATCAAATATCTTCCAAACAGAATGTTGAAGGTTGTGTCCTAAAAAAACCATGAAATATGAATTAGATACAAGATCCCCAAACTGAGTTCAGAGTGTAATCTCACCTATAGTTTATTTTCCATTCTTTTCATAACCTTGAAACATAAAATTGGAAGGAGATAAGTCAGATTCAGTAAGGCCCAATTGACGAAGTGTACGAATAGGAATGAGGTTGACTCCTGATCCATTATCAATGAAGGCTTGTCAGATGTATGTATCATTAACCCTACCATATAGATATATGGGCCTAATGTTCCCATGTATAACATCATCTTCATCTTAACCCATAAAAGAGATGACTGTATGAAATTCTGCAGGATCAATCTCTATACAGTAAACCTCAGCAGCAACAACCTCGGTTTAAAACTCTTTAAGACTTGAAAAAGCCTAAATAAGTTCTTCTCGAAGGTATTTTTATTGATTCAATGAATCCAATATTGACAACTTGGTCGGTACTTGGGCTAACTATTTCAATACATCGTACTTTTAGTCCATATGTATGTGTTTTCTAGCATGGAGATGCAGTTTTGCAGGTGCCTTGGAAGTTGACGCTTCTAATCTAGATATACACTGTGTCGGCGTAGAAACTGAAAATAATTTTGATTTTGGTAGATTAAATAGACTAGGTATATCTAAATTCTGAGAGAATTATGCTATAACCTCTAATCATTCCTCCAAAATAATCCTGGTAAGACCAATCTTATCATGTGCAGGAGAACATCCTTATTCTTTTTGAGCTCATTGAAGGGCTCTCCCAAGAGTTTCTACCACATATACAGTTCGAGTAGGGGTAGAGTTAAAATATTGTTTGTAGTATATACAAATCCTCCCATATATCCTTGACCTTGGATTCTTCTTCTTGTTCCCTAGTTAGGTATAGAGAATTCAGGATCATCTTAACCAGAATTTTCATTTGCATAAGGATCTTCTAAGTGGATAATGTTAACAGAACCAAAGATAAATTCTTCATCTTATAAAGATTCTTCTCGATGGGTCGGTTTTGGTTATTCCATTTTGTGGGGTGGTGCCCATACTTTTGAAATAGATGGTATGAAATCTTCCAAATTCAATGACAATATTGTCCTTGACAAGAGCTCTTCCTCTTATGGCTGCTCTTTATCTTTCGGATCACGTCTCTTCTTTGAGGATTTACCTTTACAGGACTGATCATTTGATGAAGATGGACTTTCTATGGAGAATGTGGAAAAAGAAACTTTTTTTTCAGATGTTTTCATAGAATGGAATGAGTTTGATTTATCATTTTGTTGACCATACAATCATTATACTTCTGTACATTATTACTCTTCACTTTTTTCCATTTTCTTTCCTTCTTTGGATATTTAGCAATAACAATGCTACTTGGGCTGATGAAATTTTTGGTTTCAGTTGTCCAGAGTCTAAATTTTTTTCAGGAGGTATTTGAAAACAAAAAACTCATGAATGGGTTTCCACAACATTTGGTGAAAGGTACAATAATTTTGAAGATCATCATCTCCTTCTTTGTCCAATTTCTTCAACCATGGTAACTAAACAAAATTCTTTTCCAAAGATTAAATAATTAACTTGGAACATACTCATTCCAAAAATAATAAACATTGTTACTCTACTCCTAAAGATATCTTCACCTTTGATATATTTATCATATTGATGAGGTAGCTATTTCTATAGACTCTCAGGAGGTGGTTCCCTTTGATATGATGAAGGTTTTAAAGTAGAAGTTGGTATAGGTGCTAGTTTAAGTGTGACTATAACAGTATCTACATTCCCTATTATCCTTCCTAGAGCTGATGTAATTACATGAGATTTATCTTTAGTTTACACAATGGAATCCCCCACTTATTGGGCGATTGAAGAAAGATCTCTAACCCCTCCTGTGTATTTCACATGTATGAGTGGTGTGCGTAACTCATCAAAAGATTTCCCACACAAATTGGTAGTAACTCTTCTTGACTAAGTTATAGATTTAAGAAATATATTAATACTTTCCATTGATAAATGAAATATAAAACTCTTTAATTCCCCCTTTGTTTGCAATTTTTATGATAAAAATATTTTCTCTTCAGAAATGTTGAGCTGAATTGGGGAAGGAATTTTAAACAGAGGTCTTACCATACAATAATTGATCACGAATGAAAACTTTTATAACAGACAAAAGTTTTCCCCTCTAATTATATCACAAAGAATATGAGATTTACTACTTCTTTTTATTGAAGGATCCTCATCATGGTATCACAAAGAGAAACAAAATGCATTAAGTTTTTCTCTGAATCTCCTAAACCAATAAAGATTGGAAATTTAGTGTCCACAAAGTTTGGTGGGGGAGGGGTCAGATCCACCCATTCAAGGTAAGCTTTATTTTCTGGCTATACTGGTGCACACCATTATTATATAGATTATAATCAAGTTTTTAATTCCAAGATTGTATTCATATGAATTTGAGGAATATCTGGATGATCTGGAACTTGTACAGGTATAGTAGCTGGAGCTTGAACATACGTGATGACTGGAAAAACCAATGATAGTGGTGCTACTGGTATTTGTCTTGGTTAAACCATGGGGAAAACTATAAGGATGTGTTTGATCATACCTTGATTATGTACCCAATGAAGGGAATTCATTATTCGCATCTGTAGTTATAAGCTGAGGAGTTCCTATAGGATGTTCTTATTGAGGATCTTCTTGTGGAGCATGCCAGGCAGAAATCCTGCTTTAAATAAACTCTATATTGATTATTTTCAACTCTTTAATCTCTTATTCTTGCTAAGAAAACATTTCTTCAATCGAAATAAATTGAACTTCTCCAGTGGAAAATTGGGACATAATCTTACTTTTACGTTTCCTTTTGTTAGATTCCTTTTGAAGGGGTGGGAGTTGGTTGCTTAAAAGAATACCCATATTCTGGGTAAGCCTTGGATTTTGGGTATGCACACCTACTTCATTTGCTTCAATGCCTAATGTGTTAGGGATAAGAACTTCATCTTCTGACTCCCCTAAACTAGACTCATTCTCTAGAGTATCTTCCATAATGGTATTAATGAAATTTACAGATGCATAATGCATTGATGGAATTATGTCAGTGTATTTGTAAGATTGTTTCCTCGTGTATCTTCCATGATACTTTGTTCTCATATATTCTAAATTCCCATGAAGTATTTGACAAACAATAACCATAAGGGAAACCGTGGATATTCCAGTTGTGCTTTAACTTTTTGGATTCTTCCCTAATCAGTAGAAAACTAAATTCCATTAAGGAGGGGATTGTAGATGTAAAAAATGCCGTAGCCCTGTAGGCTAGGGCTGTTTTTTCTTCTTCTTTAAACCTTTGAACTTTTTTTATTGAATTAAATGATTGAGTTAAACAAGCCCCAGCCCTGAAGGATGGGATGGCTCTTGAACTATTATTGCATATATTCACACAAATAATCTTCTAATTTTGCGAATTCTGGTCCTTACGTTAGCTTGGTGAATTATCTAGCAGCCACTTAAATAACCTATTTAAAAATAACACTATGTTATTTCAGAAAATTTCACCATCTGATGGATGATATCCTCATAGAGGAAGGCCTTATTATAGTTCTCAGATGCTTGATGAAAAAGTATCTCAACAACTTTCTCTCTTTGGGCCTGACTCGTATGAGAGCTATTCGAGGCCTATTCTTGAGCGTATCATTGATTACACACAAAATATGATGATTATAGCTGACCATGAGAAATAACATTTCATGAGACCAATTTTGGTGGGATTTACTGATTTTGGAGTGTAGTTAAATGCAATTCTCTATGTGAAACCCATCCTATGATACGAACACACGATGGAGTATCAGTAAATAACTAGCATAGGCTTCTTAGTGTATCAAGGTATGCATGCTGAAGGGTTCTCCATTACTTTTCAACATTTGGATTTTGGGAAACTGGGAGATATTCCAAATAAATTTGGCATTTCAACCCTTATATTACCTTTACATTACTATGATATTTATTATATGGTAATACTTTTGCTTTCAAATGATGAATAATCTTTCATAATTTGAGGCAGATATCTTGAATTCAATCTTCTAACATCCATTTTGGAATGTTTTATTGGGAGTTTTCCAAAGGCTAGAACATGATTTATATTTAACCTTTAGCCAATTGTTTTCTCATATTCAACATATCATCATCATATTTTTTCTAGAGGTTTCTCCACTTGGTCCAACCAAAGTGGATGCTTCTCGATTGTTTCATTACAACCAATGGAATCAGTTTCTTTTTCCTCTTCTATATTAGAAGATAAATGATCCATGGAAGGTTCAGAGAATGAACTTCACCTGAGGATATCTTCTGGTTGAGAAAATATTTCACCTGTTAGTGACAAGGTGTAATACCTAACAAGCCTTATAATGGAATGTGGATTGAGATAAGAGGGATTTCTCATTACTAAATTTTCAACTATAGAATTATCTTGACAATATAAAACACTACTACAGAGATAACTTTTTCAGAAAATTCCATCATAGGGAGGACCACCATGGTGCATTATTACAAGTGATAAATCATTTTTCTGTGTGGTCTTCTAGACACATGGAGGGTTGTCATGGCTCTCATCTGTAGATAGGCTCTCTAGATTGACTGAATTTTCATGAAGCAAGCCTTCATGATGATGTGTCCAATGAGGAACTTCAGAATTACTACTAATTCTCCCATAACATGGTAATAGGGGTGGGATCTTGAGTTTCAACAGATAAATGTTTGAGGGCTTCAAGAACTCCAACATTAAGGGGAGATAAATCAAAGATTGGATATTGATTTTCCAACTGTGTTTGGAGAAACTTCATCTTAGATGATCTTTTACACATTGTTGGAGCCACTTTCTAGGAGAAGTGGTTATCATGGGTCGGTGTATGTGCTTTCCTAGGAGTGGTAATCAAAATGGGATGATTATCTCCAATTATGAAGGGTGTATGTGTCTAATCTGATTGTCTATATGATATGGGGAGTATTCCACATAACCCTCCTGTACTGGAATGAACGTGGGTTTATGCTTTGGGATGGAATGTCGATGAGTCATCCCAGGTACGGGGACATAATTATGTGTATGTTCCCCAATAACAATTGAATTTTCTGTTATGATATTCTTGAAAGCTTCCAGAATATGGGAAGGAATTTGTGTATGACCTTCCACCATTGCAAAAATATGTTTGGTGACTTTAACCACCAGAATTGGAATATACATCCATTCTATATCTAGATTAGGTGTATGTGCCTACTTCTTTCCTCATTTTCCTATTAGTGGGTACTAATATTACTTATGTACGGGGGTATAAAGTTGAGTCTGCCCAAGGATTGTCATTGGATCTTTTCGGCCGATTTCTCAGGGTGCTGCCAAACTAGACTATTGGATGGATTGATGAATGCTGGTAGGTGTATGTGCCTACTGGATATTTTACACCAAGAATGGTTGACAGACATATTTCAATGCTGACATATGATACTATTGGCAGAATTTGTGAGTGTAAGTAGGTGTGTGTTTTTACTTTTCAGTTGCCACCATATATGATTGGTGTAATTTCATGAAGGTAGTCAGACGAGCCTACTGACTGGCTAATAGTTTGTAAATAGGTGTATGTTCATGTTCAAGGTAATCCACTGTATTTAATTGTCAGGATTGGTGGGTTGCTTCCAGACGAGTCTTCTGGATAGTGGAGTTGGGGAGGAAGGGTGTATGTGGTCGTTCATTTTTTTCATCAAGTTATATTGATGGACTTCTCTAGAGAGGGAAAAGGTAAGAACCTGCTTCTTGTTGTTTGGAATTTTTCCCCTATAGTTCATCTTTCACGCTTGGGTTTGAGGGACAAGGGCCAAACAACTGGAGGCAACACCCCCATCATGTTAGTGGTTCACTACTGTGAGATTCTACTAATGACGATTGTTGGTGGGAGACCTCATGGAGGACCCCTGCATCTTTGAGTTGAATCCATGAGTGACCTCTTGATCCACCTATATAAAGTATGGGAGGGACTAGTTTTTGCGTTCAAGGGATAAGGACCCAAAATGGTTGAAGACAGTGGTTGGAACTATCTGCTTCCCGACCATCGGTTGTCGATGACTGGACGATCTAGGGTTTTTGTTAACTTGGAGAGCCTTTCAGATATCCTCCAAGGTTGGGATAGTACCATGTTGACTATTTTCTCATTCCAGTATATTAGAGACCTAGCGTTGAAGATGCTGAGTTGGTAATGAAATCCTTCCAATGGATGATGATCCATCTTGAGCAGGGGTCGGGGAATTCATGGATAAAAACATAGAGAAAGCCATTTGGAGTGAAGGGAATTCTGAGAAAACATGAAAAAAACAATGAAATCCAATAAAGAAAAAACTTTTAGATGGATACATGAGTGATTTATTCCTTTTTCTGGCCTTCCCTTATCAATTTATAGGGCCTGACAGATGGGTAAAACTATTAACCTGGTTAAGGATTCACATTGGGTTCACCATTTTTGTTTCATATATTCCTAGAAATGTATGTTCTGGTTAGGAATCACTACTTCCAAGTGGTTTCCATTGGATTTATTTATGTAAATGGAAACATCCAATAGGTATTTATCCAAAAGAGACCTTCTTTCCAAAGGTAGGCATTCATTATGTTTTTGACATATGATACTTCGGAATAATCATTGGTTGAGAGGATGAGAGGTCAGACTCATCACACCCTTTTGGCGGGGAATTATCGCCTACTCGGTGACTCTTATAAATTTGAGATATATTCATGATTCCTTATTAATTAACTAAGTACAAGATAGGTTTCCCTTGGAATTTGAAATCAATTATTAATATGTGTTAATTTTAGAATCATTTTTATGTATTATAGGTTATTCATTAATAGATACATCCATTTGTATTTGAGGTTCTCCATCAATGGTATCCATTCATATACTATTTAGAGATTCTTTTAACCATCGTTATGATGATACTAGTTTTTTAAGCCACGCAGTGGGGGAATTATGAAATTTATTGTCATCTAGGGAGATGGAGGTTTGTTTTGATGTTGGGATCATACCCATAAATGTGCTACCTACATATCCCTATGAAAGGAATCAGAACCCTCATAGTTCAGTGCCACTTAATGGGACACATCATACCTTTTAAGTTCATGTGATAAGTACCTATTAATATAGTTTAATTTCATGTGTTTTGGACATCTAAGTGAAAGGTTCTTAGTCAAGTTTTGGTGTGGGACTTATACCTAAGCATCCCAAGGAACTTGGAATGAATATGGGTTTCCATGTTGGATTATACCCTGTTGGGAATGTGAACCAGGAAGAACATGGTTGATTTGAAGTTTTGGGTTTTAACCTTAGAGAGGATTCCTATGTATCCCATTTGTATGGGAATCAATGACCATGTAGTTCAATGAGTATCATGGTAGAGTATTGTCCATTGAGAGAAATAATTTTGGGATTAATTTCTAAAAAGGATTCCTTGATGATTTGGGGATTTAATTTAGGGATTACTCCTAAGGAGGATGCCCATTTATGGATGAAATGAGATGGAGCTCTGGACTTAGGAAGGCTTCCTACTTATCCCAATTTTTCTGGGAATTAGATTTCTCATAGTTCAAGAAAATGGGATATTTGTGAAAATGTTTCGATCATCACAAATCTATAGGACTATGTGAATCATGCTCGATGTGAGAAAAAAAGGATATGAAAGATTAAAAAGAGTCACACACACTTTTCCTTCTCCACTAGTGGAAGAGGATGGACCTACGACAACGAGGGTGGACAAGGCTTAGGTGACCAGGGAAGAGGGTGAGGCAACGAGACTTCCCTCTATTCTATTTACATTGTACAAGGGTCCAATGTAAGGAAATAGTGAAGGTGAAGGAAGTATAGAGGAGCAAGACTAAAAACTTTTACTAGAAAAATTAGGGTCTTACACCAAGATGGATGCCCTAAAATTGGTCTTGCTAGGAGATGGGTACTTTTAAATTTTTTAAAAGGAAGAGTAGGTGTGATTCGTACCATCCCTTCCAGAGACCTGAGGTTCCGGGTTTAAGAGCTAAGAAGGGTAGGACATAACTCAAACCCTAATCCTCCAAATTGGGAACTTACCAACATTGTTCCTTGGATAAGGGTCTATGCGACTATAGATATACAAACCCACATACAATCCATGAATCCTAACCCCATTTTAAAACAAATGTGGGAAAACTTTGACTATAGATATACAAACCCAAATATGTGACATGTGGATGTGCCCTTCCCAAATTTTTGATGAGTTAGAAAGTTTTGGTGGTGGTTTCAACATAATAACTTTCAGACTAGGGATCCAATGAAGAAGAAGATATAACATGAATGGATTTGAAGAAGGATTGATGAAAGGCTTGTAGACTGAAGTGATTTGATGAATCAAAGAAGGGTTCCTAGATAAGTATCTGGCATGCATGTATGGTCATCCAAGTAGGCTTGGGTGACCTGATGTTCACTTAAGTTATGAAAAAACTAGATTTTAATACTTGGGAGAGACTTGAATCAAACCTTCAAAAGTATTCACAGGTATTCCTGGAAGTGGGGTGATTAAGTTCCTTTGAGAGGAATATGTGGTGTGCATGTGCTTCTGATTTAGGGATGTTGGGTGCTTTAGGCACACAAGTGTTATGGATTTCATATGAAAAAGGGACTTATGTACAATGATCCTTCTTAAATTCCTACACTCTAGGTGTTAAATAATGACCATGAAGGATTCAGAATACTTTGGAGAAGCAATAGGAAGACCAGAGTAGCAATTAATCTTCATGGAAATTCATCCATATAAATGAAGGCCCCAAGGGTCTATTTATAGGATAATGAGTGACCTTGGGAGAAATGGTGTTGGGGCGCACAAGTGGATTGCATGCCAGAAATTTGGCATGCAAGTACCTTTCATGCCGATGGATCCTTATCTTGACTGGGGAGATCCAATTTTCAAGCCTTTGAAAATATTTATTTTCTTCATGTGTTTTCTCCTATTTTTTCTAAGGAATTTCCTTTTGTTACTTTTTAAACTATGTAGTGGAACAGAGTGTCAATAATGAGTAGAATAATTTTTTTGCAGATGCATACAAAACCCGTGAGACAAATACAGTCGCAATCGAGTAGATGAAATTTCTAACTTGTAAATATGAAGCCCGCTAGTCAAATTGTGTGGTAACTAGAGAAGACAGCTGGATGAAGACGTGTGCCTCTGTCCCGACATAGGAGAACTTTTAGTATCTACTAGAAATCTATGAAGGATTGGAGCAGGCACAAACTACTGCTCCGACAACGGAATGGGCCTTCATACCCATTCTTGCCAAATATGTATCTCAACAAATCCTTCAAATGATGGAATATCAGACCTATATTCCAGTCCATATCCCCCAGACATGTCAAGATATTATTACACCGATGGAGAATGCGGGGAACCAGGACCATGACCCAGTTTCCTCAAATGGAATGACTTACCCACAAAAAGGGTTATTCACTTCGAAGTAGTTATGCATCCCTGCTCTAGTCCAGGAGGGTCAAATACAATATCCCACAATTCACGAACAACCAGATCTGGAAGAAATACATGTTCCGACTGGGGGATGTCGGTCCAATGTGGTGGCCACCCCAGGGTAGGCATATATTTCTAGAAAAAATTAAGATGTCCATTGGCGTATCCCGACAGCATCACCAAAACCAACTAAATAGGGACACATATATAAAGGCCATTACTAACAGCATATGGCCCCAGTTACCCATAAGAGAGAACCCAAAAATAAAATATGCTAAAGGAAACTGGAAAATGAAGAGCATATACATAATCCTGCTCTATTGGAAGTAGGAGTTCTTGAGGCCCTTGAGTATATATCAATAAAGTCTCAAGACCCTATCAGTCTATTAATAAATTATGGAAGTGGTGGTATTAGTTGTAAAGGACCTCCCCACAATATTTCTACTTGTAGATCTGAAGGTCCTCCCCAGAGCACCCACGGGGGATTAATCTATGGTCCATGAATGATCGATCAAGAGATTCTATCTCCTGATGTGTGTCAAGGTATCCCTCCCCTTGACTGTAATATCACACAACAAGAATGCCCTCCTACTTTTATTGTCTTATCTAATGGTTCTACCTAAGTAATAATTTATAGATATGCTCCTCTTTGTAATTGTACGTTATGTCATAATTGTAGTCCATTCCATTATGGAATCTATTTCGAAGGCCCTACCCACAATTGTATTTTCTTTTTAGGCCATACACAATTCTAAAACAAGCAGTGAGAAGGTCCTCCCCTCATTGTAGTACATTTTGAAGGACCTCCCTAGGATTTACACTATATAATTTCTCACAAAAACCAGATATTAGGCTGTGATAGTAGTCCTCACCATCATATCAGTCATTGGGATGTTCCTCCCTTCAGTGACATCAAGAAGCAAGAAGGTCCTCCCCTCTTTGACCGTAGGGACATTCCCCATGGTTGGGCATCAAGATTCAATAGTATCCCTTTACATTATAGAACCAACTACGAAGGCCCTCCTTGCAATCAAAATTCACGCTAGAAAGAAGGAGGGATAAATGTGAGAAATCCCTCCTACATTTAGGCACTTAGAAAGATGGAGTCATACATGTCAGACACTCTTTCTATGGAAAGTGATATCCTTTCTTGGACATAGGAGGTTTGAGGCCACACTCATCTTATGATCCACACCAGTTCCATTCACATATTAATTAGGCTCCTACCAGCCCTGCTGATTGGAACAGAATCATTAAGAAGCAGTCAATATGTGCATATCAAGTAGAGGAGTCTCTAGAATAACATAAATAGGATATGTTTCTTGTGAGAGAAAAACTAGCTGAGGATAACATACCAGTGATGTATTGGCCCACAACCACTTCTCACTTTGACATACCAAGGGAGTTATCTGAGGAATTTATACATAAAATTTGCCACAACATTTATATAACTCTTCACAAGCTAAAATAAAAGTTCCTACCCTATGAAGGGTATATAGACCATGTCAACATATCAAGAGATATTCTATGTTTAATAGAACTAGAAGCCCTCTCATCTGCACAACGGCTACAATCAAGACGGTGGAAGAAAAACCATGAACCAGCCTGCCTCCATGTTCTTCACAAGTTGTGTTGCCTCATCAGTGATGCACCATCTGGAGTTCATATTCAAGGATGGGGAGAACATGGAGCTCTATAATTCACCCCATATCATATCCAGTATACCTCATTGAAAATGACATCTTAACATATAATTACCCGAAGGCATAAATAAAATGAAATATCTTCTCAAGAAAGGATTAATGCTAAAAAATATCCAGCCTTGAGTTATTCTATTAAAGTGTTAGACCTAATGAGATAAATCCATTGAGAAGATCTTGAGCCAGGAAACCGAGAACATCTTGCAAGCTTCCCACCTCAGGGAAGCCAATAAGCAATCTGTTCTCATGTCTTCTAAATTAAATAAATCCCATGAAAATATAGCCCCATACCTAGTTCACACCCATACAGAAGTCCATGAAATCAAGAAGGTGGAAATAGCAGCAACTACCACCACAATATGGAAACAACCCCATCCTGTAGGGCTGGTGTCATTTTTATCTCAAAATTCTCTTGTAAGACCAAAAAATCTGGGCCATAGTGTATCAAAGGAAGAACATGAGAAACCCAAACCCATAGGTTTGGGGGAAATTTTACCTCAAATTTCCACACAATGAACATTTGTCTTCTCCCATATGGGAAGAATGATGAGAAGAGAGGTCACCCGTTCAAACCCACATCACAGTTCATACCCTCCAGGATGAAGGCATATTGTGAGGTCAGATCAGGGTTCCCTTTAGGTCGATCTTCGCCTAGAAATCCAATGGATACCATAGAATGGAAGGCGATAGTACAAAAAAGGACACAAAAAATATCTCCTACTATTTGGCACTGGGTACACCGCCCCCAATGCAGTATGCATCAGTGATCATGGTGAAAATCATCCCATGGATCTCACAAGAAATAATGAAAATGGAGAGTATGCAATAAAATATGGGTCCATCCTAAAGGCATCCCACACCGAGCCTGGTAGTGTGAATACCCGGATCTATATAGTTACCCTAAATTTGGGTGCACCCTCAGTAAACCCATTAATACCTCCCTTGAGAATCAACAAAAATGAGAAGAATAAATCCCAACTCATATATGACCCACCTCCTCCTCCCCCATAGAATGTGTCTATGATGCTCGAGGAAAGATTCTTCAAGTAGGATGAAGAAATAAAATAGATCAGGCGAATCAATGCCAAGATTCATAGAGGGATATATCTTACCGATTGTGTTCCTCAAGCAGAGCATCAATATGTCATCTCGGAAGAGGTGACCTTACCAAAAACACTTATCCTAGTAAATTAAACTATGTTCAGATGCCCATCTAATGCAGCAACGGGACTATCATCCTACATATGTCTGTCCCCAGAAGGACATCGAGACTTCCCTCCACTATAAAGGTAGATAGATTATATTCAGGAAAACCCACAAATGATACCTCTAGCAAGGTATCCACCCCAAATTCCAACAGTGCCAGAACATCTACCTTTTCCCCCTACTTTACCCACCCAAGTTCAGATTTGATAGGATATGCATCAAGGGCTCTTGAATACCTTCGAGAAACTAATAGCTCTAATGGAATCCATGGAAGGGTGGAGTGCTCTGATTCAACCAGAATGTAAACATTACCCCAATTGGGTGAGAAATGTTCCACCACTTCCAAACTTTTGGAACCCCGTATTTCTGATGTTCAATGGTTCTAGAGACCCGGAACAACACCTAATGCACAATGTGTCTTACTGTGACCCAATGATGGGAACCTAAGAATAGTAAGAAGTAATAAATCCTAGGTTCTTCATGAGAAATCTGTATGGTTTAGCTTTCATGTGGTATACTAGATTACCAGCTAACTCAATCACAGGATGGGTGGACCTCTAGTGACAGTTCCTCTTCCAGTTCAATTCGACATTGCCTAAGAAAATAGTTAGTGATCTCATGAACTGCAAGTAGTAAGAGAATGAAAGTGTTTCAGACTTCATTTCCAGATGGAAAGGCCTGAATTACTCCCTGAACTGGCTACTCCCCAAGATGAAATTCTCACTATTGCATCGATAATATCCGTAATTAATTGAGGACACCACTCATCCAAGTTAAGTACATAGGCGGGTTTCAATATTTCTCCACCATTTTGCAAAGGATAGAAGATTCCTTATGGTGGACCAATCTCAAGTCCCGAGTGTCCCCATCAGCCCCAGAAAAAATAACAGGAAAAAATGATGACGTTGTTGTCCCACTTAAGCCACCCCCAGCACCAGCTCTAGTTTCTAGGCCTCCACCAAACTCTGCAGGACTCCCTAGATGCAAACAAACACCCCCACCTCAGAAATATTAGAAAATGGGGGAGAAATTAAATTAGATCAAGGAACAAAGGAATAATTTTTATTCATTCTGAGATGACCATGTTTGTGACAACTTCACATCCGTCATGAATTACAACTTTCTCCAGCTACCATAACCAAATCGAGTTGATGAAGTGGGTCTTAACTACCATCTAAATTACTTTCCCTATCACCAAACACTGGGACACACTATGTAGGAGTGATTCCTCTTCAAGGTCCTCTTGAAAATGATGTTGGATCCTAAACAAGTCATGTTATGTCCGCCACCACCACAAGTGTCTTATGTATCCACCTTAGACCCAAGAGAGGAAGAAGAATGGAATGTTGTCACTAGCCAAAAGGAGAAAAAATTTGATAGTTGTATGAATTGGAAAAATATAAACAAATCTCATGACATCCTCCATGCATTGTTGAAACAACCAACCATGCCCCCAATAGATATTGATGAAAAAAACCATCATCCTCATCCCCAAAATCCCATGAGGGACAAAAATGTAGAAGACATGAGTAAGCATATGAGCATTCTCCAAATCCGAAAATGGTCTTTAAACTTTCAGAATTCATTCCAAATTTTTGTAAAACATGGGCACCACCATGCCAAACGGCCCAATGGGCACCACCCCACACAATAACACCATCAGAAGAAGACAATCATACAAAATCATTATAAGATCAAGAACAAATATTCTTCTCTATTCATGCCATTCACTTGATGAACCCCTTTTCTGATGGAGACTATGGCCATGAACCTGAATTCAACGCATTCAACTAGAGATCTGAAAGAATAGGCTGCAGAGGTTGAGGGTTTCCAGGAAGGTATGATCAGGGCATGAGTTAGATCCCTGGCTACACCTTAACTCAAATTGATAACATTTTAGAAACTTGTGGAAGGACCCTCTGATAGACACAATAGAAACAATAATGTTCCTCTGCCCCTTTCAAAAGAAATCAGAGACCATTCATCTTGGAGTATCCATTGAAGGAATAGAATATGACTAATCGACTATGGCGTGCAGACATACGAGTTCAGTTGAAATCAGAAGGCCCAACAACACCATCAACCCCTGTCAGAGAGAACAGACCATCTATGTCCAAATATCAAGCTCGTAAAGTTCCCATGAAGGAGCATCCCCAAGTTCAGAAGTGTCTACCATTAGAGAAGAAATAATATATTCTGAACTAGCTATCCTCAGTACTAACAAATCTATTGATCCTGGATTCCTTGAGTCTTTCATAATACCTTAGGGAGGCACTCATTGAAGCCTTACTAAGTCCCCAGGAATTCAAAGCTGATGTAGCAGTTGCTAAAGTATATCAGATAGAGACCAATCCCAAAGAATGCCACACTGTCATCACCATAACAGATCAGGATGAATATTACATCATTCCTGGACACATCAAACCCTTATATGTGTCTGGAAATATAAACAACATTGATGTTTGGAGAATTTTCATCAATAATGGCTCTGGAGTCAACCTCATCCAGTTGCGAACACTTTTTCAGTTGGGATATGATGAGGATATTCTAACACCCTTCACTACAAATCTACTACGATATGACAAAAGCGAGTAGAATCCATTGGGATGAATCAAGATTAAAACTTGTCTTGGTGACCCCATGTCTAATTTCGAGTTTTTGGTAGTGCGGAAAAGTACAACCTTAAACGTCTTGTTCGGGAGGCCCTATCAACATCAACTTGTTAATATCCCTTCATCATACCATTAGTGTGTCAAATATTGTGCTAATGGAAAAAACGGGAAATTTAACGCTGATAAATCCCCATTTGAATCTTGTGAATCACATTACATAGATATAGGATTCTATTAACTGAAAGAGAAGAAGTCTTTAAAAGATGATGTTGATTGGGTCATTGCCCAAAATGGAATGGAAATGGCTCACACTAATCCCCTAAAATAGATTTGGGAAGAGTATGTATTACCCATCAACCAGGTTTAGTTCATATGTTCAAGCTTAGATACAGACTCAGCCATCTGCAAGATTTTTGTTATGGCTGCCAATTCCAAAGACACTAAAACGTAGTTTGGAGCCTATGATGATGAGGAAGGCCCAAAAAAATACTCTCTCAAACCAACCTTAGGACCCTAGAAAATTCTTGGAATACTCACTAAGGTAGAAGATGATGTCCTATCACTAAAAAGAAAGCAATGAAATTATATCCTCTTTAAGGAGATCCCCGTGCTCAGCCAGGAAAAACAGCTATTTCAGTCTCCCTAAATCATAGTTGTGATTCATATCCTAATGATGGAGAGTTCATTTCAAGAATAATCTCTCCATTAGAAGAGTACGAATATGATGAATAGGGTGATAAAGAAAAAGAAAAGTAATAAGACCTCAAAGATGCCCCTACCACATTCCAAGAAGGTGTATCCACTATAATAGATGAACTTAGGGGGATAAAACTATTCACCAAAGAAGACATGCGGCCCACTCTGATTAGTGTGGCTATTCCCTTTGAGGATAAAGAAGCATATAAATCCATCTTAAATAATAATCAAGATGTTTTTCATGGAATTACATAGAAATGTAAGGCCTCAATCTATAGATCACCACTCAACACCTAGGTCTTTTGAAAGACTATCGTGGCTATAAGAAGGCTTACAGAAAGACCCACCCAAAAAATGCTGCCAAAATGGAGGTTGAAGTTGATGAACCGATCAAAATTGACATCATTCAGTAAGTCCAATATCCAATATGGTTGGAAAACATAGTCCATTTCAAAAAGGAGAACAGATAGATTATAGTCTATATAGACTTTAGGGACCTCAATCGGCACTTCCCAAAAGATGATTTTCAGATCTCGATCATATAATTTATGATCGATGAAACCACCTAATATGAGGACCTCTCATTCATAGATGGTTATTCTAGATACAACTAGATCTGAATGTCCTGAGTATATGAAGAATCCACTACTTTCAGGTCCCCCAAGGTGTATTTTTCTATAAGGAAATTCCCTTTGGTCCGAAAAATGTCATCACTAAATACCAACATGACATGCATCACATTTTCAAGAGCTTCCTAGGAAATTTTGTCGAGTGCTATGTCGACGACCTGATGGCTGAATCACAATAGTTCTCAAACCATCGGATAGATCTTGAATTTGTCTTCAATAAACTGCAACAACACAGTCAAAATATGAATCTCGTAAAGTGTGTTTTTAGAGTCACATATTGAAAATTTATTGGCTTCATCGTATGACATCGCGGCATCAAAGTTGACCCTAAGAAGAGAAAATCCATCATTGTCATGTCTCCACTTCGCAACCTCATGAGTTGAGGGGTATCCAGGGGCACCTGGCATAGATTCAATGCTTTATATCTGAAATTGTATGTATGTTTTTTCTTGTCACTAGGTTGATGAAGAAAGGGGTCTCATACCATTGGGATAATGATAGTCAGGATGTATTTGACAATCTCAAAAGATATCTCCCAATCCCACTAGTGCTGATTCCACCAGTTGAGAGAAAACCACTCATCATGTACATAACTGCCTTGGAACGGTCATTAGGTTTCTTCCTCACACATAATAATGATGTCATTATTGAGAAAAGTCTCTATTACCTCATTTTAATAATGATTCATTTGAGACTCGATATTCAAGGGTCAAAAAGAACTACCTAGACCTAATATTTGCAGTTTAGAAATTCAGGAATTACATTCAACACCACGAGGTCTATCTAGTCTCCCACTGCAACCCGATCAAGTATATCCTCAACCATCCTATGCTAAAGGGAAACCTATCATGGTTGGAAGTCATCCTATAACAGTTTTACAAATGATACATTCCCCATAAATTCATCAAAGTCCAGGCATTAGAAGACTTCATGGAAGAGCACCCATCGGAATAAACAAACCCATGGGATACCAAACATCCTAATGAAGAGGTATTCTCCACGCAAGAAGGCCCCCAGGAAAGAGAAATGTACTTCAATGGTGCCTATAGAATCCTTATAGGGAAAAAGATGGAGGATTACAATCTCAAAAAAGTAGAGTTGTGTGTTATACTCATACCCCCCAAAAATGTCATATTTCCTTACTCCTTCTTTCTTTTAGAAGGGTGCACAAATAATTAAGCATAATACCATTCCTTCATTGCAAACCTAGAGATAGAACTTTATGCACGATAAGAACACCTTAAATTAAAAGGTGATTCATAGATGGTTATCAAACAGGTCAATGGTCACTCTTCCATTAAAAAAATGTATTGACACACATGATGAACAATGTCCGAGAGTGGATGGTAGAATTACCATTACAACCAACACTGACTTATGTCTCCCGATCACAAAATTCTTAAGCTCATGTATTGGAAAATACAGCCAAACCCTGGATAATCCATACAGGGAGAAAACAGTCATCAGCATTGCCCATCTTTAGATGGTCATTCTGTTCATTTAGACCAATACGGAGGAGATCAACGTGCTTAGCCCCATTTCTGAGCCTTATTGTCAAACCAATGGCTAGATGACACCCATTTTAAATTAACTACCTAGGGGGTAAATCCCACTAGATAGGGATGGAAGAGAATATATTTTCAGGCAGGCAGTCAATTTAATTCTGTAAAATGGAACAAACCAAGTAAAAGTCCTTTACAAATGAAGCCTTGACGGAGTCCATCTCAGGTGAATCAATGGAGAAGAGACTGTTTCCATCATGAAAGAAGTTCACACCAGAGGTTGTGGAGCACAAAAATCAGGGGCCAAGATCTCCTAACAAATTCAAAGGATTTGATACTATTGGACCACTCTAATATAAGATTACACCACATTCACCAAGAAGTTCCATTCCTAGCATGTTCATTCTAATTTTATTTTCCAACCCCCGAAGCTACATCACACAACTAAGTATTACTGGAAATTTTTTGTATGGGGGGATGGATGTTGTGGGACCATATCCTCCCGCCATAACCAGAAAATTCAATTCCATTTTCACAATAATCAACTTCTTCTCCAAATGGGCTGAAGCCATACCCCTCAAAGAGTTATGGGAAAAAATAATTTTTAGCTTTGTGAAAGGCAACATCATTAACAGATTTGGTGTCCCTTATAAAATATTGACGAACAATAGCACCAACTTCTAATCTGCTGAGTTGGACAAGTTATATCAGGAGTATGGAATCAAAGACTACTGTTCAAACCAGTACCATGCAACGACCAATAGACAGATAGAGGCTTTCAACAAGACACTTTCCAATATAATATAGAAGATTGTGGATAAGGATAAGAAATTGAGGCCATACAAGCTTCTCCATTATTTATGGGATTATCGAACCACAAACTGCACTGCCACCTGGGCAACCCCGTACTCATTAATATATTGGAAAGAGGTGGTTCTACCCATTGAATTTCACGTTTCATCACTATGAATTTCTATTTTTTATCAACTGTTTGTGGATGAGAAATCCCAGAAATGGTTTAATGAGTTGGAGTGACTAGGTGAGAAAAGGTTCCACATTTTTCACCATTTGGAAATCTACCAAAATCAGATCACACAAGCCTTCAACATAAAGGTCTTCCATTGGTCATTTCTTGAAGTAGAGATATTGTTGGTCCTCAGTACCCCAATGATACTCATGAAGAAACCACCGAAGCTTGAGCCAAAATGGGAGGGATCATATGTCATACATAAGGTCTACTCCAATGGAGGATATTCCTTGATATCAATTGATGGAAAGCTCCACATAGTTACCACTAATTCAAGGTTTTTGAATAAATACTTTACACAATGAAAACAACACGCGTCCTAGATGCAAGACGTTAAAGTTCATAGCATAAATCATCCTAATCGCATGATGATAAACTATAGGATCAAAATTGCCCTTATCACATGGCGTTAAACTGTATAGTTTCCAATTAACTATGTATGTCTTGAATCCTTCCCTGATAGGATACATAGAGATTCTTAGACCCTTGATTTTGGCCCATCCAACACATGAAACCAAATTCCCTCTCATTTCTCAACACATGGGCTAGAACTCTATAGATAACATGTATAACTACGTATGGATTTATTTCTACCCTTGTGGGATACGTATTGATGCCCAAATTTTACATCCAGCCCCAACCACCAATTAAAGGAAAATGCTCTCTCATTTCCCTACACGTGGGTCAGACCTCTATAGGGAACATGTAGAACTATGTATGGATTGATTCCTACCCTTGTAGGATATGTAGTGATGCCCAGATCCTCTATCCCAGTTCAACCACCCCAAAAAATGACTCTTCCTCTGTGTATAGGTCAGACTTGCACATAGAAACCCATGATAGGTCTTAACCACAATACATTAAACTGAAATGTCCCTCAAGAGTCATGTGCAACCCGATTCTCAATGTTATGAGATCCCTAACATGCCCCCAATTTCTTGTACAATGAATACAAAGAGATGACAGAAATTCCATGTCTGAATTCTGACACCCATAAAGATTCAAAAGATCATGATTCCCCCAACATATGTGTCAGACCTATGTGGAAGATTTAGTGGTTCACTACTAATCATGGTAGGGATATTTCTTATATTCACAGATGCATCTTTCTCATACGTCAAACTCTATACCCCAGGAAAACATTGATCTATATAATCCTCCACGGTCATCATAGATAGAAGGATAGTGTCCTGCAGACACCATTGATTGACTACACACGTCATGCCCCAATGGCTCTGCATATTTTTCAAAAAAAAAAACAGCCATCAATCAATAGAAAATTCATCCCCAGGAGAGTCCTTTAATATTTATATACATCCAATGGATTTCATGCCCCATGTCATTCCTCCCGATCCAAGGACCCCCCCAAACTATGGTTTACACCTTTTACACATTAATGCATAAAGCTAAATTGCAAGGCCAAAAGTTTGTTGGCTACACAACATTAAACGACACCACTCAATGACAATGCTTAGATTCAAATCTTGGATCGACTACCTCAAAGAAATGCCTTTAATTCCTACACATGGGCCATACGTCCATCTGTAATGTTCATCGGGAATCCTGAGTAACTCGGTTCCCCCTGATAAATGTGTGGTAGAGTCGAATCCTACAATTCAGACTCAGTCATAGAAGGCATTGAAATGTCCCCTTTTCTATGCATGAATTGAATCTAAACATAGAATCCCTGGACAAGTCCTATCTATAGTACTGCTTAAGGGTAATCATATCCCCTTTTTTAATTCCAGTATTACCATACGTCCACCCCACATGATGATAAATTATGTGAAATTTGGTCCTTGTTTCATGATTTTGAACTGCATAGCATCGATCTAAGTATAAAATTCTCCCTACCATTGATTATTCTATTCTTAAGTGGTGACCCAAAATCCTCATAACCCCCTGTTTCTCACATCAATAATAGCTCACATGAGCTTAGAGACATCAGTAGGAGAACCACCATGACATCAAAGAAAATCATTCCAGAAGTGTGTTCCTAGCAGAACGACCCTAAAAGTCATGTTATGGTTCCCTTCATCTTAAGGAACCCTAGGTCCTGGCCATATGATGTTAAACTACAGCTTACTCCAAAGATGGGATGGAATCCTTACCCTATGTATGATCTAGATCTATATAGGGGATTACTTGATCCCATGAAAAAATTCATAGACTAGACATTTTAATGTATCCGGATACACACCTTCCACACATCAAACTCCAGGATTTGATCAATCTTAGATCCCCATAACCCTCCATGGCCATCAGATATGGAAGTCCAGTGTCCTATGAAAACATTTATTTTTCTATTCACATCATGCCCTGGTGGATCTTCATATATTTCCTACAAAACAAACTTATATAAAATGAAAATACAACCCAAGGAGAGTTATCTCCTACCTCGGTACACCTAATGGCTTCCAAGCCCTGTGACATCCCTCCTGATTCAAGAACACTCAAATTCATGGTTTATATTCTCCTTCCTACCCACGTCCTAGATATATTAGAACATCCTAGCCCAATTCACCTCTGGTCTATCTTGAGGATTCTATAAAACAATGATTCCCCATACATATGTGAAAATTTGATCCATGCACACAAACAAACATCAAAATGCCCCCTTTCATGTTTAGGCTCACCCCTTTCATAAGCCATACACTGTGTCTCGAAAGGTCCCAATCTTCATAAACATTCATGGCCATCAGGGATGGAAGGTCAGTGTCCTACATACACCTTTTTTTGACTATTAATATCAAGATATAGTGTCTATCCATATGTTTCCTACAAAACTACCATCAATCAAAGGCAAATTTGTCCCCAGGAGAGTCATTTCCAATTTTCATATTCCTGCATGACATTTATGTCCTGTATCATTCCCCAGATTCAAAAACCCCCTAGAATACTGCTTAAATATCTTTCCATTTTCAAATTCCCAATGATGAAAATAATTTTTAATTGAATTGATTAATCATTTACTCCCCCTTGGTTAGAGAAAATTGATCTCCCATAATAGGTGTCAAGTGTCCTTGTTGTATGACGTTAAACTGTACCATTCACCAGATCTCCCTTACACTAGTGAAATTAATGTCGGAGTGGTTTCCCATTCAAATTAAACAAAAATGAACCTAATACTTTCAAACATCATCCCTCAGATAGGCCACCCTCTGTGGTCCCCAACCTCAAAACAAATCCTAAGTGTTATAAATCCACCCAAGCCATCGAAAATAGAAGACTAGTATCCTATGGACACCTTTGTTTGAGTATTCACATCATTCCCTAGTGGCTCTACATATGTTTCCTACAAATAAACTATTAATAAAAGGTAAATTCATCTCTAGGAGATCCATTTCCTACCTTTGTATGCCAAAAATGGCTCCCAAGCCCCAAATACGTCCAAAAATTACGAATTCAGGGTCAAGAAAAATCCCTCATTCATTTATGAAAGTTATTAGGAAATTTATAGCTAATGAATTGAAAATTAGGGCCCCTAACACATCAAGTTTGGTCAAATATGGTCGACCTAAAAAATCAGTTTTAAGTCTGATCGGCAAGACTATAAACTGCAAACAAAAAAAGACGCAATACTCACTAGAGTGAAAACCTGCAAAGGGAACCCATGGATAAAAGTCGATTACCAAAGCATTGAACCTATACTATATATGGTTTAGGAAAAAGAGTTGATATTTCAAATACTCAAAAGAGACAAAAATCTTGTTAGGTCAAAAAACTACAAAGGATGACCTAACCAAAAGTCATGTTATACCTGCTAAGCCCATATCGAACAAGCTTAGGTAAAAATTAGGGAAATAATTAAAAAGGAAGAAAATTTCATGAGGTCTTACATATGACCCTAGAAAGAGTCTAACTAATCTCGTTGAGTCTCGCAACTCAGGAAAAAATATATCCTAATTCAATGATTCCATTTTATCAGTTTTGAATCATGGTTTAAGATTAATTCCTAATCGAAATGATGTTTATATGATTGATTGTGATTAATTGGAATTATAGGAAAAGTAAAATAAGAAGCATTGGTAGGTGAATTATTTATATTAAGTTTGATAAACTATGGAGGAACATCTCTAGTTTTAAGCCTCTCCATGGTATCAAAAGAAAATGGGTACATCATGATTTGGGTAAGTTATAGTGGGGCTTGACTCATCCTTTCCAAAAAAATGGAAAGGGATTTTTGTGGGCTTTGAAGGATCTGATCTAAAGTATCTTTATCTTCCACCTCATCTTTGACCGTCGGACATACGTTCTCCATAATGGATTTAAGATCCCTCCATTTCTTCTTGATAGCTTCATACTTAGCACCCTAGGAGGCTTGTTGAGCCTCCAACCTTGACATGTGAGCCTCACATTCTCATAGCTCTTCTTTCTAGGTGACCACCAAGTCATGAGCATTAGGCTCCTTAGTCTTCATATGATCATGCTCCCTAAAAACATCACGTATGGTCATTTCTTGATGATGTGAGGAATTGAATTTGGTATGCTTTTCTGTGAAAGAAGCAAGGTCTTCCCAGGTGATGAAAATATGGTAAATAATAAATTGTAGATGATGGTAAAAAATAAACTTGAACCCAATTATGAAAATAATAGTCAGAAGTTTTCTGTTTCATCTGTGAAATTATCCAAAGGGGTCTCCTCTATAAGGGTGCATAACTGGAACCATGCCTATTTTTGCACTGCTTGATGCCTCCTCATGACACCAGGGGATTGTTCCACCCCCGCTGCAATTGGGATATAGTTAGGAAGCATCCTTATAGCTATGGGAAGGAACCTAAGATAAGTTACCTAGGATGGAGATCTCTCCCTCCCCACCAATGGTTAGACATATGGAGTCGGACACGGGGTACTGGTCGTAACATCTAGGATATCCAGTGACACTCCATTGGGGCCAACCTCAGTAGGGCCATGAATGGTATCCATAGGAGGGGAGCAGTCCGAATCACTCCTTACCAATATATGCCGCATAGATGAATCCCCTTATAGATTATTCTAATCGCGGATTGAGTGTCTTCTTACCACAAGGATAGGAATAGATGGCATAGCCATCGCGGTCACTATAGGAATAGTTATAAATGGCATGGAAATTGGGGTCAAGGTGGGGAGAAGGATGGTTAATTTATTTTGGACCCGTCGAATTGGTTTTCCCAACAACTCATCAAGGTAATAGTCCACCCATAGTTGGGAATATTCTAGTGATAGAAAAGTGGATCATGTCATGTTAGGAATGATAATCTTCGTGATGGCTCTGTCTCACATCATTATGAGCCATAACTAGAAACAGATTGTGGGATGTGATTGTCCCCTCAACTAGATGGCAGGAAGAAGCACAGTCTGTTGAAGGAACCCAAATTTCCTAGAAAACTTATTGGGGAGGTATTACTCAAAAATAACAACATGATCTATGCGAGCGGTTAACATCTCATCCTAAAGAGCGATGACATATAGGCGCTCCTCTGAAGAACCATCTCTATCACCCCCAATTAACCCATGAGGGGTAGGATATAATTCAAATTAAAAGCAAGAAGCATCATTCATCAGCCCGACTTCATCACTAATGCCTAAATTCATAGAACAAACAATGAAAATGTTAAGGAGGCTAGGGAAAAAGTTAGAATGAGGAACCCTTACAGTGTGTTGATATTCGTAGTAGGGAAAATGTTATGTCGTCCACCCATAAAAAAGATTGAAATGGTCCACTGAGATGATTCATGGGCTTAACTTCTTGAATCTTCCCAAACATCTTATAAAGTCAGGAAAGAGTAAGAGTGACCAGATTAATTGGTTGACCCTCCGCCAATATATCCACCATCATCAGAGTACAAACTCTAACCCCGGTATGTACGTCAATGGATGGGAAGATCCATCCACTCAGAAACATGGAAAAGAAACCTACTAATCTAAGTTCAAATGACACATCAGGTCGAATCTGATATCCCCAGGTATTATATCATCCCACTTCGAGGGTGGTACAATATGACCCTAGAATTTGTTGAGAATGATGGGTTGGATGAGTTCGACTGTGGAAGGATCTCGGCCAAGGCCTATTCACCTATAGAAATTACCCTGTCCAATAATCAAATAGGATAAGAGAGTGAGACTGTTGGGGTGATTATGCAGTCCCATTTCATTGATTAGTGTGATCCTTCTTAATGAGGACACATGGTTGGTATTTTCCCAAGTAGTGGTTACTGGAAGAAATTAGTCGTACATGTTTCCAAGAATGGGAATTCCTCAGAGCTGGTGGATGTACCATAAGCTGATCCCAACCTCTCCATGAAATAACTGGAACGTATTGGTACTTGAGAACTAGAAGCTCAACAGTTCAAGTAGAATTTCTCCTGGGGATAAAACTCTGAACTGGGAGACCCAAGATTTCTGATACTAGTTCACTTCTTCCAACAGATCAGGGGAATCCAAAATGGTTTGATGTACCCAAAATTCCCAAAACCAATCATTTGAAAAGAATCCCCTAGATCGTAATTCCTATTTAGTGATCCACCCACAATTAGATATTTCTCCGGAAAGGTTGAAAATTTAAGGGTACTCTTGGGTGATTAGTCTCGATAAAGTTTTGTGATAAATATGAAAGCATTGAGTCCATGATAATCCTTATAGTATGAACACATTCTCTGGAATATGGGTAGTTATGATTTCTCATGTTGAGGAAATATTAGCTTGATTATTTCCTTGAGGCGCTTCTAGTATAATAAAGGGAGTATTATGATCAACTAATGGAAATGGGATGTCATCAGAGAGACCCAAGCCGTATAGAGGTAGATGCACAGATAATGGGTAAGATAGAAGCTCGAGCATAAGAATATATTTTAAGAAACAATCCAGATGGACAATGTAAGACCAAATATGGTCATCAGTGTACTAAATCATGGATTCCCTCATCTGGGTTGATTCTATCAAAGTCTATGGAAGATCCATTATAGATTGCACAGAAAAAACCCAAAGGCCACAAAAAGTTAGCCCAATGAGGATGTTGTTGGATAAGGGCCACAAAATGGTCAAGGGACTTAAAGAGGGTCTTCATGGGTATCTACGTTCTGATCCAAAATATGGTATGCAAAAACCATTTCCCACATATTGACGGTATGATGTATCCATTTCCCGCATACTACATTGGTATGCAGAAGCTATATCCCGCATACCACTTTGACATATGGAAGGACCTCGAGGTGCTGGCCCGCTAAGCGTTGGCCAAAAAATTGAGGGGTTCGTAGAAAGAATAAACCATGAACCAAGACATTTACATGTTAGTATTCAAAATGCATTGGCTAAGATTTTAAGTTCATATTAATAAGGATTAATTTTTAGTTCATCGGTTTATGTTTTGTGTGTAGGACATATAAATCGCATAGCGTTATCCTATACAGAAGTCTAGACATAAGTTTTAAAATCTATGGTGCAGTTTGAGAAATAGAAAATTCAGTCCTCAGGTAGAATAAATTGTGAAGATTTTGGTTCTTAGAATGTATAATGTGGTTCGCAAATACAAATTTCACAAATGATTCGGTAGGCAAATGAAGAGGAAGCCGATGGAAGGTCGAGAGTAATTTTTGACTCGAGAAACGACAAAAAAATGACATGGGCATCTATATATAGGTGTGGTCTCCTCCTACCAGACCTATCTATTCTATCAAAAAACATTTTAGTCTAAGAATTCTTATACATTAGAATATCCTTTTCTTTGTTCCGAATAGACCCCATTTCTGTAGGGGGAATTTGTAGGGTCCTAAAAACATCATAAGGGGAAGTAAATACTCCATTAAGAACTTTTCAGAAGGTAGTAAACATTCTCAAGGGTCTATAAAGGTAAATGGATGCAAATTGAATTGTAAATTTTAGAATAAACTTGATGAAATCATATTTTTCAAGAGTTTTAAGTGAACCACGTATGATCACTAGGAAAGGTTTTCTAGGTGCATGAATCGTGAACCATTGGCACTCGAAACAACTCATGAGGCACCAGCCCGTGGGGTGATGACCAGCCAACCCAGGATGTCGCAAATGATGTTTTTGGTGAAATAAAGTGTGGGATTTAGATCAGCATACCATCCCAAAAACTTATAAGTTCATAGATGAAGTGACATGGAAGGGTTCTGCGAACCACGAACTAAGAACCACAACCACCACAAACCCTGGTTGACCGAGTCTTCTATGGTTTTATATGTAACTTCAAGGTCATCCGTAAATGGTGTCACATTCCCATAAGTATGATTTCCCCAATGATCTATAAAAGGACAACATGAGGAAGTGAGAATAGATGGATGAAGAAAGCATAGAGGCGATCCTAGAGGTTGGAAGAAAGAATTTGGAGGGGATTATGACTTTGGTTTTGAATCATCGATGAAGTGAAAACAATGAATCACGTTTCTGTAGGTATAACCAGCTACAAACCATAAAAATAAGTACCATTACAATAATCTATGAACTGTGAACCTAATTTTTACCATCATGAACCATAAATTCTTCGTGGATGAAATGTCTACAAACCATAGCTTCCAGAACCCTTCTTCAATAAAATATTCTGTATAGTGCATCACTATGCAGATCTAACTCTATGCCGCATAACACATCAGTACGCTGGTTAAACTTGAAGAATCATGGAAAACCACATCCAGGACTACATACCACTTTGGTACGTGGTGTTCCACACCTAAGTCTGCATACTGCTTCAGTACGTGGTTGACCTCTCTACCCGCATAGCACTATGGTATGCGGGGCTCCCCCCATCCTTCATGAGAAAATAGTATGCAGAATGGGGCAACTTCAGGTGTCCCTCCCTTCAGATCTAATATCACCCCTCCATTACTATCCAGTCCTCCATAGCTCCTCAACCAACCAATCAACTGACATCTAGCCAAACCCACCTCCAAATCCATCGAACCCATATGATTATATCACTGGGCGCATTAGTGCGCCCCATTGAGTCTACATACCCAAGGTAAGTAGTGTAACGAAAGATATCCCCACAATAGTTTAGAATCATGAAATTTCCAAGATTCTACATTCCCATGGTAACCTTGAGTCGAACATTGGGACACTGATGTAAACCTCCCCATTCTATGGATTAAGGGTGATCATTGTCTTTCTCATTCAACGATGAACAATGATCAGTTGAAGGAATCATGGTCTCTTTTTCTTTTGATGAGAAGCAACATTCAACCCCTTTCATAAAAAAAAATTATGGGGAACTACTCTTGAGGTAAGTCCCTAACTATCCAATAGCTAAGCCACATGACCTCGAATTCCATCCCACAGTAAAGGGTCTGTCGCTCCATGCCCTCTCCCATCATCACCTCAGATTCTTTCGTCATAGGCCTGGACTCTTCTATCATCAGAAGAGAAGGTGTGTGGCTTGTTGAATCTCTCACATCCTATTGTTTCTTACACTGAGTATGAATCACTCCAGATTAGATATTTTTGATTATCACAACATCCACAAAAATATCCACCCATAGTGAACTATGTGAACACTGATTCCTTTTCAAACTAGGATATGTAAGATGCATGCCTAAAGGCCCGAGCTCAAAGGGGTTTCCTTCCAAAAGGTTCCAACCAATCATGTCCCTCAAAATGGGTATCCTCCACATATAATCCCCACACAAAATGAACTACGTGAATATTGATTCCTGTTCAAACCAGGATATGTAAGACTTTTTCCTAAAGGCCCAAGCTCAAAGGGGTACCCTTCCGAAGGGGTCCACCCAATTATTCCCCAAACAAATGGTCCTCCTCTCAGGTCCAATCCCCAAGAGAACCAAACTACGTGGGCTATAATTACTCTCGCGAGGATATATAGGAATCCAATATTATGGGTCTAACCCAAACATCAAACCACCTTCCATCTCTCAAGGATGACGATAAACTCCAAAGTGCCTTATTGTATGGATTAAGTCAACACTACATCTATAACATCGAATCTATATATATCCATGATGATCCAACAACCTAGGGGTATCCCATGGACACACTCTTTAGGATTGAACAAAGGATTCACGAACATATGAACATGACTTAAATATATAAGAGTGTCCTGAAATAAGAAATAATTCCCCCCAAATGGGTGTGATGAGCCCAACCTCCCATCCACTCGACCAATGGAGTCCTTAGGTTTCATTGATCAAATCTTCATCCAACAAGCACCTTACTTTGGAAAGCATGTCCATGAATCATGGATACTAGGGTTGTTGGGAGTTTTTGGATCCACGAATAAACCCATTGGAGACCATGAAGGAAATGATATCCTAAGAGGACTGATTTCAGTAGTACTTAATCCCATGAAATCGACTACTAGGACCATTTTTCTATGGAACCTCCTTTATAATATGGAAGGGACAAATTGCCCAGTCCCCACGGGGTCTATCTAATTCCCTCTAAAGGATAATGACACAGATCAGGCCGAAATAAAGATTTCTATGTGAACGTCTCTATAATGATGGTAAAAGTTTTTTCACTATTGGACCATTTATCATTTTCTCCAAATGCGTACACATGTCACCTTAGGCCAAAATAATTATTCATATCTCACGTCGACTGTTATACCTGAAGGGTTTTTTACAATTGATGATGGAATCAAGCATCTATTTATAGGAAATTGTAATGTAAAGTCAAGTGGAGAAGGATTTTTTTCACCATTAGTTGGAATTATATTAAACCATTTGGAAGAATTGACCTTGGAATCTATGGATGAGATCAAGAATAGTAGATTTTCTACAATTTTTGATCGGTTTCCTAATATATTTCATGATAATTTCTCAGGGTTGACACCAACAACAGAAGTAGAGTTTTTGATTGACCTCTTACCAAATAACAGTATTATATCACTACCATCTTATCGGATAGTACCAAAAAAATTAATGGATTTGAAATTATAGTTGGAAGATTTAAAAAAGACAAGGTTTCAATCATCCTAGTATGCCTCCATGGGTAGGACTAGTTCTTTTTGTGAAAAAGGATGGTGAAACTGTTATAATTTATGTGGATTATCATAATATTAATAAAGTTATGAAAATTAATTGGTATCCTCTTCCACCCATCGATGAACTTCTTGATCAATTTATGGGATCCTAGTGGTTCTATAAAATTTACTTGTGTATGGGATATGACTAATTGCGATTTCAAAAGGAGGAAATTATGAATAAATATTCTAGTAGTAGATATGAAAATTATTAGTATTTTTTTATGCCATTAGGTATTATAGATACACCAAATACCTTTATGGAATTGAAGAATCAGATATTTAATGGATTCTGAATTATTTTGTGGTGGATGAAATACTGGTGTATTCTAGGACAAAGGATGAGCATGAGAAACACTTGGTGATAATGTTGGTAACAACACTTGGTGATAATGTTGGTTATCTTTCGGGATCATCCTACCCATGGAAAAATTTAAAAGTGTGATTCTTGGATGCAAGATGAATGTTTCCTTTTCCATGTTATCTTTGAAAAAAGTGTATCATTGGATCCAAAAAGGATATATTTTTGATATCATAGCTAATGATAATGAATTTCTTGGAGATACACTATTTCCTTGGCCTATAAGGTTATTACTGGAATTTTTATGACTTTTCATGACTAGGTTCACCAATGAAAACTTTGATAAGGAAAATTGTTCCATTATAGTTGAATGATCAATTTCAAAAGTATTTTCCAGAGTTTAAATTTCTCCTCACATTAGCACCAATCTTAATATTTCGAGAATCATGATAATGATATGTAGTGTATTATGATATTTTGAGATCTGGGTTGGGGTGTATTCCCATGAAGAGAGATCATGTAGTTATTTATTGATCAAGGAAGTTGTGGTTTCATGATGAGAACTACCCAAAACATGATTTGTAATTTCCTGATATGTTTCATGATTTTAATACCTTGAATCATTGTCTATTTAGTGAAAAATTCATGGTGTTTATATATCATAAGATCATTAAACACATTTTTTCATAAATATATATGAATCTGGGATAGAAAAATGGATGGAGTGTCTTAAAATGTTTTCATTTGAATTAATGTATACTTTTAGTAAAGTGAACTTTGTTATTGATTAATTAATAAAAATATCCATATAAACAGTTGTAGAAAGAGGCTTCGGATAAATGGAAGAAAATGTCAGTCATTGTTGACATGAACTTGTATTGTAAAGATCGAGATAATGCTGTTTAGTCCTTTTTAGTTTCTTTAATTCCTGATTTGGAACAGAATTTTAAATATGCATTAATATCCCATTCTAAATGTGTTTCTATGAGGTCAAAAGTAAATGGTGGGGAGACCATTGAGGGATGCAAGCTTGAAAGAAGATCATTGATGTTGTTTCGATATTGTATGGTCATACCTTTGGCTTTTTAGGAATAACTCCTCCATGATTATCTCCATTTGAGATGGGTTGTTTATCTTGGAATATAAAATATGTATGTGAAACAGAATGAAATTGTTTGGGGGGATAGCATGAAAATAAATGTATATGATATAGTTTTGATACTTATGACTATTAATAGGTTAATATAGATCACCAAAATCCAGTGGGTATGTTTTAGTATTTATCGATTCCCATGTGAAAATGGGAGTAAATAGATTTAGCTTTTTATCTGGTATTCTAAGGATGGTTTCGAAACACAATTCCATACAGTTGATAGTGGATTAGATCAAAACATTGGTCGATTTCATCCCTATTAATGAATCTAATATGTTGGGGAATTATAAAAAATATATATCTTAGAATTTGTAAAGCAGCATGGTGTTCCTGCATCGATTGTATCTGACAGAGACCCCAGGTTTATATTTCATTTTTGTAAATCTTTATAGCAGGCCCTTGGGACTCAGTTGACTATAAGCATAGTGTATTATCCTCAAATGGAGGGAAAATTTAATAGAATGATCCAAACATTAGAGGATATTCTTAGTGCTTGTGTAATGGATTTTGGTGGCTCATGGGTGGAGCACATATCATTAATGGAGTTTACATACAATAATTGTTACCATCCCTTAATACATATGGATCCTTTTGAATCATTGTACGAGTGTACTTAATGTATTACACTTTATTGAGTGTGAAAAGGTGAGAATTCATTGGTTTTACCAAGACTTATACAAGAGACCATTGGAAATATTTAGTTAATCATAAAGAGAATAGAGATAACATAGATTCATCAAAATTCATATACAGATAATCATCGACATCCTTTATCATTTTAGGCGAGTGATCATATTTTCTTTAAAGTATTTCCAAGTGTTGGGAATCATTGTTTTGGGAAGAAGATCAAGTTATATCTTCTATACATAAGACATTTTGAGATATTTAAATGGGTGGGTGTGGTGGCATATTGGTATGATTTTCCACCAAGGTTCAATTTAGTGTATAATGTGTTTCATGTTTCTCAATTGAAGAAGTATCATCCTAACCCTGACCATGTAATTTTTCAGGATAACATTTACCTAGATCCAGACGCTATAATGGTTCATGAGCTAGTATGGATTCTGGATAGTTAAGAGAAAGTCTTGTGTGGGAAAACCATTCGGTCTAGTGTGGGTTTTATAGAAACACTATCATATTTAAGAGGAAACATGGGAGTATGAAAATAAAATTATAGAGTAATGGCCAAAATTCTTTAGGGAAAACTCTGATTTTATAATTTACGGGGATATAAAGACTAATTTTGAGGATAATATAGCACCTTTTTTTAGATATATGACTCTTTGTTTACATATTTTTTGTTTAAAAAATGATTGGGTTATGTTTTGTGAGGTTCATAGGATATTTGTTTTGGTTTTTTAAGATTTTATGGAGGTAAATGGGCTGATCATTGTTATTAGAAACCATGAAACACCTGGAGGAAACTATGAAATAGAAACTGTGGACACTAGGGAGGTGCAAATTTTGTCTAAACCATGCGGATTTCTAGTATAAACCATGCGATGATGTGCAATGGGGTATAAAATTTTTGGTAGACAGTTTGTCTAACCATGAAAAATAATAGTCTGAGGTGTGTTGGAGGTAGTGTCTCATGCATGTTTAGTGCATGGGTTTCCTAACCGTGTACCTTAATCACGCATCATGGAAAATTATGTCAGAAAATTGTTAATCTAATCCGATTTTCCAAATAAAACACTTGTTTCCCCATAAAAAAGACATAACATGAATTCTCCTTCCTTTCAAGGGGGAAGACAATTCTATTCGATCCAAGAGTGAAACCTAGGAGAATCCAAGTGCATTGGATACCCATATTTGTGGGTATGTGCTCGTTCATTATCATTTTCCTTCATTATATTCTCCTCCCCACTTTTGGAATCATGGATCTAGTTCATTAGGGAAAGATCCATGTTATGTTATATCAATATTTATGTGATATTATTGTTTATAATGATTATAATTTGGTCTAATTTGGAATCCTAAAGATTGAAGTTGGTTTTTTATAGTTTTTGTGATGTTTATCATTTTCACCTAAGTTTGAGATGTTGGTGGCTTCTCTTGGAAATCATGGGAATTGTATGGATTTTGGAAAACTATTTTTTCTTATTTTAAAATAGTGACATAAAATTATGGATGGTTAATATAATTAAAATATTTTTCAAATTTATTTTAATTAAATTGGTTTATATGATTTGGTAATAATGGTAGGTCATGAGTTGAATGGTATGGATATTTTTCTTAAAGTAACACCATCAAAGGGATGGAGTATAGACGTGAAGTTACACCATAAATGGTAATACCATGATTTTGTGTGTTTTTGTGTGGAGGGTATGTGTATAAATTTTTTTTTTCAAATCATAAATTGAGAAATGGCTAAAGTTACTATTAACATTCCTTGAAAAATGATTTTGTTACTTGTTAATGTATTCCTTGAATTTTTTTTGAAGTCTTTCTTGATTTTTTTCCTTGGAAAACTTTTTGGTTGGATATAAAATAATATAAATTGTTTCTAAAATTTTTTATATAAATGGTATAACATGTTTAATCCAAGTGGAATAAGTTTAGAAGTCATTGGTGAAATCCTACTAAGTTTTATACTAACCCCTTCTTGGGAACTATAGTGTGTTTCCAGATTTTATATATTGAGATAATGGTAAAGATAAGGAATTGCAGTTATTTAGTGATACTTATTAATACCTTAGGATGGTAATGTATATTTTCATCTTGATGTATATTTGGATATTTTGTTATCAACTTTGGAATATTTTGTTTGTTTTCATTTGGTTACATGGGCTACTTCACATTGATTTCACTTGTACTTTGATATTATCTTTTGGTTTAGTCTTGTGTTGGATTAAATTTTGGTACTCATGAATCATTAATAAGTTTGGTTTTTATGGTTTTCATTGGTTTTGTTCATTTATATTAAAAGGTATAATCATTCCACAACTATTTATGAGTCCCTTGGAATTTATTTTCATCCTTTGGTGTCTTGGTGATGTCACCTAAGGCCTAGTAGCTCCCTCATCCCCTCCCAATCCAATGAGGAGGGACTAGACGTTATAGCACAAATCTCACTTTTATTCTATTTAATACTTAAAAATATTGATTCTCATAAATTTAAAAATTGAAAATTAATAATTTAGCTATACTATTTATTCAAAAAAATATTAGAAAAAATAAAGGTTAAAAAAATGAAACATATTGAGTCCTATATCGATTTATAATTTTTATTCATCTACTATGTTCCAATTCCCACAATTTCCTATTGAATCAATTTTTAATTTTATCTTTAAATTATAGATTTTTATTTCCACACTCTAAATAACCTTTATATTTTGTTTGGAATTGGGTAAGAATGCTATAGGAAGAATGTTGTGTGTTAAAAGGAATGTTTTTTACATTTTGTTAAAAGGAAGAAATTTAGTGAAACATGAGTGAACATGATTTTTTGAGTGTAAACATGTGAGGAAGTGTGTGAGGTCCATATTAATTTATCATAAAATTTTCTTGTAGGATTCATAAATGGTGACATTTTGTAACACCAATGAAATATACAATAATTTGTTCATGAGGGTTCTACAAGAACAATTAAAAAGGTTGAATGTGAGGGTAAATGAATTGAAATACCCTTAAAATTATAAAGCACCACCAAGGATGAGGGTTATTGAATAAGAATAAGAGTTCACTAATTTTTACAATTCACAAATTCGGAGAAAGAAATGACCATGGGGTAAAACCAAAAATCTCAGAGGAGTAATGTTTAAGATCCCTTCATTCCAAGATAAGAGTGATCTCGAAACATATATAGAATGGGAATGAAAGGTAGAGCTTGTTTTTGGTTTTCATAACTATTCAGAGGAAAATAATGTAATTTTTTAGGATATAGAATTCACTAAATATGTTATAATTTGGAGGGACCAACTACAAGTGATTCAAAAACAAACTAGATAAAAAACCATCGGCACTTGGGAGGAGATGAAAGTGGTAATGCATAAGAGGTTTATTTCTAGATACTATTATTTTGATTTGTTTCTCAAGTTATTTGGTTTGAAACAAAGATATATGAGTCTTGAGGAGTATCATAGATAGATGTAAATAATCAGGATTCGTTCCAATATTGATGAGGATAAAGATACCACCAGGGCAAGATTTGTGAAAAACATCAACCATAACATTACAAACATAGTGGATATGCACCACTATTTAGATATGGAGGATCTTCTTTACCTGGATACTAAAGTAGAGAGGGATGAAAAATCAATAAGTATGATCCCTACATCTTATGGTAAGGAATCTAAATCTTCTTTCAAGTTCAAGGATTCCAAACCAAAAGAACATTTAAGGGATCATAAAATGGATTCGTAGGAGGTGACCAAACCAAAACCATTCTTTCTGGAATACAAAGGTAAAATGTTGGGTGAGGTTATCTTAAAATCCAAATGATATAAAATGTTTTAAATGTCATTTAATTAGAAAATATTCCTCACAATTACCAAATAAGAGGGCCATGATTATTTTGGATGATGGATTTGTTCTTTGTGATATATCAAGTTAAGATGAAATACCACCACTTAAGGAGTGTTTAGATGTGAAAATAGAGTTCCTCATATAAGGATAAAGGATTATTAAAAGGTGTTATTTTAGTTCTAAAACCAAAGTAGAACAAGATCAATAGAAAAGGGAAAAATCTTTTCATACTAAATTCCACATACAAGATAAGGTATGTGGTATGATGACGGATGGGGGTAGTTTCAAAAGCATAGTAAGTGGTTTGTTGGTTGATAAATTGTGTTTAGCTATTACCAATCATCCTCTGACTTATATATTGTAATGGTTAAATAATAGTGAGGATGTTAATGTGACTAAGAAAGTATAAGATACATTTTCTATTGGGAAGTATGAAGAAAAGGCGATATGTGATGTTATTCCCATGCATGGTAGTCATATCTTGTTGGAAAGGCCTTGGAAATTGATAGGAGGGTCACTCATGATGGATAAAATAAATATTATTCTTTTGAGTACAATGATAGGATGGTTATACTTACACCTTTGTGGATATTACAATATTATCAACACCAAGTGAGGATTGAGATAGATTATGAAAGGGGAGAATAGGAAAATAGAGAAAAAATAGTGATATTGGAAAAAAAAGAGTGAAAAAAGAGTGATGAGTGATTTCAAAAGAAATGAGGGAAATAAAAGAGTTTAAAACAAGAGTTAAAATAAGAGTGAAAATAAGAGTTTTTAGAGAAAAGTGGGTTTATTTTTTGAAAAAAGAGACTATAAGAAAGAATTAGAGGGGGGGTAAAACTCTCATGATTCTATGAAAAAAATTATTTTTATCAATAACTCTATTAATCCATAAATTACTTCTTTTGTTATTTATTTATTACTAGAATATGGTCATCAAGAAAGGAAATATTGGAAATGATCTACATTTGATCCAGGTGGTTTGGTATGAAAAAAATAATCTCAAAGGGATGTTCCCAAAGCAATGAAAATGAAAACATCATCCATGAGGAGATGGAACATTGCCTATCTTATAGAAGACCAATTATAATGAATAAAATATTGAGTTACATGACAGGTATAGAAATTTTAGTGTCAAATTTAATCTGTTTAAATTTTTTTGAATAAAGCTTTTTGTTCTGGTCTTTGACCAGAACCCACATTACAAAAAAATATATTTGAGGATGAATACTTTTGATGAGTTAGGGGTGATGAGGATCATGGAGGACATGGAAATCAATTGTTTGAAAGTAGAATTTATGAGGAGAGTAAAATGGAAATTATTGAACAAGAATAGTTGCGAGGAGTTGGTTCCCCATGACAAGGTAGTGGACCTCAAGAAATGAAAGAGTCCATAAATGGGTTAATTATGGAATTATAATTGGAGGACCAATTACCTTAATTGGGGGATTAATTTGGGACTATATTTACATTAATTGAGGCCCAAAAATTCTTTTAATGACCCATCCCATGGTGTGTTATGAATTCCAATTCCACCCCACCATGGAATCTTCATTTTCAAAACTGGTGAGCTATCTGTCTTTAGTTTCCATAAGGGTATGCTATTTGTCCCTTAAATTCATGGGCATGTGCCAAAGTTATAATAATAATTATTTCGGTTTTTTTCCTTGTGGAAACTAGGTGTTAGAATTTTGTGTCACTCTTTGGCTATAAATAACCACCCCTTATACTATTTGAACATCATGAATGAAGCTAATGTTATTATGGTGAGTTTTTCTTGCAACCTTTGTGTTCTTTATTAATTGATGGCATATCAAAGGATTTTTCATCCCTTGTGGTGTTTTGTGTAAATATTTCTTAGATAAAAGTTCTCATTAGGCTTTACCTTGACAAATTATCTCCTTTCCTTCTTATTTACACCATTTATAGTCATTCTCATCTATTTTCTTATGGAGATCTAGGTGCTCAAGACAAAAACGTTGAATAAGGTTACTAGAACACTTTCTAGTGGGTCTTGGATCATGTATTAGACCATTTCAAGTTTTTAAGGGGTTTTATAATTTTAGGTATTTTTTGAATTTTATAGGATTTATATGGGTTTTAGTGTTTTTAGGGATTTTGAGGGGTGTTAGGGGTCTTATGTTTCTATGGTTTTTAGGTTTTTAGGGTTTTTTGAGTTTTTTTTATGTTTTTTAGTTTTTCTGAGTTTTTTTATCAAAATTAGGGGTTTAAAGGGGTTTTTTTATAGTTTTCAGTGGGGGTTTAGGGATCTTATGGGGTTTAGGGATTTTTAAGGTTTTTAAAGTTTTTAGTATTTTTAGGTACATTATTGGTTTTATGTGGTTTTAGGATTTTAATGTTTTCATAGGGGTTTAATGATTTTTTATGTATTTTTATTTTTTTAGTTATTTTTAGGGGTTTTCGTATTTTTATGGTTATTATGATTTTTAGGGATTTTGAGGGTTTTTAGGTGTGTTGGGTTATTATGAGTTTTATAGTTTTTCAGCGTATTAGGATATTTTTTTTCATTTTTTAGGGTTTTATGTTTTTTAAGTTTTTTAATGTTTTCAAGACTTTAAATGGGTTTTAGAGTATTTAGTGTGTTTTTAGGGTTTTTTTACAGTTTTTGGGGTTTTATGGTTTTTATTAGGTTTTATAGGTTTTAGGATCTTTTTTCAGTTTTTTCGTTTTTAGTGTCTTTTAGGATTTTAGGGGGTTTAAGTGATTTTAGGTTTATAAGTTTTTCTAAGGGGGTTTAGGGTTTTAGGATTTTTTTTATGTTTTTAGGGATTTTTTTGGGATTTTAAAGATTTGTTTGGGTTTTAGGGGTTTTAGAGATTTCGATGGTTTTTAGGGTTTTTATAAATTTTTAGGGTTTTAAAGAGGTTTTATGTTCATTAGGTTTTTAAGGATTTTAAAGGGGTTTTTATGATTTTTAGGGTTTTTTATGTTTTAGATATTTTTTGGGAATTTTAGGTTGTTTTTTGGATGTTTGGGTTTTAGAGATTTTTATGATATTTAGTGTTTTATGGTTTTTAGCGTTTTATGGTTTTTGGGGTTTTATGGGATTCTTGTATTATTTAGGGTTTTAATGGTTTTTAGAGTTTTTTAAAATTTTCGTAGTTTAAAGGGTTTTTTTAGTTTTCTTGGTTTTTATGGGTTTTGTGGGTTTTGAGGTTTTTATGTGTTTTATAGTTTTTAGGGTTTTTTGGGGTTTTAGGGTTTTTGTCATTTTTAGCAATATTATGTATTTTTAGGTTTTTATGGTTTTCTAAAGGGTTTTAAATGTTTTCATGGGTTTTTATATTTTTATGGTTTTTGGGCTATTTTATGATTTTTATGGTTCTTAGGGGTTTTAGGGATTTTTAGGGATTTTGGGGTTTTCATGATTTTTAGGGTTTTTAGGGTTTCTTTTTTTTTTTGTGTTTTTTTTGGTTTTGTTGTTTTTAAGGGTTTTTCTATTTTTAGTGGTTTTAATGGTTTTTAGAGTTTTTTAACATATTTAGGGGTTTAAATGGATTTAAGAGTTTTTAGTGGTTTTTTGTGTTTTTATAGGGTTTTAGGGTTTCTATGGTTTCAAATGTATTTGGAAAATTTTTAACATTTTTAGGGGTTTAAATTTTTTTTGGAGTTTTTAGTGGTTTTAGTGTTTTTATGGGGTTTTAGTGATTTTATTGTTATTAGAGGTTTTAGTTTTTAGGGTTTTATGTTTTTTAGGGGTTTTAGAGCTGTTTTGGTTTTTTGGGATTTAAATTATTTTTAGGTTTTGAATTTTTTTCTTAGGGGTTTTCATGGTTTTTTTGGGTTTTTTTGTTTTCTTTTAAGTTTTTCATGACTTTTATAAAATTTTTGGTTTTTATGGGTTTTGGGTTTTTAGATACTTTGAGGGGTTTAGGGTTTTAATGGTGGGGGTGGGGGTTAGGATTTTTTTGAGTTTAGGGGCTTATGGGGGTTTAGAGTTTTAATGTTTTTAAGATTTTAAAGTGTTTTTTGAGTTTCTAGTATGTTTAAGGTTTTTTGGGTTTTGTGGATTTTTTATGGTTTTTAAGGTCTTTAGGGTTTTTAGGGTTTTTATCGCTTTTTAGTGTTTCAAGGTTTTTGGGGGTTTTCATGGTTTTACATGTATTAGGATTTAAGGGTTTCTCAAGTTTTTCGGTCTAAAATGTATTTTTTATGTTTTTGGGGATTATTAGGCCCTTTTATGATTTTTTTGGGTTTTTAAAGTTTTTTTCAGACTTTGAGGGTTTTTTGGATGTTTTAGGACTTTTAAGATTTTATGATTTTTCTGGGGTTTTAAGGATTATATAATTTTTTAGGGTTTTATGGTTTTTATATATTTTTAATTTTTTCTAAGTATTACAGTGTTTTTAGTGGGTTTTATTATTTTTATGGGTTTTTAAGGGTTTTTAAGGGTTCGATGGGTTTTAAGGATTTTAGGAGTTTTTAAGGTTTATAGGGTATTTTAGGGTTTTAAATTTTTTATATTTTTTGTGGTTATTTTGTTTTTAGTTTATAATGATTTTCTTAGAGTTTTTCAAGGTCTCTAGTGTTTTTTAATTTTTTTGTGTTTTTTATAGATTTTTTGGATATTTATGGTTGTTAGTGATTTGTTCATTTTGAGGTGTTTTAGGGTTTTTGTTGGGTATTATGGATTTTTGGGGTTTTTGTGTTTTTATGAGTTTTTAGGATTTTATGATTATAACATTTTTTTTTGCTAATAATGGGTTTTAGAGTTTTTAGTGGGATTTATGGTTTTTTGGGTTTTTAGGGGTTTTACAGTTTTTAAGGGTTCTTATGGTTTTTATGGGTTTTTTATTATTTTTAATTTTATTAGGGTTATGTAGGGTTTTTAGTGTTTTTTAGGTTTTTAGGGGTTTTATTTCTTTTTTGGGTTTTAAGGTTTTCATAGGGGTTTTCAGGGCATTTTACGTTTTCAGGGATTTTTTTAGCCTTTTAGGATTTTTAGGGTCTGTTAGAATTTTTAGGGGTTTTGAGTGTTTTGAGTGGTTTTTAGGGTTTTCAATGTCATAATTTTTTTTGTTCATAGTATTTTTTTGATATTTTATAGTTTTTAATGTTTTTATAGTTTTTTTACATTTTTAGTCATTTAATGGGGTTTTGGAGTTTTTAGTGATTTATAGGTTTTTTATGGATTTCTAGGATTTTATGATTTTTAGGGGTTTTATGGTTTTTAGGGTGTTTAGAAATTCTTACGTGTTTTAGCTATTTTATAATTTTTTACATTTTTACGATTTTTAAGTGTTTTTAGTTAATTAATGGTTTCTAACTATATTTCTAGGTTTTAAGTTTTTTTATAGATTTAGGTATTTCTAGGGTATTTTTAGGATTTTAAGGAATTTTTTGTTTTAGGGATTATTAGGGATTTTATAGATTTTATGGGTTTTTTGGGTTTTAGGGGTTTTTTGAGTTTTTAGGGGTTTTATAGGTTTTTAGTATTTTGAACATTTTCTATTGGTTTAAAGGGATTTTAGATATTTTAGTTTTTAGGGATTTTATGGGTATTAGGGTTTTTACATCTTTAAGTATTTTTAGGGTTTTTTAGGAATTTTATGGATTCTAAGGTTTGTAGGGATTTTTGAGTTTTTATTTTATTTTTTGGGGTTTTTGGTTTTTGTTTTTTAATATTTTTGAGTTATTTTGGGGTTTATAGTCTTTTTTTATTATTTTATAATTTTAACAGGTTTAATTTTTTTTATAGTTTTTAGTATTTTTAGGGTTTTATGGATATTTTGGGTTTTTATAGTTTTTTTGATTTTTAAGTGTTTTTAGTTTTTTAATGTTTTCATAGGGGTTTTAAGGGTTTTTAATGTTTTTAAGTTTTTTAAGGATTTTTAGATATTTTCATTATTTTTGTGATTTTTAGGGTCATTAGTGATTTTGGGGGGTTATAGATGGTTTTATAAACTTTTCGGTTTTTTAGGGGTTTAAATTATTTTAATTTTTTTGGTTATTTATGTTTTTAGGTATTTAATAAATTTTATAGTATTTTTATGGATCTTATTCTTTTAGAGATTTTGAGGGGTTTTTTTATTTTAGGATATCTAGGGTTTTAATGTTTTTTTTTGAAATTTTTGGGTTTTCTCTGAGTTTTTAGGGTTTTTAGATTTTCCTTAAATTTTTAGGGGTTTAATGGGTTTTTATATTTTACTGTTTTTTGGGGATTTTATGGGTTTTAGGGTTCTTTACAGTTTTTAGGGGTTTTAGGGTTTTTAGGTTTTTATGGGGTTTTAGGGTTTTAGGGAAATTTTGGTTTTTTGGGGTTTTAAAGGTTTTAAGTATCTTTAGGTTTTTATGCTCTTGATAATGGTGTTTAGATATTTTAGGGGTCCTTATATTTTATTTGGATTTTTATGGAATTTTTAGATTTTTTTGGGTTTTTAGAGTTTTTAGGAATTTTGATGGTTTTCATGGTTTTGTTTGTGTTTTAGTAGTTTTAATGGTTTTGAGTTTTTTTAGGTTTTTATGGAATTTAATTATTTTTCTGTTTTTAATTTTTCCGTAGTAGGTTTCAGGGTTTTATGAAATATTTAAATATTTTGAGGATTTCTACCATTTTTATGGGTTTTAGGGATTTTGTGGGTTTTAAGGGTTTTTGGGTGTTTATGGTTCTTTATGTTCTTAGTGGAGTTTTTAGGGGTATAATGTTTTTAGATTTTTTAATGTTTGTATAGGTTTAAATAGTTTTCATAGTTTGTAGAGGTTTTTAGGTTTTTTACAGGATTTTATATTTTTTATTGTTTTTAGGGTTTTTAGAGTTTTTAGTGTTTTAGGGTTTTTAACATTTTTAGGTTTTTAGGGGTTTTAAGTGATTTTAGGATTTTAAGGTTTTTTAGGGGTTTTATGAGTTTTTTTAAGTTTTAAGGGTTTTTTGGATTTTAATTTTTTAGGTATTTTGTTGGTTTTTAGGGGTTTTGTGGTTTTTTAGTTTTAGGGGTTTTATTTTTTTAGTGTTATTAAGGTATTGTATATATTTTTTATTTTTATAGATTTAATGGTTTTTTATATTTTTTGGGGTTTTAGGGTTTTTATTGGGTTTTGGGGTTTTCAAAAGTTTTTTGGGATTTTTATGAGTTTTAGGGGGTTTAGGGTCATTTAGGGATTTTAGCATTTTTTAGGATTTAGGGATTTTAGTTGTTTTTAGGAATTTATGTTTTTAATAGAGTTTTTTAGGAATTTCTTTATTCTTAGGTATTTTAGGGATATTTTTATTTTTAAGGATTTTTGGGGTTTTAGGGATTTTGATGGTTTTTATGGTTTTTTGGTCTTTAATGCAGTTTTTTATGTTTTTAGGTTTGTAGGGGTTTTTTCGTTTCTATGTTTTTACTGTCTTCTTATATTTTTTCATGGTTTTTAGGATTATTTAATTTTTTGGGAATTTATGTCTTTTTTTATGATTTTTTTTGTTTTTGGGGATTTTTATGGGTTTGTAGGGTTTGTAGGGTTTTTAGGGATTTTAAGTGTTTTTAGGTCTTTAAGGGTTTATTAGAGGATTTTAGGGTATTTAAATTTTTTGGTATTTTTAGGTATTTGGAGGATTTTTATAGTTTTGGGGGGTTTTAGGGTTTTTGAGCGGTTTTAGAGTATTTTAGGGGTATTAGAGATTTTTCAAGTTTTTCAGTTTTGATGGTTTTTTTTTTGAGTTTTTTGGTCTTTTTTATAATTTTTTTAACATTTCTATTTTTTAGAAGAGTTTTAAGAGTTTTTAGTGAGTTTTTTTGGAGCTTTTAGGGTTTTAGGGGTTTTTCATGTTTTATGGAGTTTATTTATTATATGGTATTTAGTTTATTTTGGGATTTTTGGGTTTTAATCGTTTTTTGGTTTCTAGGGGTGTTAAATTTTTTTAGGTTTTTATGGTTTTCTTAGGGGGTTTTAGGGTTTTTTTATGTTTTATGAATGTTTTATGAATTTTATGATTTTTTATGGTTTTTATGGATTAAAATAATTTTTAGGGATTTTAATATTTTTTTGGATTTTCATGGTTTTTTGAGTTTGGTAGGGGTTTATATGTATTTTTATTGTTTTTTTGGTTTTTAAGGGCCTTTAGGAGTTTTTATGGTTTTTAGGGGATTCATGTATTTCAGGGTTTCATGTTTTTTTTTATTTTTTTATGTTTCTTGTGGTTTTAATTGTTTTTAGTTTTTTATGTCTTCCTTATGTGTTTTAGGGATTTTTCCAATTATAGTTATTTTTATAGATTTTTAAGGATTTTTATGGTTTTTAGGTTCATTAAGGATTTCAAGGGATTTAATGTATTTTGGGGGATTATTGTTTGTTCAGTTTTAGGGTTTTTTTGAGTTATTCAGGATTTTAATGGATTTTAGAGTCTTAAAAATTTTAAGGTTTTAAAGTGTCTTTACAATTTGTATTGGGGTTTTAGGGTTTTTATGAGTATTTAGGGTTTTATGGGGTTTATTGGTTTTCTGGATTATGGGGCGGGAGGAGGGGGGGGGGGTTTAGGGTCTTTTAGTGACTTTAGCATTTTTATATTTTTAGGTGTTTTAAGTGTTATTAGGTTATTGAGGTTTTTACTGTTTTTTATGTTTTTAGAGATTTTTTGGGATTTTTTAGATTTTTATGGGTTTTTAGTGTTTTAGGGATTTTGAGGGGGTTTAGGGGTTTTATGGGTTTTAGTACATAATATCCTTTTAAGGGTTTTGGGTGTTTTTATATTTTTAAGGTTTTCTTAGGGTTTTCAAGATTTTTATGGTTTTTTATATTTTAAGGTATTTTTATGGTTTTTAGGATTTTTATGGTTCTTTAAGGTTTTTTGGGGTTTTTTGGTTTTTTATGTTTATAGGGTTTTAAATTTTTTATGATTTTTTTAAGGATTTTTTGGGTTTGAAATATTTTTAGTGTTTTTAGTGAGTTTTATGGTTTTTATGGGATTTTAGTGTTTTAATATTTTTAGGGGATTTGTGGGTTTTATATTTCTTAGAGTCTTTGGGGTTTTTAGAGTTTTAAAAAAATTTAGTTTTTTAGGGGTTTTAATTATTTTTAGGTTTTAATGACAGTCTTAGGATTTTTCTATGTTTTAGGGTTTTTTATATTTTTAGACATTTCTATGGTTTTTAGTATTTTTTTGGTGTTTTAGGGATTTTGAGGGTTTTTATGGTTTTTTTGGGTTTTTTTTATTTTCACATGTTTTTGGGATTTTAATTTTTTTTTGTGTTTTTAATGTTTTTATAAATTTTTACCATTTTTATGGGTTTAAAGGGTTTTAACAGTTTTATTGGTTTTTAGAGTTTTTATGGGTTTTTTGTTTTTTTAATGTTTTTATAGGTTTTTATGGTTTTTATGGACTATCTAAGGTTTTAAGGGATTTTAGTGATTTTATGTTCTTTATGGGTTTTAAGTGTTTTATATTTTTGGGATTTTCTTTGATATTAAGGGTTTTTATGGTTTTTTGGGGTTTTGGTTTTTTGGGATTTTTATTGTCTTTATGGTTTGTAGGGATTTTTAGAGTTTTTAGTGTTTTTAGAATCTTTACGATTTTAATTTTTTTGGGGTTTTTATGGTTTTTTATATTTTTTATTGGTTTTTATTTTTTATAGAACATTTAACTTTTTTGGGTTTAAAGGTTTTGTATAGTTTTTACTGGCTTTTAGGGGTTTTTAGGGTGTTCTGGTTTTGTATGGATTTTTTTAGTTTTTTCTAGGATTTTAGGGGTTTAAAGTGTTTTTAATTTTTAAGGTTTCCTTAGGGGTTTTCAAGGTTTTTAAGAGTTTATATGTTGTTATGGTATTTTAGATATTTTTTTAATTTTTATGGGTTTCTATGGATTTTGAGGTTTTTGGGTTTTTAGTGTTTTTATGTTTTTTCTAGGTTTTTGGAATTGATTGCGTTTTTTAGGGGTTTTCGTTTTTTATAGTTTTTTAATGTTGTTATGGGTTGAAATAGATTTTAGATTTTTCATTGGGGTTTTATGTTTTTATGGGTTTTAGGGTTTTTTAAGGTTTTAGGGGTTTATGGATTCTTTCATTTTTAAGGTTTTTATCAAATTTTATGTTTTTTAAGGGTTTAAAATGTGTTTATGTTTTTAAATTTTTCTTAGGGTTTTCTGGGTTTCTACATTTTATGGATTTTTAGTGTTTTTTAGATTTTTTTTTGTTTTATAGTGTTTTTAGGGATTTTGAGGGGTTTGGGTTTTTTAGGGTTTTTAGGTTTTTAGGGATTTTAATGTTTTTTGGGGTTAAAGTGTTATTTGAGTTTTTAGTTGGGTTTTGATGATTTTATGGGATTTTAGGGGTTTTATGGTTTTTAATGGGTTTTATGGTTTTTAGGGGTTTTTGGGTATTTAGTACTTTAACTGGTTTTTAGAGTTTTTATGTGTTTTTAGGTTTCTGTAGTTTTCTTATAGGTTTTAGGGTTTTTAATGTTTTTACATTTAAGGGGTATTATGAGTTTTCTAGGATTTTGTTGGGTTTTTATGGTTTTTATGGAATTTGTGGATTTTTAGGGGGTTTATGGCTTGTTGCGTTTTTGTTTTATTTTTCATGTTTTTAGGGGTTTTTTGTGTTTTGAGGGTATTTATATTTAGTTAATTTTTTTACGAGTTTAAAGTGTTTTTTATATTTTTTTAGTGGTTGTTAATGGTTTTATAATTTTTTATGGCGTCTAGGCGGTTTTATTGGTTTTAGGGGTTTTCAGGTTTTACGGCCTTTTCGGGCTTTTAGGGGTTTAATATATTTTTTTTTATTTTCATGGAATTTAATTATTTTAATGTATTTATGATTTTATTTGGGTTTTTTATGTTTTTAAGTTTTTAGGTATTTTTATTATTTTCATGGATTTTTAGGGGGTTTTGGTATTTTTAGGGTTTTTTGATTTTTAGGTTTTTATTTGTTTTAATTTGTTTAGGTTTATAGGATTTCATATAATTTTTCCTGATTTTGAGAGCATTTTTTTTGTTTTTAGGGGTTTTTGGAGGATTTGTTTTTGGATATTTAGGGTTTTAGGGATTTTTAAGGTTTTAGTTTTCTTTGTTTTTTATGGTTTTTTGAGTTCTTAGGGGATTAAAGGTTATTTAGAGTTCTTTAATGTTTTTATGGGTTTATAAGGTTTTTATAATTTGTTGTGGGTTTTTAGTGTTTTTATATGTTTTATGGTTTTTTATGTTTTTAGGGGGTTTTATGGTTTTACGGTACTTTAGGTTTTTCAGCATTTTTATGTTTTTTGTGGATTTCAAGTGTTTTTTGGTTTTATGGTTTTGTTAATTATTTTCATAGTTTTTAGGTTCTTTTTATTTTAAAGTGGTAGTAGGATATTTTTTTAAGTATTAGGTTGTTTTGGTATTTTGACAGTTTTAGGGGTTTTTTGGGATTTTTGGGTTTTTAGGGTTCTTTTGAGTTTTTAGGGGGTTTAAGTTTTTTTTATTTTTTCACCTTGTTATGGGTATAAAAAGTTTTTAGAATTTTTAGTTCTTTTAATGGTTTTTATGGGTTTTTATATTTTATTTATTTTGAGAAGTTTTATAGTTTTTATGGTTTTTAGGGATTTTGGGGTTTCTTGGGTTTTATCGGTATTTTGGGGGTTTTGAGTTTTTTTTAGGTTTTTTAATATTTTTAGAAATTTTAAACATATTTTTGGGGTTTAATAGGGTCTTATAGTTTTTATTGGTTTTTTATTTTTTTACAGGATTTTAGGTGTTTTTTGGTATTTTGGGTATTTTTTTGGGGGGGGGGATTTGGGGTTTTTTGGGTTTTTTATTTGTGTTCTTAGGGATTTTATTTTTTCTAGTTTTTTAAAGATTTTTAAGGGATTTCAAGATTTTTATGGTTTTCTACATTTTGGGTATTTTTAGGAATTTTTTGGATTTTAATGGTTTTTATGGTTTTATGGATTTTGTGGGTTTTTAAGGATTTTTAGGATTTTTAGGGGTTGTATGGTTTTTTGGGTTTTTGTCTTATTTTAGTTTTTAGTGTTTTAAGGGTTTTATAAATTTAAATGTTTTTAGTGGGTTTAATGGGTTTTAGTTATTTTAGATGTTTTAGGGGTTTTATGGGTTTAATGGTTTTCGGGGTTTTGTGGTTATTTGGGTTTTAGGGTTTTTACGATCTTTTAGGGTTTTAGGGTTTTAACATTATTAGGTTTTTAAGAGGTTTTACGTTTTTTAGTTCATTAAGGTTTTCTTTATATTTTTCATGCTTTTTATGCTTTTTATGTGTTTTTTATTTTTTATATATTTTTTGGATTTTTATGGGTTTGTAGGTTTTAATATATTTTGATGGTTTTTAAGGGTTTATCGCTTCTAGGGATTTTTGGTTGTTTTTGTTTATTTGGGTTTTTGGTGTTTTTATAGTTTATCAGGTTTTTGAGCTTTGGATCATTTTTATGTGTTTAAAGGGTTTCAGAGTTTTTAGTGGTTTAGGCTTTTTATAGGCTTTTACTGGTTTTCTGGGGTTTTAGGAGTTCTATGATTTTTAGTTCTTTTATGGGTTTGTAGGGGTTTTAGAATTTTAGGGTTTTTGGTGTTTAAAGTGGTTTTAGGTTTTTAAGGTTCAATTTTGGATTTTAATGTTTTTAGAGTTTTTATATTTTTAGGTATTTTTTTAATTTTTTTTTGTTTTTTTGATTTTTTAGTGTTTTTAGAGGTTTTTAGGTTTTTTTCTTTTTTCAGGTTCTTATTTTTTTTTGTGATTTTAGTGTTTTTAGGGTTTTTTTACGATTTTTATGTTTTCTAAGGTTTTTTTAGAGTTTTTCTAATGTTTATAGGGGTTTAAATGGTGTTTTGTTATTTTAACTCTTTTTAGGGGTTTTAAAGGTTTTTATGGATTTGAAGGATTTTAGGGTTTTTTACAGTTTTTAGACGTCTAAAAGTGTTTTTATGTTTAAGGACAACTTAGAGTTATTTCCAGGTTTTTAGGAATTTTTAAACTTTAAGGGATCTTTAGAGATTTGTATGCTTTTTATGGGTTTTTTTTTGTTTTTATGGATTTTGAGGGATTCTGGAGTTTTTTTTATGGTTTTTAGGGTTTTATGGGCTTTTGGGGTTTTAGATTCTTTTTATGAATTTATAAGGTGTTTTAAGGTTTTTTGCGTTTTTAACATTTTTTGGGTTTTAATGGGTTTTTTATTTTTCAGTGGTTTTTATTGGGTTTTATGGTTTTTTATGTTTTTTTAGTGTTTTATGGATTTTAGTGGTTTTAGTTTTTTTAGGTTTTTAATACATTTTTTGTGTTTCTAGGTTTATATGGGTTTCTTAGGTGGTTTTATGGTTTTTGGTATTTTTAGGGATTTTTATGATTTTTTAGGTTTTTTAGGGATTTTCGAGTTTTTAGGGGGTTTTTAGATTTTTAGGGGTTTAAGGTTTTAATGGTTTTTGGGGGGTTTTAGGTTTTTTTTGTTTTAATGGGATTATGGTTATTTTAGTGTTTTTAGAAATTTTAGGTTTTATAGTGTTTTTAATGTTTTTAGTGGGGTTTTAATGTTTTTTCTGTGTTTTTAGGGGTTTATGGTTATTAGGGTGTTTGGGGTTTTTTATTGTTTTAATAATTTCTTAGGTTTTTAGGGGTTTTAACTATTTTTATATTTTTTATATTTTATTTAGGGTTTTTATTAGTTTTTATGTCTTTTATTGTATTTTTATTTTTTAGGTTTTTTTAGATTTTTAGGGTTTTTATCATTTTTTTGGTTTTTGGGGGGGTTCAATGTTTCCATGTTTTTAAGGATTCCTTAGTGTTTCTTAAGGGTTTTAGGTGTTTTTCATGTTTTTAAATATTTTTCAGGTTTTATGGATTTTTTATAGGGTATTAGGGTTTTTAGGGATCTTGATGATTTTTAGGGTTTTATGGTGTTTTGAGTATTTAGAAATTTTTGAGTATTTTTGGGGTTTTAAGGGTTTTTAGAATTTTTATGGTTTTTAGGGGTTTAAAGTGTTCTTAGAGTATTTATTGTTTTTTTTGGTTTTAGGGGGTTTTAGGGGATTTTAAGGATTTTAGTGATTTTATGTTTTTAATATTTTTTTGTGTTGTAGCATTTTTTTTAATAGTTATAAGCGTTTTTAGGTTTTAAAGTTTTTATTAGAGATTTTCAGTGTTGTTTTTTGGATTTTTGTAAATTTTAGGGGTTTTTGGGTTTTTGAGGAATTTAGAGTTTTATGGTATTTTTAGGGTTTTTGTGTTTTCTAAATTTTTTTGGGTTTTTACATTTTTAGGTGTTTTAATATTTTTATTTATTTAAAGGGTTTTTAGGGGTTTTATTGGATTTTAAGTGTTATATATTTTTAAAGGTTTTTAATGTTTTTATCGTTTTTAGTCATTTTTAGGGGTTTGAGGTGTTTTATGGTTTCTAGAGATTTTTATGTTTCAGGGATATTAAGTGGTTTTTAGGTTTTCTTAGGGGTTTTCACGGGTTTTCCATATTTAGGTATTTTTTGGTATTTTTTTATATTTTTCATAATTTATATGGTTGTTTAGGGGTTTAAATTATTTTTAGGATTTTTAAGGGTTTGTATAGTGTTTTTTTGTGTTTTTAGGGCTTTATGAGTTTTTATGGATTTTAAGGTTTTTAGATTTTTTTTCTTTTTAGGGGTTTAAATATTCTTAAGAATTTTAATTTTTGTAGGGTTTTTTGATTTTTTTAGTATTATTTGAGGTTTTTAGGGGTTTTATTATTATTAATGTTTTTTTTTATTTTTTGGGGGTTTATGTGTTTTTAGGTGTTTAATATTTTCTTTTGGTTTTTAGGGTTTTCATGTTTTTAGATTTTTTATGGATTTTTTAGTTTTTTCAGTTTTTAAGGTTTTTAGATTTTTTAACATATTCAAGGGTTTAAATGGTTTATAAAGTATTTATTTGTTTTTATGGGCTTTAGTGTTTTTAAGGTTTCTAAAGGTTTTAGGATTTTTTAGGATCTTTAGGGTAATTGCTTCTTTTATGTTTTTAAGGGTTTTAAGTGTTTTTTTGGTTTTTACAATTTCTTATGGTATTTAGTGTTTTTTGGGTTTTTACTTTTTTATGGATTTTTAGTTTTTTTAGGATTTTATGTTTTTAGAGATATTAGGAATTTTTAGGGCTTTTAGGGGTGTTATGGATTTTTAGGTTTTAGTTTTTTTTAGTTTTTTTCGATTTTTAAGATTTTTTAGAATTTTGTATCTTTTTTTGCAGTGGAAAGGGTTTAATGATTTTAGTCATTTTTATGGGTTTTATGGGGTTTTTATGGGGTTTTAGGGTTTTTTATGTTTTTAGGTGGTTTATGGTTTTTAGGGGGTTTAGGGTTTTTAGTTTTTTAGGTTCTTATGGGATTTAATTGTTTTTATGTTATTAAGATTTTTTAGGTGGTTTTAGGGGGTTTTAGGGAATTTTATGTTTTTAGGGATTTTTTGGGTCTTTAGGATTTTTATGAGTTTTAAGGATTTTAGGATTTTTAGGTGTTTCAGTGTTTTTATGGTTTTTTGGTGGGTTTTTGAGTTTTTGGGGTATTACAGGTTTTTACATTTTTTATTTATTTTAGATGTTTAAATGGGTTTTTGGAGTGTTTAGTGGGTTTTAGTGTTTTTTATGGGTTGGGGGTTTATGTTTTTAGGGGTTTTATGGTTTTTAGAGTTTTTAGGGGTCTTAGAATTTGTATAATTTTTTATGTTTATAAAGTTTTTAAGTGTTTTTAGGTATTTATGGATTTATTAGGCGTTTTCATGGTTTTTGGTTTTTTACATTTTATGGATTTAAGGGTTTTTTGTGGATTTTTATGGTTTTTAGGGGTTTTAGGGTTTTTGAGGGGTCTTAGGGTTTTATGATTTTTTAGGGTTTTTATAATTTTTAGGACTTTTAGGGGTTTTAAGTGTTTTTATGTTTTTAATGTTTTCTTAAGGTGTTATGAAGATCATATAAAACATGGGTATCAAGGTGTCGATAGTAGACTTAATGAGGATGGTATAATTTGTATGATTTCATGCGACCCATTGCAAAGAGATGGTAGCCAGATGATAAGGGAGAAGACAAAGAGAATGAAGAAGGTCTTAAATGGATTAATCATGGAATTCCAAGTGGAGGCCTAATAATCTTATTTAGGGGAAGCATCCAGGCATTTATTTACGTTAATTATCACCCAACAATTATTTTAAAGACCCATCCCATGATGTGCTATGAATTTCAAGCCAACCCACCATTGAATCTTTAATTTCAATAGTGGAGGGATATTTTTCTTCACTTTTCAAAAGGATGTGCTAATTCTCCCATAAATGCATGGGTGTGTTACAAAATTATAAAAATAATCCTTTTGGATTTTTGACTTGGGGAAACTTTGTGTTAGACTCTTTTATCCATGTTTTCTATAAATAGACCCCTTATACTCTATGAACATCATGAATAAAAGTAATGTTACTATGGTGAGTTTTTCTTTAAAACTTTGTGTGTTTTGGTTATAAATATACACACCCCTTTTTAGGAAATATATGATATTTTTAGGGTTTTAGAGGGTTTCATGGTTTTAGGGGTTTGAAGTATTATTAGGGATTTCTGGTTTCTTAGGGGTTTTCTATGTTTTTATGGATTTTTACATTTTTAAAGGGTTTTAGGGATTTTTTAGAATTTTTATGGTTTTACGGTTTTAATGGATTTTTAGGGTTTTTATGTATTTTTAGGGTTTTTTTGGTTTTTAGGGTTTTAAAGTGTTTTTATTTTTTAAGGTTTTCTTCTTTCTTTTTGGTTTTTTAGGTTTTTTTATGTTTTTATCGATTTTTAAGGATTTTTAATATTTTTATGGATTTAGGGGTTTTATGGATATTGAGGGTTTTAGGGTTTGTTAGGGTATTATATTTTTTGGGGTTATAGGTTTTCATTTTTTAGTTTTATGAGTTTTTAGAGTTTTTTAAACATTTTTCATGGTTTAAACACTTTTTAGATGTTTTAGTATTTTTATTGGATTCTGGTATTTTTAAGGTTTTAAGGTGTTTTATGGTTTTTAGATGTTTTAGGATCATTTTTGGGGTGTTTTATGTTTTTAAACAATTTTGGGGTTTTTTAGTATTTTTATATGTTTTTAATATTTTTTGACCATCTTAAGGGTTTTTATTATTTTTTGGGTTTTTATATTTTTAGGGATTTGAAGGGATTTTTTATGATTTAATTAATTTTATGGTATTGAGGTATTTTAAAATTTTGAGGGATTTTTTAGTTTTTTATCATTTTTAGATTTTTTAGGGGTTTAATGGTTTTCTTAGGGGTTTAAGGTTTTTTAGGGTTTTTTTAGGTTTTTAGGGGTTTTTGTGTTTTTTTAGATTTTAGGTATTATATGGTATTCTAGAGTTTTCAATTTTTTAGGGGTTTTAAGGGTTTTTATATTTTTTTGTGTTTTTAGAATTTTATGGTGTTTTTATGGTTTTTAGAGGTTTTATTTATTCATTGGGTTTTTTTGGTTTTTATGTTTTTAGGGGTTGAGTGTTCTTTATTTTTTAGTGGTTTTAGGAGTTTTAGGTTTTATTGTTTTCTTGGGGTTTTTTCAAGAATTTAGTATTTTTAATGTTTTTATGGATTTTTTATGTCATTTTTTATATTTTTATAATTTTTTTAGGTTTTAAGGATTTTGAGTGTTATTAATAGTTTTTTGGTTTTTTGTGTTTTTTGGTTTTTTTTTTGAGTTTTATGGTTTCCTTTTTACAATTTTGGGGTTTTATGGGTTTTAAGAAAATTTTAACATTTTGTATGGGGTTTAAGGGTATTTAGAGATTTTAGGGGTTTTAGTGTTTTCATGGGGTTTTATGGTGTTTTAACATTTTTAGGGGTTTTTTGAGTTTTTGGGTTTTTAGAGTTATTTAGGGTTCTTTAAGTTTTAAGCATTTTCTAGTTTTTTGGGATTTTATGTTTTTTTAGGGATTTAAATTTTTCTTAGTGTTTTCAAGGTTTTTAGCGTTTTTTTACAATTTCCTTTTTATATGTTTTTTAGGGATTTTTAGCGTTTTTTGTTTATGGATTTTTAGGGGATTTTATGTTTTCGGGTTTTTTAGGGTTTTTAGTTTTTAGGTTTTTAGTGTTTTCTTGGGGTTTTAGGGTGTTTTAATATTTTTAGGGATTGTTAGGGTTTTTTAGGATTTTTATGGGGTTTTAGGGGATTTTTATTTTGATTTTAGGGGGTTTATGGAGTTTAATATTTTTATCATTTTTGAGTGGTTTTTTTGAGTTTATAATGTTTTTATGGTTTTTTATAGTTTTTTTAAATTATATTTGTTTAAACAATTTTTATCTTTTTAGAGGTTATTTGGGGGTCTTTATGGATTTTTAGAATTTTTTTAATTTTTTTGGTGTTTTATGATTTTTAGGGTTTTTTGGATTTTTATTGTTTTTAGCATTATTAGGTTTTTAGGGGTATTAATTGTTTTTAGGTTTTTGTTGTCTTCTTAGGGTTTTTCATGATTTTAAGGGTGTTAGGTTTTTAGGAATTTTATGCATTTTTTTGGATTTTCTTGGGTTTTTCGGGGTTTAAGGGTTTTGATAGGTTTTATTGTTTTCAGGTTTTTTATGATATTTTTGGTTTTAAGAGTTTTCTAATATTATTAGGGGTTTAATGGTATTTTAAAATTTTTTGTGGGTTTTTATGTTTTTTATTTGGTCATAAGGTTTTACAGATTTAAGGGGTTTTTATAGTATTTAGTTTTTTTTGGGGGTTTTTTGGGTTTTAACCTTTTTTAAGGTTTGTGGGATTTTTTAGTGTTTTAGGTTTTTAAGGTATTCTTAGGGTTTTTTCATGGTTTTTACGATTTTTTACCTTTTAAAGGTTTTTTAGAGATTTTTTAGGATATTTATAATTTTTTTGGGTTCTTAGGGATTTTGAGAAGTTTTAGGGTTTTAGGGTTTTTAATGGTTTTATGCTTTTTTTGGGGGTTTTTGGGTTTTTTTGATTTTTTTTGGGTTTTCAAGGTTTTTTAGATTTTTTACCATTTTTAGGTGTTTATTTTTTTGGAGTTTATAGTGATATTTTAGGGTTTTTGTTATTTTTTAATGTATTGTGGGGTTTTTATTATTTTTATGGTTTTAGGGTTTTACGGTCTTTTTAGGGTGTTTAGGATTTTTATCATCTTTAAGTTTTAGGGGTTTTAAGTATTTTTAAATTTTTATGGGTTTTAAAGGGGTTTTATGTTTTTAAGGGTTCTTTACTCTTTAAGGTATTTTTTAGTATTTTTAAATATTTTATGGTTTTTAGGGTTTATGGTGTATTTAGGGTTTTTATGGTTTTTTATTTTTTTTGACTTTTTAGTATTTTAAACGTTCTCAGGATTTTTTTTAATTTTTTTAGGGTTTTTAAATTTTTGTTAGATTCTTTAGTTGTTTTTATGATTTTTACAGATTTTAAGGTTTTTATGGATTTTAGGGATTTTTATGATTTTTAGGGTTTTAGGGTGTCCTAGGGTTTTTAGAGGTTTTAGGGGTTTTAATTTTTTTAGGTTTTTATAGTTTTATTATGGGTTTTTAGGGGTTTTAGGTGTTTTTATGTTTTTAGGGATTTTTTGGGAATTTTTTGGGATTAATATAGCTTTTTAGGGTTTTAGAGATTTTTAGGGTTTTATGGTTTTTAGAGTTTTTAGGTTTTTAAGGAACTTAATTACTTTTATGTTTTTTTATGCTTTTAAGGATTTTTATATCTTATTTAAAATTTTCATGGGTTTTAGGTTTTTTAAGTATTTCGAGGTGTTTTAGGGTTTTTTTGGGTTTTTGGGTTTTTTTGGATTTTTAATATTTTATGGTTTTATGGTTTTTATAAAATTTTAAAAATTTTAGTTTTAAGTGTTTATTAGGGATTTTTAAGGTTTTGAGGTTTTTCTAAATAATAGGTATTATTGGGAATTTTATGGTTTTTATAGGTTTTTAGGGTTGTTAGGGATTTTAAGGGTTTTAGGTTTTTTTTGGATTTTTAGGGGTTTTGTTGTTTTTAGACTATTTGGGGTTTTAAGAGTTTTCTAATTTTTAATGTTTTCCTATGGTTTTTCAGAAATTTTAGGGTTTTAAGGGATTTTCCCATGTTTTTATGGGTTTTTAGGATATTTAAGGATTTTGTGGGTTTTTAGGGGTTTTATGTTTTTTTGGGTTTTTTGAGTTTTTGGGTTTTAAGGGTTTTAGAGTATTTTTATGTTTTTAGAGGTTTAAAGGGTTTCTAGAGTATTTAGCGCGATTTTCGGGTTTTTTGGGTTTTAAATATTTTTAGAGGCTTTATGGTTTTTAGGGGGTTTAGGGGTATTTACAGGTCAAAAGAGTCTTTTGAATTTTTAGGTTCTTTGGGGTTTTAAGTGTTTTAAGGTCTTAATGTTTTCTTAGAATATTTTGATTTTTATGAATTTTTTTAACATTTTTGGGATTGTTTTTGTGTTTTTATGTATTTTGTGGTATTTTGGGGTTTTATTTGATTTTGAGTGTTTTTAGGGGTTTTAGGGTTCTTATGGTTTTTTGGGGTTTTAGGATGTTTTAGAGATTTTTAGGGGTTTTAGTATTTTTTTAGAGGTTTATATAGTTTTAAGGGTTTAAAGCAGTTTTAGAGTATTTAGGGATTTTTATGGGGTTTGGGGGGGGAGGGGGTTAGGTTTTTATGGGATTTATGGATTTTAGGGAATTTTGGTGTTTTTAGGGTCTTTTGGGTTTTTAGAATTTTTAGGTTTTTAGGGGTTTTATGTGTTTTTAGGCTTTTGTGACTTTCTTAGGGGTTTTAGGATTTTTAGGGGTTTGTATATTTGGAATTATTTTTTGGGATTTTTTGGATTTTTAAGTGTTTTTAAGGATTTTTTGGCTTTTAATGTTTTTTTGGGTTTTTAGAATTTTATGTATTTATGGGTTTTAAGTGTTTTAGGGTTTTATTATTTTCCTAGTGGTTGTGAGGGTTTATTAGAGTTATTTACATTTTTAGGTATTTTTTATGGATTTTATGTATTTTTAAGGTTTTTTTGGGATTTTTAAGGTTTATTATGTTCTTAGGGGTTTTTTGGTTTTTTGGGTGTTATTTATTTTTTTATTATTTTAAAGGGTTTCTAGATTTTTTTACTCTTTTTAGGGGTTGAAAGGATTTTTAGAGTCCTCAGTCGTTTTTATGATTTTTATGGGTTTTCTGGTTTTTATTTTTATTAGTTTTGAAGGTTTTTAGATATTTTTTAGGGTTTTAGGGTTTAAAGAGTTTTTTGGTTTTTAGGGGTTTTAATAATTTTTATGTTTTAAGTGTTTTTAAGGGATTTTTAAGGGTTTTTGGTTTTTAGGGAATTTGGGGGGTTTTAGGGATTTTAGGGGTTTTTGGGTTTTGGCATCTATTTGGTTTTTAGGGCTTTTAAGTGTTTTTAGATTCTTAAAGTTCTCTTATGGACTTTCAGTGTTTTTTTATTTTTTTTTGTTTTTAGTGAAATTTAGGGAATTTTAGGTCTTTTTAGTTTTTAATGTTTTTATGGATTTTCATTATTTTTAGGGTTTTTTCAATTTTAAGAGGTTTAAAAGATTTTTAAGAGTTTTTTAACATTTTTAAAAGTTTAAAGGGTTTTTTGAGTTTTATTGGTTTTTAGGGTTTTGTGGTGTTTTAGTGTTTTTATGGTTTTTAGTTGGTTTTATAGTTTATTTGAGAAAGGGAATCTCGAAACTGACGATGCCATCAAAGAACAGATACGCCAACAATGCATCCGGATCTGCCAATCGTGAAGTAGAAAATCTGCAACCATGAAAACAACACCGCCCAATACTGACGCCGCAGAGAGCCCCCAAAATCCTCCACTGTCAAGGATCAACACTATCGAGAACCGCCAAAGAAGGATGAAATCGACATGCCGATCCGCCTTAGACTAGAAGTCGAAGCTACCATGGAATCACGGCATCCGCAGAGAGAACCCAGGAGAGATCCGTGACATTTTTCTTTCTTATGTGTTTAGGGATATTAGTATATTTTTTTGAATTTTATTCTTTTTAGGGTTTTTAGGGATTTTGAGGGTTTTGAGGGTTTTTAATATTTTTTAGGTTTTTATGGGTTTTAAGTGTATTTGGGTTTTAAGGGTTATATATGGTTTTCTAAGGGTCCTAGGGGTTTTTATATTTTTAGGTATTTTAGATATTTTTTATGATTTGATTGGTTGTAAGGGTTTTATTGGTTTTATGGTTTTTAGGGTTTTTATGGTTTTTTAGTTTTTTAGTTTTTAGGATTTTTTTTATTTTCTTTGGGTTTTAATGTTTTTTAGAGTTTTTACTGATTTTAGGGGTTTAATTTTTTTTACTATTTTAGTGGGGTTTTTAGGGTATTTATGGTGTTTAAGTGTTTTTAAGTTTTTTTGGCATTTTACAGTTTATAGGTTTTTTGCGGGTTTTAGGATTTTTTAGGGTTTTTAGCATATTTTAGGTTTTTTGGGGGGTTTAAAGTGTTTTTATATTTTTATGTTTTTTTTTTAAAGTTCTGATGGTTTTAATTTTTTTACGAATATTTAGTGATTTTTAAGGTATTTTATTATTTTTTGTGTTTTTAGGGTATTTTAGGTATTTTAGGGATTTTAGATTTTTATGGTTTTTTTGGGGTTTTAGGGGGTTTTATGGTTTTTATAGTTTTTTCATGTTTTAGGGGTTTAATGTGCTTTTATAGTTTTTAGTGCGGTTTTAAGGTTCATTATGGGTTTTAGGGTTCATTATGGATTTTTAGGTTTTTATGGACTTTTTAGGTATATTTTGGATTTTTAGTGTTTCTAGGTTTTTTAGGGGTTTTAAGTGTTTTTAAATTCTAAAATTTATGTTTGTGTTTTTAGGGATTTTTAGTTTTTTATTTTCTTATTGATTTTTAGGATTTTTATGCTTTTAGGGGTTTTAGGGATTTTTAGGGGTTTTAGGTTTTTTAGGGTTTCAATCCTTTTTATGGGTTTTCAGATTTTTTTTGTGTTTTTAGGGGTTTTATTGGGTTTTAGGGTTTTTTATGATTTTTAGTGGTTCAATGGGATTTTATTGTTTCTTAGGGTTTTTATGGGGTTTGTGGTTTTTTCTATTTTTAGGGGTTCTTATGGTTTTATGGATTTTTGGGGGTTTTAGTGTCTTTTAGGGTTTTAGGTGTTTTAGTGTGTTTTGGGGTTTAGTAGTTTTCATTTTTTTAGGTTTCTATGATTATCTTAGGGGTTTTTAGGATCTTTTATGTTTTGAGGGATTTTATTTATTTTTTAGGATTTTTATGGGTTTTAGGGATTTTCAGTGTTGTTGGGTTTTTAGGTAGTTAGGGTTTTTTTGGGTTTTTATAATTATAATTGTTTTTAAGTTCTTTTATGTTTTTATGGTTTTTATAGGGGTTTGTTGGATTTCTTTAAATTTTAAGGGATTTTTAGGTATTTTTAGAGTTTTTATGATTTTTTATGTTTTTTAGGGATTTTGAGAATTTTTATGTTTTATTTTTGTTTCTTATGAGTTTTTTGGGTTCTTATGGGGTTTTTATGTTTTTAGGGGTTTTGATTATTTTTAGAGTTTTTAGTGGTCTTAATGTTTTTTATAGTTTTTATGGGTTTTTATGGTTTTTAGGGGGTTTTTTGGTTTTTTGAGTTTTTTGGGTTTTTATCATTTTAGGTTTTTTATGGGTTTTGAGTGTTTTTATGTTTTTATGTTTTTGTTGGGGGATTTCAGGGTTTTTGGGTTTTTACATTTTTTTGTATTTTTTGGGGTTTTTAATTATTTTTATGGATTTTAGGGTCCTTATGGATTTTTAAGGTTTTTATGATTTTTAGGGTCTTTAGGGTTTTTATGTTTTTTTGGGTCTCGATAATTTTATGAGGTTTTAGGATTTAAATGGTTTTTATATATTTTTAGGGGATTAAAGAATTTTTTTACATGGTAGGGTTTTATGGATTTTTGGTTTTAGTTAGGTTTTATGGTTTTTGGGTATTTAAGGGGTGTTTTGGGTTTTAAGGCTTTTTTTGGTTTTAGGGTTTTTTTTGGCTTTTAAGGGTTTTAGTTGATTTATAGTTTTTATTGATTTTAAGGGTTTAAAGGGTTTTTAGTGTTTTTAGTGGTTTTAAGGTTTTTATGGGTTTTAGGGTTTTTTAATTAGTTTTGGGTTGTTAAGGTTTTTATTGATTTTAGGGCTTTCTTAGTGTTTTTATATTTTTTTAGTTTTTTAGGGGATGTAGTGTTTTTTGTTTTATATGGTATTATTTGGGTTTCTCTAGGGGTTTTTACGTTTTTAGGGGTTCTTAGGGATTTTTTATGATTTTAATGGGTTTTAATGATATTATGGATTTTGAAGGGGTATTAAGGGAAAGGAAGGTGCGAGGCTAGGCTATTCTTGACCCCCCCCCCAAATATATTAAGAAAAGAAAAAGGACACGACATATAAGGGAGGGGCGGGTGTCAAACAACCCACATCCAAAATCCCCGATACCCCACAACCAAAAGTCCAAAAAGACATAGATGCAAAAGGATAGACAACTACCGAACAATTTTACGAGTAATTATATTTTTAGGGGTTTTAGGATTTCTTGAGTTTTTTACCTTTTTAAGGGTTTTAAAGTTTTTAGGGATTTTTATGGTCTTTTTCTTTTTAAGATTTTTAGCGTGTTTTATGGTTTTTATAGTTTTTAGGGTTTTTATAATTTTTTAGGTTTCTTTGGGGTTTTATGTGTTTTTGTTTTTTTAGATTTTTCTAAGGGTTTTCCAGGTTTTATGGGTTTTTATGTTTTTTGGATTTTAAGGGAATTTATGTTTTTATAAATTTTAGGTTTTTTTTGTGACTTTGAGGGTTCTTTAGTTTTTATGGTTTTTTCGGTTTTAGGGTTTTGTCATTTTTTAGGGTTTTATGTTTTTCTGGAGTTTTTAATGTTTTTAAGGGTTTAAAGGGGTTTTAGAGTTTTCTTAATAATAATGTATTTTTAGGATATTTTATGTTTTTAGGGGTTTTGTGGGTTTTATGGTTATTTGGGGATTTTAATGTTTTTTATGTTTTTAGTTATTTTATGTGTTTTTGGTTTCTGTGGTTTTCTTATGAGTATTCAAGTTTTAATGTTTTTTTCTTTTTTGGGATTTTTTAGGTTTTTGTTTTTTTTGGTTATTTAGGGATTTTTAGGGTTTTTATGGTTTTTAGGGGTTTTAGGGTTTTTAGGTTTTTTTTATATTTTTGGGTTTTAAAGGTTTTTAAATTTTTAGTTTTTTTAAGGGTTTTAAAGGTATTTAGATTTTTTTAGGGTTTTTATGCATTCTTTGTGGTTTTTAAGGGTTTTAATGTTTTTATGGTTTCTAGGGTAACTAGTGTTTTTTAGGGTTTTATAATTTTTTAGGTTTTTGGGGTTATAAGTGTTTTGGGGTTTTTTAGGTTTTCTATTGGTTTTTTAGGTTTTTAGAGTTTTTATTTTTTTAGGATATTCAGTAAATTTTTTTGTATTTTTATTGGTTTTATGGTTTTTAGTGATTATGAGGGGTTTTTAGGGGTTTTATGGATTTTTTGGGTTTTATGGATTTTTTGGGTTTTAGTCCTTTTTTATTTTCTAGGGTTTTAATGTTTTAAGATTTTATTAATGTTTTTTGGGGTTAAAATGGTTTATAATGTTTTTAATACATTTTTAGGGTTTTATTGGTTTTGTGAATTTTTAGGGTTTTTAAGGGATTATGGTTTTTAGCTTTGGGGGTGGGGGTTAAGAATTTTAATGTTTTTAGTGTCTTTCAGTTTTTATGTGTGTAAGTGTTTTTTATTTCTTATTTTTTTAGGTATTTTTATGGTATTTAGAATTTTTTATGTTTTAGGGATTTTTAGGCCTTCTGTGGTTTTTATGGTTTTAGGGTTTTTAGGAATTTTGATGGGTTTAGGGATTTTATGGATTTTAAGGTTTTTTTGGGTTCTTAAAGTTTTTTTTTATTTTTTTAGTTTTTTAAGGTTTTAGAGTTTTTAACATTTTTGGGGGTTTAAAGGGTTTTTGGACGTTTCATAAGATTTTTTTTTCAGTTTTTAGGTTTTATATGTTTTTACAATGTTTTATGGATTTTAGGGTTTCTATGGTTCTTTATGGAATTTATTGTTTTTAGTGTTTTTAGGTTTTTATGGGTTTTAAGTGATTTTATGATTTTAGTGTTTCCTTATGGGATTTCATGGTTTTTATGTTCTTTTCCTATTTTAGGTATTTAAAAGTGTTTTTTGGATTTTTATCGATTTTATGTTTTTTATTGATTTTTAGGGTTTTAGTATTTTTTGAGTTTTTGGGTTTTTTTGGGTTTCTCGGTTTTTAGTTTTTTTAGTGGGTTTAGGGTTTTATATTTTTTTAGGGGTTTAAGGTTTTTAGGAATTTTATTGTTTTTAAGGGTTTTTTGTGTTTTTTTTTGTTTTTTATGAGTTTTCAATGTTTTTAGGCTTTTATGTTTTTGTTTGGGGTTTTCTAGGGTTTTATGGGTTTTTACCTCTTAGGAATTTTATGTCTTTTTTATATTTTTTATGGATTTTAGGTTTGTATAGAATTTCAATGTTTTTTGGATTTGTATAGTTTTTTGTGTTTTTATGGTTGTTTGAGTATTTTTAGGGTTTTATGGTTTTTTAGTTTTTTTAAAAACGTGAGGGTTTTAAATGGTTTTAAATGTATTTAATTTTTGTATGGATTTTCATAGATTTTAATTTTTTTATGGTTTTTATGGTTTTTAGGGTTTTTAGGTTTTTTAGGGGTTTTATTTTTTTAGGTTCATAATGTTTTCATAGGGTTTTTTAGGGATTTTAGGTTTTTTATGGTTTTAGTAATTTTAGATTTTTTTAGGAATATTATTTATTTATGGGTTATTAGGAATATTGAAGGTTTTGGTGGGTTTTATGGTTTTATTGGGTTTTATAGGGTTTTTTGAGTTTTTAGGTTTCTAAATGGTTTTTAGTGTTTTTAGTGGGATTTTAGGGATTTTAATGGTTTTTTAGGTTCTTATGGTTTTAGGTTGTTTTTATAGTTTTAGAGTTTTATAGGGGTTTTATAGTTTTTACAGTTATTATTAAATTTTAGAGATTTTAGAGTGTTTAGGTTGTTTTACATTTTAAGATTTTTTAGGGTGTTTCAAGCTTTTAGGGGTTTTTATGTGTTAAGAGGTTTTGGGGATTTTTGATAATTTTAATGGTTTTTATGGATTTTAGGGATTTTTAGGGTTTTCGGGTTTTTAGGGTTCTTATGGGTGTTTTGGGTTTTAGGGGTTTTTATGTTTTTGAATTTTTTTTAGATTTTTTAGGGTTTTTAGGGGTTTAAAGGGTTTTAAATTTTTTTAGTGTTTTATAAGGTCTTGAAGGTTTTCTAGGGGTTTTTCTAGTTTTTAGAGGTTTTAAAGTTTGGGGGTTGGGGTCTTTTTAGGTGGTTTTAACATTTTTAGTGTTATTTTTGTTTATAGGGTTTTTATGTGTCTATAGATTTTTATGGATTTTAAAGATTTTAATGGGTTCTCAGTGTGTTTATGAACTTTGAGGTATTTTTGGTCTTTTAGGGTTTTATTGTTTTCTTATATTTTTTAGGGTTTTTTGAGTTTTTTGGTGTTTTAATGATTGTTTTTGTGTTTATAACATTTCTAGGGGATTAAAAGGTTTTTAGGGTTATTATTGGATTTTGATGTGTTTTTAGGGTTTCTTAGTGTTTCTAGGGGGTTTTATCTTTTTGTAGGGTTTTTAGGTTTTTATGCTTTTCAAAAAATTTAGGTTTTTAGGGGTTTTAATATTTTATTGGTTTCTATGGTTTTCCTAGGGGTTTCCATTTTTTAGGGGTTTTTATGTTTTTAGGGATTTTTAATGATTTTATAATATTTTTATGGGTTTTAGGTTTTCTATGGATTTTGAGTGGTTTTAGGGTTTTTTGTGTTTGTAGTATTTTTATGATTATTTGGGGTTTTTAGACTTCTTTTTGAGTTTTTAGGGCTTTATGTTTTTCTATATGTTTTATTTTTTTCAGTGGGGTTTCAGTTTTTTTACCAATTTATGAATTTTATAAGATTTAAGGGGTTTTATGAGTTTAAATAGTTTTTTGGGGATTTAGGTTCTTTTGGGGTTTTTATCTTTTTGTAGGTTTTTAAGGGTTATAAGTGTTTTTTGGTAATTAAGTATTTCTTAGGTGTTTTCAGGGTTTTTTGTATTTTTATGTTTTTATATATTTTTTTGGGTTTTTTAGTATTTTTATGGGGTTTTAATGTTTTTGGGGATTTGTAGGGTTTTAGGTTTTTTTATTTTTAGGGGTTTTATTTGTTTTTACAATTTTAAAGTTTTCTAAGGGGTTTTGGAGGATTTTTATATTTTTAGTGACTTTTATGGATTTTTTAGGATTTTACTGTTTATTTGGGGTTTTAGGGATATTGAGGGTTGTATAGTTCTGCGGTGTTTTAGGGTTTTTCAGAAATTTTTAGGGGTTTAAAGGCTTTTAGTTTTTTTAAGGTTTTTAGGGTTTTAAAGGATTATTAGATTTTTAGCGGGTATTTATGGTTTTATGGGTTTTAGGGTTTTTTAAATGTTTTTATGGGTTTTACGGTTTTTACGGTTTTTATGGTTTTTAGCGGTGTTTGTGTTTTTTCGGTTTTAAGGGCATTAAGTAATTTTAGGTTTTAAAATTTATCTTAGGGTTTTCAGGGTATTTTATAATATATATGTTTTTAGTTATTTTTAGGGTTTCTAATGAATTTAATTTATTTAGTGTTTTTAAGGATTTGGGGTATCTTTAGGGATTTACGATTTTTATGGTTTTTTGGGGGCTTATGGGTTTTTTTAAATTTTTTTTCAGTTTTGATGGTTTTTTAGAGTTTTTAGGGTTTTTATGGGTTTTGGGGGTTTTTAATGTTTTTAGTGGTTTTATGTATATTAGAGTTTAATGGTTTTTATGGGGTTTTAGTGTTATTAACATTTTTAGTTTTTAGGTGTTTTCTGGGTTTCAAGGATTTTTTTTACTTTTAGTGATTTTAGGAATTTTTTATTTTTTTTATGTTTTCATGGGTTTTAGGGAGTTTGAGGGGTTTTGATAGTTTTTAGGATTTTTAGGGTTTTAATGAAGTTTAGGGTTTTTTTTTAAATTTTAGGGATTTAAAGGTTTTTATATTTTTTTGATATTTTTAGGGTTCAGATGGATTTCAGATTTTTTAGTGGTTTTTAGGGCATTTATGGGTTTTTAATATTTTTATGGCTTTTAGTGATTTTTATCTTTTTTAGGGTTTTTATGTTTTTTATCCTTTTTTAGATTTTAGGGGTTTTTTGGGTTTTATGTTCTTCTTAGGTTTTTAGTGAATTTAGGGGTTTTACATTTTTAGAAATTTTTTGGCATTTTTTATGATTTTTATGGGTTTTTAGGATTTTGAAGGATTTTTTAGATTTCTATGGATTTTCTAGTTTTTTAGGTTTTAGGATTTTTTTGGTAATTTTAGGATTTATAATGTTTAGTATAGTTTTTAAATGTTTTAGAGGTTTAAATGGGTTTTATTGTTTTTATTCATTTTTAGGGTTTTTATGGGATTTTATGGGTTTATAGTTATTAGGTTTTTATGGTTTCTACATTTTAGGGTTTTTATGGTCCTTTTATAGTTTTATAGTTTTTATGTTTTTTGGGGACTTAGGTGATTTTAGGGTTTTAATTTTTTCTTAAGGGTTTTCAGGATTTTTAGGGATTTTTTATGTTTTTAGGGTTTTTAGTGATTTTAGGATTTTTATTAATTTTTGGGATTTTAGGTTTTTTTGAATTTTTTAAGGTTTTAATGTTTTTTATATTTTTTTATGTTTTTAGGGTATTTTTGGGTTGTTAGATTTTTTAGGGATTTTAGTGTTTTTAGGTTTTTATGGGTTTTAAGTGTTTTAATTTTTTTACAATTGTCTTTGTGTTTTCATGTGTTTAAGGGTCTTTAAGATTTTAATTATTTTTAGGGATTTTAATTATTTTTATGGGTTTTTTTGGATTTTTTGGATTCATAGGATTTTTAGGGTTTTTTGTGGTGTTATATGTTTTTGGGGTTTTATTGTGTTTTTTGGTTTTTAATGTTTTTTTAGTTTTTTATGTTTTTATTGGTTTAAATGTTTATATATTTAAAGTTTTTTTTGGGTTTTTTACGGGTTTAAGGGTTTTTTATGTGTTTTTGCATTTTTAGGTTTTTAGGGGTTTTAAGTGTTTTAAGGTTCTTACAGTTTTCTTACAGGGTTTCAGGGTTGTCATAATTTTATTATGTTTTTAGGAGTTTTAGGGATTTTTTAGGTTTTTAATGGTTTTTTGGGATTTGAGGATTTTTTGCTTCTTTATGGTTTTTAGGTTTTTTATGGGAATTTACTATTTTTAGGGTTTTTAGGTTTTTTGGGGTTTTATGGTTTTGATTACTTTTTAGCATTTTTATGGGTTTTTAGATCATTTTTAGAGTTTTTTCGGGTTTAAAGGGAATCTATAGTTTTTAGTGGTTTTAGGGTTTTCATCGGTTTTTTGTTTTTGATGGTTTTTACAGGTTTTTATCGTTATTAGGGTTTTTAGGTTTTTTAGATTTTTTAGGGATTTTAAGTGTTTATGATGTTTAAGGTTTTATTATGGTTTATTAGTGATTGAAAGCTTTTTTTATGTTTTTAGGGTTTTTAGGGGTTTTAAAGATTTTTTTATGGTTTTCGGGTTCTTTTTATTTTGAGGGTTTTAGAGGATTCTAGGGTTTACTTTGAGTTTTTAGGGTTTTTAATGTTCTTTTTAAATTTTTTTGGGGTTCAAAGGAATTCAATAATCCTTACTAGTTTTTTGGGTTTTATAAGTTTTTAGGGTTTTTATTGTTTTTAGGGGTTTTATGTTTTTAGTGTTTTAGGGGTTTTATGGTTTTAGTGTTTTAGGGGTATTATAATTTTTAGTTTTTTAGAGGTTTTATGTATTTTATTTTTTTTAAGTTTTCTTAGGGTTTTTTAGGGTTCTGGAGGTTTTTATGTTTTTATGGTTTTTTAGGGATGTTTTTACATTTTTTATGATTTCAAGGTTTTATGGATTTTGAGGGTTTTGAGAGTTTTTTGTTTTTTTTGGATTTTTTTGGTGTTTTAGGTTTTAAGGTTTTTCAAAAAATTAATGTTTTTATGGGATTAAATGGTTTTAGATTTTTTAGTGGGGTTTTGGTGTTTTTTAAATGTTTTAGTTTTTTAAATGTTTTAGTGTTTTTTACATGTTTTAGGGTTTTTAATGTTTTCTAGATTTTTAGTTTTTAAGTGATTTTATGGTTTTAGGGACTTTTTAGGGATTTTAAATATTTTATGTTTTTAGGGGTTTTAGGCATTTTATGGTTGTTATGGTTTTTTAGGGATTTATTGGGATTTTACAATTTTTACAATTTTACCGATATTTTTGGGTTTTTTGAGGTTTTTTGTTTTTTTGGTTTTTAGTTTTTTTTTCTGGGATTTTGAGTGTTTTAGGGGTTTTAGGGTTTTTTATTGATTTTTTGGGGTCTTAGTGATTTATTGAGTCATTTGGGGTTTTGAAATTTTTTATACTTTTTAATGTTCATAGGGGTTTAAGGTGTTTTTATAATTTATAGTCCCTTTCTGTGTTTTTATAGGTTTTTTTAGTTTTAATGTTTTTAGGCGTTTTAGGAACTTTAGTTTATTTAGGTTTTTATGCATTTTTTAGGTTTTTAGTCATTTTTTTTGTTTTTAAGTCTTTCTTAGGGGTCTTCAAAATTTTTTTGGGGTTTTTAGGTTGTTAGGATGTTTTAAAGATTTTATTGGGTTTTCATACGTTTTAGGGTTTTTTAGGGATTTTGAGGGTTTTTGGTGTTTTTTCGAGCTTATAATATTTTTTATGGTTTTTAGCATCTTTTAGGTTTTTTAGTTGTTTTAAGTCTTTTTTGGTTTTAAGGTATTCATAGAATTTTTAGGTTTTTTAAAATTTTACGATATTTTTAAATCTTCTTTATGATTATTATGGGTTATAGTGTTTTTAGGGATTTTGAAGGGTTTTATGGTTTTTATGGGTTTGTGGGTTTTATGGTATTTTATGTTTTTTTTTGGGATTTTAGAATTTTATAACATTATATGGGTTTAAAGTGTTTTTATAGTTTTAGTATTTTTTTTATAATTTAATGGGTTTTTGTAGTTTTTATGGTTTTAAATATTTTTTTGCTGTTTTTGAGTTTTTAGGGCCTTTTAATTTTTTTATAATTTTTTTGGTTTTAAGGGATTAGGTGTTTTTAGGTTATTGAGGCTTTCTTATTGTTTTTCTAGGGATTTAAAGGTTTTTATATTATTAGAGATTTTTAGGGATTTTATATTTATTAATTTTGTTTGGTTTCTAGGTATTTTGAGGGATTTTAGGGTTTTTTTTTGGTTTTTTGGATTTTTTCATTTTTTAGGGTTTTAAATTTATTTATAGTTTTTAGTATTTTTATGTGTTAAAATGGTTTTTAGAGTTTTTAGTGGGTTTTAGGGTTTTTAGGGTATTTAAATTTGTTTATGTGAATTTATTCTTTTTAGGGGGTTTTAAGGTTTTATAGTTTTTAGGTTTTTAGTGGTATTAAGTATTTTTGGGTTTTAAGGATTTCGTTGGGGATTTCTTAGTGGTTTTCAGGGTTTTTAGAGTTTCTTACATTTTTTGGGATTTTAAATATTTTTTTTATTTTTATTGCATTTGGTTTTTTAGGGAATTTTTTGGTTTTTAGGGATTTCAAGGGGTTTTAGGTTTTTTATGGTTTTTTAGGGTTTGGGGTATTTTTTGAGTTTTTTATGGTTTTAATGATATTTTTTATTTTAGTTTTTATGGTTTTCTAATGTGTTAGGGGTTTTGTGGTTTTTAGGGGTTTTAGGGTTTTAGGTCTTTTTAGGGGTCTTAGAATTTTTTATGTCTTTGGGGATTTTAAGTGTTTTTGGTTTTTGTGTTTTTCTTATTGGACTTATTTTTTTTTTTTTTTTTTAAATTTTTCGGCATTTTCAAGGATATTTTTGGATTTTTATGGTTTTGAGAGTTTTAAGGGATTATGAGTTTTATTATTTTTACAATTTTTATGAATTTTTGGGTTTCTAGTGTTTTAATGTTTTTAGGGGTTTTAAGTGTTTTTTGGTTTTTAAGGGTTTCTTATGTCTTTTCAGGGTTTTTTTGTGCTTTTATATTTTTATATAGTTTTACATATTTTTCCCATTTTTTATGTTTCTCAGGGGTTTTATTTATTTTCAAGGGTTTGAGGATTTTTAGTGGTTTTATGAATTTGTTTAGGTATTTTCTATTTTTTATTTTCTATGGATTTTAAGGGTTTCTATATTTTTTAATGTTTTATGGGTTTAAATGAGTTTTAGTATTTTTATTTTCTTTTTATAGTATTAAGGGTTTTATGGTTTTTATGGTTTTTTATGGTTTCTATCATTTTTAGGTTTTTTAGAGTTTTAAGTCTTATTATGTATTTCAGGTTTTTTATGGTTTTTCAAGGGTTTATATGATTTTATGAATTTTTTGTGTTTTTAGGATATTTATGGGTTTTAGTCTTTTTATATTTTTGGATGGTTTTTAGTGTTTTTACAGTTTTTAGGGTTTTTAGGGTTTTTAGGGCTTTTATAGATTTTTTGGTTTATTAGGTTTTTATGGTTTTATGGAGTCCTTAGGGAATTATGGGTTTGATATTTTTTTAACATTTTATGTGATTAAAATATTTTACGAGTTTTAATTGTGTTTTTGGAAGGGTTTATGTCTTTTCAAGGGTTTTGGGGTTTTTATGTGTTTTGTATTTTTTTAGCGGATTTATGTGGTTTTAGATTTTTAGTGTTTTTATAGTATTTTTCAGGATTTTTAGGGGTTTATAGGTTTTTAGGGATTTTAGGTATTTTTATGGGGTTTTATTATTATAGATATTTTTAGGTTTTTAGGGTTTTTAGGGGTTTTAGGGTTTCATGGTTTTTTTGGGTTTTATTTTTTTATTTTGTGTTCTTTAGGGTTTTAAGGCATTAATATTTTTTATCGTTTTAAGGGTTTATATGGTTTTTTGATTTTTTATTTTGTTTTTATTATTTTCATGGGTGTTTATTTTTTATGATTTTAGGGGTTTTCATAGGGTTTTATTGTTTTTAAGGTCTATTAGGGGTTTTAGCATTTTTAGGTTTTTTTGGGGGGGGGTTATGTATTTTTAGTTTTTTAAGGTTATCATAGGTTTTTTATGGTTTTGGTGGGTTTTTAAATTTTAGGGATTTTTAGGGAGTTTTTATAAATTTTATGGATTTTTAGTGGTTTTAGCTATTTTTAGGGTCTTTAGTGTTCTTTTTGGTTTTTACAATTTTTAGTCTTTTTTAGGTTTTTATGGTCTTCATAAGGGTTTTAAGGGTTTTAAGGTTTTTATATTTTTTTATGTTTTAGGTATTTTTTAGAATTTTTTTTTGTTTTGTAGTGGTGTCATGGATTTTGATAGTTTCTAGGTTGTTTCTAGGTTTTATGGGTTTTTAGGGTTTTTAGGGTTTTTAGTGTTTTTTTGGGATTTTAATGTTTTTTAGTATTTTATGTTTTTAGGGGTTTAAAGGGGTTTTTTATTTTTTTATGGTTATAGGGGTTTTATGATTTTTGGGATTTTTAAGGGTTCTAGGGGTTTGATGAATTTTTATCATTTTTTTTTGTTTTTAGGGGTTTTATGTTTTTTTTTATTTTTAAGGATTTTTAGTTTTGGGGGGGTTTTAGGGTTTTTAAAATTTCTAGGAATTTGTGGGGTGTTTTAGTATTTTTATGGTTTTTAGTTTTGTTAGTGGTTTTTTTGGGTTTTTTGGGAGTTTTCAGGTTTTTGGGGGTTTAATGTTTTTTTTTTGTGTTTTAGGGTCTTTTTTAGTTTTTTAGGTATTTTTATGTTTTCAGATTTTTTTTAGGGCTTTAAATGTTTTTTAGAGTTTTTTTGTCTTTTTATAGATTTTTAGGCTTTCATCATTTTTATGGTATTTGGGGGTTTTAATGTTTCTTGGGTTTTTAATGATTTTTTATGGTTTTTAGCGTTTCTTAGGTTTGTATGGGTTCAAATTATTTTTAGATTGTTACTGTTTTCTTAGGGTTTTTTAGTATTTTGAGAGTTATTTAAATTTTTATTTATTTTTATTGGTTTTTTAGGATTTTTATTGTTTTTAAAATTTTTATATATTTGGATGGGTTTTAAGGTTTCTAATGGTTATTAGGGGTTTTATGTTTTTTAGGATTTCTCTGGTTTTTTTTGTTTTTAGGGATTTTAAGGTTTTTAGATTATTGAATGTTTTTATGGGTTTAAAGTGTTTTGGAGTTTTTAATTGGTTTATTTTTATTTTATAGGTATTTGGGTTTTTATGGTTTTAGGAAGTTTTATGATTTTTAGGGTTTTAGGGGTTTTTAGTATTTTTAAGGGTTTTAGTGGTCTTTTATTTTTTTTGAATTTTAAGGTTTACTTAATATTTTTCTGGTTTTAATGGTTTTTTTAATGAAATATTTATAGCTCTTTAGGATTTTATTGTCTTTATATTTTTTAGGGACTTTTATGTTTTTATTGTCTTTATTTTTTGGGGGGGTGTATTGTTTTTTTTGTGTGTTTTTAGGGTGATTTTTTTTTGTGTTTTAGGGATTTTAAGGGGTTTTAGAGGTTTTTATATTTTTTTAGTATTTTAATGGGGTTTTAGAGTATTAGTCAGTTTTTGGGATTTCTATGGGTTTTTTGAGTTTTTTAAGTTTTCAAAGGGGTTTTATGGTTTTTAGGCTTTGTTAGGGTTGTTAGGGTCTTATAGGGATTATAAAATCTTATAGTTTTTTATCTGTTTAAGTGTTTTTAGCTTTTTAAATTTTCTATATAGGTTTTCAAGGTTTTCAGGGGGTTTTACATTTTTAAGGTTTTTTGGGAAGTTTTAGTTTTATTTGATTTTTAGGATTTCTGGGATTTTATGGCTTCTTAGGGGTTTTAATGGGTTTAAGGGGGTATTTATAGTTTTTAGCGGTTTTTATATTTTTTTAGGATTTTTAAGTGGTTTTATGGTTTTATGGTTTTCTAAGGTTTTTTGGGGGATTTTTTGGATTTGTTATGTTTTTTGGGATATTTTGAGATTTTTGTAGATTCTTATGGGGTTTTAGAGTTTTTTTGGATTTTGAGGATTCTTAGGGATTTGTTTCATGGTTTTTGGGTGTTTTTTAGGTTTTAGGGATATTATTTTTTTCATAGTTTTAAATTTTTTTGGGGGTTTAAAGGATTTTTGGTGTTTTTAGTGGTTTTATGGGTTTTTTTGGATTTATTAGTTTTTATGAAGTTTACAGTTTTCTAGTGCTTTTAGAGGTATTTATTTTTTTAAGGGGTTTTAGTTTCTTCAGGTTTTCATAATGGTTTTTATGGGTTTTAGGGTTGTTTACGTTTTTAGGGATTTTAGGGTTTTTATAGGTTTTTTGGATATTTATGGATTTTGAAGGGTTTTATGGTTTTCATGGTTCTTTTACAATTTTAGACTTTTTTTTGTGTTTTTCTGGGTTTTTAATTTTTTATTGTTTTTAACATTTTAGGTTTTTAACATGGTTTTATATTTTTAGTGGGTTTTTGATGATTTATTAGTTTTTAGGGATTTTAATGTTTTTAGGGATTTAATCTTATTTAGTGGGTCTTTAGGGGTCTTTTGGGGTTCTTTTATCGGTTTTATAATTTCTAGGTTTTATAGATATTTTATGTGTTTTTATGTTTTTATGTTTTTCTTAGGGTTACTCCAGTTTCATATGTTTTTAGGGTTTTTTTATAATTTTTATTGGTTTTTAGGGTTTTTTGAGATTTTGACGGTTTTCAAGGATTTTAGGGTCTTATAATTTTATAGAGTTTTTAGAGGTTTAAGTGTTATTATGGTTTTCTTAAGGGTTTTCTATTTTTTTGTGTATTTTCCTCTTTGTGGATTTTACTAATTCTTTTGTATTTTTAATAATTTTATAGTTTTTAGGTATTTTGATTGGTTTTAGGGGTTTTTAGTGTTTTTAGGTTTTTATGGTTTTTTGGGGTTTTAGGTTTTTCATATAGTTTTTTTTGGGTTTTAATTTTTTCTTGATTTTTAGGATTTATATGGGTTTAATGGGTTTTTATAGTTTTTAGCAGTTTTTAGGTTTTTATGGGTTTTTAAGGTTTTTTGGGTTTTTGTTGTTCTCAAGGTTTTTAGTATATTTATGGTTTATAGCATTATTTAGGGTTTTTATGGGGTTTATGTTTTTTATTTTTTAAAATATTTCTTCACGGTTTTAATTGTTTTCAAGGTTTTTTATATTTTTAAAGACTATTATGGCTTTTAGTATTTTTATTGGTTTTTGTGATTTTGTGGGGATTTAGGTTTTTAGGGTGTTTAAAGTTTTTATGGGTTTTTGGGTATTTAGTTCTTTTTGAGTTTTTATGGTTTTTATGATTTTTTAGGTATTTAGTTTTTTTTAGTTTTTTGGGTTTTTATGGTTTTTTGGGTTTTTAGGTTTCTTATGGTATTTAGAATTATTTAGGGTTTTTATGGGGTTTATGTTTTTTATTTTTTTAATTATTTCTTTAGGGTTTTCATTGTTTTCACGGTTTTTACATTTTTAGGGGCTATAATGTCTTTTAGTATTTTTATGGGTTTTTATGATTTTTCGGGGATTTAGGTTTTTAGAAGTTTAAAGGGATTTTATAGTTTTTATTGGATGTATGGGGTTTATGGATTTTAAGGGGTTTTAGGGGTTTTTAAGGCTTTAGGGGTTTTAAGGGTTTTTAAAAACTCTTTGGGTTCTTCTAATTTTTAGGGATTTTAGTGGTTTTACATGTTTCTTGGTTTTTAGGTTTTTATTAGCAGTTTTTAGTGTTTTTAGGGGTTTTAGGTTTCTAGGGATGTATAGAGATATTTTATGTTTTCATTGTTTATGTGGGTTTTTAGTTATTTTGATTGGTTTTAGGTTTTTTAGGATTTTAGGGATTATGAAGTTTTTTTAGCATTTTTAGGTTTTGTATTATTTTAATTGTTTTAGATTTTTAATGTTTTCTTTATATTTTTAAGTATTTTTAAGGGGTTTATGTTTTTAGTAATTTTTAGGGGTTTTTTGGTTTATTAGGGAAATTTTAGGTGAAGGCATATGCGAGCACCTGAATATTCTTGGACCCATCAAATTTATTAAATAGAAGGAAGCAAGTTAAAAAGGAGTACAAAAAGAGATGAAAGCAAGGAAAGAAAGACACAAAAGAAAGAAAAAGTGAAAAAGTCAAGCCATAATATCATCGTACTCATACCCAACTCCAAAGGGGTCTCCATCTGCACTGTAGTCGTCAGCAGCATCAGGATCTGTTGAGTCCCACACAGAAGATTCATACGGTGTTGTAGCATAATAATCCCTTTGCCTCCCCTTCTCCCTGCACGAGGCCCTGGTTTGAACAGTCCTGGGTAGTGTAGAATAATCTTTCTTTTCCCTTCTTTTTCGAGTCCCAGACGAGCTATGTGTCACTTGAGAAGGTATTTCCAGGTCCTCCTGGTCCTCCTCCTGTACAGAAATCTCTAAGACATCTTGGTTCAAGGCACAAGTAGAAAGTTCACGCCTCATACTTTTGAACTGGGGCATATTGACACTGTCTTTCAGATTGAGAGAGTAAACAGTAAAGGATGGTCCTACAAAAACCCTCTCCCCAGGAAAGCCATCTTCATAGTTCTCTTTCTTAAATGCTTCCCCAAGTAGGGCCCTTTCATTCAGAATCTGATCCATATTTTATGTCATCCTAAAACTATCATTCGAGTCGTCCTCCCATAACAAATGATCATGGGAATTCAATTCCTCCTGGAAAAAAGCATCATGCACTGGTGCCTGCATCACATTGGGGTCCTCCAAAACCCTGTCTTTCAGAACCAGGTATATTGACTTCTGTTTGTCTTCATCACCCATCTGCCCAGAATCATTAATCTTACCATTAGGATCCCTTTCAGAAGTGCATCTGTCTGACACGTCTATCACAATTGGGACCGAAGACCCCATTTCATGATATCAATCATCATGAGAAACAGGGCAGGCCACCACTGCCAGTGCATCATCACCCTCCTTCTAATCCAACTGAGCAGTGTGACCCTGCTCAGCAAATTGATTCACCATAACCCGAGAAAGCCCCTGCCCAGAGCCCAATTCCTCAGCCAGCCTATCAAAATCGGTTGTTCACCAGAACATCCATGCCTTGACCACCTGTAAATTTTCCCAACACCCCAACCCTCTCTTTTGTTTCTTGCATAGTCACGTCCAGGTCATCTCAAGAGTCCTGGACAGTTTCAAGACTGATACTTCTAGCTTCGGAAGCATTCAATCCTTTTCCAAACACTATTACTAGATCATTATTAAGCCTATCAAACACTTCACTAACCATAGGCTCAGGCGGTTGATGCGGAACACTCTTCAGCGAAGTGTCCCCAGACCATGCACAAACTAACTCCTCCTCTCTAGGCATCACCCCCTGCCTAGATACCACTTCTTAACCAGGACAAGATGTCGGGGCGGTAGCCTTCTCATTAAGAGGATCCATGGATGAAGCTCGCACCTCCTGAGTGGCCACCAATTTCCCATTACCACCAGAATTAGCATGACTCCTAGGGTATCTATCCACACTAGTATTTAGATCCGACCCTCCCATATTGTGTAGAGGTGATTCCCCAACCACAATCATAGAAAATGTTGAAGGAGCTGCAGCAGACGGCCCAGGCACAGAAGAGAAGGATCCGCTTCCACTTCGGCACACAGATGCAGCGTGGCCTAACCTATAGCAATTCGAGTAGAAGAAGACCCAAGATTCAAAACATACCTGAAATTGACACCTAAGTTCACCTTCAATCTAGATACAAACCAAATTGACCGGGGGCTTGGAAACGTCCACCTCTATGAAAATACGTGGCGTAAAGGGGTGACATGTAGTGCTTGTCCGTGCATCCATGCAAAGAAATTTCCCAATGATATTACCAAGGACGCCAAGGATGGCTTTATTCTGAAAGGGGAGCGCATGTCTAGGAAGATTTAACCACAACTCCGTGCTCGGAGGGTCACGATTCAAGTGGAAATCAAAGCTCCAGCGGAACAAGTAGAACTGAAAACTGATGACTATCCGTGGAGCCACAGCCAAGGCCAAGTTCAAATCATCCTCATTCCGAAATTTCACCAAAAAATGGCGGGCATCAAGTAACCCTACAACAGCCCTTTCAGGGAGATTCCAAGAAGAGGCAGCAAACCTGTCAAAAAAATCGATAGAGGGACGGTTCCTCCCAAACCGAACCACAAGCGTCAGATCCAGAGAAGAAAAGGCCAAAGAAAACTCTTGAGAAGAAATCGGGACCGAGGGCACACCATTCTGGCAATGAGGGACTTTCAGGCAAATCAAAATCTCTGAAAAAGGGGGGGGGGGAAGCTCCTACTCAGCAAGTTGTAGGGGAACCCCATCCGCCGCCCCTCCAATCCTAGGGAGGGGCAGCACCGCCGTGGCCATCATCTATGACGATGTTTTCTTCAAGGGATCCGAGAATCACAATCGTGAGAGAGAGAAAGAGTAGCACCATCAAAATTTTATTCTTTGGGAAATTTTAGGATTTTTATGGTTTTTACATATTTTCAGGGTTTTTAGGGTTTTTTGAGTTTTTTGGGGTTTTATGGGTTTTTAGAGATTTTAACATTTTTCGAGGTTTAAAGGGGTTTTATTGTTTTTAGTTGATTTTAGTTTTTTTATCTTTTTTTAACATTTTATTGATTTTGTTTGGAATTTAGGGTTTTTGTTGTTTTTATGGTTTTTAGTGTTTTTAATTTTTTTTTGGTGTTTTAAGTGTTTTTTGATTTTATAGGTTTTCTGATATTTTTCTGTATTTTTAGGGTATTTTACATTTTTAAGGATTGTTTTGGGTGTTAATGAATTTTTTTTGGGTTTTATGGTTTTTAGGATTTATGAGGTTTTTGAGGGGTTTTTCGAGTTTTTAAGGCATTTTAAATTATTTTAGAGTTTTTACATTTTTATGGTTTGAGGATTTTTTTAGATTTTAGTGTCTTTTTAGGGGTTTTAGGGGTTTTATAGGGTCTTTATGGTTTTAAGGGTTTGTATGTTTTTAGGTTTTTTTAACATTTCTTAGGGTTTTAGGGGTTTTATGTGATTTGTTTAATTCTTTCTTTGGTATTTTTCATACCTTATAGTATTTTTTACATTTTAAGGTATTTTTTGTTTTTTAGGATTTTCTAGGGTATTTAGGTTTTTAGATATTTTGTTGGATTTTATTGTTTTTAGGGTTTTTATGGTGTCTTTTGGATTTTAGGTTTTTTAGTTTTTAGGGGTTTTAGGGGTTTTTTGTTTTTTATCATTTTTTAGATTTAAAGAGGTTTTATAGTGTTAGTGGGTTTTTTTGGGTTTTTATGTGTTTTGAGGGTTTTATCGGTTTTATCTGTTTTTATGGTTTTCAGGGTTTTCTTTTTTTATGTATTTTTTGTTTTCAGTGTTTTTAAGTTTATACAAGGTTTAAGTGTTTTTAGGTTTTTAAGGTTCTCTTAGTTTTTTTAGGGTTTTAATGGTTTTTTATAATTTTAATGGTTTGTTCGGATATTATAGATTTTTAGGGGGTTTGGATTTTTAGGTTTTTTATGGTTTTTATTGTTTTTGGGTTCATAGGGTTTTCGTAGTTTTTAGGGGGGTTAATATTTTTTTGGGATTTTTAATGTTTTCTTATGGGTTTCCAGTTTTTTATGGGTTTTTATGTTTTTAGGGTTATTTTTTGGATGTTAAGGATTTTTACATATTTTAGAGGTTTTTTGTGATGTTGAGGTATTTTAGGGTTTTTCAGGTAATTTAGGGGGGTTCTGTGTTTTTAACATCTTTAAGATTTTAAGGGTTTAAAATCTTTTTTATGTTCTTAGGGTTTTATAAGGAGTTTTATGTGATTTTATATTTTTTACATTATATGAATTTTAGGGATCTTTCATGATTTTAATGGTTTTTAGGGCTTTTTTAGTTTTCTGAGATTTTTAGAGTTTTTAAGGTTTTCGGTTTTTTAGGGTCTTTTTCATTTTTAGGTTTATAGATGTTTTAATAGTGTTTAGGTTTTTAAGGTTTTCTTTATGGTTATTAGTGTTTTTATAGTTTTGTATGTTTTCGGTAAATATACATATTTTTTAGTTTTTTATGCGTTTTTTGTTATTTTAGGGATTTTGAGGGTTTCTAGTGCTCTCCAGGGGTTTTATTTATTTTATTTTTGGGGGGTTTTTTTTTGTTTTTTTAGTTTCTAGATTTTTATTGTTTTTATATTTTTCTAATATTTTAGGGGTTTAAACCATTTTTAGAGTTTTTAGTGGGTTCTAGGGGGATTTTTGTGTTTTTAGAGGTTTTTAGGTTGTTTGGAATATTTTTTCTTTTATGGGTTTTAATGCATTTAATTATTTAGAATTTTTAATGGTATTAATCATTTTTATATTTTTAGGTCTTATATGTTTTTTTAGGTTTTTAAGGTTTTGTTTGGGTTTTTAGGACCTTAAGGGTTTCTAGATTTTTTTGGGATTTCTAGGGATTTTTATGATATTTATGAATTTTTAGGATTTTTATTGATTTTTAGTGGTTTAAGGGCTTTTAATTATTTTATGTTTTTTATTGTTTTCTGAGATTTTAGGGTTTAATGTGAGTTTCTAGTGTTTTTATGGTTTTTTGTGTTTTTTATCACTTTTATGGTTTTTAATTGTTTTTAGATTTTTTAGTCGGTTTTAGGTTTTTTATGGGTTTTTACTATTTTTATGTTTTTAGGGGCTTTTATGGCATTTATGGTTTTTAGGGATTGTAGGGTTTTTAGAGTTTTTAGGTTTTTAGGGGATTTAATCATTTCAAGGTTTTTAATATTTTTCAATGGGTTTTAGGTTTTTTTTGTGATTTTATGGATTTTTAGGGAATTTTCATTTTAAAATGGGTGTTTGTGGATTTTGGGACCTTTAGGGTTTTTAGGGGTTTTTTGGGTTTTATGGTTTTATTGGATTTCTAGTCTTTTTTTATGTCATTTATAGTTTTAATTATTTTTAGAGGTTTTTAATGATTTTAGGGGTTTAAATGGGTTATATAATTTTTATTGTTTTCTGGGGGTTTTATGAGTTTATAGGTTTTTTGAGGTTTCTAGGGGGTTTTATGGATATTGGTGTTTTTACAATTTTTAGAGGTTTTATCATTTTTTAAGTTTTAGTGGGTTTAATTGTTTTTAGTTTTTTGCGTTTTCTTAGGGTTTTTCAAGGTTTTTAGGGATTTTTAGGGATTTTTAGGGATTTTTAGTGATTTTTATTGTCTTTAGCATTTTTAGGTTTTTATTGTTTTTTTGGGGTTTTAAGGTTTTTTGATATTTTTAGGGTTTAAAAGAATTCTTAATATTTTTTTATCATTTTAGGGGTTTAAAGGGGTTCTAATGTTTTTTGTGGGTTTTTAGAGTTTTTATTGGTTTTTAGAATTTTGTATAGTTTTAGGGGTTTTTTGTTTTTTAACAGTTTTAAGTGTTTTTAGGGTGTTTTAGGTTTCTATCAGTTTTTTCGTTTTTAGTGGTTTTTTTATTGTTTTTTGGTTTTTAAGGTTTTCTTTTGGTTTTCTCATGGATTTTAGCGGTTTTTCGTCATTTTTTTTATTTTTAGGGCAGTTTTATAATTTTTATTGGGATTTTTGTGTTTTTAGGGATTTTTATGGGGGGTTATGGATTTTGTACATTTTTTATGTTTTTTCATGTTTTAAATGTTTTTTTGTTTTTAAGGTTTTCTTATAGTTTTTTATGTTTTATGGATTTTTATTGATTTTTTAGATTTTTATGCATTTTAGGGGTTTTTTTGGATTTTGGGGGTTTCTAGGGGTTTATGGTTTTTATGGTTTCATTATGTTTTTTTTATTTTTTATTTTTTGATGGTTTCTAGGTTTTTAGAGTTTTTTAAAAATTTCAGGAGTTTTATGGGTTTTTAGACATTTTAGATGTTTTTTTGGGTTTTTATCAGTTTTAGTGGTTTTAAGGGTTTTAGGGGTATTATGTGTTTTTAGGTTTTTAAGGATTTGTTTGGGTTTTCAGGTTTTAAGGAGTTGTAAAACATTAATTCTTTTTGGGTTTTCTAGGATTTTAATTGTTTTTTATGCTTTTTACGGATTTTGAGGTTTTAGGGGTTTTATGGTTTTTTTGTTTTTAAGGATTTTTTATTTTTGTGGGCTTTAATGTGTTTTTAGTGTTTTTTATAATTTTTATGGGTTTAAATTGTTTTTATTATTATTAGTGGGTTTTATGGGTTTTATATTATTTTTAATGATTTTATGGGTTTTATGGTTTTTAGGGTTTTTTAGGATTTTTTGGATTTTTAGCATATTTAGGTTTTTTGGGATTTTAACTATTTTCTGTTTTTAAGGTATTCTTAGGAGGGTTTAAGGGTTTTTATGTTTTCTTTACATTTTTAGGTATTTTTATTATTTTTATGGTCTTTTAGTGGTTTTTAGTGATTTTGATCCTTTTTTATGGTTTTTAAGGTCTTTAGGGATTTTCTATTTTTTGGGGTTTTTCATTTTTTTTTTGAGTTTTTGGGTTTTTTATGTTTTTCTAGGTTTTAAGGTATTTTATATTTTTTTAATGTTTTGGGGGTTCAAATTACTTTTAGAGTTTTTAGTGGGGTTTAAGGGTTTTTAATGTGTCTAGGGAAAGGAAGGTACAAAGCCAGGCTATTCCGCCCCCCCCCCCCCAAAAAAAAATAAAATAATTAAGAAAATGAGACACATCAGACAAGGGAGGGAGCAGTCAAACAACCCACACAAAAAACACCCTTAATGACCCCAAAAGACCAAAGAATGGGAAAACCCCAAAAATAGAATCAAATCAATCTACATCTCCACCAAATTCAGAAAAATATGTTGTGCCATAAGGGTCACCCTCTGCACTATAACCAGAAGTTGCATCATCAAAGCAGAAGTTAGAGTCTGTGTCCATCGAATCCCATCCTTACTCGAAAGCCTCATTAATTTTGAGGAGCTCCAGGTGCTCCTCCCTACCCCTTGATTGCACTAGTGTGCGCTATGACTGCTTCCATTTACTAACATTGACCTTCAGTTTGGTCACCTTTGATGACGCATGGGTAGCCATGGGTCTAGGATGAGAGGAGTAATCCCACTTCATCCTTCTCTTTGAGGGGGTAAAGGTGGGACTATCATCCTAGATTTTCACCTCCCTCAAATTACCTGAATGTTCCTCCACCTCCATGTAATGCAAAGCCAGACAGCTAGGTTCACCAGACAAGGTCCTCACCATGGTCTACTTCCCCTCTATCTTCCCCTTACCCTATCCCTTTCTAGACTCCCCCCCCCTCCACTTCATCAGCATCCCTGAGGATCTGCCCCAGTTCAATAGTGCCTCCATCACAAGAAGGTCTAGCACCACCCTCAAACACAACCACTAAAGAGTGGATCATATCCTCCAATTTGGCCAGTTCTTTTCCCTACACATCACCGGGATGGTTTTGTGAGAAATCACCAAGTAATAGTCCTTCCCCATTCCCAACACCATCATCACAGGCCTGAGGCAATGGAAATCCTTGCACCACCTTCTCTTTAATGGTCATATCCTAATTTAGGTTCATCCTTCTATTATACTCTTGTAAAATATCTTGAATGAGGATAAAAGGGGCTTCTTAGTTAAGGTTGTAGTCAGTAAAATCCAATTACCCCTCCTCCCTAGGTAGCATGCTTACAATACCCAGGCCGCGCAAAAGCTCCTACAAAGACCTTTTCTCTTGCCCAACATCACCATCCAAGAACCCAGTAGAATCCAACATATCATTGGAAACCTGGTCCACACTCCCACCACCACGCCCAACAGCAATGGTCTGCACCTCACCCTGGGCCTGTAAAACAGTCCTCGCACTCCCAGAAGTGATGGCATACCCAGCTGCAAGCCCCTGATTTTCCATCTCTCCCTCTGCATCCACCTGTCCCGGCTCATCCATCTCCCCCTTCTTAGCCACGCTGCCAAATTCCTCAGCATCATCCCCCTCAACAAGAGCCTGCATCCTAGCCTTCCTAGGACCGGTGAAACACGAGACTTGCAAGGGATCCTACGACGGACTTCGAATAACAATATGGGTCCCTCCCTCTATATTAGCCTCATCCCCTTTCTCCTCCACTATCCCCTACTCTTCCACATCCTTCATTACGACATTTACACCCTCAAATAAAAAACCAAGGCATAAAAACCTATTACCCATGGGGAAACTAGCCAACGCTTGCCCCACTCTTTTACCAGCATTCCCACTGAAGAGGCTCTCCTTGTATTTCACCTCAACCATCCCTCCCATGAAAACATCACCATCCACAAACCCAGAAAGAGGCGCTCCTTGATGTCCTGAAACCACTGAGGCACCCAAATCCCCTACCCTAGCCATAACCACCGCATTTGAGGCTGAATCATCCTGCAATTCCCTTTTTACCCGCTCTCAATCATCTCTAGAGGGAGCCTGGTTCCTATGTTGTCCATTGACAATTCCACAACTAACAATATCCCTCTATCTTGTCTCCTTGTCACCCATAATACCAAGATCACGTTTCATCCTGTCAATAACAGTAGATACCATCAGCTCCGGCTTCCAAGAAGACTTCAGATGAACCTCTCCAGAATCCCCAACAACTTTTTCACTTGAGTGTACGTCAATGTGAACCGGAAAACCTACATCAGGAGCTCCATGGTTCAGCACTACTGCTTCTCTACTCTTATTACCACACCTACAACCAATAATGAGATGGACCATCTTCTTAAAAGCAGATCAAAAGGTCACTGGAGATTCAAAGATAACTGGTTTCCTATACTAGAATTTTTTACCATCAGTAATTGAAACAAAATCAACAAGTGCCTTGGAAGCATCCACCTCGACACAAACCCGTGGAGCGACAGGATGGAAAATAGCCCGAGTCCTGCTGTCATAACAAAAGAACTGACCTACCTGGTTCCCTATCATACAGATGATTGACATATTTTGGAAAGGGAGTTAGAGCTCCAAAAACCTAAACCATGAATCAACCATCAGCGAGTCATGATTCATGTGAAGATCAAAACTCTACCTGAAGAGGAAGAATCTAACACCATTGAAACTTCGAGGGGATGAGGACCAGATGCAGATCAAATCTTCCTCTATTGAGAATCAAATCATAAAATGGTAGCTATCCAGCAACCCAACAGTAACACAATCTTGAATATTCCATGATTCAAATATAAATATATCAAACGAGACCATTGAGGGCCGAAGATTCACAAACCGAGCAACCAGGTTCAGACTACGAAGAGAAGATGTCGCTTGTAACTTAGATACCAAAATAAATAATTGTGGGTGTCCCTCATATAATTTAGAAACCATTGGATTAAGTTCAATGTGAGGGAATGGGGAATGAAGATCAGTTAGAAGGGGTGGGATGAAATCTAGGTTCTGATCAACATCATGCAAGAATTCCTCCCCCCACCGGGGGAAGAGGAAGAATCACAGTGGCCAGCGCCATCAAGGCATCCTCGTGAGAGATCACCTCTCTTCTCTATAGGGTTTTATTATGGAGTTTAGGGGTTTTATGGTTTTTAAGGTTAATTAGGATATTTAGGGTCTTTTAGGATTTTCTTGAATTTAATTGGTTTGTTTTGGGTTTTAAGTGTTTTTAAGTTTTTATGTTTTTCAAGTATTTTTCAGGGGTTTTACAGTTTTTATGTTTTTAAGGAATTTTATGGGTTTTTATTTTTTTATTTTTCATTGTTTTTTGATTTTGAGGGGTTTTTTCATTTTTATGGTTTTTGGGGGGGGGGGGGTTGGTTTTTAGAATTTTTTATATTTTCATTGGTTTTATGTTTTTTTAGGATTTTGAGTTTTTCTTAGGGGGTTTTCATTATTTTAACGGTTTTTAATTTAATAATATTTTAGGGCTATTTTAGGACTTTTTTTGTTTTGGGGTTTTTAGGGATTTTAAGTGTTTCAGGGATTTTAAGGGGTTTTAGGGGTTTTTATGGTTTTTAGGGGTTTTAGGTTCTTTATATTTTTTTTATGTTTTTTTGGGTTTTTAATGTTTTTAGGCTTTGAAGGCTTTCTTTGGGATTTTTACAGTCTTTAGGGTTATTTATGTTTTAGGGATTTTTAGTTATTTTTTTATATTTTATAGTTTTTAGGGGGTTTAGGGATTTTGTATGCTTTTGGAGTTTTAGGGATTTTGGGTTTTTAATGTTTTTTTGGTTTAGGGGGTTTTAGAGTTTTTTAGGGTTTTATTATTATTTATTGTTTTTTAACATTTTTAGGGGTTAAAGTGTTTTTATATATTTTAGTAGTTTTTGAGTTTTTATGGGGTTTTACGGTTTTTAAGTGTCTTAGAGATTTTTATAGGTTTTATGGTTTTCAATATTTTTTTGGGTTTAAGATTTTTTGGTGCTTTCTATATTTAAGGGTTTTAAAGTGTTTTTGGTTTTAAATCGTTTCTTAGGGTTTGTCAATTTTTTATGGTTTTTACTTTTTAAGGTATTTTTATGGTTTTTTAGGCTTGTTATTGGTTTTTAGGGTTTTTATAGTTTTTTGGGTTCTTAAGGGTTTTTTTAGATTTTAGGGTGTTTATGTTTTTTATGGATTTTAATATTTTTAGAGCTGTAAAGAGTTCTTAGAGTTTTTTTTGGTTTTTAAGTTTTTTATTGGTTTTAAATATTTTTTAATTTTTAGGGGTTTTATAGTTTTTAGGGGTTTTAGGTTATTTAGGGGTGTTAAGGGTTTTTAGGTTTTTAAGGTATTATTATTTTTTTTCAAGGTTTTCCATTTTTTTCATTTTTAGAGAAATATTGGAACTTTTATGGTTTTTAGAGTTTTTTTGGACTTTGTGGTATTTTAGGTTTTTAGAATTTTTAACATTTTTTGGGATTTTTATGGATATTTAGGATTTTAAGGTTTTCTAGAGTTTTTAAATTTATTTGGATTTAATGGTTTTTTAGAATTTTTGGTGGATTTTGTGGGTTTTTATGGTTGTTTATGGGTTTTTAAACATTTATCGGTTTTTATGGTTTTTATGGTTTTTATGGTTTTTTGGGATTTTAGCAATTTTTTGGGTTTTTAGGGGAAAGGAAGATACGGGGCCAGAATAATTTTGGTCCTCCCAAATTTTATAAATAAAAAAGGAGATTCCACGACACAAAAGGAAGGGTGGGGAAAAACAACCCAGACCCAAAACCCCAACACAACCCAAGACCCAGACCACAAAAATGTCCATAAAAACAAAAGAGAAAAAGTTATTCAATGTCACCGCCAAAGTCATCCTGATCCACACTGAAAGATCCAATAATTGCACCTAGACCAGCATCCATGTCAGCAAAGAAAAAATTTGAGTCAACTCCTGCATCCATAGAGTCCCATCCCAACTCATATTCCTCATGAATTTTGATAATAACCAAGCGCTTCTTTATGGAATTCTCCTACTCTGCATTACTTGAAGGTTGTTCCTGCTTGTTAACATTATGTTTCAACTTAGCCGCCATGGAGGTAGCCTAGGACGCCATGGGTCGTGGAAGAGCGGGGTAATACTTCCGCTGCCTCTTTTGGGGGGGGGGCAGAGATGGAACTAGAATCATGAGCTGCCTTTGCATGTAAAACTCCATCACTAGATTCACTTGAGCCCCCTTTGTTATCATCCTTACATCCATTCCCAGAAGATGCTCCATCCCCTATTTGATGATTTTTTCTTTCCTCCTCGAACTTGTCCATAACAACATTTAACCTGTGGTCATCCTCATCAAACCTATCCCCAATTATTTTAGCCTCATCCTCAAGGATAAACCATGTCCATTGAACCATAATCATGTCATGGAAAAGAATATAGTGGTATTTAGAAAATGGGGCACTATAAACAACTATGGACTTCTGCAAGTTTGAGGCCAACCCACCTTCATCAGTTTTGGTCTCCAGTAGAGGGAGCTTAGCCAGGTCATCCACATAAGCAGTGCCAGAATTGGACTCTGGTGAAGGATGTCTAGAAAAACCCCCCACATAAAGTATGGTAGCCTCATCATCATGGGAACATGGTACATCCCCCATGTCAACCCTCTCTGTGTCACCACTCACAGTGGACAACACCATGGGGTCTATACACGAACTAGGGAATCCCTATTCAAGATTAAGGGTTCACTCCTCTACCAATATCATATCCTACCCAACCATAAGCATCTACCGCCCATCCCCAACTCTCATCTCTAGCCCAGCCACCTCCCCCTGCTTAAGATCTCCCCCCCTGCATGACATCATCATCATGAATCATGGCCGAGGATAAGTCCATAAAACTATTTTATAGAGCAACGTAATTTACAACCGTCGATAGGATACTACTGGCTCCTAAAATTTCCTTCCTCCAGTCTCCCAAGGATTGCATCATAGGGCCCTTCTGATTGTCAAGACCAGTCTTGTTTTCATACTCTTCCACCTTCTCCTACTATTTCCCACTCCATGAGAGCTTAGCACTTCCAACATTCTCAACTATACAAATCAGGCTCCTCCATTCAACCGTGCTCACCACCTTAGTGTCAGCAGCTCTCTATCCCCAAAAATTCCCAGCAAAATTCAAACTGAAGCTGCCTGGATTGACCATTTCATCCTCTAGATCACTCACAATCATCAAATATATCATGATATGATCAAAGACCGCATCAACCAATGACTGATTTGATGAAGGCTCAGTCACTCCCCAGACCTCCTGTGCTTCCACCAAATTCTATTTTATCTCACCAGGCCCAAACTGAGCCAGGTTAACACCACTCCTACAAGAGGCAGCATAGCTGCCAGACTGAACATTATGCCCAAAATTTCCACAGGAAGAACAGAAGGCATTCCATGATTCAAAAATCACTGTTTACATCCAACGGAGTTCCTCCCCCATATAAATCCAAACAGAACCCACGGGATCCTTTGAATCTAAAACCTCAATGAAGGCCTTTGGGGAAACAGGAAGGTAGAAGGACCATGTCTTGCTATCCACACAGAGAAACCTTCCAATAAGATTCACTAGAATTGAAATTATAGAGACATTTAGAAACAGGATGGGAAGTTCAGGAAACCTAACCCAAGTCACAAACATCGGGGTGTTATGATTTAGATGAAAGTCAAAGATCCACCATAAGAGTGAGATGTGTGTGGCATTAATTCTTTAAAGTGCCGCAAACCAGGAGATAATCAGATCCTCATTAGACGTGAAGAAAATCATGATATGAGAGTCGTCAACCAAACCTACCATTGCATGATCCCAAAGATTCCAAAGCTCCGAAACAGTCCGGTTAAAAGTGTCCACCGGTGGCACCACGTCAAGAACCTCACAACAAGAGTCAGATGATGAAGATTTGAGTCTTCATTAAACTCATAGAGAGAAAGTGGGAGCTTCAGTTGAACTTCAAAAAGGTTCGGAACCTTCCAGAAAAACATCATCTGTAGGAAGGAGGGAAGGAAGTCAGGGGATGAGAAAGGAGAGAAAGAGAGGTCCTTAGAGAGAGGACCCACCCATTTAGAGTGGGGGAGAGACGCTTGAACCACCATCATCTTCAACCTGGTAGGGAAAGAAAGAAGTCATTACGAGGAAGCCGAGACACTAATACCTACATCTCCATCTCTCTTAGTGTCTTTTTTCTATATTGGGTTTTTAGGGGGGTTCATTGTTTTTAGGTTTTTATGTTTTTCTTAGGGGGTTTCAAGGTTATTATAGATTTTTATGTTTTTATGGAATTTTAGAATTTTTTCGGTTATAAGTGTTTTTTGGTTTTTTTGTCTTTTTAGTCTATTTTTTGAGTTTTTAATGCTTTAAAGGATTTTTAGGTTGTTTAAATATTTTAGGGGTGTAAAGTGTTTTTAGATTTTTTTTTCTGTTTTATGGTATTTACGGGATTTTATGGTTTTTAGGGTTATTAGGGGTTTTATGGTTTTTAGGGGTTTGAGGTATTTTATGGTTTTATATTCAATTTTTAGGTTTTTAAGGGTTTTATGTGTTTATATTTTTTTGAGGTTTTATTAGGTTTTTTTAGAGCTTTTATGGGTTATTAGTTTTTTGGTATTTTTTGGGATTTTGAGGATTTTTATGTTTATTTTGTGTTTTTAGGGATTTTTTTGAGTTTTTAGGATTTTCTAGGGTTTTATAGGATTTTTATGTTTTTAGGGGTTTAGAGTTTTTAACAATTTTCGGTATTTAATGGGGTTTTAGAGTTACTATTGGTTTTTAGTGTTTTCATGGGGTTTTGGGGTTTTTATGGTTTTTTAGGGTTTTTATGGTTTTCATATTTATTTTGTTTTTAGGGGTTTAATTGTTTTTTGGTTTTAAGGTTTTCTTATGATTTTTAGTGAATATTTCGGTTTTTATATTTTTATGGATTTTGGGGCTCTTTAATATTTTTATGGTTTTAGATTGTTCATGGTTTTTGAAGGTTTTTTCATATTTTTGTGTATTTATTGGGTTTTAGGAATTTCTTGTGTTTTTTGGGGTTTTAAGGGTTCATAGTGTTTTTTTATCATTTTTTGGGAAAGGAAGGTGCAGAGCCAGGATATTCATGTCCCCACCAAAATTTATTATGAAAAAAGATAATAATACAGACTGGGGAGGGGAAGAGTCAATCGACCCATACCCCAAAAACAAGCCCCAAAAACAAAAACAACAAAAGAAAAGACACAAAATACCAGACACAGAAGCAGCTTCAATGCATCTTATCCAATCAAAACCAGCATCCAACAACACCAAATCAAATCATCACAGGCAGAACATTATTTCAACACATCCCATCCAGGCAGTTACCAGTTTCCATCACTACACTTTCCATCATCTGGTTACTCCTCCCCAAAAAAGATCATCACCAGCAACATTAAACCCCTACTACTAAAATCGACAACCTCCACATCATCATGATGCAGCTAAGTAGTAACCAACATCCATATCTTCAGTTTCTAAAAACTAGCATCTCCTTCAACTTCTCCCCTCCTGACAACAATGCACGACCACTAAAACCGACGCCCAAAGCCAAATCGCCGAACCCATAACTCCTTATTCAGACCCAGATCCAAAAACCCCTCACATAAAATACAATAAGTAGCACCACCATCAACACACAACCAATCCATCCACAACCAATGAAGAATCCATAAAAACAAACAAACACAGAAGATGAGAACTACAAAACCTGAAAATAATCTTCTGCATCCTTCTTTCCTCACCATCGATAAGCCCCACTGACGAGACACCACCTCTAGACCTTCCAAGGATAGAAGAAACCACTATCCAGTAGCTCAGCATATAATAACCAGCATTTCTAAGCCAAACAGAACCCATTAACCATCATTTTACACCCAGAAGCTCCCATTCGACGAGAATGGAAAACAATGTAGACAAAATAGAATGATCAGTTCCCACATCTATGTCTATAACATATCCATAAAAATTACACGACCTCCCCAACCACATCCATCCACACCAGATTCCTGCAACCAACATCCATCTACACCAGCTTCCAGCATCCAACAACCATCACCAGCACATGAAAGATCTATCCCACCATTAAACTAAAACAACACCAGCACCAACATGAGGTAGAACTTCCTCCAAGCACACACCTCCAAGAGAGATCCTCCATGAACTCCAAGCCAAGATTTCTATAGAGAAAGAATTTGAGGCTCGAAGACCCCACACCACCAAAATCAAAGATGAGAAAGACCAGATCTAACCCTTACTGCATTGATAGAAGCCGATAGCAACATCCCGCTACTAGAATAGTCAGTCTATCTGTCACCAACCTCTGGAGAACCCCAGTCCCGGGAAATCGCCACCGCAGCATAGAGCCAACCAAAGCCATGAACTTTCCCCAATGCTTGGATAACACAAGATAAATAGAAACTAACATAGTGAAGGAGATATCCTCGATTAACGTTGAATAATTATCCATCCAAAGCAGACTTCCTGGAATCCCAAGCTGAGACAAAGGCACTCACCTTTCTCTGACGTGTCACCCTCAAGCTTAGATCTAGGAGCCGCAAGACCATAGACCAAATAAAACCCAACCAAAGGTTCCAAGACCTTACTACGCACCTCTTCCGAAGACCCCCATCACCAAGAGAACCGATCCCGCAGAACCCAGCGCAGTCCGTCGAGAAGATGGGAAAGCCTCCATGGAATCGGTGAAAATTCATGAGTGGGGAGGGGGAGTAGCATCATAGTGGACCCGGAGACTCAGCTACCAACAATTAATGTTTTTAGGGATTTAATGTTTTTTTATTATTTTTATGGTTTTTTTCGATTTAAGGGGTTTTACTATTTTTTATGATTTTACTATTTTTAGGTGTTTTAGGGGTCTGAGAGTTTTTATAATTATTAGTTGTTTAATGGGTTTTAAATGTTTTTTGGTGTTTTAATATTTATGTGGGTTTTAAGCATTTTTATTTTTATATATGTATTTAGTTACTTTTAGGGACTTTTAATGAGATTTTTTTTTGGTTTTAGGGATTTTGAGGTATTTTAGTGTTTTTACGGTTTTTGGGTTTTATTTGTTTTTGGGGGTTTTGATATTTTTTGAGTTTTTCATGGATTCTATGGTTTTAGATCCCTTAATGTTTTTAGGGTTCTAAAGGGGATCTAAAGTTTTAATTTTATTTATGGTTTTTAGGGATTTTTAATGTATTTATGGTTTTTTATGGTTTTAGGAGTTTTTTTGTATCTTTAGTATTTTTAAAATTTTAAACGTTTTTAGGAATTTTAATTATTTTTATGTTTTTATTGGTTTCATAGAGTTTTAAAAAGTTATTGGTATTTCTATGTTATTTATGTATTTTTTGGATTTTTTAAAGTTTTTATGGTATTAGAAAATTTAATTTTTTTTAGAGTTTTTAGGGTTTTTAGAGTTTTTCAGTTTTTAGAGGTTTTAAGGGTTCTTTGGTTTTTATTGTTCTTATGGATTTTCTAATTTTTTTGTGGTTTATGTTTATTGGGATATTTAGTGTTTTTTCAAATTTTAGGGGTTTTAGTTATTTTGAGTGTTTTTTATGTTTTTTAGGTTTTTATGGTTTTTTGGTTTTTAGTGATTTTATTGAGTATTTGGGGTTTAAGTATTTTTAGTGTTTTTTACGACTTTTTGTATTTTTATTGTTTTTTAATGTTTTTATTGGTTTTTAGGGGGTCTTATGAGTGTTTTTATAGTTTTTATGGTTTTTAGGGGTTTTTATGGTTTTTAGGGTTTTTTAGGGTTTTAGCATTGTTTAGGTTTTTAGGGGTTTAATGATTTTTTAGGGTTTTATGGTTCCCTTAGGGTTTTCTAGTTTTTTGTGTTTTTTTGTTTTTGTGATTTTTGGTTTTTTAGGATTTTGGTAGCTTTTTGGGGGGTTTTAGGTATTTGAGGGTCTTCAGGGATTGTATGGTTTTTTGGATGTTATGGGGTTGTAGGGTTTTAAGTATTTATAGAATTTTTCACATTTTTAGGGGTTTAAATGGTTTTTATAGTTTTTAGTAGATTGAGGGATTTTTAGGGTTTTTAGGGTTTTTAGTGTTTTTTAATGTTTTCGGGTTTTTATAGTCTTTTTTGGTTCTTATATTTTTTAGGGTTTTTAGTGGTTTTAGATGTTTTTTGGTTATCAGTTTTTATTACTGGTTTTTTGTGTTTTTAGGGGTTTTATGTTTCTAGGGATAGATAGGTATATTTTATGCTTTTATTTTTTATTAGGGTTTTTATGTATTTTGATACTTTTTACGCGTTTTTAGGATTTTTGGGATTATGATGATTTTTATAATTTTTAGGTTCTGTATTATTTTTATGTGTTTTAGCTTTTTACGGTTTTCTTAATATTTTTATGGATTTTTAGGGGGTTATGTTTTTAGAAATTTTTGGAATTTTTTTGGGATTTTTGTGGAATTTTTAGGATATTTATGGGTTTAAAGGATTTTCAGGTGTTTTAGGGGTTTTTATGTGTTTTTTGGGGTTTTATTGTGTTTTATAGATTTTAATGTTTTTAGGGGTTTAAAGGGTTTTTATAGTTTTTAGTGGTTTTTATGTTTTTATGGGTTTTAAGAGTTTTATGGATTTTTTTTTGAATTTAGGGTTTTTGTTGTTTTTATTGTTTTTAGTGTTTTTATGGTTTTGAGGGTTTTAAGTGTTTTTGATTTTTTAGGTTTTGTTATTTTTTTTCTGGTTTTAAGGGTATTTTACATTCGTAAGGATTATTGGGATTTTATGATTTTTATGGTTTTTAGGGTTTTTAGGATTTATGAATTTTATGAGGGGGGTTTTTAGTTTTTATTACTTTTAATGCATTTTATATTTTTTACATTTTTAGGTCTTTCGGATTTTTTTATATATGTGTATTCTGAGGGGTTTTAGGGGGTTTTAGGGGTTTTTATAGTTTTTAGGGTTGTTTGGTTTTTTTGGGTTTTAAACATTTTTAGGGTTTTATGGGTTTTAACTGTTTTTTAATGTTTTCTAGGAGACTTTTAAAAGATTTTAGTATTTTTTTAATTTTAAGGTATTTTGAGTTTTTTTTAGGAATTGTTTTGGGGTTTTTAGTGTTTTAATGGATTTTGTGGGGTTTTTTTTTGTTTTATGGGTTTTTATGGTATCTTTGGATTTTAGGTTTTTTTTACATTTAGGAGTTTTTACGGGTTTTGGGTTTTTTTGTTTTTTTTAACATTTTTATGGATTTGAAGATGTTTTAGAGTTTTTAGTGGGGGATTTTTGGGTTTTATTTGTTTTGAGGTATTTATGGGTTTTATTGGTTTTTATGGTTATGAGGGTTTTGGGTTTTTATGGATTTTTTTAGTGTTTTTAGGTTTATATAGGGTGCAAGTGTTTTAGGGTTTTAAGGTTCTCTTAGTGTGTTTTAGGGTTTTTTTTAAAATTTTATGGTTTTTTAGATTTTAGGGATTTTAGGGAGTTTGGGGTTTTAATGTTCTATGGTTTTTGGGTTCTTATTGGTTTTTTTAACTTTTTAAGGCGTTAATGTTTTTTAGAGATTCTAATTTTTTGGATTTAAATGTTTTTAAGAGTTTTTAGTGGGTTTTAGGGTTTTAGGGTTTTCGAGGGTATTGGGTGTTTTGATGGGTTTTTGGGGGTTTTATAGTCTTTTAGTGTTTTTAGGTTTTTTAGGGGTTTTAAGTTTTTTTTGGTTTTTGAATGTTTTTATGGGTTTTCATGGTTTTAATTTTTTTATCTTTTAAGGTTATTTGCTAGATTTTATGGATTTTTATGGATTTTAGGGGTTTTTTTGTGATTTTGAGTGCTTTTAGGGGTTTTCAGGTCATTTAGGGGGTTTTAGTGTTTTTAGCATCTTTTGGATTTTAAGGGTTTTAAATATTTTAATTTTCTTAAGGTTCTCATAGGGGTTTTTAGTGATTTTAGGTTTTTTTACATTATATGGATTTCTAGGAATCTTTTTGGACTTTAATAGTTTTTAGGGTTTTTATTATTTTTTGAGTTTTTAGGGTTTTTAATGTTTTAGGGTTTTTTGGGTATTTAGCATTTTTAGGTTTTTTTTTGTTTTATGTGTTTTTATTTTTTTAAGGTTTTCAATGGGGGTTTTTAGGAATTTTAGAGTATTTTACATTTTATGTAATTATTTGGTTTTTTTAGATTTTTATGGGTTTTTATTTATTTTAGGGATTTTGAGGATTTTTACAGATTTTATTGCATTATGGCTTTGGGGTTTTTTAATTTTTAGGGTTTTATATTTTTTAAAGATTTTATTATTTTTAGCGGTTTCAACTATTTTTAGAGTTTTTAATGGTTTTAAGGGGTTTTCAGTTTTTAGGGTTTTTATTGATTTTAATATTTTTAGGGTTTTTAACAATTTTTAGCCTTTTTTATATTTTTAGTGGTTCTATATGATTTTGGGTTTTTATGTATTTCTTTTGGATTTTTATGTTTTTTATTGTTTCTAGTTTTTTTTGAGATTTTTAGGGATTTTTATGTTTTTTTAGATTTTTAGGGATTTTAGGGGTTTTGTGGTTTTTTTATGATTTTAAGTTTTTAGGTTTTAAATTGTGTTTTTATCATTTCTATTGTTTTTTATGGTTTTTTTAGTGTTTTAAAATTTTAGTTGTTTTAAATTGTTTTTAGAGTATTTTTTCATTATTTGGGTTTTTATGGTTTTTAATTATTATTAATGTTCTTAGGGGTTTTTATGGGGATTATGGTTTTTAGCGTTTTCAAGGGTTTTTAGAATTTTTTGATTTATAGGGATTTTAAGTGTTTTTAGGTTTTTAAGGTTTTCTTATGATTTTTAGGGTTTTTTATGATTTTTTTAATTTTAGGGATTTTAGGATTTTAATGGGTTTTTATGAGTTTTCGGACTTTTTGAGATTTTATGGGGTTTTGAGATTTTTATAGTTTTCTTAGGGTTTTAGGATTTTTTTGAGTATTTTATAATTTTTAAGATTTTTTATATATTTTTAACTTTTTTAGGGGTTTAAAGGGGTTTTATAGGTTTTAGTGTTTTAGTTGTTTTCTGGGGTTTTATGAGTTTGTTGGGTTTTTTAGTGTTATTAGGTTTTTAAGGTTTTTTAGTGTTTTTACAGATTTTTTGGTATTTTAGTGGTTTATAATATTTTGTTGGCTTTAAAGTTTTTTTTGGGTTTTTGAGGGGTTTTAGGTTTTTGTGGTTTTTTTGGGTTTTAGGATTTTAAATGTTTTTTCGAGTTTTTTAACATTTTAGGGGTTTAAAGGGGTTTTAGAGTTTTTCTTGGGTTTTAATAGTTTTTATGTGTTTTTTGTATTTTTATGGTTTTTAGTGGTTTTTTGGTTTTTAGAGTGATTTTTGTCTTTTGGGATTTTACCAGTTTTTATGTTTTTAAGGTTTTAAGTGTTCTTTGGTTTCTATAGTTTTCTTAGGTTTTTTCAATGATTTTAATGGTTATTAATTTTTTAGGTGTTTTAGGGATCTTTTAGTATTTTATTGTGTTTTTAGATTTTTTCGGGATTTTAAGGGGTGGGGGGGGGGGGGTTTATAGTTTTTGGGAATTTCTAATGTCTTTTCATGTTTTAAGTATTTTTAGTTTTTTATGGTTTTCTTATGGTTTTTATAGTTTTTATAGTTTATTATATTTTATGGATTTTTTGAGATTTATTAGATATTTATAGCTATTAGGGTTTTTTTAAATTTTCATGGGTTTTATGTGTTTTTAGGTTTTTATGGTTTCTTTAAGTTTTTAGGGTTTTTTAGTCTTTTACGGTTTCTAGGTATATAGAGTTTTTTAAAAAAAATCAGGGGTTTTAAGTGTTTTTTGAGTTTTTAGTTGTTTATTTTATTTTTATCAATATTAAGTTGTTTTAATGTTTTTAGGGGTTTTATATGTTGTTAGGTTTCTAAGGATTTGTTAGTGTTTTCAGGGTATTCATGTTTTTTTTACAATTTTAGAGATTTTTCGGTTTTTTTATTTTAATTTTTTTAATGGTTTTTTTTGGATTTTGAGGTTTTAGGTGTCTTATGGTTTTTTTGGTTTTTAAGGGTTTTTTGATTTTTTTAGGTTTTTAATGTTTTTAGAGTTTTTTAGAATTTTTTAACAATTACAAGGTTTTAGTTTTTTTGTGGGTTTTATGGTTTTTTAATGTTTTTATGGGTTTTATGGTTTTTAGATTTTTAGGGTTTTTTTGGGTTTTTAGCATTTTTAATTTTTTAGGGATTTTATGTGTTTTTATTTTTTTAAGGTTTTCATATGGTATTTTTAGTTTTTTATATTTTATTTATTTTTTACTATTTTTAAGGTCCTTTAGTGGGTTGTAGGGATTTTGAGGGTTTTATGGTTTTTAAGGTTTTTATGGTTTTTTGGATTTTTAGGGTTTTTTATGTTAATGTGTTTTTAATGTTTTTTTGGGTTTAAGTTTTTTTATAGTTTTTAAGCTTTTAATGGGGTTAAAGGGTTTTTAGAATTTTTAGTGGGGGTTTAGGGGGTTTTAGGTTTTTAAGGGTTTTTATGGTGTTTTAGCGGTTTTATGGTTTTTAGGGGTTTTAGGAATTTTAAGGACCTTTATGGTTTGTTAGAATTTTAATGGTTTTTCAGGGGTTTTTAGTGTTTTTAGGATTTTATTTTTATAGGAATTTTCATGGGTTTTATGGGTTTTTATATTTTTAGGGATTTTAGGGATGTTTTAATATTTTTACGTTTTTAGATTTTTTTTTTATTTTGAGGGGTTTTAGTGTTTTATGCTTTGGGGGGGGGGGGTTTAGTTTTTAGAATTTATTATGTTTTCAAGGGTTTTATTTGTTTCTTGATTTTTGAGGTTTTCATAGTTTTTTTCTTCATTTTGCAGGTTTTTATGTTATTATGGACTTTTAGGGGTATTTTAGAACTTTGATGGGGTGTTTGGGCTTTTTGGGATTTCAAGGGGTTTTATGGTTTTTTATGATTTTTAGGGTCTTTAGCATTTTTTAGGTTTTTATGGGTTTCAAAGATTTTTAGGGTTTTAAGGTTTTATTGGGGATTTTCATGGTATTTTAAATTTTTATGTTTTAGTGATTTTTATTTGTTTTTTATGTTTTATTTATTTTTATTGAATTTAGGGATCTTGTTTGTTTTTTGGTGTCTTAGGGTTTTTGGGTTATTTTATTTTTGTGCGGTTTTAGGGTTTTTTTGAGTTTTTTAGTGTTTTAATATTTTTTTTAGTTTTTCAACATATTTATGGGTTAAAGGGTTTTTGTGATTTAGTGGATTCTTGAGATTTTTGGGTTGTTTGGGTTTTAAGGTTTTAGGGTTTTTTATCAGTTTTAGGGTTTTTAATGTTTTTAAGGGTTTTAGGGTTTTTAGTGCTTTTTTATATTTTTAGGTGTTTAAAATGTTTTCACTTTTTTAATTTTCTTCAGGTTTTTCTATTTTTTAGGGTTTTAATAATTTTCTGGATTTTTATGGATTTTTAGGCTTGTTATGAATTTTTAGGGTTTTTCGGGATTATGTTAGTTTTTAAGGTTTTACGGGTTTTTATGGTTTTTTCTGTTTTATGGGGTTTTTTAGCATTTTAATATATTTTTAGATTTTAATATATTCTTTGATTTAAAGGGGTTTTAGTGTTTTTAGTGTTTTTTAGGGTTTTAGGGGGTTTTACTATTTTTATTGTTTTACGGGTTTAATAACTTCAAGGGGATTTTGGGTATTTTGTTTTTAGGGTTTTTAAGGGTTTTTAGGTTTTTGTGGTTCTATCAATTTTTTTCAAGGTTTTTCTAGACTTTTTTCAATTTTCTGTATTTTTAGGGACTTTTTAGGATTATTATGGTTTTTAGGGTTTTAGGAATTTTTAGGTTTTTAGGGTTTATAGGGTTTTTTTTTCATTTTTTGGATTTTAAGGATTTAAGGATTTATAGATTTGTTAATTTTTTTGGGGTTTAAAGTGTTTTTAGAGTTTTTGGTGGATTTTATAGGTTTCTTACTGTTTTAAGGGTTTTAAAAAAATTAGTGGGTTTTTAAGTTGTTAGGGTTTTAGTGTTTTCAGGTATTTTAGTGATTTTTCATTTCTTTAGTGGATATTAGTGTTTTTAGTTTTTTATATTTTTCTTAGCGGTTTTAGGGTTTTATAGTTTTTTATGTTTTTACGGATTTTTAAGGATTTTTAGGATTTGTACGGTTTAAAGAATTTTTAGGCTTTTTTGGGGGGTTTTAGTAGATTTGTTTTTGTGTTTTTTAGTGTTTTAAAGTATTTTTATAGTTTTCAAATATTTTAAGGGTTTAAAGAGGTTTTAGTGTTTTTTTGGTTTTATTGTATTTATGGGATTTTATGTTTTTTATGGTTATTAGGGGTTTTTGTGGGTTTTAGGGTTTTTAGATATTTTATAGTTTATATCATTTATTCAGTTTTAAGGGTTTTAAGTGTTTATATCTTTTTGTGGTTTTCATATGTTTTTTCAATGTTTTAGAAGTTTTTTAGGTATTTTTTGGGATTTTGAGAATTTTTATGGTTATTTTGGGGTTTTAGGGATTTTGAGAGTTAGTATTACTTAGGGTATTTATTTTTTTGGGTTTGTAGTGGTTTTTTGATTTTTTTAGATATTTTAATGGTTTTTAGAGTTTTTTAACAATTTTAGGGATTTAAAGGGTTATTTAGACTTAATATTGATATTTAGTGTTTTTATGGGTTATTTGGGGTTTTTATGGAGTTTTAGGTTATTTTATGGTTTTAGAATTTTTAGATTTTGAGGGGTTTAAGTGATTTTAGGTTTTAAGTTTCTCTTAATATTTTTCATTGTGTTTTTTGGGTTTTACATTTTTAGGGATTTTAGGCTCTTTATGGATTTTTATGGTTGTCTAGTTTTTAGGGTTTTTAGAGGTTTTTGGGATTTTTTGGTATTTAATGTGTTTTAGGGGTTTCTTGTGTTTTTAGGGTTTTATGGTTTTTAGAGTTTTTTAAACATTTTTAGGTGTTTAAATGGGTTTTAGAGTTTTTTTTGTGGTTTTTGAGGTTTTATGGGTTTTTAGGATTTTTTATGTTTTCAGGGAATTTAGGTTTTAGGTTCTTTTTAGGGGGTTTTAGGGTTTTTAGAATTTTTTGGGTTTTTATTGGATTTAAGGGTTTTTAGGTTTTAATATTTATTTGGGTTTTAAGGATTTTTATTTTTTTTGGTTATTTGGGTACTTTTGTGATTTTTTAGGAGATTTATGTTTTTTAGGTTTTTAGTGATTTTGAGTGTTTTTAGTGTTTTAGGGTTTTAGGGTTTTTATGGTTATTTGTGGTTGTGTGTTTTTTTAGTTTTTAGGGTTTTCAAGGGATTTTAGTGTTTTTAATGTTTTAATGATTTTTTGGATATAACTAGGTTTTAGAGTTTTTATTAGTTTTTATGTGGTTTTGGGTGTTTTAAATGATTTTTTCTGTTTTTATGGTTTTAGGAGTTTTTTGTGTCTTTAAGATTTTTATCCTTTTAATGGGTCTTAAGGGTTTTCACTGTTTTTTTGTTTTCAAGGATTTGTTATAATTTTCAAGGATTACTGGTATTTTTATGTTATTTAAGTATTTTTTGGGGAATTTTATAGTTTTTATGGGTTTAGAGATTTTGATGGTTTTAAAATTTTTAGGGTTTTTAGAGTTATTTTTGTTTTTATTGGTTTTATGTGTTCTTTGGTTTTTATTATTTTCTTATCTATTTTTTGGAAATTTTTTATGGTTTATGTTTTTAGGTATTTTTAGGATTTTTTATTTTTTATTGTTTTTAGTGATTTTGAGCGATTTTTGGTTTTTAGGGTTTTTTGTTTTTTGGGGCAGAAGAGGTGTGAGGCCAGGCTATTCCCGACCCCCTCAGAATTTATTATGAAAAAAATAAACATCAGACAAGGTAGAGGACGGGTTAATAAACCCACCCCCAAAAACCATTTACATCCCAAGACACAAAGTCCCCAAGAAAAGAAAATTCAAAAAGAAAAAACACCGCAGCAGCTTCAGCACTTCTCATCCAACAACACCTTAGCCATCAATAGCAACTTCAAAATTCATCAACTCAAAATCATTATCACCACAAAAACCTTGCCACAGAACCACTATAATTCATCACCATACCAAGATCAGTAACCATCAGCCAAGACAACAAACTGAGCATCTCAAGCCATCACCTCTTAACACCACCGCCCCGCCAAGACACGCCCTTGACGCCGAGCTGGACCACCAACACCATCCCAAAACCGCCACATGCACCATCATACCAAACCAAGATGGGGTTCAGTGTGATGGGGAGGGGAGAAAGAGCAGAGGTGGACGCATGAGTCAAGGGGAACGAAAACGGTGGGTAGCCGCACTCCATCATCCAAGTCCAACAATCACCAAACAACAACACACACCAGCAACGACCAACAATCTGCAGCACCTCACAACTAAGAAGCAACCAACATCCAGCAACACAATTTCCAGCATCCATTGGCTTCTCTCTAAGAGATTTCACCACCAGCATCACAGCACCACTAGCGCTAGAAGTATAAGCATCAATAACATCACATCTCAGCCAAGAAGCAGCCAGCATCCAACCCATTAGATTCTGATAGCCAACACATCTTTCAATGGTTCCCAGCGAAGTAGAAAATGGTACCCAGTAGCACCAGATCCAACGACCAGAAACATCAACCCACCAGCACCATCGGACCACTAGTAGCATTGAACAAGACACAAAAACACCAACCTCAACATCATCCATCACCACCACGCTAGGAGGGTCCATCACCAGCCGCACAGGACCAAAAAACCACCAAAAAACCATCATCTTCATCACAAATAATTCAAGTAACAACAAAAAATCCAGCATATCGCACCCAGTAGCACAACCATGGGCATATAACCTCCAGCATCTACGACATGAACCATTCCGCAGCCCAAACAGACCATCCAGCAGCCCATAATCCGCAACACATAACTAGCACGCAATGCCTTAGATCATCCCCATCAGATAGAAACAGACTTAACCACCAAAAATTATAGATAGACACCAGATCACAGTAAACCAAAAGCAGGACATTAGTGACAACATGAATCAAAGATAGGGCCGAGGAACAAACTTGGATCTTCTGCATAGACCAATGACTAGTCTGCATCTTCTGCACAATCTGCTGCCAAGCCAAACTCATCTGCGCCTCCTTGCCATGACTTCTCACAAACCACCAGATTTGAGGCGCCATCGTAGAGGACTGAAACCACAAACTAGGAATCACCCATCAAATCCAGAAACCATGACTCCAGAACCCGAAACGTCGATGAGGCCCCCGACTTCGTTGATCTTCCCAAGGGAACCCTAGATATGCAAAGTCAACCCCAAACCACGGCTGATTTTCAGAAAGGTATCTAAGCGCTAAGGGGACGTCTGCTTTTCCGTAAGCCAGATCAGATGGATCTGATACCATAGTAGGCCGTACAACCTTCAAAACCGACGAAACCCAGGTGCGCCAGAAGAGAAGGCCATCCAAAACTGAGATCTAGAGTGAGGAACGGAGAGAACAAAGCAGCCGAAGACCAAACGCTATCTCCATCTTGAGTCCAAAGAGCATGGACAGAGAAACCCATCATTGAGGAAGCAAGAATACAGCACCATGATCCCGAGAAGAAACCTATGGAAGACCTGGGAGAAGCGTCGAGTGAGAGAGAGATTCGGGGGAGTGCGCCACCATCATCCTTTTGTTTTTTTGGTTTTCAGGGATTTTTTTAGTATTTTGGGGTTTCAATGTATTTTTGAGTTGTTATCATTTTTTGGAGTTTATAGATATTTTAATTTTTATAGTGGTTTTTAGGGTTTTTATGAGTTTTTATGGGTTTTTAATGGTTTTAGGGGTTTTTATTTTTTTAATGTTTTTAATGTTTTTTAGCTTTTTTTAGGTTTTTAGGGTTTTAATGATTTTTTTAGTTTATATGGTCTTCATATGGTTTTTGAGGTTATTAGTGGGTTTTTTGTGATTTTAGTTATTTTTTAGGTTTTTTATAGTTTTTTTGGGATTTTAGGTAATTGAGGGTGTTCAGGGATTTTAGGGTTTTTTGGATGTTATGGGCATTAGAGGTTTGAGTTCTAGGATATTCCTGACACTCCTGAAAATTTATTATGAGAAAAAAGACATAGTAGACGCAGCAAACAAACAAGGGGAGGTACGGGGTCAATAAACCCATGCCTAAAAACCCCAGACAGACCCCAAAAAATAAAACAAAGAAAAAAAAGCAAAAATAGAAAAGACAAGAATGATCGGACACCACCGCAACATCATCACCTCAGAACCAATACCAACATTCAGCAAGTCCACATCCAGCCTGAAGCACTTTAGCTGTATTTGGAACATCACCATGGGACCTCCAAGCCATTCCCTATCCATCATAAATTTCACCTTCAACAGAGAGGTCAACCAAATCCCCGCTCCAGTAGCACCGCCAGCAAAACCAGACCACCAGCATCCATAATCCAATTCATCACCTTCAGCCATCACCCGCAAATCGGCACCATTCCAGCCAACACCAATTGGAAACTCCAGACAATCCCATCTTACATCAAAACAATCCCACCACATTTTTACCATCCACCAACATCCTCCTTCACCAGTAATCAGCACAACCGGCCAAAACCAAGTCCAAAACAGCTTCAAACAAACATCACCAAATAGCATCTGCAGCCACCAGGTCTTGCAAGGGATCCCAGCGGCTAAAAGACTAGAGGATATCCTCACATCAGTTCCATCAACCAACACCAGCACCAACTCATGACCAACCCAACAACAACCATCGAGGCAACCAAAATACGTAATACCAAAAACTAGCAAAACCGCAACACAACACAACTTCCGCAGACTTGCAATATCAACATGAAAAGGTCGATTAGGAGAACCAAACTATACAAACATGCATCATCTGTGCAAACCCAAGCACAGATATGAGAGAACTTTCTAGTAGGTTGCGCATCAGGGTCATCCCCATCCGAAAACAGAACTAAGATTTTTCAGAAAGTATCTGCTTCCTCAAAACCCTTAGAAATCAGATCTAGATTACCCAACGACGACCACCTCGCCATTTCTCACCAAATCCACCAAAACTTCATGCCGCATTTCATCACCACCAAGCCACAACTTGAAAATCCACCTATCTGCGCGAACAACCATCCGCCATCACATGAAGAAGCGTCCCCAAAATTCGTAGAAAACAGATCTGGATCCCGTTTCGAAGGCCGCCTCGCCAAATCGAACCAAAGACACCAAACCTTCACGCCGCACCTCATCACCGCCAAGACGCAACCAGAATCCCCACCAAACCACACAAGCACGCCATTACACAAAGAAGAAACCCATTGAAGCCCGGATCTGTAGAGACCTGGAGAGGAGGAGCGTTGTGGCACCACCTCAAGCCCCCATGGACCAGACGGAGAGCACGCCAGGAGGCGATGAAACCCTAGGCGGAGAATCGGGCACAGGAGCACCATATGAGAGACGGGATCCATCTCTTAAGTTTTTTCTTGGATGTTATGGGGTTTTAGCAGGTTTTTAAGTTTTTGGGGTATTGAATGTTTTATAGTGTTTTTAAATTTTTAGGGGTTTAAATTGTTTTTATAGTTTTTAGTGGATTTAGGGGTTTTAATGGTTTTAACTGTTTTTAGGAATTTTTAGTGTTTTTAAGGTTTTTGGGGGTTTAAAAGTTTTTATAGTATTTTAGGGTTCTTAGATGTTTTTAGGGTTTTTAGTTGTTTTACATGTATTTTGATTTTTATGTTTTTATTAGAGGTTTTTAGTGTTCTTAGGGGTTTTTCGGTTTCTAATTAAGTATAGGTATTTTTTATGTTTTTATGGTTTATTAGGGGTTTTAGCTATTTTTATGGGTTTTATGATTAGTTTAGGATTTTAGAGATTATGGGGATATTTATGGTTTTTAGGTTTTTAGTGTTTTTATGTGTTTTGGTATTCTAGGGTTTTCATAATATTTTTATTTTTTATTGGGTTTTAGGTTTTTAATTATTTTTAAGTATTTGTTTGATTTTTTTGGGAATTTTTATGAATTTTAGGGGTTTTAATTATTTTCAGTTGTTTTATGGTTTTTTTTGAGTTTTTCAAAGGTTTTATGGATTTTTATAGTTTTTAACATTTTTTAGGATTTAAAGGGTTGTTATAGTTTTTAATGGTTTTTATGATTTCATGGTTTTTTAATGTTTTATGGGTTTTGTTATTTTGGGTATTTGTGGTTTTTATAGTTTTTAGTTTTTTTGGGTTTTAAGGTTTTTTTCAATTTTTAATGGTTCCTTAAGGTTTTTCTTGATTTTTAGGGTATTTTACAATTTTGGGAATTTTTGGGATTTTATGGTGTTTAGGGTTTTTAGGAATTTTGAGGGGTTTTTTTGAGTTTTTTAATGCTTTGAAAATATTTTTTGATTTTTTAATTTTTTAGGGCATTAAGGAGTTTTTTTTAGTTTTTGCTGGATTTTAGTGGATTTTAAGGGTTTGGGGGGGGGTTGGTCTTTGGGTTTTAGGTTCTTTTTTCAGTTTTTTATTATTTTTAAGGTTTTATGTGTTTTTTTATAATTTTTTCTGAAGTGTTTTCCATGGATTTTATAATTTTTTAAATTTTGAGGGATTTTTAGTGTTTTTAGTGGTTTTTGGTTTTTCAGAGATTTTTTGGGATTTTGTTGGTTTTATTGTTTTTATGGTGTCTTTGGGTTTTAGTGTTTTGTGTTTTTAAGGGATTTAGGGTTTTTTTATATTTTTTAACATTTTTCAATATTTAGAATATTTTTATATTTTTTAGTGGGGATTTGGGTTTTTTCATTATTTGATGGTTTTATGGTCTTTATCAGTTTTTTGGTTTTCATGGTTTTAGTGTTTTATGGTTTTTTTTGTGTTTTTTAGAATAATACAGGTTTTAAGTGTTTTTTGGTTTTCAAGGTTCTATTAGTGTTTTTTTTGGGTTTTTGGTTTTTTACGTTTTTAGGATTTTTAAGGATTTTTTTAATTCTAAAGTTTTTTAGTGTTTTTTGGTATTTTGATAGGTTTTCGGGGTTTTAAGGTTCTTTAGGATTGTTTTTGTTTTTTTGTGTATTTATGATTTTTTTAGGTATTTAGGTATTTAGGGGTTTTTACACTTTTTTAACATTTTTAGGGGTTTAAAGATAATTTATATATGTTAATCGGTTTTTAGGGTCTTTATTGTTTTTTCAGTTTTTAAGGGGTTTTATGGTTTTTAGAGTTTTTGGGAATTTTTTTTGGATTTTTTATAGTTTTTTATGTTTTTTTAGTGATTATAATGGAATTTTGAGCATATTTATGGGGTTTAAGGGTTTTATGGATTTTAAGGGTTTTTAAGGGTTTTTTTGGGTTTTATGATTTCTAGGGTTTTTAGTGTTTTTTTATTTTTTTATATGGTTTAAGTGTTGTTAGGTTTTTATGGTTTTCTTATGGGGGTTTCAGAGGTTTTATTGGGTTTTTAGGATTTTTTCATTTTCAAGGATTTTTTTGGGAATTTTTGGATTTTTACATGTTTTAGGGTTTTTAGGGATTTTGAGTGTTTTTATGGGTTTTTATGGTTTTTAGGGTTTTTATAGTTTTTAGAATTTTTAGATTTTTTTACTGTTTTTTTAGTTTTAAAGGTTTCAAGTTTTTGTTGTGTTTTTAGTGGATTAAATAGGTTTTAGAGTTTTTAATTGGTTTATAGGGGTTTTATTACTCTTTATGTATTTGTAAGGTTTTTAGGGGTTTTTTAGGATTTTTGGGTTTTTATGGGTTTTTTTGGGTCTTTTGTGTTTTTTAGATTTTTACGATTTTTATGTGTTTTTAGATTTTTACGGTTTTATTAGTGGTTTTCATGGTTTCTCATGTTTTTAAAATTTTTAGGGATTTTAGGGATTTGTTAGTATTTTTATGGGTTTTAGGGTTTTTTTGTAATTTTGATGGATTTTAGGGTTTTTATGGAATTTTTTTTTCATGATTCTGTGAGTTTTCAGGGGTTTTATGTTTTTCATAGTTTTTAAAAATTTTAGGTATTTAATGGTTTTTATAGTTTTTGGATAGTTTTTATTAGGTTTTAAGGATTTCTAATGTTTATAGGGGTTTTATGATTTTTAGTTGTTTTTAGGATCTTTTAGAGTTTTAGCGTGTTTTAGGATTTTAGGGTTTTTAAGTGTATTTATGTTTTAAGGTTTTATTAGGAGTTTTCAAGGTTTTCAGTGTTTTGTATGATTTTATAGTTTTTATGGATTTGGAATATTTTTAACATCTTCAATTTTTAGGTGTTTTAAGTGTTTTTAGGTTTTTAGGAATTCTTTAGGGTTTTTAAGGTTTTTAAGATTTTCCATGTTTTTTGGGATTTTAGTTATTTTTATGATTTTCACAAGTTGTTAGGGTTTTTAGATATTTTGAGAAGTTTTAATATTTTTTGATGTTTTAGGGTTTATTTTTTTCTTTTATTTTTACATTTTCTGTTTCATTTTTATGGGTTTTAAGTTTTTTTAGAGTTTTTAAAATTTTTGGAGGGTTTTCAGAGTTTTCAGAGATTTTAGTTTATTTTGAAGTTTTATATGGGTTTTTTGGGGGTTTTTTGATTTTTATTGTTTTTAGGGGTTTTTAGAGATTTGAGAGTTTTAAATTTTTATAGTTTCTATGTATTTTTAGGGTTTTTAGGTTTTTAGGTATTTTAAGTGTCTTTTAGGTTTTAATATATTTTCTTTGTGATTTAGGGGCTTTTTATTTTTTTAAGGTTTTTAAATTTTTTTACTGTTTTTTTACATTTTTAAGGTTTTAAAAGGTTTTTAGTGTTTTTAGTTGGTTTTTAAGGATTGTATTGGGGTTTTGGGTTTTCAATTTTGTAAGGGTTTTTATGGGTTTTTGGGTGTTTTAGAATTTTTTAGCATTTTTATGTTTTTTATGGGTTAAATTTTTTTTTAGAGTTTTAATGTTTTCGTATTATTTTTATGGTTTTTTGTGTTTTTATGTTTTTAGTGAATTTTATGGATGTTTGAATATTTTATGCGTTTTAGGGTTTTCAGTGATATTCAACGTTTTTAAGGTTTTTAGGGTTTTATGTATTTTTTTTTTGAATTTATCTTTTTTTAGACTTTACAGTTTTTAAGGGTTCTTAGATTTGTTAAGGTTTTTTCGGGGGATTAAAGGGTTATAGAAATTTTAGTTGGTTTTTTTGGGTATAAGAGTTTTTTTGGTTTTTAGGATTATTTAGGGCTTTTAGTGGTTTTTAGGGTTTTTAAATTTTATAGATTTTTGTGGGTTTAATGTGTGTTATGGTTTTTATGTTTTTCATGGTGTCTCTTCTGGATTTTTAGTGTTTTTTATTTTTTATAGATTTTTTGGGATTTTTTTTCATTTTTATGAATTTTAGGGAATTTTTAGATTTTGAGCGGGTTTTGGGTTTTCGTCCCTTTTCACTAAATTTATTGTTTTTTTGTGTTTTTATGTGTTTTAAGGTTTTTTAGATTTTTTAATGTTTTTAGGTATTTAAAGAGTCTATAAAAATTTTAGTGGTTTTTTCATTCATTATTTTTTCGAATATTTAATGATTTATTGGTTTTATGGTTTCTAGAGGTTTTAGGTTTTTTATAGTTGTTAGGTTTTTTATATTTTTAGGTGTTTTAAGGGATATAATGTTATTAATGTTTTATTTGGGGTTTTTAATGTTTTTATGGGTTTTTATGTTTTCAGGTATTTTTAAGGATTTTTTGAATTCTTTTTGTTTTTAGGGTTTTTAGGGATTATAATGTGTTTTAAGGATTTTTTGGGGTTTTAGGGTATTTTAATTTTTTTTAGGGTTTTTAAGGTTTTTATATTTTATTAAAAAATTTAGTGGTTTAATGTTTTTTTGAGTTTTTATTCTGGTCTTAGGGTTTTTATGGGGTTTTAGATTTTTCATGGGGTTTGTGGGTTTAATTTTTTTAGTGTTTTATGGATTTTAGGGGTTTTGAGAGTGTTTAGAGACTTTTTAGTTTTTTCGAATTTTATAATTTTTTATGTTTTTATGGTTTTTAAGTGTTTTTAGTTTTTAGGTGTTCTACGGATATTTCAGGGTTTTTAGGGGTTTTATGTTTTTTGAAATTTTTAGGGAATTTTTATTGTTTTTATATTTTATAATGGGTTTTAGGGATTCTGAAGGTTTATTGTGTTTTTTAATGTTTTAGGTATTTATGGATTTCTTAGGATTTTAGGTTATTTTTAGATTCGTAGGTTTCTAATGGTATTTATAGTTTTTTAACATTTTATGGGTTTAATTTTTTTTTATAATTTTTAGTTGTATTTTTTATTTTTTTACAGGTTTTAGTGTTTTTGAATGTTTTTGTGGTTTTATGGGTTTTAAGGGATTTTTGGGTTTTCGGTGTTTAAGGATATTTAGTTTTTTAATGTTTTCTTATGGGTTTTCACGGGTTTTTACATTTTTAGAAATTTTTAGGAATTTTTTGGATTTTTATAGGGTTTTATAATTTTTTGTGATTTTATGGGGTTTTAGTATTTTTAGGGGTTTAGGGGTTTCAATTTTTTGGGGGGTATTTAGGTTTTTTTATTTTATTAGGGTTTTAAAGGTTTTTTTAAAATTTTCTACTATTTTAGGTGTTTTATGGTTTTTATAATTTGTAGTGTTTTAGGGTTTTATAAGTTTTAGGGGGTTTTTAGGGTGTTTGGGTCTTTTTTTTGGTTTTTAGGGATTTTAGGGTATTTAAGGGTTTTATGCGTTTTTTAAGTTTTTATGGTTTTCTTAGAGGTTTTTCGTATTTTTTATGAATTTTTATATTTTTTTTTGAATTTTTAGGTATTTTTTATGATTTATATATTTCTTAGGGGTTTTAGGGATTTTGAGGTTTTTTAGTGTATTTTATTTTTTTGGTTTTTCTGAGTTTTTTAGGTTTTTTCTATTTTTTATAGTTTTTAAATACTTTTATGGTTTAAAAATATTTCATATTTTTAATTCTTTTTATGGGTTTTTTGGGTTTATGGTTTTGTAATACTTTTAGTTTTTTATGTGTTTATGGGATTTTAGGTTTCTATGAGTTTTTGGATTTTTTAATGTTTTTTTCTTTTTTAGGGGTTTTTAGTATTTTTAAATTTTTATGGTTTATTTAGGGTTTTTTATGTTTTTTTATGTTTTTTATTATTTTTAGGGATTTTTCAGGATTTTGAGTTTTTTTATAGATTTTAGTGATTTTTAAGATTTTCGTGTGTTTTTAGTGGTTTTATTATTTTTTTGGTTCTAAGGGTTTTTTTAGTTTTCTTTAGTTTTTAATATTTTTTAGTGTTTTTAAAAAAAATTAGGGGTTTAAAGGTTTTTTTATAGTTTTTAGTGGATTTTAATTTTTAATGGGTTTTTAGGAGTTTTATGTTTTTTGGGGATTTTATTATTTATGAGTTTTAGGGTTTTAGAGTCTCTTAGGGTTTTACCATTTCTTAGGTTTTTATGGGTTTTAAGTTTTTTAGGTTTTTAGGATTTAATAAGGGATTTTCATGGTTTTTAGGGTTTTTTATATATTTAGGGATTTTTAGGCATTTTTGGGATTTTTATGGTGTTTAAGATTTTTATCGGTTTTTAGCAATTTTATATTTTTTATGGTTCTGGGGAATTTTAGGATTTTTAGCATTTCTTAGGTTTTTATGGGGAATAAGTGTTTTTTACATTTTTGAGGGTTTCTTATGAGTTTTCCGGGTTTTTATGTTTTTTTCTTTGTTTTAGGTATTTTTACGGATTTTTTTGGTTTTTATAGTTTTTCGATGTTTTAGGTAATTTTAAGGGGTTTAAAGGTTTTTATGGTTTTATAGGTTTTATGGATTTTTAGGAGTTTTTGAGTTCTTTTTAGTTTTTAATTTATTTAGGGGTCTAAGGTGATATTAGAGTATTTAGTGGGTTTTTGTGTTTTTATGTTTTTTAGGGTTTTTAAGCTTATAGGGGTTTTATGGTTTTTTGAGTTTTAGGGTTTTTTATAGTCATAGTATCTTAGGTTTTTTGGGTTTTATGTGTTTTTATGATTTTGAGGGGTTCTTATGGGTTTTCATGTTTTTAGGGTTGTTTTTTCATTTTTAGGGATTTTTATGATTTTTATGGTTTTTAGGGTTTTTGATTGTTTTCGAATTTTATGGGTTTTTATTGTTTTTATCGTTTTATAGGGTTTTAGATATTTTTATAGTTTTTTAGGGATTTAAATTTTCTTATATTTTTTAATGTTTTAGGGGTTTAAAGTGTTTTTGTAGTTTTCATTGGGGTTTTAAGGTTTTTTAATATTTTTTTGGGGGTTTTATGGCATTTATGGGATTTTGGGTTTTCTAGGTCCTTTTATTGTTTTTAGAATTTTGAAGAATTTTAGGGGTTTTATGTGTTTTTAGGTATTTATTGTTTTTAGGGGGGGGTCATGGTTTTGAGGGTTTTTACAATTTTTTTGTAATTTTAGCGATATTTTGGCCATTTTTAAGTTTTTATAGTTCTTAGGTACATTGGGGATTTTTAGGGGTTTCATTTTTTTTGTGATCTTGGGGTTTCTTGAGTTTTTTGGGGTATTGGGTTTTTTTTATTTTCAGTCTTTTAAATGGTTTTTTTAGTTTTTTATGATATTTGAGGTTTAAAAGGTTTTTAGAGTTTTTAGTGGTTTTTTGGATTTTTACAGGTTGTTTGGGTTTTTGATGTTTTTAGGAGTTTTTATAGTTTGAATGGGATTTTAAAGATTTTAGGGGTTTTATTATTTTAGGGTATTTTAGGATTTCTATAATTGTTTTATGTTTTTTGGGAGTTTTATGTTTTTAGGTTTTTACAGTTATCTTAGGGTTTTTAGGGGTTTTGTTGTTTTTTATTGTTATAGGTTTTTTTTTGGTTTCTTAAGATTTTTATGGGTCTTAGTGTTTATTTTGATTTTGAGGGTTCATAGGGATTTTATGTTTTTTCGGGATTTTTAGGGGTTTCTAGTTTTTATTGATGTTTTAAGGTATTATAGAGTTTTTATCATTTTAGGTGTTTAAAGGGTTTTCAGTGTTTTCAGTTGGTTTTTATAGATTGTTAGGCTTTTTATGGTTCTTAGGGGTTTTTATGGTTTTTTGGTTTTTTTGGGGGTTTTAAGTGTATTTAGGTGTTTGACATTTTGATAAGGTTTTCTTATTTTTAGGGATTTTATCATTTTAGGGATCTTTAGGGAATTTTTACTATTTTTATGGTTTTTTTGGATTTTGAGGGGTTTTAGGGGTTTGAGGGTTTTTAGGAGTTTTTATATTTTTTTATATTTTCCATGGGATTCATGTTTTTTAGGATTTAATGTTTTCTAAGGATTTTTCATAGTTTTTAGGGTCTCGTCATTTTTTTGGAATATTTAGGTTTTTTTATTTTTATGGTTTTTAAGGGTTTTAGGCAGAAAAGGTGTGGGATCAGACAAAGCTGACCCCATGATTTTTTAAAGAAAATGAAAAATTAAAGTACAATGAATTACAAAGGAGGCTTTAATATCCTAGTGTGGGTCATCCCCTTCATGTCTGAGTCAGCTGAAGACAAACAAAAGTCTGGAGTCCTTAAGGACCATACCAAAGTCCCTTCGTCAGTCGATCTCTTAGAAAGAGCATCTTCAACCCAGTTTGCCTCCCTATAGGCATGTGAGATGCCCAGGGATAATGCCTTGGCAGCATCAAGGCACTCGATCCAGTGTTGGAGAAGTCTCCGTGGTATAAGTTGTGACTGCTTCTTGAAGGCCTCCACCACTAATGAAGAATCAGATTCAATCCAGAGCTTATTCCATCTAAAATGGGTTGCATATTGAATCGCCTTATTGATGGCCCAATGTTCTGCCTCATACGTGGTACTACTCCCAATTATGTGGTAAAAGCATCATTTGACAAATCCCTGAGAGGTACAAAAAACCCCGCCACACCCTGAGGGACCTGGCACACCTATGGCGGCGCCATCAACATTGACCTTGAAAAAGCCCGCTATCGAGGGGATCCACCTAATAAATTACATCATCCTCAGTTTTCTACATCTTCCTGGAATTCAAATTCTGCGCAGGACTAGTAAGTCATTCATATCATTATTCATCTCCCCATCTTGGATACCTTCCACCACATAGAAAGGCCTGTGAATGCTCACCACTCCTTCATGGAAAGAACCTATTTATTCCGATGTGCCACCACATTTCTAGAAAAACAAACATAGTAGAGTAGTTCCACCTCCACTTCTAGGAGAAGATTGTGAATTTGTGAGCTTAGTCCAACCTCATCTACATCACCGAGAAGATTCACCAGCTCTCGTTGCCTTCTCAAATTAAGATGAATTCCAAATACATCCTAAATATAAAGCCATGACTCATAAGTCATACTGTAGTGTATGAAAAGATGGTTACTAGTTTCCCCTGCTCGCAAGAAAATGTTATAGCCTGAAACAATCTTCCATCTAGCCATTTGTAGCACCCAATGTAGGGGCAATCTCCCTTTCCATATTTTCCATAAGAAAATCTGGCTTGATGGAAGAATAAACAGCTTCTTAAATTTGGAAATCCATGCTGGAACACATGGGTTATGATCACATTTGTGATGATATAACCCTTTGGCGTCGAGAAGAATGCATCAATAAGGTTTCCATACTAAATAATAAACATTGAAAAATTTATATCTCTTTATATCCATGGCTATCATGCTCGAAAGCATGCTAACCATGTTGTCAAATTTCTGCAAAAACTTGGAAATTGTAATTTTTTTCATGATACCCAGCAGATGAAGTATTGTATTCAGCGGAGTGTCCAACCAAGTACTGGTCCAGTAGTTCAGGATGGATTACTTTGAGACAATCCATCTTGAATTTGAGATAATATCATTGTATGCTATAATGATGGAGCGCCAAACTGAAGAGAGAGAATAACCAGCAGATTCATTCATCAGCCTGCAACAAACTGATCATTGAGGAAATCCAAACCCTAATTTCTAAAATTGACCAGATTCCAAACAATGTTACCCAAGAGTGACTCATTGAACTTCCTCAAGTCCTTGATACCATGACCGCCCATGTAAATTGGTTTAGTGAACTTCTTCCAAGCGACTGTAACATGTTTCCTTTCGTTTATGCATCCCGTCCACATAAAGATTCATATTTTCTCTTGGATTTTCTTAAGCAAGCTGACTGGCCACCTATAAAATCAAGAAGTCATGCACCGACATGGGAATTAATACTGAATTTATCAAACAAACCCATCCTGCTTGTGACAGAGATTTCCATTTCCACCTAGAAAGTTGGATGATTGCTCTTTCCGATAGCGATTCAAAGTGAGAACATCTAGGCTTACCCCAAAAGAGAGAAACCCGAGGTACGTAAATGACAGGGTACTCCTCTTTACACCCATAATATGGGTATATCATATCTACCTAGCATTGGAGATTCCTTTTCCAAAGATGATAAATGAATTAATCCAGCTAATGGATTTCCTTGCTGCCTCCTTATAAGGTCAGAAGAGCTTCTTGATTGAAATAAGTATTGTACTGTTTTCCTCCCCAAAAATAATGATATCATCAGCATAGAGCAGGTGAGATGGTACATGAAAATCCTTACTTGCTTTAAGAGGTGTGAAGAAATCGTAGTTAACCAAGCCAATAAGAAAACAACTTAAATAATCCTCAGAAATGGAGAAAAGAAGTCATGATAGGGGATCCCCCTTCCTGACTCCACGAGAGCAGCGAAAAAATCCTTTTGGAGATCCATTTATCATGACAGACATTCTTGCACTCTCTAGGATAGATTTTATAATCTTGATGAAGTTGTCAGAGAAACCATATTTTCTAAGGATATCAAAAATAAACCTCCTTCTATTTGTGTCAACAGCTTTTGAAATGTCAAGCTTTAGAGAAAAGTTGACATATCTTGTTTTCCTATGCATAGCATTAACTCCCTCTGAGGCAATGTATAAAAAACTTTGAATATTACTTCCTGCAACAAATCCAAATTGATTTGGAGTAACAATATCATTGAGGATCCTTGACAAACTGTAACAATGATTTTGATGATGACCTTAAGGATAGTATTCCTAAGGAAAACTGGGCGAAAATCCTTGATGTCAATCGCATTCTACAGCTTCAGAAGCAAGGAAATAAAATTGTAATTAGCCCCATATGGTATAGATGCAGTCCTAAAGAAGTCCTTTATCACAGAGGATACCTCAATGTGCACAATATCCCAGAAAAACATAAATAATTTATTGTTAAATCCATTAGGACCCACTGTGTTGTCCATGTTGAGTGAAAATAGAGCATTTTTGATTTCATCATTAGAGGGATTAATAGCAAGGTGAAAGTTATGCGGCTCATTGATACACAATACAATGGAATCCATAAGCTGGCAAGTCAGCAATGTTCGAGATTCAGTATATAGATCCTGGAAATAGTCCACCACTACACTAGATATATCATGCTCTTCCGTAAGGTGGGCTCTATTTACCCGGACAACACTAAAAACTGTCTTTGCATTTTTCTCCTTCTGAAGACGGTGGAATAATTTTGTGTTCTTATCTCCTTCTTTTATCCATGTCACATTGAACTGATTCCTTATTAGCCTCTCTTTCAAAAAAATAAGGTCATCCAGTTTTGAGGTAAGCTGTAATTCCTCCCTGGAGAGCTCATGTTGCTGCTGGTTCAGAAGTTGTCAATGAGCAAGCTGAGATTCAGCCTCATTGATTTCATCATCCAATTTGGAGAACAAATTCTTAATCCACCCTCTCATCTTGTATTTGATACTTTTTAATTTAGAAATCACTTTAAAAAAATAATTACCTTGGGTATTTTGACTCTATCCACTAATGAAAGCTTCTCCGCACCCAGGAATTGCAACCCAGGCATTATTAAACATGAACGGTAGAGGGGATGACCTTGCTGGACCATCTTGAAATTTAATCACCAGTGGGATATGGTCTGAATGATACTTTGGAATGGTGTGCCCAATAATTTCCACAGGCACCCCATTCTCATTTATTCAGAGAAAACACCTGTCAAGCTTACTAGCTTGCCTTCCATTGCTAGTGAACCTTCCCCATGTAAATTTATCCCCAGAAATTGGGATCTCTGTCAAGTTGCAGGAATCAATTCAACAAGAGAATTCATCTGCAACAACGCGAATTAAATGAGGTCCAAGTTTCTCCTCAATCCTTAAGAGTGTATTTTAAATTCCCCCACCACAGTCCAGTGACAATCCACTTGGTTGTTGAATCTTTCCAAATATCCCCATAGCTCCCATCTTCTAATGTAAGAACAGGATGCATATACGAAGGAGAAACAAGCTTCAAGTCCATAAAAACTCACTGATATGGTTATGAGTTGAGGGCAGACTTCAATAAAAAGAAGTTGAACCTCATTATGGTTAAGGATCCATAATGATTCACACCCATTGACATCCTCATTGTGTTCCCCTAGGGAATAATGGAGGGAACTCCAACTGAAGCCTTTTCATTTACTAAACTCATCCTTGTGCTCTGCAATCGCAATCAACCCTGGTTTATAATGAGAAATAAAATATCTAAGAGCGGAGGTCATTGGGGAATTCCCAAGTCCTCTGCAATTCCAATATAATATCTTCATTGATCCTGACAGTTTACCTTTCCACCCTTCTTCTTGGGTGGTTATCCAACCGGTCTTTTTCTAGGCTTGGATTCAATAACCATGTTATCCCTGTCATCTTTGGATTCTCCTTGTGCCTGATCATAGTAATCCGCCCAATATTTACCTGATAACAGAGAGAATGTGTTCAAAGAGAACATTCCTTCCTGCAAGGTTTTTACTTCAGGGTTCCGCTTTGCACATTTCTTTGAGGCAACTATTGTGAATCCATTAGTTGCTGCAACTCCCTGAGCGAGAAAAGGTAAGGACTGCTCCACTGCCCGACTCGTAAGACCATTAAACAAGATCTGTGCATCCTGAGGAGTTTCATCAGATGACGTCCCCTTATTGGATACCACGATGGAATTCCATGAGTGTGCCTCCAGCTGACTTGTCTCCTCAGTTTCCCTATCCAAAGGTGTGACAGGGGCATTAAGTATGTCTGGACCAATTCCTCCAGAAATATTATGGGAGGGAGATCTGACAGCCATTTCCTTTTGATGGTCCAGTAGTTCCCCAGCCTCCTTATCCCCCATGTCATCAGTTAATACGATAACAGAGGCCTAAAAAGGTACCTTGCCCTCAAATCCAGATCTAGGCTCAACATTCCCTTCCTCCGGCAGGGGAGAAACCAGTAAGTTACTGCATTCGATGCCATGAGAGCCCACATCCCCAGCCTCCATAGGGGCTAAGTTAGCTCCATGAGAAGTACCATTGACACCAGGGGTTTCAGACAACTGTACATGAGCAATATTCTTTATATTACTTCCGTTAGTACCATGAGATCCAGAGCCCCCCACCTCTATGGGGCCAAAATTTCGCCCAGAAAGGGATCTTACTGTAGTTGTCGGTGCCTCAGAAATCTTTGATTTACCCTTTCTCTTCTAAAATTGATCCTCAACATGACCTGTTGTTTTACATAAGCAATAGATTTTGTTCCTTCTAAAGTCAGCTATTGAGTGGCCTATAAAATTACATACATTGCACAACTTGGGCCTCCTTTCATATTGTATCTCTAAAGTGAGGGTTTCATCAATGGTGGTTAAAACCACCTCTTCAACAAGGGTTCTAGCAAATTCGATCTCCACCATCACTCTCACGTAGTGTCCAAACCTCATATTATCAGTTTCTCTATCACTTCAAATAGAAAATCTAACTACCGACACAATATCCCATAAAATATTAGGATTCCAGTACAACCAGTTCGGCTTGCAAATTCGAATCCATACCTGTGCACAAGTATTCTTCACATTAGATGCATCAAAATTCCAGTCCCATTCTTGTATATGAAGCAGTCCCATTTTGAGGGCAAGAGATCCATATCTCCACACTCTCATCTTCAATTCATCTGAAGGGAAAACCAGGTGATAAAAACCGCACCCCATGGTTGTCATTCTCCAATCTGAGAAGCCCCACATATCAGAAATGCGCTTCACAAGGTCATAGAACATCCAAATTTGTTCTCCCTTAGGGATAAGAACCCTTGTGATAATGAAAAAACAACATAGTTTGACTCGTTCTTCAACAGCCTCCCTATCTACCTTGACATGAGCAGTTCGCCCCTTTCATTATGATCCTCCCTGGAGAAGTAGTTTCAAAACTAGTGAATGAGAAAGAAGAATCTGATTTTACAACCTCGATGAAGTTCCTTTTCTCCCCAGCCGATGGCGGGACAGTCACTCCTGACTTTGCAACCCTGGGATTGCATAGTCGGAAAAGCTCATTATGACCCACTGGATCCTCCGAGCCCCTAGTCGGTGATGTTGAGATACCGAGTGGTCGAGCAATCTATTTCGATGTCGTCGCCCCAAGGGATTCCGCTCCTCCGTGCTCCAACATCTTCCCTATATTGATTTTCTAAGGGTTTTATGGATTTTGAGTGTATTTACATTTTGAGGGTATTTATATATTTTTTTTGTTTTTAGGGGTTTTTGAATTTTTTTAGTGTTTTAGGGTATTTTGAGTTTTTTTATCATTTTATGAGTTTAAATGGTTTTTTATAGATTTTAGTGTTTTTAGTGTTTTATGAGGTTTTAGGGGTTTCAAGGTCTTTGTAGTATTTTTTTAGTGTGTTTTAGGTTTTTATTGGTTTTAAGAATTTTTAGATTTTAATGTTTTCATTGTGGTGTTCATGGCTATTAGGGTTTTTTTTTATTTTAGGTATTTTTAGGGATTTCTTTTGATTTTTATGGTTTTTAGGGGTTTTATGTATTTTGACTGTTTTTAGGGTTATTTAGGATTGTATGTGTTTTTAAGGGTGTTTTGGGTTTTTCGGGGTGTTAAGTGTTTTTAGGTTTTAACTTTTTTAGTGCTTTTTAGGGTTTTTAGGGGTTTTTTTGTTTTTATGACTTTTTAGTTTACTATTATTATTATTATGATTTTTATGATTTTTTGGGTTTTTAGTATTTTTGGGGGGGTTATAGTTTTTAGGGTTTTTATGTTTTTTCAGTTTTTAGGGTATTTTTTAGTTTTTAGGTGTTTTATTGTTTTTAGTTTTTTAACCATTTTTAGAGGGTTTTTTGGTTGTATTTGTTGTATTGGATTTTATGGTTTCTTAATGTTTTTAGTATTTTTATGGTTTTTAAGAGTTTTTTGGTCTTTTAGGGTTCAATAAGGATTTTTTTATTTTTTTAATTTTGGTGGTTTAAATTCTTCTTATAGTTTTTTGAAATTATTAAGGTTTTAAGGGAATTTTTTGTTTTTTGGAATTTTTTGGTATTTTTTAGGTTTTTTTATTTTTATGGTTTTAGTTATTTTTGATGATTTTATGGGTTCTTAGTGGTTTTATGGATTTTTAGGAATTTTTGGTGTATTTTATTTTTTAGGGGTTTTATGTGTTTTTAGGGATTTAAGGGTTTCATAGGAGTTTTTCAAAAATTTTTGGATTTTTTACATTAATAGGGATTTTTAGTGATTTTTAAGGATTACTATGATGTTTAGGGTTGTTAGTGATTTTGAGGGATTTTGTTGTTTTTATGGTTTTAATGGGGTTTTAGGGGATTTGTTTTATGAGTGTTTTGGTTTTTTTGTTTTAGAGGTTTTTATCATTTTTATGGGTTTAAACAGTTTTTTTGAGTTTTTAGTGGGGTTTTAAGGTTTTTATGGTTTTTTGGGGGTTTTATAGTTTTTTGGGGATTTATGGTTTTTAAGGAATTTAGGGTTTTTAGGATCCTTTTATTGTTTGTTACGTTTTTTCTTTTCTTTTAATGTTTTTAGGTGTTTTGAGTGTTTTTAGGTTTTTTTTTGTTTTCATTGAGTTTTTCAAAGATTTTAGTGGTTTTACCTTTTAGGGATTTTAGTGGTTTTTTTAGAGTTTTTATGTTTTTTTCTAATTTTTAGGTGGTTTGGTGGTTTTAAGGTTTTTAATGATTTAGGGTTGTTAGTTTTTTTTTTGTGTTCTTAGGGGTTTATTGAGTTGTTCAAGGTTCTTATACTTTTTAGAGATTTAATCGTTTTAGGGGATTAAAGTAATTTTAGAGTTTTTAGTTGTTGTTAGGGTTTTTATGTGTTTTTAGGGTTTTTTATGATTTTTAGGGGTTTTTTATTTTTATCGAGTTTTAGGGGTTTTTTATTTTTATCGAGTTTTAGGGGTTTTAGGGTATTTTATGTTTTTTTCGGGTTTTTAATGTTTTTTAGGTTTTTAGGGGTTTAAGTGTTTTTAGGTTGTTACGGTTTTATTAGGGTGTTTAGTAATTTATTATTTTTTAACATTTTAGGAATTTTTAAGGTTCTTTTTTATTTTTATGATTTTTTACTGTTTTTTCAGTTTTTACGGATTACTAGGTTTTTTAAGATTTTTAAGGGTTTTAGAAATTTTTACAATTTTTCTGGGTTTAAAGGGTGTTTATAAGTTTTAGTGTGGTTTTAAGGTTCTTAGGTGTTTTTATGGGTTTTAAAGGATGTATTATTTTTAAAGGTTTTTTGTTTTTATGGTCTATTATGTGTTTTAGGGATTTTAGCTTTTTTATGGGTTTTAAGTGTTTTATGTTTGAAGGTTTTTATTATGATTTTTCAAGGTTTTCGGGGGGGTTACATTGTAATGGATTTTAAAGAATTTTTAGTATTTAATGGTTTTTAGGGATTTTGAGGGGTTTTGGAGTTTTTAGGTATTTTACGGGTTTTAGGATTTTTAGATATTTTGAGGGGTTTTGGGGTTGTAAGTTTTTATGGTTTTTGAGGGGTTTTAGAATTTTTTTAGATTTTAGGATTTTTTAAGTATTTTTAGGTTTTTTTTACATTTTAATGGTATTTAAGGGGTTTTCAAATTTTTTGGTATTTTTATGAATTTTTTAGGGTTTTATAATATTTACGGTCTTTTGGGATTTTGAGGGTTTAATGTTTTTTAGTGTTTTTGGAGTTTTTCTGGTTTCTATTTTTGTAACATTTTTAGATGTATTTAATTTTTTTAGAGGTTTAGTGGGATTTTAGAGATTTTAGTTATTTTTCAGGGTCTTAAAGTATTCTATGATTTTATGATTTTCTATGGTTTTAGGGTTTTTAATGGTTTTTAGGGGTTTTAGCATTTTTAGGGTGTCTGGTGGTTTTAAGTGTTTTGACATTTTTTTGTATTTCTAAGGGGATTTTAGGGTTTTTTTTACATTTTTATAGTTTTAAGCGTGTTTTTGTTTTTTTTTGTTTTTAGGGGTTTTAAGGTTTTTGAGGGTTTTAGTGTTTTTAATATTTTTAGGGTTTCTTATAGTTTTTAGTGATTTTGGGATTTTTTTGGGATTCTATGTATTTTTTTGTTTTTATGGTTTTCTTATGTGTATTTTATGGTATTTAGGGAAAGGAAGTTTCGGGGCTAGGCTATTCCTGACTCCCCCCAAAATTTATTAGAAAAAAGTCACGAAGACACTGTAGACAAGGAAGGGGAGGGGTCAAAGGACCCACACCCAAAAACCCTTTACAAACACATGCCCAAGAAATGCAAAAAAAAGTAACATAAAAAACACACAAGAAGAAGAAAAACTGAAGCATCCCCGACAACATATCCCAGCCAATCAACACTAGCAGTAATGCAAGCGCTGCAGCTTTAGTACCTCCCATCCCAGCAGAAACCAGCTTCCATAACCACCAGCATCCAACATCAAAAGACCACTAGCATCCAACATCACAGAAGCACCAACATCAAAATCATAAGCCTCACCTTCACCAGCATTCAGCAGCTCACCACCAAGGAGTGACCAACATCTAATCTCACAAAAACCAGAATCCAGCATCTTCACACCAAAACGAGCCACCACCAACAGTACATAACCATCGGCACCAAAATCATAAAACCACCAGTAAACAGAGCTCGCATCAATACAACAAACATCCTAATTTTTCATAAAAACTAGTAGCTATCACCTCCCTACCATGAAGGTCCACCACAAGCACCACAGAACCAACATCACCAAAATCATCCCATAAGCCTCATCACATTCCATCCAAATAGAAACCAGTCCATATGAGCATTGCCATCATTAAATGTATTTTTTCTAGGAAGAACAACCATCAATATCACGCACCCAAAATCCTCCACAGCACCAAGCACCTCCTCACCAAGAAGAGCCACCACCAGCAACTTAGGACCATCAACACCAAACCCATATCCAATAGCATCATCACATCCTAGCCCTGCAGCAAGTAGAAGCCAATGGCACCATTTCTAGAAATCGATCTCTTCTACCGTACCACACAAACCAGCAAAGGCAAGCAGCCTATCTCATGCATCAGAGCACATGGAAATACCCAGCAGCATTGAAAGCAACAAAAAAACCATAACAATCATAGGGTGTTTACGTTTTTAGGTTACTAAGGATTTCTTAGGGTGTTTACATTTTTAGAAGTTTTTATGTTTTTGATGGTTTTAAGGATTTTTATGGTATTTTATGATGTTTATGGAATTTGAGGGTTTTTATATTTTTTCCTTAATTTTTAATGGTTTTTTGGGTTTTAGGATTTTTTGAGTATTTTATGAGTTTTGTGGGTTTTTAGAGTTTTTAATCATTTTTAGGGGTATAATGGTTTCTTAGAGTTTTTAGCGGTTTTTATATTTTTATAGGGTTTTAGGGGTTTTCATTTTTTTTAGTTTGTTTTATGGTTTTTAAGGGTTTTAGGTTTTTTAGGTTTCTATCATTTTAAGGTTTTTGGTGTTTAAGGTGTTTTATGGTTTTTAAAGTATTCTTAGGATTTTTTAGGGTTTTTAGAGTTTTTTTAAAAAATCAAGGATTTTGAGGGTTTTTTAGGATTTTTGTGGGTTTTGTGAGTTTTATATATTTTGAGGGATTATAGGGTTTTTATATTTGTTTTGGGATGGTGGTTTTTTTGTTTTTATTGTTTTTATTGTTTTTTAGAGTTTTTAATGTTTTTAAGGGTTTAAAGGATTTTTAGACTTTTTATTGGTTTTAGGGGTTTTATGATTTTAGGGTTTTTATTATTTTTAGGTGATTTATAATTTTTAGGGGTATTTAGGGTTTTTACATCCATTTAGGATATTTAGAATTTTTTAGGGTTTTAGGGATTTTAATTTTTTTGGGTTTTTATGCTTTTTTATAGCGTTTGTGTGTTCTTATGGTTTTTACCATTTTAGGGATTTTTATTATTTTTTGGTATTTTTATTGTTTTCAGTGTTTTTACATATTTTTAGGTATTTTAGTGTTTTATGGTTCTTAATAAATGCTATGACTTTTATAATTTTTTGGGTTTTAAGTGTTTTTGGGTTTTTAATGTTTTCTTAGGGGGTTTTAGGGTTTTTATTTTTAAATTAATTTTTTTTTAAATTTTTATGTTTTTTAGGTTTTTTTCAGTTTTTTTGAGGTTTTAGGGGTTTTCATGAGACCTTTGGTTTTTAGGGTATTTAAGGATTTTTTTATGTTTTTAGTGTTTTTTAGGATTTTATGGGTTTTATGTATTTTTAGGTTATTATGGTTTTATTAGGCATTATCTATTTTTTAGGTTTTTTATGTTCTTAGGGATTTTTGATGATTTTTATTTTTTTATGTTTTTTGAATGTTTTTAGGGATTTTGGGGGGTTTTATGGTTTTAAGGGTTTTTTCGCGTTATTTATTTCTTTAGGAAATTAAATTGTTTTATATTTTTTATGGACTTCTGATGGGATTTCATGGTTTTTATGGTTTTTTATGTTTTTTGGGTTTTTTAGGAATATTTAAGGATTTTTATTATTTTTTGGGGATTTTAGGGATTTTTAAGGATTTTATGGTTTTAAGATATTTTAGTTATTTTTAAGTATTTTATGGTTTTTAGGGTTTTTATTTGTTTTTTGGTTTTTTATAGTTTTTTTAGTTTTTTAGGATCTTAATTGTTTATAATGTATTTTTTTAAATTTTTAGTGGTTTAAATGGTTTTTAGATTTTTTGTGGATTTTAGGGTTTTTATGGGTTTTTAGGGTTTTATGGTTTTTAAAGGTTTCTATTGATTTTATGGTTTTATTGTTTTTAGGTTTTTCAGGTTCTTAATTGTTTTATGTTTTAAAGGGTTGCTTAGGGGTTTTAGGGAATTTTATGATTTTAGGAATTTTTATGCCTTCTTTTCAATTTTTATGTGTTTTTAGTTTTTAGGGTTTTAGAGTTTTTAGGGTGTTAGTGATTTTATGGTTTTCAGGATTTTTAAATGTTTTTGGGTTTTATGTTTTTCTTAAGGGTTTTTATGGGTTTTATTTTTTTTTCATTTTAGGGATTTTTTTTCATTTTTTATGATACTTATGAGGTTTTAGGTGTTCATGGATTTTGTGGGTTTTTAGGTTTTTTAGGTTTTTATAGTGTTTTGGGTTTTAGGGGGGGTTTAAGATTTTTTAGGGATTTAAATTTTTTTGTGTGTTTCTTAACATTTTAGCGGCTTAAAGGGGTTTTATATTTTTTAGTATTTTTAAGGTTTACGGTTTTTTATGGGTTTTAATATTTTTGGGGCATTTTAGGGGCTTTTGGGATTTTAGGGTATTTATTTGTTTTTAGCGATTTTTTCATTTTTTAGTTTCTTAGGTATTTTAAGTTTTTTTAGGTTTTTATCATTTTCTTATGCTTTTTTGGTTTTTTAAAACTTAATGATTTTTTGGGTTTTTTGGGTTTTTATTGTTATTGTGGGTTTTAGGGATTTTGACGGTTTTAGAGCATGTTGTGTTTTAAGGGTCTTTTGGGTTATTAGTTTTTTAGGTTATTCTTTGGTTTTAATTATTTTTAGGTTTTTAAGTTTTTATTAGGTCTTTTCAAGTTGTTTAGGTTTTTATATTTTTAGGGATTTTTTGGATTTTTATGCCTTTTAGGGATTTTAGGGATTTTGATTGTTTTTAGGTTTTTTTTTATTTTTAGGGGTGTTTGAGTTTTTTACTATGTTAAAGGTATTTTAGAGTTTTAAATGGTTTTATAGAATTAAAAGGTTTTTAGTGTTTTAAGTAATATTTTGGGGATTTATGGGTTTTTGTGATTTTTATGGTTTTAAGGCGTTTTATGTTTTTTAGACTCTTTTTAGGATTTAGAGTGGATTTAAAATTTGTTATGACTTTTAGGTATTTTAAGTTATATTAGGTTTTTAAGTTTTTCTTAGGATTTTTAGGGTATTTTTTGTGTTATATTCATCTTTTGTATTTTAATGTCCTTTTAAGCGTTGTTATGGTTTTTATGGTTTATAGGGAATTTGAAGAGTTTTTAGTTTTTTTATAATTTTAGGGTTTTAGTAGTTTTAGGAGTTTTCAAGGGTTTTATGTGATTTTAGTTGTTTTTTGGTTTTCTTAGGTATTTTAAATTTTTTTGGTATTTTACATTTTTATAGATTTTTAGGGATTCTTTTGGATTTTTACAGTTTTTAGGGTTTTTAGGGTTTTTTAGTTTTTTAAGATATTATAGTTTTTATGATTTTTTTTTGAATTTTTAGGGTTCTCCAGTGATGTATGTGTTTTTAGGGTTGTAAAGTGTTCATAGGAATTTTCAGGGTTTTTTAGGATTTTTATGTTTTTAGGGGATTTTGATCAATTTTAGTATTTTTATGGTTTATAGGTTTTTATGGAGTATGAATGTTTTTTGGTCTTTTATGGTTTTTTGAGATCTTAGAGGTTTCTTGATTTTTTTTAGGGTTTACGGGGTTTTTGAGCTTTTAATGTTTTTTAGGGTTTAATGGGTTTTAGGTTTTTTAGTTGTTTTTATGGATTTTTTGGATTTTTTGGATTTTTTGTTTTTTTATATTTTAAGGGTTTTATGGATTTTAGAGTTTTTAGGGACTTTTAGGGTTTTATCATTTTTTTTATTTTTTATAATTTTTAACTATTTTAAGATTTTATGATTTTTTATGGGTTTTTCAGTGTTTTTTACATTCTAAAGAATTTTAGTGAATTTTTTGGATTTTTATTGGTTTTTAGTGTTTTTAGAGACTTTGGGGGATTTAGGTTTTTTAGGGTTTTAATATATTTTTGACTGTTATCATTTTTAAGATGTATAGGTTTTAAGTGTTTTTTGGATTTAATGGTTTTCTTAGTTTTTTATGGTTTTATAGGTATTTATATTTTTTGGGATTTTGAGGTCTTTTTTATGATTTTTATTTGTTTTTATGATTTTTAGGGATTTTCGAGGGTTTTAGGATAATATGTGTTTTATGTTTTTAGTGTTTTTGAGTTTTTAGGGATTAATGGAATTTTTAGATCATTTTAAACTTGTTTAGCGGTTTGAAAGGTTTGTAGAATTTTTAGTGGTTTTAGGGTTTTTAGGGGTTTTTAGGTTTTCTAGGGATTTGAGGGGTTAATAGTTTTTAGAGGTTTAAGGGATTTTAAAGCCTTTCTAGTTTTTTCTGTGTTTTATTTTTTCAGTTTTTAGTGGTTTTAATTATTTTTATGTTTTTAAATGTTTCTTCAGGTTTTTTGGGTTTTTAATTTTTTTTTGGGATTTTTAGGGATTTTTAAACTTTTTATGGTTTTTAGGGGTTTAGGGATTTTAAGGTTTTTAGGGTTTTTAGGGTATTTAATGAAATTTAGGGTTTTTGTTGTTTTTTGGTTTTTAGGGTTTTTAAGAGTTTCTAAGTTATTAATGTTTTCATATGGATTTTTAACATTTTTATGTTTCTTTGGATTTTGAAGGATTTTTTAGTTTTTTATGGTATTAAGGTATTTTGAGTGTTTTTAAGGTTTTATGTAGTTTTTAGGGATTTATGGCTTTTTGGTGTTTAAGGATTTTCTTAGTTTTGGTTTGTTTGAAAGTTTTTGTTGCGTGTTTAAATGTTTTTTTAGCTTCAAAAGGTTTTTAGAGTTTTTAGTGGTTTTATTTTTTATGGGGTTTTAAGGTTTTAGGGTTTTTAGCACTTTTAGGTTTAAAGTTGTTTTAAGTGTTTTTAGGATTTTAATTTTTTCTTAGGGGGTTTCATGGGTTATTATGTATTTAAAATTTTTAGGATTTTTTTTTGTTTTTTAGGAATTTTTTTTGGTTTTTAGGGATTTTAATGGTTTTTTTGTATTTTAGGGTTTTTTGGGGTTTTTTGGGTTTTAGGGTTCTTTTGAATTTTAATTTTTTTTAATGCTTTTGGAATTATTTAATGTTTTTAGTTCTTTAAATGGTTTTTATAGCTATTAGTAGTTATTAGAGTTTTTATAGGTTTTTATGGTTTTTTATGGTTTTTAGGGATTTTATGTTTTTATGGGTTTTTAGGGGTTTTTATTGTTTTTAGGTTTTTAGGGATTTTACGTGTTTTACAGGTTTTTTGGGGTTTTATGTGTCGTAAGGATTTCAATTATTTTTTTGGGCTATTAGGTTTTTAATGTTTTTTTTACATTTTTAGGGATTATAGGGATTTTTAGTATTTTTATGGGTTTTTATGGATTTTATGGATTTTGAGGGTTTTAGGGTTTTAGGGTTATTTTGTGGTTTTAGTGATTTTGAATTTTTAGGTGTTTAGGGGGTTGATTTTATTTAGGTTTTTAATGTTTTTATATGGGTTTTTAGGGTTTTTATGATTTTTATGTTTTTATGTATTTTTTTGGAATTTTTCTGGTTTTAATGGTTTTTTGGATTATTTTAGATTTTTTTGGGTTTTTTATTTTTTGAGGTTTTTGAGGTACTATAAGGGTTTTTTGGTTTTTTGGGTTTTTTAAATTTTTATGTCATTTTAGGGATTTTTTAGACATTTTAATTTTTTTATATATTTTAGGAATTTTTAGGTTTTTATGGTTTTTTGGGTTTTGTGGTTTGTTTTTGTTCTCATGGATTTTTTTAGATTTTATGGTTTTTAATGATTTCAATACTTTTTAAAAAAATTATCGGATTAATGGGGTTTTAGAGTTTTTAGTGGGTTTTATTCATTATTAGGAGTTTTAAGGTTTTTAGGGGTTTTTAGTGTTTTTACCATTTCTATGTTTTTTTAAGTGGTTTTAATTTTTCCGATTATTAGGGATTCCTTTGGGTATTCAGGGTTTTTTAGAAAATTTTAGTTTACTTGGTTTTTTTAAGATTTCATAGGATTTTTATTGGGTTTTAAGTCTTCTAGGGATTTTTAGGGGTTTTGGGGGGTTTTCCGAATTTTAGTGTTTTTAGTGTTTTTTAGATTTTTAGCGTTATTAATATTTTTTTAGGATACAAGGTTTTCTATGGGGTTTAAGGGGTTTTTTACATATTTAGGGTTCTTTTAGGGCTTTTGAGGGTTTTATGGGATTTTTTAGGTTTTTAGTGTTTTTTTGTGGGTTTAAGAGTTTTTTTAATTATTTTAGGAGTTTTATGGTTTTACATGTCTTTAGGGTTTTAGAGTCTCTTAAGGGTTTTTAAAGTTTTTTATGTTTTGATGGGGTTTTTAGAGATTTTATGTTTTTATGATTTTCTTATGTTATTTTCTGGTATTTATCGGTTTTTATATTTGTAGGGATTTTAACATATTTTTAAGGATTTTTTTGGTTTATTATTTTTTTCGTGGTTTTTAGGGTTTTTAGGAGTTTTACTTTTTTTAGGGATTTTAAAAAAAATTAGGATTTTTATGGGGGTCTAGGGATTTTGAGGCTTTTGGGGTTTTGTTGGTTTTTTGGGTTCTAGGGTTTTTTTGTGTTTTTAGTGATTTAAGGTTTTTTATAGTCTTTTAACAATTTTAGGGCTCTAAAGGGATTTTACAGTTTGAGTGGTTTTATATTGTTTTTGTAGGTTTTAAGTGTTTTTATGATCTTTAAGGGTTTTAGTGTATTTAGGTTATTTTATGCATTTTTTGAGTTTTTAGATTTTTTTACGATTTTCTGTTTGGGAAAAATAAATATATATCGATGAATTTTTTATTTTTAGGTTTTTTTATTTTAAAGGGTTCTTAGGTTTGTATGGTTTTTTATACTTTTTAGGGATTTTTTTGTTTTTAAATATTGTTAGGGATTTTTAGGAATACTATGGATTTTTAAGATTTTATGTATTTTGATGGTTTTTATTGTTTTTAGGGTTTTTTTGCTTTTTAGGGGGATTAAGTGATTTTTGGTTTTAAGGGTTTCTTTGAGATTTTTCAAGGGTTTTAGGGGTTTTTATGTTTTGAGGGATTTTTAGAGATATTTTAGGATTTTTATTGTCTTTACGGATTTTAGGGGTTTTGAAAATTTTTTAGGATTTTAATTTTTTTTGTTTTTTAGTTTTTTTATGGTTTAAGTGTTTTTAAGGTATTATTATTTTTCTAAATTTTATGGGTTTAAAGAGTTTTTAGAGTTTTTTTGTGGTTTTTTTGGTTATTACGGTTTTTATTGATTTTAATGTTTTCATTGTCTTTTTAGGGGTTTTAAGTGTTTTGGTATTTTTTGTTTTTAGGGGTTTTATATGTTTTATGGGTTTTAAACGAGTCTTAATGTTTTTCAAGGTTTTTAGGGGTTCTTATGCTTTAATTAATTTTATGTCTTCTTTACGTTTTTATAGGTTTTAGTGCTATTAGGGATTTTGTGGGTTTTTAGGCTTTTAGTGTGTTTTGCATTTTTTAGTTTTTTATGGATTATATGTGTGTCAAGGTTTACATGGTTTTATTAGAGGTTTTCAGGTTTTTTTGTTTCTTATATTTTTAGGTATTTTATGGTATTTTTATGTTTTTATGGGTTTTAGGGATTTTGAGGGGTTTTATGGTTTTTTATGTTTTTTATATTTTATTTTGTTTTATAGTTTTTTAAAATTTTAGGGATTTTATGGTTTTTAGTGTCTTTAATAATTTTTTTGGGTTGAAAGGGTCTTTAGAGTTTTAATTGTTTTTAGGGTTTTCATGTGTTTTTACGGGTATTCATGTTTTTAGGGGTTTTAGGTTTTTTAGGGTTTCTAGAGTTTTTAGTAGTTTTATGTTTTGTAGGGGTTTTAAGTTTTTTAGGTTTTTTAGGTTTTCATAGGTTTTTCAGGGTTTTTATGGATTTTTACATTTTGAGGGATTTTTAGGATTTTTATGGATTTTGGGTTTTTTGATATTTTGCAGGTATAAGGGTTTTTGGGTAATTTTGGGTATTTATAATTTTTTTATTTTTAAGTGTCTTAAGTGTTATTAGGTTTTTAAAATTTAGTATGGGTTTTCAGGGTTTTTATTATTTTATATATTTCTAGGGATCTTTTGGGCTTCTTTTAAAATTTTATGATTTTTATATATTTTGAGTGTATTTAGGGTTTATATTGTTTTTTTAGGATATTAATTTTTAAGTTTTTAGGGTTTTATGGGGTTTATTGTTTTTAAATTATTTTAGGGGTTTAAAGGGTTTTTACAGTTTTTAGTGGTTTCTAGGTTTTTTTGGTTTTTGGATTCATCTAAGGGTTCTCAGGGTTTATATGATTTTTAGGGGTTCTTAGGGATTTTTCAGATCGTTTTTGGTTACTTACTATTTTTATTATTTTTAGGTTATTTAAGTCTTTTATGTGTTTTTGGGTTTTTAAGGTATTTATAAGGTCTTTCAGGGTTTTGGGTGGTTTTATTTTTTTAAATATTTTTAAGGGTTTCATAGAATTTTTATGGGTTTTAGAAAATCTATAAGGTTTTATGGGTTTTAGGGGTTTTTAGGTTTTTTAGATTTTCTTAGATTTTTTGTATTTTTAAGTGTTACTTAGTCATTACAGTTTTCTATGTGTTTTTCAGGGTTTTTATGGGTTTTAATTTTTTAATAATATTAAGGGATTTTATTGGATATTTTATAATTTTTTTTGTGTTTTTTGGATTTTGGGTGTTTTTAATGTTTTTTAGGGTTTAAATTTTTTATGGATTTTATGGTTGTATGGTTTTTGTTTATTTTTGTTAGTGTTTGAAAGGTTTTTTATAGTTTTTTAACATTTTTTGGGGTTTAAAGGGATTTTAGAGTTTTTAGTTATTCTCTGGATTTTTTTTTTGTTTTTAGTGTTTTTGAGGTTTTAGTATTCTTTATTATTGTTGAGGTTTTAGGGTTTTTTATTGTTTATATTTTTTTTAAGGTTTTTTAGGGTTTTAAGTATTTTTATGTTTTTATGGTCTTCATAGATATTTTTTGTGTTTTTTTTGGGTTTTATTCAATTTTAGAAATTTTTATAGTTTTTTGAATTTTTATAGTTTTTTATTTTAGGGATTTTCATGGGTTTTTTGTGCTTTTATGGGTTTTGGGGTTTTTATTATTTTTTAGATATTAGGGTTATTTTTTGAGTTTTTTAGTGTTTGTTGGTTTTTTGATGTTTTTAACAATTTTCATGATTTAAAGGGTTTTAGAGTTTTCAGTGGTTTTTATAGTTTTATTAGTTTTTAGGATTCTTGATGGGTATTAATGGTTTTTATGTTTTTAGAGTTTTCTATGTTGTTTTGGGTTTTTTAGTGCTTTTTTAGGTTTTAGGAGTTTTATGTGTTTTTTGGTTTTAAGGTTTTCTTGGGGTTTTTTGGGTTCTTAGGGGTTTTTATATTTTGAAGGATTTTAGGGCTTTTTTGGTATTTTTATTGATTTTATGGTTTTTATGAATTTTTTTGTGTTTAGGGTTTAATGTTTTTTAGGATTTTAGGATTTTATGTGTTTTAGGTTTGTTAAGTGTTTTTTTAGGTTTTAATTATTTTATATGGTTTTTAAGTGTTTTTTATGTTTTTAATGATTTTTAAAGATCATTTATGTTTTTTATGGTTTTTGGAATTTTGAGGTATTTTTAGGGTTTTTGGGTTTTTAGTGTTATTGTGGTTTTATTAATTTTTTTGGGTTTTTAAAAGTTTTTTGTGTTTTTAGTTTTTCTTAAGGGTTTTCTGAGTTTTTGGGTTTCTTCGTGTTTTATTTGGGATTTTTATTGGGTTTTTATGAATTTTATTGTGTATTAAATTTTTTTAAGGATTTTAAGATTTTATATGGTTTTTGGGTTTTTTTGTTTTTTTTGTTTTTTATGGTTTAATTATTTTTTAGGGTTTTAGAGGATTTATAGTGTTTTTGAACATTTTATGTATTTAAAAGAGTTTTTCTATTTTTTCCTATTTTATTTGGGTTAATTGGTTTTTAGGGATTCGGGATTGTTTATGGATTCTATGATTTTGTTTGAGTTTTTATGCTTACAAACAATTTATTAGGGTTTTGAGGGTTTTTTTAGTTTTTAAACCTTTTTAGTAAACTAAAGGGAATATAGAGTTTTGATTAGGATTTTAATAAGTTTTTAAGGACTTTAGTGATCTTTATGGTTTTTATGGTCTTTAAGGTTTTAGGATATTTTAGATTTTTTCATCAATTTTTTGGTTTTTTAAGGGTTTCTAGTGTTTTTAGGTTTTAAATATTTTCTTAGGATTTTCTGTTTTTTAAATTTATTGGGATTTTTTATACTTCTTTAGTATTCTTATGGTTTGGTTTGGTTTTTTGCGATTTTGAGGGGTATTAGTGGGTTTTAGGGTTTTTAGTGGTTTCTAGGGTTTTTAGCATTTTTCATGTTTTAGTGGTTTTAGGTGTTTTTTGGTTATAAAGGTTTTCTTATGGGTTTTTTTTGGTTTTAGGGGGTTTTCATTCTCAGTGATTTTATGGGTTTTTATGTTTTTATGGTTTTTAGGGTTTGTAGGGATTTTGAGGGTTTTGAGGGGTTTTTGGGTATTTATGGTTTTCTTGGGGTTCTAGGGTTTTTTCTGAGATTTTAGTGATTTATGGGTTTTTAAATTTTTTAACATTTTTAGGGGTATAATGGGTTCTTATAATTTTTAATTCTTTTATAGGGTTTGTATGGGGTTTTAGAGTTTTTTTGGGTTTTTAGGGTTCTTTAAGGGTATTAGGGTATTTTTGATTTTTTAGCATTGTCTGGTATTTTTTATAAAGATGAAAAAGAGGCATATCATAGGAATTTCCATTCTTAGGTTTTTTATAGATTAAATTATTTTTTGGTTTTTAGGGTTTTCTTAGGGGGTTTTATGGTTTTTATGGATTTTATATTTTGTGCATTTTTCGTGTTTTTTTTTATTTTTATCATTTTAGGAATTTGAGGGATTTGGAAGGTTTTAGGGTTTTTTAGGGTTATAAGGGTTTTGTGGGGTTTTAGTGTTTTTTTATATTTTTAGGGTTTTAAAGTGTTTTTCATTTTTATTCTTTTCTTTCATATTTTTATTGTGTTTAGAGTTTTTCATGTTTCTATGGATTTTTATTGATTTTTTAGAATTTTAGGGTTTATTGCGGCTTTTGGAATTTTGAGGGATTCTAGGGTTTTTTATATTTAAATATTTTTTTAACATTTTTAGGGGTTTATGAGTTTTTTGAGATTTTAGTGGGTTTTTATAATTTTTATGGGCTTTTAGGTTTTTAGATGTTTTATGGATTTGAGGGGGTTTTATGGTTTTAGGGTATTTTTTTTTGTTTTTTAGTGTTTTTAGAATTTGTAGAGTTTTTTATTGTTTAGGGTTTTTTATGATTTATGGATTTTAGGGATTATTGGGTATTTTTCTTAGTTTAAGTGTTTTTAGGGATTTTTATGGTGTTTAGAGATTTTATTTTGTTTTTAGCATATTGATGGTTTTGGGGGGTTTTATGTGTTATCATGTTTTTAAGGTTTTATTTTGGATTCTCTGGGTTTTTAGTTTTTTTTTATATTTTTAGAGTTTTTAAGTATTTTTAGTAATTTTTTATTTTTTTAGTATTTGAAGGTATCTTGAGGGTTTTAGGGTTTTTATGGTTTTTAAGGTTTTTATGGTTTCTTTTGCTTGAGGATTTTTTGAGTTTTTAGGGTTATTATGGTTTTTATATTTTTTTAACAATTTTAGGGGGTTTAAATATTTTTTAGTGTTTTTATGGAGTTATATGGTTTTTATGGGGTTTTAGGGTTTTTATGGTTTTGAGGGGTTTATGGTTTTTAGTGTTTGATAGGGTTTTTGGTTTTAATCAATTTTATGGTTTTTAGGGGTTTTGAGGGTTGTTTGGATTATAAGGGTTTCTTCGGGTTTTTTATGATTTTTTGGGATTTTAATGTTTTTAGAGATTTTTAAGGGCTTTTTATGATTTTTTATGGGTTTTATGGGTTTTTAGGGTTTTTAGATATTTTGAAGGTTTTATGATTTTTTTATGGTTTTTCATATTTTTAGATTTTTAGGGGTTTTAATTGTTTTAGGTTTTTACGGTTTTCTTAGGGGTTATCATGTCTTTATGGTTTTATATGTTTTTAGGTGTTTTTTGGTATTTTTAAGGTATTTTATGGTTTTTATGGATTTTGGGTGTTTTGAGGGATTTTCTAGGTTTTAGGGTTTTTATTTATATTTCTTGATTTTTTTTTGGGGGGGGGGGGGGGGTTTAGTATTTTATTCTATTTAATGTTTTTATAGTTTTTAAATTTTTATAGTGTTTTTTTAGGTTTCTAGGTATTTAGGGAGTCTTATGGTTTCTAGGGGTTTCTAAAGTTTTTAGCGGTTATTCGTGTGTTTAGGATTTTTTTGTTTTTAGTGCTTTTAGAGTTATTAGGGTTTCTAGGGGTCTTTTTTGTTCTTAGTTATTTATTTTTTTCTTAAGGATTTTTTTCTCCATTAAATTTTTATAGATTTGTAAGATTTTTTAGGATTTTGGAGGCATTTTGGGATTTTATGGAATTTAAGGTTTTTTGGGATTTTTTTGGATTTAGGGGTTTTTTGTACTTTTATATGTTTTATGTTTTTAGGGGTTTAAGAGTTTTTAGGTTTTAATGTTTTCCTATGGTTTTTATGGTTCTTAGGGTTTTCTTTGTTTTTAGTGATTTTTATGGATTTTTAATATATTTTTTCGTTTCTAGGGATTTTGAGGGGTTTTACGGTATTTATTATTTTTATGAGTTTTATAATTTTTATGGTTTTATAGAGTTATTGGGGTTTTAATGGTTTTTTATAAATTTTAATGACTTTATGAGTATAACGGGTTTCAATATTTTTTAGAGTTTTTAAGGTTATTAATGGTTTTAGGAGTTTTTATGGTTTTTATGTTTTCTGATGGTTTTGGGGTATATTTTGGAGTTTTTAGGGTTTTTAGGGATTTTAGTGTTTGTAGGTATTTTAGGTGATTTTTTTATGTTTTATTTTTTTCTTTGGGGTTTTCCTATTTTTAGGGTTTTCTAAATTTTTTTGGGATTTTTATGGGTTTTTAAGATCATTGTGGGTTTTTCAGGTTTTAGGTATTTTTTAGTTTTTAAAGGTTTTTAGGATTTTTAGTGTTTTTATCATTTTTTACCTTATTTAGGGGTTTATGTGTTTTTTATATTTTTAAGGCTTTCATAGAGGATTTCATGATTTTTAGGGGTTTTATGTTTTTAGTGATTTTTTGGGATTTTTTAGGGTTCTTAAATTTTTATGATATTTAGGGGTTTTGAGGCTCTTGGGGGTTATTTTAGGAATTTTAGGGTTTTTTTTGGTTTTTTGGGGGTTTAGAGGTTTTTAGAATATTTTAACATTTTTATGTGTTTGAAGGGTTTTTAGAGTTTTTAGTGCGGATTAATTATATTTATAGGTTTTTTTGATTTTTTAAGGTTTTATGAGTTATTATGGATTTTAGTAGTTTTTAGGTCTTTATAGGGTTTATAGAATTTCTAATAGTGTTTTTAGGGGTTTTAAGTGTTTTTAGGTTTTTATGATTTTCTTAGGGGATCTCACAGTTTTTGGGGTTTGTACTTATTTAGGGATTTTTCAGGCATGTTTTGGATTTTTATGGGGTTTTAAGATATACAGTGATTTTTAGGGTGTTTAGGGTTTTGTAGGATGTTTCAACATTTTATGGTTTTTAACATTATTAGGTTTTTAGGGGAATTATGTGTTTTTAGGTTTTTATTTTTTTATGGTTTCCTTATGGTTTTTTAGTTTTTAGGGTTTTTTACGCTTATAGGAATTTTAGGGATTTATTAAGATTTTTAGGGTTTTTAGTGTTATTAGGGGTTTTGTGGGTTCTTAAGGATTTTTGGATTCTATATGTTTTTTAATGTTCTTTAGGATTTTTAAGGTTTTTAGAGTTTTTTAATGTTTGTTATGGTTTAAAGGGTTTATATAATTTTTAGTGGTTTTAGGATTTTCATAGGAAATTAGGTTTTATGGTTTTTATGGTTTTATGGATTTCTACTGTTTTTAGTGTCCTTTTAGGGTTTTTAATAATTTTAGTGGTTTTAGGGGTTTAACATGTTATAGGTTTCTAATGTTTTCTTATTGATTTTCTAGTTTTTTATGGGATTTTATGTTTTAGTGAATTTTAGAAATTTTTTGATTATTTATGTTTTTAAGGTTTTTTGATTTTAAAGATGTTTAGGGTTTTAGTGGTTTAAGGTTCTTATCTTTTTTTAGGGTTTTAGGGTTTTTTTTATTTTTATGGTGTTCATCGAGGTTTTATGTTTTTTAGGGTTTCTCATGTTTTTAAGGATTTTATTGGATTTTTTAGGATTTATAAGGTTTTTTGGGTATTTTATTAATTTTGAGTGTCTATAGGGTTCTTTATTATTTTTTTGGTTTTTTTGTTTTTTTTTTGGTTTCTCTGGGTTTTTTTGAGTTTTTTGGTTTTTATGTTTTTTAGTTTTTTTAACATTTTTAAGGGTTTAATGGGTTTTTAGAGATTTTAGTAGTTTAAGGTTTTTATGGATTTTAGGGTTTTTTGACGTTTTAGTGGTTTTAGGGTATTTCTAGGGTTGATAGCATTGTTTTGGTTTAGAGATTTAAGTGTTTTTATTTTTTTATTTTTTCTTATGATTTTTCAATTTTTCGGTGTTATTTACATTTTTTGGGATTTTAGATTTTTTAGTGTTTTTTGGGTTTTTGAGTTCTTAGGGTTTTGAGGGTTTCTAGGGATTTTTAAGGTTTTCGCATTTTTAGGTTTTTATGGGATTTTGGTTTTTTTTTTGTTTTTTATAGTTTTCTTAGTGGTTTTCAAGGTTTTTAGGTGTTTTTATTTATTTAGGTATTTTTTTTATTTTGTAGTATTTTTGTTGTTTTTAGGGGTTTTAGTATTTTTAAGGGTTCTTAGGGGCTTTTAGGGTTTTTATCATTTTTATGTTTTTAAGGGTTTTAAATGTTTTTTTAGTTTTTTATGATTTTTTTAGGGTTTTTTTCTTTTTAGAGGTTTTTTTACAGTTTTAGGGATTTTTAGGCTTTTTAGCATTCTTATGGTTTTTAGGGTTTTTAGGGATTTTGATGGTTTTTAAGGGTTTTATAGTATTGGGGGGGGGGTTAGTTTTTTTTAATGGTTTAATGATTTTCACAACTCTAAATGTTTTTAGGGGTTTAGAGTTTTAGTGGGTTTGTAGGGGTTTTATGGGTTTTAGGCCTTCTTTAATGGTTTTGGGGTTTTTATGGTTTTTAGGGGCAAGGAAGGAATCGGTCAGGCTATTCCTGACCCTCCAACATTTATTAGAAAAAAAGACACAACATGAAAGGGAGGTGCATGGTCAATCAACCCACACCCAAAAACCGTGGACACCCCCACGAAACCCAAAAGTCCCCAAAAAACCCAAAAGACCCACCAAACCAAACAGAGTATAAAATCAGAGTCATCTCCATCCGCATCTCCCAGCCAATCAGCAACCAGCATCCCACAACACCATTCTCAGCATCTTTCACTTCCTTACCAAGAATATCCACTGGTAGTAACACATAACCACCCGCGCCAACAACATGAAGATCACATTCATCACATTGCATCCATTTAGCAACCATTACCATCATCTAGACTCCCTCAGCACAGTTCGCACCATCCATCGCCTCCTTGCCATTCAGATCCCTCTCCATCATCATATAACTACCAACAAAAAAATCATCAGCATCGCCTTCGACATATCCTAGCCAAATAACACCCATTACCCAACAACTTAGATTCGAGTAACCACCACCTCCTAACCAGTCAGTTTATGACCTTTCATACCTAATAGCACAACCATATGCACAGGACCACTAGCACCTATGCCTAGAGCCAATCCACAGCACCAAAAACACCTTTTTCAGACCCATAACCATATATCCCTTCTGATGACCCTTTTAATGGCTGGATAGCTTCCTGTTCCACTCAACATACCCAACATCCAGTACCTGCAACAACTCACATCCAAACCATCCATACCTTAGGAAATCATAGTCTAGTATAGCATCGACAAAACAAAACATAACCAGACTTTCATCAACAACATAATGAAAAGATGAAACCAAGGAAGTTGAAAAATGGACCTGCATTTTCTGCGCAAAATTATGCCAAAAAAACATGAAATCCCACACCAGAGAACTAATCACGATGCCACCAATCCTGCATAACTCCCTCTGCATACTCTGAATCAACTTCTAGAACTAGTCACACCCACCACCGAGACTGTCGTACTGCCAGAAAGAGAACCCAACACATCCCATCAACCTGCTGCACAAGCAACCATCATTCAACAACCCAATCCAGCAAAAAGACTAGTAATCTTTGGTTCCACTCCAAACACATGAAAAATTCAGAGAGAAATTATGGAAAAAAGAGGCAAAATGACTAGGTCCAGCTCCATGCAAAGCTTCCCAAAGCCCAGAGGAGATCCATGAAGCCGCGGAAGTCACAGCGCCCTATTCCAAGGAGTCGTAGCTGAGACAAAGGGAGAAACCAAAAATAACAGATCTTTCTCAATCCTCCATTGAACCGCAACATCGTGTGAAGGAAAGTATAGATCCATCCAATGCCTCTAAATATCTGCAACACCACACGTCGGGAGGTCTAGATCTGCCCCAACGTTCTGAGAAACTTCAAACATGCACATCATAAAGTCCAGATCCAACCATATCCTCCATGGATCTGAAGCGCCACAGAGAGGAAATACCATATCCAACCCACCCAAAAAATATCTACAATGCCGCAAACCAGAAAGTCTAGATCTGACCAACTCGACCTTATAAGAAGCCTTCTTCTAAAGCTGCCAACTGAGAAGATCTTTGAAGTTACCATAAAGCAAGAGAAACCACACATCGAGAGGAGGGAGCAGCAGCGCAGAGCAATCTGACACCTGAGAATCCACTGCTGTGTCGAAGAGGCACCACGCAAGGAATGATGGACTCCATAGGAGAACCCAATCCTTAGAGAATCTAGGAGAATTGGGCACCATCTCCCATGATTTGTAGGGTTTTTTAGGATTTTATGGTCTTTTTTGGGGGGTTTAGAATTTTTTAGTTTTTTAGGGGTTTTAATATTTTTATATTTTTTGGGTTTATTATGGTTTTTGAGTGTTTCATGGGTTTTTATGCTTTTATAGATTTTTAGTGATTTCTTAGAAATTTTATGGTATTTTTGGTTTTTGGTGATTTTTTGCGTATTAGGATTTGTATGGTTTTAGTGGTTCAGTGCTCTTTACATTATTAAGGATTTCTAGTATTTTTGATTATATGGTTTTATTAGGGGTTTTCTGATTTTTGAATGTTTTTTATACTTTTATGGATTTCTTTGGACTTTTATAGTTTTTGGGGTATTTAGAGATTTTGAGGGGTTTTAAGGTTTTTTAGGGTTTTTAGGATTTTTATCGTTCTGGGGCATTTTTAGGGTTTTTTTTATTTTTTGGGGGTCTTGAAGGCTTTTAATATTTTTAAGGATTTTAGGGGTTTAAATATTTTTTAGAGTATTTAGTGGTTTTTTGGGATTATATGGGGTTTTAGGGTTTCTTAAGGGTTTTAGGGGTTTTATGGTTATTATGAAATTTTGGGATTTTCGGTGTTTTAAATGTTTTTAGGTTTTTAAATCATTCTTATGGTTTTTAGGTTTTTTAGAATATTTTGGAATTTTTAGGGGTTTAGGGTTTTTAGAGTTATAGGGTTTTTTGGGATTTTAGGGGTTTTTATGCTTTTAAAGGGTTTCAATATTTTTATGATTTTATAGTTTTCTTAGGGTTTTAGGGTTTTTATGTTTATTGGTATTTTATATCTTTTTCTAGTCTTTGATGGTTTTTAAAGATTTTAGTGATTTTGATATGTTTTAGGGGTTTTTTTGGGTTTTTTTGGTCTTTAGGGTTTTAAACATTTTTTGGTTTCATAGTCGTTTTGGGTGTTTTGGGTTTTATGGTTATCTATGGGGTTTTTTGTTCTTTATTGAGTTGTTAATTTTTTTTGGATTCTTCGGTATTTTTTATGATTTTTATCAATTTTTATGGCTTTTTGAATTTCGATTGTTTTTAGTGTTCTATGATTTTGTATGTTTTTTTTTGAGTTTTGAGCTTTTTAGGTGGTTTATGGGTTTCTTACGGTTTTTAGGGTCTCTAAGGGGTGATTTGGATTTTAGGTATTTTTATAGATTTTTTATAATTTTTATGTTTTTTTAGTGGTGTAAGGATTTTAAGGATTTTTGGGGTTTTTAGGTGTTTTAGAAATTTTATATGATTTTTTGGGGGTTTAAGTGTTTTTTGTAATTTTAAGTTTTCATTGAGGTTTTCATGGTTATTATAATTTTTTTGATTTTTTTTAGGGATTTTTATGACTTCTATGGTTTTAGGGTCTTTAGATATTTTAATGGATTTAGGTTTTTTTTGGTTTCATAGTTTTTAAGAGTTTTTCAACATTATTAGGGCTATAATTTTTTATAGTGTTTTTAGTTGTTTTTTTGGGTTTTTTAGGTTTTTTATTTTTTTTCGTTTTTATGATATTTTTATGATTTTAGGGTTTTTATCATTTTTTAGGTTTTTAGGTTTTTAAATTTTTTTTATATTTTTAATGTTTTCTAGGGATTTTGAGGGGTTTTATGTTTTTTATATGTTTTATATGTATTTCTATGTCTTTATTAAAATTTTTATGGTTTTTTATTTCTTTAGGTTTTTTGGGGTTTTAAGTTCTTTTAGGTATTAAGGCTCGCTTAGAATTTTTTTATTGTTTTAGTTCTCTTTGCATTTTTTAGGATTTTTTAGAATTTTTATAGTTTATATGGGTTTAGGGATTTAGTGGTTTTAGGTTTATTTTGGGGTATTATGGTTTTTATGGTTTATTGGGGGTTTCAGGGGTTTTGTTAGTTTTTAGGGTTTTAATGGTTGTTTAGAGTTTGTTAACTATTTTAGGAGTTTAAAAGGGCTTTATAGTTTTTATTTAGGGTTTCTATTGTTTTATAGGGTTTTAGGTCTTTTAGGTTTTTTGGGTATTTATTGTTTTCTAAAATTTTAGGGGTTTTAAATAATTTTATGTTTTATGGTTTTCTAAGTATTTTTTATGGATTTTATTTTTTTTGGTTTTTTGTTTCATTTTAAGTATTTTTATGATTTTTAGTGTTTTGGGGATTTTATGGATTTTTAGGGTTTTTTGAGTTTTTATGTTTTTAGGGGTTTTAAGTATTCTTAGGTTTTTAAGGTTTTCTTATGGTGTTTCATGGGTTTTAGGATTTTTTACACTATGGTATTTTTAGAGATTTAATAATATTTGTTATGGTTTTTGAGGGTTTTTAGAGATTTTAATGGTTTTAGGGTTTTAGGTTTTTTTAAGGTTTATAACATTGTTCGATTTTTAGGGGATTAAAATATTTTGAGGTTTTCCTAGGTTTTTTTGTTTTTAGGGTTTTTATAAATTTAGGTATTTTTAGGGTCTTTATTATTTTTATGGTTTTTAGGGTTTTAAAGGATTTTATGGGATTTTAGGGTTTTTGGGTTTTTATGAGTTTTCTGGGTTTTGAGGGTAATCTATCTCTTTTGGGGTTTTATGGTTCTTTTGATTTTTTAACATTTTTAGGGGTTCAAAAGGTATTTATAGTTATTATTGGTTTTTACGTTTTTTATGGGTTTTTATGTTTTAGTGTATTTTTTGATTGCTATGGGATTTAAGGATTTTTAGGGGTTTTAGAATTTTTTATGTCTTTATGGGTTTCAAGTGTTTGTAGGTTTTAAAAATTTTGTATGATTTTTTTTATTTTTAGCGTTTTTTGTTTTTATCTGGACTTGGATCTTTTTAGGATATTTATTATTTTAATGGCTATTATATATTTTGAGGGTTTTTAGGGGTTTTAGGTTTTTAGGGGGTTTTAGGATTTTTTGTTTTTTTTAGGAATTTTGGGCTTTTAAGTGTTTCAGGGATTTGAGTTTTTTCATAAGGATTTCATGTTTTTAGGGATTTTTACATTTTTTGTGGGATTTTCTTGGATTCTTATGGTCTTTTGGGGTTTTAGGGATTTTAATGATTTTTATGGGATTTCATCTTTTTTTAAGTTTTTAAGGTTTTAATTGTTTTTTGGTTTTTATGGTTTTCTTGTGGATTTTTAGGGGTTTAACTTTTTTTTATTTTTTTTACATTTTTTGGATTTTTATGATTTTTTGGGTGTTTGGGGTTTTAGTGATTTTGGGGTTTTAGGGTTTTAGGGTTTTTAGCATTTCTTATAGTTTTAGGGATTTGACATGTTTTTGTGTTTTTAAGGTTTTCATAGTGTTCTATTTACATTTTTATGGAATTTTAGGGATTTTATAAGATTTTTATTTGTCTTTCGGGTTTTTATGGATTTTAATCTCTTTTAGGGATTTTAGGGGTTTTATGGTTTTTCGGGGATTTTAGGGATTTTTTTTGAGTTTTTAGGTTTTTATGGCTTTTTAGAGTTTGTAGGGTTTTAGGTGATAAAAGGGTTTTTATAGTTTTTAGTTGTTTTATAGTTTTTAAGTGTTTTTAGGGGTTTTATGTTTATAGGGTTTTTGTGGTATATAGGGTTTTTTGGATTTTGTGGTCTTTTAGTGTTTTAGGGGTTTTTCTTTTTTAACCATTTAGGGGTTTTATGTTTTTTAGTTTTTAAGGGTTTCTTATTGTTTTTAGGGTTATTTATGTTTTTATAGATTTTAGGGATTTTAGGGTTTTTATTGATATTTATACTTTTAAATATTTTCACAGTTTTTAGGGTTTTTAGGGTTTTTATCATTTTTATGTTTTATGGGTTTTATGTGTTTCTAGGTTTTTAAGGATTTATTTGGGGGTTTTAGGGTTTTTAGGGTATTTTTAGATTTTATGGGGTTTCAGGTGTTTAGGGATTTTGGGGGTTTTAGCATTTTTATGGTTTTTATCATTTTTTAGTTTTTCTAGGGGTGTTAATTGTTATTATATTTTTCTTATAGTTTTTCAAGGTTTTTATGGTTTTAATTTTTTTACGGTTATTTTTAGTTTTTAACAGTTTTGGGGATTAAAGGGGTTTTAGAGTTACTAGTGGGTTTTAAGTGGGTTTATGAGATTTAGAGTTTTTATGGTTTTTAGTGGTTTTTAGGGATTTTGGTTGTTTAGCGTATTTTTTGGGGGTTTAGGGTTTTTAATATTATTTAGGTTTTTTGGGGTTTTATGTTTTTTTAAGATTTTAGGGGTTTTAATGGTTTTAAGAGGTATTTACGTTTTAAGAGAATTTTAGGGGTTTTTTGGTTTTTCCTAGATTTTTGGTTTTTTAGGGTTTTGAGGTTATTTATGGATTTTTATGTTATTTGGGTTTTAAGGGTTTTAGCATTTTTTATTTTTTAGGGGTTTTATGTGTTTTAGAATTTTTTTTTCATAAGATTTTTTTAAGGTTTAATGTTTTTTACATTATTATTTATTCTTTTTGATTTTTTTGATATTTATTTTTAGTGTTTATGGATTTTGAGAGTTTTTAGGTTTTTAACATTTTTTAGGTTTTTAGAGTTTTTATGTGTTAATATGTTTTTATGTTTTTTATTTGTATTCTCATGGAGTTTTGGGTTTTCTGCGTGTTAGGTATTTTTAGGGATTGTTTAATATTTTTAGGGTTTCAATTGTTTATCGGGATTTTGTGGGTTTTTAGGAATTTTATCTATTTTAATGTTTTTTATATTTTAAAGGTTTCTTGGGTTCTAAAAGGTTTTGAGAGTTTTTAGTGGTTTTAGGTTTTTTTATGGATATTAGTGTTTTTTTGGTTTTAGTGTATTTAGGGTTTTGGGTTTTTTGGCATTTTTTAGGTTTTTAGGGGTTTTAAGTGCTTTTAGATTTTTATCGTTTTCTAATGGGGTTTGAGGTTTTTTAGGGGTTTTTAATTTTGTAAGGTTTTTAGGTATTTTTAAATATTTTTAGGTGTTTTTATGGATTTTGTGGGTTTTAAGGGGATTTTAGGGATTCAGGTTTTTTAAATTTTTTTTGGGTTTTTTGGGTTTTTGGTTTTTTTAGGTTTTAAGGTATTCCTAGGCTTTTCTTGGATTTTTATATTTTTTACATTTTATGGGGTTTTAGGGATTTTTAGGAGCATTATTCTATTTTAGGGTTGTCCAAAATTTTGAGGGTTTTAGGGGGGTTTTAAATTTTTTTGTTCTTTTTAATGTTTTTGGGGTTTTGAAGTTTTTTTATTTTTAAGTGTTTTTTGGGTCTTTTATATTTTCTTAACATTTTTTTAGATTTAAATGATTTTTAGAGTTTTTCGTGGTTTTAATAATTTTTTCGCATTTAGGGTTTTAAATTTTTTTAGGGCGAAAGAGGTTCGAGTGACAGGCTATTCCAGACACTCCCCAAATTTTAATTATAGGAAAAGACACCGCAGACACAGCAAACAGACAAGGGGAGGGGCGGGGTCAATTGACCCGCGCCCAAAAAACCCCAGACACACCCCAAAAAAGAAAAAAAGGAAATAAGAAAGAGAAAATAAAAGGTACAAGACCACAACTCTGTCAACCTCACCCCCAAAATCAGAGAACGAAGTAGGTCCATAAGGGTCCCCATCTGCGCCATATCCAGAGGATGCATCTGTGTCTGCTGATTCCCATTCTGATGATTCATATTGTTTGAGAAAAGACTCGTAGTAATCCCTTAACCTTTGCTTCTCCTCAGCTTGCATCACCTTCGATGTCTTCTTGGGGCTCTTATATGAGGCTCTAGTAGACACGGTCCTTGGAAGGTTTGAATAGTCATTCCTTGGCTTTTTCTGAGGAGTCGAAGATTTATTCTCTTTCCCATGACTCATGGAAATTTCTAACAACGCTTTATCCCTATTGATCCAGGCCATTTTGTATGAAATCCTACTATTATCATCCCTGAAAAAAGAATCCTGCTCCGGAATATTAGGGTTATTCTGATTTAAAGTGCATACTATGGTCTCACAGGCCTTATCTTCCATTGCCTCTCCAGGAAAGTGTGCATAAGAAGAATCTATAGCAATGGGAACCAAGTGTCCATCTTCTACAAGAGTATCATCATGCAAGTCAGAGAATGCCAAGGCCGCCCCTTCAATAATATCCTTCTTGCAGGAAAACTGCTTGGCACACGTGACAGTAAGCCTAACGAAATCATCCACCACAACACCGTCATCACGCACAACAACATCATCCTCAGAGGCAACACCCACATAGCCATGGAAAACAATCTGTCCAGATTTCTCATCATTGGAAACCTCAAGCTTCACTGGCTGTGTATCACCAAACCCCCCACTAGCCAATACATTAATTTGAAAGGTGGAATCATTACTGTCCACATGCACCACCATGGTATCCCCAACACCCCCATCCTGTAGAATTCTGTCACGGCCTATAGACAGTATGATCCTCTTACTGCATCCAGGTCCCAGGCTATTACCCACCATTGTGTGGGTATCCTCTTCAGTTGGTGCCGAGGGCCCATGTTCAATGGCCACCGCAGACACTACCAACAGAGGAATCTGCTCATGGTCCTCTTTCCCACCATCCTCAACCTTGTCTCGAGACCCCAAAATGGAAAACCAGTTAACCAATGAAATAGAAGAATCAACCCGAGGCATCCTGTCATTTTGAGGTATAGGAAACCCATATCGATTGCTTGTATCAGCCCTCACCACTCCCAAATGGGCCTTAGTGCCTGCTGCCACATTCCCACCACTATATAGGTCCTTCTCCAGGCCTTTCTCTCCATCAGCAACACCTAGTTTTCTAGCACCCACCTCTTCCAAATCATGATAGCCTTCATCAACAGATGTCTGCAGAACCTGTTATGGGTATTTCAACATACCCACCGCATTGTACACCAAATCCTCTCTTATTAGGGGTTTTGGGTTTTTATTAGAATTTATTAGGGTTTTTTAGCATTTTTATGGTTTTTATGTAATTGTTTTTTCATTTTTTTAGTTTTTTTCTAGTTTTGTTAGGTTTTTTTAAGGGGTTTTAGGGTTATTTAAATTTTTAGCATTTTTTGAGATCTTTATGATTTTTAGGGAATTGTTATGGTTTTTTTTGTATTTGGCGTCTTTTTTGTGTTTTTATGGGTTTTAGAGTTTTACAGTTTTTAGTGTTTTTTAGGTTTTTAGTGTTATTAAGTGTTCTTAGGATTTTATGGTTTTTTAGGATTTTTAGGTACTTTAGAGTTTATATGTTTTTAGATATTTTTTATGGATTTGTTAGGATTTTATATATATTTTTTGTGTTTTAGAGATTTTGAGTGGTTTTAGGGTTATTTATAATTTTAAGGGTTTTATGGTTTTTGGGGAATTTTAAGGGTTTTTTTATTTATTAGTTTTTTTATGTTTTTTATGTTTTTATGTTTTTAACGTTTTTAGGAGATTAAATTGTTTTTATAGTTTTTAGTGGTTTTTTTTTGTTTTTATCGGTTTTTATTTTGTAAGATTTTTATGTGTTTCATTTTTTATGGTTTTCAAGTGTTTTAATGTTTTAAGTGATTTTAGAGATTTTTAATGTTTTTAGGGTTTTTATTTTTTAGTGATATTTACATGTTTATTAATATTTTTATGGTTTTCTATAGTTTTTAGGGGTTTTAGGGTATTTTGTTTTTAGGATTTTTATGGTTTTTAACTCTTTTAGGATTTTTTTGGGGGTTTAATTGTTTTAGAGTTTTTTATAGTTTTCTGATGTATTTTCAATGTTTTTAGAGTTTTTATTGGTTATTTTGGGTTTTTACTGTCTTCTTTGAGTTTCTACAGATTAAATATTTTAGCATTTTTTAACGATTTAGATGTTTAGATGGTTTTTAAATTTTATAGTGGATTTTTATAATATTTTTTTATTAGGTTTTTTTGTTTTTTAATGGTTTTTAGGGATTTTTTATGTTTTTAGAAGTTTTTAGGGGTTTAGGGTCTTTTAGGGGTTTTGTGGTTTTTTATAATATTTATAGGTTTAAATTGGTTTTAGGTTCTTAAGATTTTCCTATTTTTTCCTAGGATTTTACGGTTTTTTACATTTCAATGGATTTTTGAAATTTGTATGGTTGTTAGGGTATTTCGTGATTTTGGGGGTTTTTAGGTTTTTTTTTTGGTTTTTTAGTGTTTTTTAGTGTTTTTTTTGTTTTTATGTACCTAAGCTTTTTTGAGGGATTTTAGTGTATTTTAAATTTTTATGGGTTTTAAGATATTTTTTCATCAATTTTAGGGTTTTTGGGGATTTTGATGGTTTTTAATATTTTTAGGGTCTTCGGGATTTTGACAGTTTTTGTTGGGTTTTTTTGAGTTTTTAATATTTTTATGTTTTTTAGTGTTTTTAATGTTTTTTGGGGTTTAACTGGTTTTTATAGTTTTTAGTGAGTTTTTAGGGTTTTATGGGTTTTTATGGTTTTTAAGGTTCTCTGAGGTTTCTATGGTTTTTTATTTTTTTGGTTTTTTTAGGGTTTTAAACTTTTTTTTAAATTTTTAGGGGTTTTAAATGTTTTTAGGTTTTGAAGGTTTTATTAGGGTTTTATGGGTTTTTATGGTTTTTTAATTTTTAACAATTATGGGTATTTTTTATTATTTTTAGGGATTTTAAATATTTTTTTTTGAATTTTATATTTTTTCATGTTTTTGGGAATTTTTTGGGGTTTTTGGGGTTTTTTAGATTTTTTTATGTTTTTAAGGGTTTTGAATTTTTAAAATTTTTTAGGGGTTTAAATGGTTTTTATAGTTTCTAGTGGTTTTCGGGTTTTTATTGGTTTTAACAGTTTTTATTGTTTTACTATGTTTTATAGTTTTTTTGGTTTGTAGGGTATTTTTACTGTTTTTGGGGTGTATGATTTTTTTTGTTATAGGTTATTTAAGATTATTTTTTATTTTTTCCTTAGTTTTTTGATGTTATTACAATTTTTTACCTTTTTAGTGATTTTTATGGATTTTTTAGGATTTTTATGATTTTTAGGGGTTTTGGGTTTGTTGGGGTTTTTTGGTTTTTTGTGGTCTCATAGGGTTTTGATCATATTTAGGGTTTTGGAGTATTTTCTGTTTTTAGATATTTAGTTTTTCATTAAGGATTTCATGGTTTTTTGTTTTTTATATTTTTAGGGATTTTTAGTCATATTTTATGATTTTTATGTTTTTAGGGATTTTAGGGATTTGTAGGCTTTTAGGGGTTTTAGGGTTTTAATAGTTTTTAGAGATTTTTTCAGTATTATAGGGGTTTTAAGGTTTCTTCTAGTTTTTAATATTTTTAAGAATTTAAATGGTTCTTATAGTTTTTAGTGGTTTTTTGAGATTTACATTTTCTTGGTTTTTTACAATTTTTTGGGGGTGTTATTTTTTTAGGAGATTTAATCTCTTTTAGGGTTTTTTAATTTTTTAGTTTTTTGGGGGGTTTTAGTGTTTTTAATTTTTTTAATTTTTCTTATAGGTTTTTATGGTTTTTATGGGTTTTTAAGTTTTAGGTATTTTTAGGTATTTTTAGGATTTCCATTGGTTTTGGAGGAATTTGAGTGGTTTTTTGGTTTTTTGGGTGTTTATTGTTTTTAAGGTCTATAGAGTTTTTTAGTATTTTAGGGTTATTAAGTATTTTTATGTTTCTATAGTTTTCAGAGGGGTTTTCATGTTTTTATGGGATTTTAAATTTTTAGGATATTTTTTGGATTTTTTTGGAATTTATGGTTTTTAGGGTTTTTAGGGATTCGGGGGGTTTTTAGGGTTTTGTAGGGGATTTAGGTTTTTTTAATTTTTGGGGTTTTAAATTTTTTTAGAGTTTTTTGTGTCTTTAAGGTTTCTATGTATTTTTAGGGGTTTTAAGGTTGTTAGGGTTTTTTATGGTTTTATGGTCTTTTTTTTGTTTTTCGCGTTTTTAGTGTTATTTATGATTTTTATAGTTTTTAAGTATTTTTTAACTGTTTTGTTAGTGTTTTTTTGGGTTTTTACTATTTTTTCATTTTTAAGTATTTTTAGGTGTTTTTTAAGGATTTTTATTATTTTTAGTTTTTATGGATTTTTTGGGTTATTAGTTTTTTAGGGTTCCTATGATTTTTTTATGGTTTTTGAGTTTTTGAGTTTCTTAGGAGTTTTGAAGGTTTTTAGGCTTTTTAGGTTTTGTTTTGTTTTTTAAGGATTTTATGGTTTTTTTTTCATTTTTATAGATTTTTATGGATTTCTTTGGATTCTTACGGTTTTTAGGATTTTTAGGCATTTTGATGGTTTTAGGATTTTTAGGGTTATATGGTGTTTTGTTGGTTTTTAGTTTATTTTTTGAATTTCAATAGGGTTTTAAGGTTTTTTATATTTTTTTTAAAAATTTGGGTTGTAAAGGTTTTTTATATTTTTAGTGGTATTTTAGGGTTTTTTTATGTTTTTTCGTGTTTTATAGTTTTATGGGGTTTTAGTGAGTGTTAGAGGTTTTAGGGTTTTTTGGGATTAAATAATTTTTAGATTTATAAGGGTTTTATGTGGTGTTAGTTTTTTAAGGATTTATTATGAATTTTTAGGGTTTCATGGTTTTATATTTTTTATATATTTTTATGGGTTTTTAGTATATTTTTGGGTTTTTATGATTTTTAGGGATTTTGGAGAATTTATGGGTTTTTAGGGTATCCAGTGTTTTTATGAGTTTTTTTATTTTTTATGGATCTTATGGATTTTCTAGTTTTTAACATTTTTAGGGGTTCAAATGTGTTTTATAGTTTTTAGTTGGTTTTTAGGTGTTTTTATGATTTTTATAGTTTTTATGGGTTTTAGGGATTTTAGGGTTTTTTCAAGCATTTAGAAGTTTTTAGGTTTTTTAGGGATTTTAAGCATCTTTAGTTTTTTATGGTTTGTAAGGTTTTCATAAGGGTTTTCAAGGTTTTTTTGGTTTTTACATTTTTTTGTTTTTTTAGGTATTTTTGGGTTTTTTTGTTTTTAGAGTTTTTAGGGATTTTGAGGGGTTTAAAGATTTTTTAGGATTTTAGAATTTTTAGGGGTTTTAGGGTTTTGAAGTGTTTTGAATTTCATTAATGTTTTCTTAGGTATTTTCATGGTTTTTAGAGGTTTTACTTTTTTAGAGATTTTAGAATATTTTAGGATATTTATGGTTTTCTAGGTTTTTTAGGGATTTTTAAGGTTTTAGTGGTTTTCTTGTTTTGAACTATTTTGTGTTTTTTTGGGATTTTAGGGATTTTTTGAGATTTTATGTTTTTCAAGGTTTTTATATTTTTTTAACGTTTTAGGGGTTTAAATTATTTTTAGAGTATTTAGTTTTTTTAGGGTCTTTATGGTTTTTTCGTTTTTATGGTTTTTATGGTTTTTAATGGTTTTTATGGTTTTATGGATTTTTAGGGTTTTAATATTATTTTAGGGTTTTTATTATTTATCAGGGTTTTTAAGGTTTTGTAATGATTTTTGGGTTTTAAGGTTCTCTTAGAGTTTTCCAGGGGTTTTGGGGTTTTTTATGTTTTTCATGACTTTTATGGTTTTAGAGTTATTATAGATTTTGAGAGGTTTTTGGGTTCTTAATTTATTCATGGGTATTTAGATTTTTAGCAATATTTAGGTTTTTCGGATTTTTTTGTTCTTTTAGGTTTTTATTCGTTTCTTATTATTTTTAGTGTTTTTACAAGTTTTACATTTTTAGGTATTTTTACGGATTTAATGATTTTGGGGGGGGGGGTTAGGGTTTTTAGGGATTTTGATGGGTTTTAGGGTTTTAAGGAATCATTATTTTTGTTTTTAGATTTTTTTGAGTTTTTTATAGTCTTTAAGGATTTTTTAGAGATTTTAACATTTATTGGGGTTTAAATAGTATTTTGAGTTTTTAGTGGGTTTTTATGTTTTTTATGGGTTTAAGTCTATTTATGGATTTTAGGAGTTTTTTGTGTTATTACAGTTTTTATAATTTTTTAGGCTTTCAGGTGTTTTAAGTGTTTTTAAGTTTTGAAGGTTTTCATATGGTTTTCCAAGGCTTTTAGGTTTTTTTTATTTTTTTGGGTTTTTAATGATTTTTAGGTTTTTTATTATTTTTAGGTGTTTTAGGAATTATGAGGGTTATTATATTTTTAGGGTTTTCAGAGATTTTTTAGGAGTTTTACCATTTTTGGGTTTCTTTTGATTTTGAGGATTTTTTGGGTTTTTACAGTTTTAATGGTTTTTTCGGTATTTATGGTTTTTTTAGTTTTAAGGGGTTTTATGTATTTTTAGAATTTTTGAACATTTTTAAGGGTTTAAAGGGTTTTCAATGGGTTTTAAGGTTTTATGTGTTTTTAGGGTTTTTGTGGTTTTTAGTGTATTTAGAGGTTTTAGGTTTTTTTATAGTATTTTGGTTTTTTTTCATCTTTTAGGTTTTTAGAGGTTCTATGTGTTTTTTGGGTTTTTAAATTTTTCTTAAGGGTTTTTAGGGGTTTTAGGGTTTTTACAGTTTAGGGATTATTAGGTATTTTTTATGGATTTTAATTGGGTTTTAGGTTTTTTCCGGATTTTCCGGGTTTTAAAGGTTTTTATGGCTTTTAGTGTGTTTTAGGTTTTAGGGGGTTTAAATGTTTTTAGGTTTTTAAGGGTTTTTTGGGATTTGTGGGGTTTATAGGATTTTTTTGATTTTTTAGGATTTTATGGGTTTTTTTGTTTTTAGGGGTTTTGAGGGTTATATGGATTTTTAGGGTTTTTAGATATTTTATGGTCTTTATTGGTTTTTTAGGGATTTATTTAGAGTTTTTAGGCTTTTTATGATTTTTAGAGCTATTTAGTATTTGTAGGGGTTAAAAGGGGTTTTATAATTTTTCGTCAGTTTTAGGGTTTTTATGTATTTTTAGGATTTTACATTTTTTTTGGGGTTTGGTTTTTAAGGTTCTTTGGTGTTTTTATAGTTTATAGGGGTTTCAGAGTTTCTATATATTTTTTTGGGATTTTTAGTGTTTTTTGGTTTCCATTGTGGTTTTAGAGTTTTCTAACTTTGTAGTGTTTTAGGGATTTTTTTAATAATTTTTATGGGTTTTAGGGTTTTTAGGGGTTTTAGGGATTTTTAGAGTTTTACTGGTTTTAGGGATTTTAGTGCTTTTAGGGTTTTTTATGTTTTTAGGGGGTTTTATTATTTTTAGGGGATTTAAGATTTTCTAAGGGTTTTTCAGGGGTTTTTGTGTTTTTATGGATTTTAAGGATTTTTATGGTTTTTTGGGTTTTTATGGATTTTGGGGGTTTTTTCCTGTTATTTAGGGTTTTTATGTTTATTTTGAGCATATATATTTTTTGGATTTTTAGGGTTTTTAGGGTTCTTAGGGAAGAAGATGTGTGAGGCCAGGCTATTCCCGACCCCCTAAAGAATTTATTATGAAAAAAGAAATAGCAAATAAAGGAGAGGAGGGGTCAGTCAACCCACACCCAAAAACCCTTTACAATCCAAGACAAAAAATACCCCAAAAAAAGAAGAATCAAAAAAGAAAAAACACCACAGCAGATTTAGAAATTCTCATCCAGCAACACCTTAGCCATCAACAGAAACTTCAACATTCATCAGCTCAATATCATTATAACCAAAAAAACGTTGCCACAACACTACCGTACTTCATTACCATACCAAGATCAGCAACCATCTTCCAAGACAACAAATTGAGCTTCTTAAGCCATCCTCTCTTAAAACCGCCGCCCCACCGAGACGCGCCCTTGATGCAGAGCTGGACCACCAACACCATCCCAAAACCACCACATGCACCATCATACCAAACCAAAATGGGGTTCAGTGTGATGGGGATGGAAGCAAGACCAGAGGTGGATGTACGAGTCAAGGGGAAAGACAACGGTGGGAAGCCGCACTCCATCATCCAAGTCCAACAATCACCACAGAACAACACACACAAGCAATGACCGACAATCCTCATCAAATTCCGCTCAAGAACACATTTAGAACTACTAATAAGTATAACAAAAGTCCAGTATATCATCATCTAGAAAGTCAAGGTCCAACCAAAAACCAGCAGAAACTCTTTGGAAAACCAAAAACCAACATCACCGAACCAAGCATCCAGAGCCTCCAGACCAAACATCTCAATCAGACGAGTCACAGCCAAAAAACAGCAGCACCATCGATTCAAAACTGATTCATCCACACGCCCCATCCAGCACTCGATCAATGCAGCAACACCACCACCTCCACCACCTCTAACAGCATCCCTTATCGCAACATCACCATGAAAATACAACATGTGGAAACAACAAATGAGGGCACATTCTAGAGTAGCATCGATAACATGGCACAACTTAATGATCCCTTCATCAGCAGCATGAAAAAAACCAAAAGACCAGAAACACAGACCTGTAAATTCTGCATTACCCAATACCAATCCAACCTTATATATGCCTCCTGAAGCCTTTGAGAAAAACCAAAAACCCGTGACACAGCATTGCAACCCATATACCAAGAACTAACATAGATCCACCACCATAATCGAGAGATCCAAAGCCTCCTCAAATCACGTCTATGGAGCATCATCTCTTGAGTTCTCACAATCATCCTGAAACAGAACAGTGCAAGATGTGCCACCGCCTGAAGACCAGGTTCAGCCTTGCGATCGACGGTGCTTCCAGAGAGTTGACCAAAGATGCCACAAGGGAAAAAGAAGAATCTCTGCAAGGGAGACGATGCCCGAGGAAAGGAAGAGACCAGATCTTCCAAAGACGAGCAATTTAACCGCAAGATCCAGGCCAAGATATTGCCACCTTTTTTCAAAAGAACCAACCTGAAACCATCGCCAACAAAAATCGGCCTTTCCTTCAGCATCTTCTGCATCTGCTTTGCGAATTGAATAAAGAATCGAACCAAGACAACAAGAAAACCATCTACAACGAGGGATTGTGAATCTGATATCTTCGACAAGGAATATCCATCATTTCCAGATGAACCAAGCCAAAATGAAGCAACACCATTCCGCATAGCTTCCAAAAACGCCAGAAGCTCAGACAGGGCCACTGCTTGGAAAAAAGTTAGCCGTTGAAGAAAAACATCCTCCTTTGATCTGGAGAACGCCACTTTGGACCTCTATCGCTGAGATCTCCCCCCATCATCAAGGGCCGAGAAGAGGTCTGGACCTGAAACCCCGGTCACCGCCGTCACTTGAAAAACGGGAATACGCCGAAGTACAAAAGCCACACTAAAGAGAAAAGCAGCATCCCACCATTTCCAAGATCACCCCCCATAATCATGAATGGGAAGGGGCAGGGATCCATCACCACCATCACAAGAGGGATCTGGGGGAAACCCTAGAAGCCATGTCGAGGGGGAGAGAGCACCAGGAGAGTGAGCCTCCATCTCTCTTTGGGCGTTTTGGGGTTTTAGGGATTTCTTAGGGTTCTAAGGTATTTTGATGGATTGTATCGTTTTTTTTTGGATTTTTATGGATTTTTTGTGTTTTTTAGGGTTTTAATGATTTTTTAGAGTTTCTAAACCTTTTAGGGTTTTAATTTTTTTTTACAGTTTTTAGTGGGTTTTATGTTTTTTAATGACATTTAATGTTTTTAGTGAATTTTATTTTGTAGGTGTTTTAAGGTATTTTTTGTGTTTTAGTGTTTTAGGTTTTTTGGGGGTTTTAATTATTTTTAGGGTTTTAAGGATTTCTTGGGGTTTTCAGTCGTTTTTACATTTTGAGTAATTTTATGGAATTTTTAGAATTTTCTTGTATTTGAAGGGTTTTTATGGGTTTGTGGGTTTTTATGGTTTTAGGGTTTTTTTTGCTTTTCATGGTTTTAAGGGTTATTTTTATTTTTAGGGGTTTTATTATTTTTGGTATTTTTTTAAGTTTTTAGGGTTTTAGAGGGTTTTTTGAGTTTTTAGTGGGACTATTTTATTTTTAGGGTTTAATGTATTTTTAGGATTTTAGGGGTTTTATGGGTTTTACAGGTTTGTAGGTGTTTTTATTTTTTTCTAGTGTTTAAGGTGTTTTGGGGTGTTTTATGTGTTTTTGGGTTTTCAAAGTTTTCTCACCCATTTGTAGGATTCTGAAGGGTTTTTATGTTTTTAGTGATTTTTTTGTCATTTTTAGTATTTTTTTGGTTTTTAGTGTTTTAAAGATTTTGAGCGATTTTATGGGTTTTATTGTTTTTAGGGTTCCTTAGGGGTTTTAGTGCATTTAGGTTTTTAGGGGTCTCATGTATTATAAATTTTTAAGGGTTTTTTAGTTTTTAAGGGTTATTAGGTTTTTTCAAATTTTAGGGGTTTTTAGGGAATTTTTAGGTTTTTATGTTTTTAGGGCTTTTAGGAACTTTCAGGGGGTTTAGGGGTTTTATGGTTTTATGATTCTTATTTTACATTTTTTTATTAAAGGTTTTTAGTGTTTTTATGTTTTTTGGGTTTTTGGTGTATTCTTTGAGTTTTTTTGATATGTTTTTATAGTGTTTTAAAATTTTGTGGGGGTCTAAATGCATTTTATAGTTTTTATTGATTTTTATGGTATTTATGGGATTTTAATTTTTTTCAAGCCTTTTAGAGTTTTTTATAGATTCTTGGAGTTTTACTGTTTTTTGGGTTTGAAGTATTATTTATGTTTTTTAAAGGAGTTTTCATGGTTTTTAAGATTCTTTTCAATTTTATGGATTTTTATGATTTTTTTAGGATTTTTATTACCTTTTTGGGTTTTCTGATATTTTGGGTGTTTTTTTTGTGTTTTTAGTATTTTATTCTTTTTTAGTTGTTATTGTCTTTTACATTTTTAGGTTTTTAAGGCTTTGTTATGGGTTTTTATGTTTTTTTTTTGCTTTTTATATTTTTAGAGATTTTTATTTTTTCATATATTTTTTGTTTTTATTATTTTGGGGGATTTTTTGGGTTTTAAGTATTTTTACAAATTTTATGGAAATTTTGGATTTTTGGTTTTTTTGAGTTTTTTAGTGTTTTATGTATTATTTTGAGTTTTTTAACATTTCAATGGATTTAAATTGATTTTGGTGTTTTTTTTGGGTTTTTAATGTTTTTAGTGATTTTTATGATTTTTAGGATTTTTAGGGTCTTTAGGGATTTTAGAGTTTTTAGCACTTTTTAGATTTTTCAAGGATTTTTATGGTATTAAGGGTTTTTAGGGTTATCAATTTTTTATGGTTTTTATGGTTTTCAAGTTTTCAGGTTTGTTAGGGATTCAATATTTTTATATTTTTTAAGGTTTTTGGTGATTTAAGCGGTTATTCAATTAATCATGGTTTTTATGGTTTTTCAAGGTTTTTTATGGTTTTTACCATTATTTTAGGTTTTTATGGATTTTATGTGTTTTTATATTTTTACTTTTTTCTAAGGGATTTTCAAGGTTTTTTAATATTGGAGTAAATTGTAGGGTTTTTTAGGATTTTTTTTCTTTTAATGATTTTGAGTGTTTTTCAGGTTTTTAGGGTTTTTAAGGTGTTTATATTTTTTTAGTATTTTTGGGGTTTTAATTGTTTTTATGTTTTTGTGTTTTTATTTCAGGGTTCGAGATTTATTAGGGATTGTTTATGTATTTTTTAATATTTTTATGGTTTTTTGGGTTTTTAGGGATTTTTTGGGGTTTAAGGTTTTTTTGAGTTTTTATGGGTGTTATTGTTTTTAGAGATTTTAAACTTTTTTTGGGTCTCTATGTTTTTTTATAGTTTTTATATATTTTTAGTTTATTTTTGGGTTTTTAGGCCTTATTTTTATTTTTTTGGATTTAGGGTTTTTACTGTTTTTTTAAGGGTTTTTAGTGTTTTTTATGTTTTTAGGGTTTTAGGTTTTTAATTTGTTTTCTTAAGATTTTTTGGGTTTTTAGTGGTTTTCACGTATTTTCATATTTTTAGGTGTTTTAGAGTTTTATGTTTTTTTATTTTTAAGGTATTTTTAGGGGTTTTATAGTTTTTAGGGCTTTATGGTTTTTAGGGGTTTTAGTAATTTTTATATATTTAGGGGGTTTAATTATTTTTAGGTTTTTAATATTTTCTTAGTGTTTTTAGGGGATTTATGTTATTTTATTTTATGGGTTTTTTATTATTTTTATGATTTTTCGAATTTTTATGGTTTTTTGGGTTTGGGTTTCTATAGTTTTTTATGTTTTTTTAGATTCTTTTGAGGTTTTATGGGGTTTTTTTGAATTTTTAGGGGTTTCATTTTATTAAAGTTCTTATATCATTTTTATGGGCTTAAAGGGTTTTTGTTGTTTTTATGGGTTTTATAGGTTTTTAGGGATTTTAAGGGTTTGAGGGATTTTTATGGGGTTTAGGCGGTTTTAGTGATTTTTAGGGTTTTTAGCGGTTTATGTTTTTATGGTTAATTTTTATATTTATATATTTATTGTTTTATTATAATTTCTAGGGTTTTTAAGATTTTTCATTTTTTAAATTTTTAGGAATTTTTAGAAAATTTATTTTTTTAGGGTTTTTGGGATTTTTATGGTTTTTAGGTTTTTGGTTTTTTAGTTGTTTTAAGTGGTTTTATGTTTTTAAGGGTTTCTTATTGATTTCTAGGGTTCTCATGGTTTTATATATTTTTGGGATTTTATGGTTTTTTAATATTTTTATTGTTTTTAGGGTTTTAAGGATTTTAATGGTTTTTAGGTTTTTTATGTTTTTTTGTGTTTATGGGGGTTTTTTTTGTGTTGTTTATGGTTTTTATGGTTTTTTACAATTGTTTAACTGTTTTTGGGGTTTAAATAGTTTTTTAAGTTTTTAGGTGTTTTTAGGGTTTTTATGTGTTTTTCTGATTGTTTATGTTTTGGGATTTTTGGGGTTTTAATGGTTTTAGGGTTTTTAGTGCCTTTTATGATTTTTATGGTTTTATGGGTTTTATATTTTTTAGGTTTTCTAGGGGTTTTAACTATTTTTATGTTTTTATGTGTTTTAAATTTTAATGGTTTTCTTAAGGTTTTTAATGGGTTTTAGGTTTTTTTTTTCATTTTTAGGGATTTTTATGGATTTGTTTTTTTGTTTTTATGATTTTTAGGGTTTTTGGGGGTTTAGGGTTTTTAGGGTTTTTAGGTTTTTTAGGGTTTTTAGGGTGTTAGGTGTTTTTAGGGTGTTTACGGTTTTTAGGGTTTTTAGAGAATTTTAGTGTTTTTATATTTTTAAAACTTTTATGGGTTTTATGTTTTTCTAGGTTTGTAAGGTTATCTTTGGGTTATTTATGTATTTATGGTATATTTTATTTTCAGGTATTTTTAGGATTTCTTAATTATTTTTATCTATTTATAGGGATTTTAGGAATTCTATATTTTTTAAGTTCCGTAGGGTTCTTTTTTTTGGTTTTTATAGTTTTTTCTTTTTTTAGGGTTTCTATGGGTTTTTAGTGTCTTAAAAATATTGAGGGTTTAAAGGGTTTAATATTTTTAAGTTGTTTTTAGTTTATTTTAGTGTATTTTGGTTTTTTTGGTTTTTTACAGGTTTTAATATTTTTTAGGTTTTTAAAATTTTCTTATGGATTTTCAAATTTTTTTAGGGATTTTACCATTTTGGGTTTTTTTCTCTTCAGGGTTTTTATAGATTTTTTGAATTATTTTGGATTTTGGGGGATTTTATGGTTTTTTGTGTTTTTAGTGTTTTTAGAATTTTTAATGTTTTATGTGGTCTAAATTTTTTAGGGTTTTGAGGTTTTTGAGGGGTTTTCTGTGTTTTTAAGGATTTTAACATTTTTTTTTGTGATTTTTAGGGTTTTTTGGATTTTAGGATTTGTGTGTTTTTATTTATTTTGAGGGATTTATATTTTTTAGGTTTTTATGGTTTTTATTGTTTTTCTATTTTAGTATTTTTTTGTTCTTTTAGGGTTTTTAGAGTTTTTTATAGATTTTAAACATTTTTAGGGGTTTAAAGGGATTTCAAATTATTAAGGATTAATAGGGTTTTTTGGGGCTTAAATGGATTTTATATTTTTTAAAGTGTTTTCATTTTTTATGGGGTTTAGGGTTTTGATGGTTTTGGGTAGTTTGGAAGGTTTTCAAAGGTTTTTAAAATTTTTATGGGGTTTTAGGGGTTTGAGGTCTTTTATGGTTTTTAGGGTTTTCACAGTTTTTAGGGTTTTTAGGGGTTTTAATAATTTTTAGGTTTTTATGTTTTTCTTTTGGATTTTTCATGGATTTTGGTTTTTTACATGTTTAGGTATTTTTGTTTATTTTTATGGTATTTAGGGTTTTTATTGTTCTCAGAGTTATAGAATTTTTAGAGTTTTTAACACATTTAGTTTTCTTAAGGGTTTTATGTGTTTTTTGGTTATTAAGGTTTTATTAGTATTATTCTGGGTATTTAGAATTTTTAGGATTTTTTGGGATTTTTTAGGATTTTTGTAGTTTTTAGGGATTTTGAGGTCTTTTAGGGGTTTTAAGGTTTTAATTTTTTTTTCTATTTTTTAGTTCTTTTAGTTTTTTAGATTATTTTCAATGTATTTATGTGTTTAAATTTCTTCATAGTATTTTTAAAGGTTTTTAGGTTTTCTATTTATTTTTATGGGTTCTATGATTTTTATGGGTTTTTCGGGTTTTATGGCCTCTTAGAATTTTAACGGTTTTCTTAGTTTTTAGGTGTTTTAAGGGTTTTAAGTGTTTTTAGTTTTTAAATTTTTTACCCTGAGGTTTTTGGGTTTTTTTCTGTTTTATTTTTAGGGACTTTTTTGGATTTTTATTATTTTTAAGGTTTTTAATGATTCTGAGGGTTTTTTTGTTTTTTAATGATTTTAAGGGACTTTTTTCATTTTTTTTGGTTTTTAGGGTTTTAATAATTTTTCAATTTTAGTATTCTTTCTTGTTTTTAGGTGTTTAATGTTTTCTTAAGTTTATTTACGGTTTTATGTTTGTTTTTGTTTTTGATCGATTTTTTAGTTTCTATTTAAAATTTTGATGATAAATTATGGTGTTTACGGATTTCGATGGTATTTAGATTTTTTGAGGGTTTTTTGGTTTTTTTGGGTTTTAGGGGGTTTTGTTTGAGTTTTTTGGTGTTTTATGTTTTTAGCATTTTTTAGTGATTTTAGGGTTTTAAAGGGTTTTAATAGTTTTTTGTTCATTTTTAGTTTTGTTCTGGATTTAGTTTTTTTAATGTTTTTTGGGGTTTTAATAGTTTTGAGGGATTTTTAGGTATTTTAGGGTCTTTAAGGTGTTTTTAGGATTGTTACCAAATTTTTGATTTTTAGAGATTTTAGTTTTTTTATGTTTTTAAGAATTTCTTAGTGGTTTTTAGGTTTTTATTGTTTTTTTATGTTTTTAGGCCTCTTTAGGTATTTTTTTTATTTTATTTGGGAATTTAAGTTCTTTTAGGGTTTTTTAGTTTTTTGGGTTTTTTGGTTGTCTAGGGTTTTAGAATTTTTGAGGTCTTTTAGGGGTTTTATTTTTTTGGGTATTTAATGTTTTCATAGGGTATTTTAGGATTTTAGGTTTTTTGTGTTTAGGAAATTTTTAGACATTTATGGTTCTTTTGTTTTGGTGATTTTGATGGTTTTAATGGGTTTTTGAGTTTTTTAGTCTTTTGAATGTTTTTAGAGTTTCTTCATGTTTTTAGGGATTTAAAGGGTTTTAGAGTTTTTAGTTTCTTCTTGGGGTTTAATTGGATTTTTATATTTTTTTAATTTATTAGATGTTTTATGGGTTTTTAATGTTTTCAGGGTTTATGGTTTTTAGGGGAATTTAGGGGTTTTAAAGACTTTTTCTATTTTTATCATTTTTATTGTTTTGAGGGTTCTTAATCATTTTTGTGTTTTTATTGTTTTCTTAGGGATTCTTTGGGTTTTTAGTGATTTTAATTTTCTTATCGATGTTTTTTTATTTTTAATATTTTTAACGGTTTAAGGGTTTTTAGGAAATTTGAGGGGTTTTAGTGATTTTAGGTGTTTTTAATGTTTTTAGCATTTTTATGTTTTTAGGGGGATTTAGTGTTTTTTTGTTTTTAATATTTTCTTCGGGGTTTCTGAGATTTTTTAGTAATTTATACATTTTTATGGATTATAATTGATTTTTTATGAATATTATTGTTTTTAAGGATTTAAAGGATTTTTAGGGTTTTAGGGATTTTTTAGGGGTTTTAGGGGTTTCTGGGTTTTTTGACATTTTTTAGTTTTTATTTATTTTCCTTTTTAGGTATTTTAGTGGTTTTAAGCTATTTTGGGTTCTTAATGTTTTTAGAGTTTTTATTGGGTTTTTTGTTTTCTCTTTCGTTTTAGGGGTTCTTATTGTTTTTACGGATTTTTAGGATCTTTTAGGCTTTTTTGGAGTCTTTAGCATTGTTTTTTTATTAGGGGTTTTATATGATTTTAGTTTTTATGGATTCCTTAGGGGTTTCATGTTTTTAGGGGTTTTTATGTTTTGGGGATTCTTAATGATTTTTTGGATTTTGTTATTTTTTAGGATTTTTAAGGATTTTGAGGGGTTTAACGTATTTTAGGGATTTGATGTTTTTTAGAGTTTTAATGTTTTTTGGGATTTAGGGGTTTAAATTGTTCTCTTTTGTTTTTATGTTTTTCATTGGATATATCATGGTTTTTAGGGGATTTTATGTTTTTTGGGATTTTTGGATTTTTATGGTTTCTTAGGGTTTTTTGGATTCTGATATTTTTTTTGGGTTTTTAGGTTTTTCTGTTTTTTGAGTCTTTAGGGTATTTTGAGTTATTTAATAAATTTTATGATGTTTTATGTTTTTATGGAGTTTTAGGGTTATTAGAGATTTAAGGGGCTTTTATAGATTTTAGTTGTTTTTAAATTTTTATTGGTTTTTGTGGTTTTTAACATTCTTAAGAGTTTTTTTTGTTTTTTTGGGGGGTTTAGGGTTTTTTAGGAAATTTTCATTTTTTTCTTATAGGTTTGAAGATTTTTTATGTTTTATTGGTTTACATAGTGGTTTTCATTGTTTTTTGGGTTTTTAATGTTTTTATGTAAATTTTACGCTTTTCTTGGATTTTATGTGTTTTTAAGATTTTATCGATTTTGAGGGATTTTAATATTCTTTTGGCGTTTTAGAGGTTTTTAGCTGTTTAGGTTTTTTAATTATTTTTATATTTTTAACGTTTTCATAGGGTTTTTAAGGGTTTTTAGGGGTTTTCATATTTATGTTTTCTATAATTTTTTATGATTTTATGGTTTTTTGGGTTTTTATAAATTTTAAGGGTTTTTAGGGGTTTTAGTGTTTTTAGAGTTTTTAGGGTTTTCTTGGGTTTTTTGGGTTATTTTGAGTTTTCATGGTTATATAGGGTTTTAGTTTTTTAATGTTTTTAGGTTTTAAATGGTTTTTATACTTTTAGCGGTTTTTATGGGTGTTTGTGTGTTTTTTGTAATTTTATTATTTTTAGGGGTTTCTATCGTTTTTAGGTTTTTTAGGGTCTTTTAAGGTCTTTTAGGGTTTTTATAATATTTCTAGATTTTTAGGGTTTTCAGTATTTTTAGGTTTTTAAGGGTTTCTTAGGATTTCAAATGGTTTTTAGGGTTTTTTACAATTTTTGGAATTTATAGGTCTTTTTAGGATTTTATGGGTTTTTAGTTTTTTTAGGGATGTATAGGGTTTTATTGGTTTTTATTATTTTCTTGTATTTTACTGTTATTTTAAGTTTTTATGGATTTTAACTACCTTTCAGTATTTTTATGGGTTTTCAAGGATTTTTTTGGGATTTTTGGGTTTTAGGGTTTCTTTGGTTTTTTTTGGTTATAGGGTTTTTTAATATTTTAGGGGTTTCAATTTTTTTTAGAGTTTTTTAATGTTTTAGGGTATAAAGGGTTTTTAGATTTTTTTTTAGTTGTTTTAGGGGGGTTTTATTGGTATTTAGTGTTTTTATGGATTTTTGGGGGGTGTATATTTTTTAGGGGTTTTTAGCATTTTTAAGTTTTTAGGGGTTTAAAGTTTCTTTAGGTGTTTAATGTTTTGTTAGGGGCGCTCATGGTTTTTACATTTTTAGTTAGTATTATGTATTTTTTTGGATTTTTTTGGTTTTTTTGTGATTTTAAGGTTTCTATGAATTTTAAGTGTTTTTAGGTTCTTTAGGGTTTTTTTACAATTTTGGGGTTTTAGGTGTTTTAAGTTATTTTAGGTTTTAAGGTTTTCTTTGGATTTTTTTCTTAGGTTTTAGTGTTTATTAAATTTTTAGGAATATTTTGGTTTTTTTGGTTTTTGTCTATTTTGAGGAGTTATATGTTTTCAGGGGTTTAGGGGTCTTTACGGTTGTTTGGAATTGTAAGGCTTTTTATTTTTTAGGGTTTTATTTTTTTTTATAGTTTTTGAACATCTTTAAGGGTTTAGGGTTTTTAGTGTTTTAGTGGTTTTCTTGGGGGGTTTAGAAGTATTGATGGTTTTTAGGGGGTTTTATGTTTTTTATGGTTTTGGTGTCTCTATAGGGTTTTTAGTGTTTTTAACATTTTTAGGTTTTGAGGGGATATATTTGTTTAAATGTTTTTAATGTTTTTATAGGGGTGTTCATCGTTTTTTTGTTTTTTATGGATTTTTAGTGCTTTTAAAGGATTTTTTGGGATTTTAATGGTTTTTTAGGAATATGAAGTTTTTTAGGGATTTTTAGCGTTTTTAGTGTTTATTATTTTTAGGATTTTAAGTTTGTTATGTTTTTTTATATAAGGTTTTTCTAGTTTATTTCTAGGTTTTTTATGTTTTTAGTAATTTTAAAGATTTTTATGGTTTTTATTGGTTTTTAGGGTTTTTTTAGGGTTTTTAGGGTTTTTAGGGGTTTAATAGAATTTATTTAATTTAAGTGTTTTAGAGTTTTTAGAGGGTTTTTAATGGTTTTCTGGGTCTTGATAGGATTTTATGGTTTTTTTTGTTTTTACAGTTTTTAGGGATTTTTGGGTTTGTTATGATTTTTGTGTATTAATTGATTTTTATGTGTTCTAGGGGTTTTATGTATTTATAGTTTTGTATTGGTTTCTTTGGGTTTTTAAGGATTTTTGGGTATTTTATGGTTTTTATATTTATAGGGATCTTTTAATATTTTATGATTTTTTGGGTTATTTATTATTTTGAGGGATTTTTTGGTTTTTAGGGTTTTTGGATTTTTTAGCTTTTTAGGGTATTTAAGTATTTTTAGTGTTTTTAACATATTATAGGATTTAAAGGTTTTTTAGAGTTTTTAGTGGTTTTTTTTGGGGGGGGGGTGGGGTTGGTTTTAGGGTTTTATTTAACATTTTATGGTTTTTCTGTGTTTTCAGGGTTTATGGTCTTATTTGGGTTTGAAGGGTAATAATGTTTTTTGGGTTTGAAATGGATTTATGTGTTTTTATGTTATTAAGGTTTCCTTAGGGTTTTTATGATTTTTACGATTTTTAGGTAATATTTGGTCCTTTTTATTATTTTAATGGTTTTTAAGGTTTTTAAGGATTTTAAGGGGTTTATGGCCTTTAGTGTTTTTAGTGTTTTTATCATTTTTTATGTTTTTTTATGTTTTTATGTTTTTAGGGTTTTTGGTTTTCTTAAGGATTTCCAGATTTTTAGTGTTTTTTTATTTTAGGGATTTTTAGTGGGCTTTTAGTAATTTTATTGTCTTTGGTGATATTGAGGGTTTTAATGGTTTTATGATTTTTAGGGTTTTAAATTTTTTTAGAGTTTTAAGGTTTGGAGTTTCTTTATTGTTTTGACCTTTTTTTTGTTTTAATGGGGTATTTTAGTTTTTAGTGGTTTTAGGGTTTTTATGTTTTTAGGGGGTTTAATGGATTTTTAGGGTTTTTAGGCTTTTAGGCTATTTTAAAATTTTTAAGGGTTTAATGATTTTTAGGTGTTCTATATTTTTAAATGTTTTAATTTTTCTTAGTTTTTTATGATTTTCTTAGGTTTTTTCATGTTTTTAGGGTTTTTATATTTTTATGATTTTTGGGCATTTTTATGTTTTTTATGGTTTTAATGTTTTTTTTGGATTTTAAGGGTTTTAGGGTTTTAAATGTTTTCAATTATTTTTTGGTTTTTTTTATTTTGTAAGTGTTTTAATGTTTTTAAGGTCTTCTTATGGTTTTTATGGGTTTTACATTATTTAAAATTTTAAAGATTTTTATGGTTTTAGGATTTTTTTTGGGTTTAGGTTTTTTTTTGAGTTTTTATTGGTTTTAAAGTTTTTTAGAGTTTTTTATAATTTTTAGCGGTATAAATGGGTTTTATAAATTTTCCTAGTTTTTATGGTTTTTGGTTTTACATTTTTAGGGGGTTTTACTATTTTTAGGGGTTTTAGGGTTTTATGAGATTTAAGTGTTTTTATGTTTTTAGTGTTTTCTTGGGGATTCTCAAAGCTTTATGTTTTTTAAGTTTTTAATTATTTTTAGGACTTTTTTACAATTTGTAATGTTTTTAGGGTGTTATGGATTTTTAGGGGTTTTGTATTTTTTATTGGTTTTAGCATTTATTATCTTTTTCAGGTGTTTAAGTGTTTTTAGGTTTTTATGTTTTCGTACGTTTTTTCAATTTTTTTAAGGGTTTTTACATTTTTAGGGATTTTTATGGTTTTTAAATTTTTTTTAAAATTTTTAGGGTTTTTTGGATTTTTGATTTTTTTTTTTGGGGGGGGGGGTTGGATTTTTTTTTGTTTTTATGGATTATTTGGTGTTTTAGGTTTTTTGAGTTTTTATGGTTTTGTTTTTTTATAATTTTTAACAATTTATGGGTTTAAAGTGTTTTGTAGAATTTAGTGGTTTTAGGGTTTAGATAGATTTATAGGTTTTATTAAGGTTTTTAGGGGATTTAATGTTTTATAAGGGTTTTATGGTTTTTAGTATTTTACGGTCCTTATAGGGTTTTTATGGGTTTTTATCATTTTTATCTTTTTTAGAGTTTTAAGTGTTTGTAGGTTTCTATGGATTTATTATGTTCTTTCAAGGTTTTTAGGGGTTTTGTTTTTTGTATTTTAGGTATTTTTTCGGATTTTTACGGATATATGGGTTTTGAGGTTTCTAGGGGTGTTTTGGGATATTATGGGTTTTCTGGTTTTTAATTATTTTTAGGTTTTTAGTGGTTTTATGTTTTTTTATGTTTTTATATTTTTCTTATGGGTTTTCAATTTTTATGGTTTTTATGATTTTAAGGATTCTTAGGGATTTTTTAGGATTTTACTATTTTTATTGATTTTGAGGGGTTTTAGGGTTCTTTATGGGTTTTTTGGGTTTTTTGGTTTTTTGAGTATTTAGGTTTTATTTTTATTTTTTTATGGATTCTAATTTTTCTTAGAGTTTTGTAAAAATTTAGGAGTTTAAAGGGTTTTTATATTATATTTTAGTGTTTTATGGGTTTTAGGTTTTTTATGGGTTTTCAAGGATTTTAGTGCTTTTAGATACAATTTTTTTTTCAAGTTTTAACATTTTATGGTTTTTAATAGGTTTAAGTGTTTCTACTTTTTTATGTTTCTCTAATGGTTTTGAGGATTTGGGGTTTTTAATGATAATAGGTTTTTAATGATTTTAGGGTTCTTTAGGGTTCTTAGTATTTTTTATATTTTTAGGGGTTCTAATCGTTTTTAGGTTTTTTAGGTTTTTTAGGGTCTTTAGGATATTTTCGGGTTTTCAAATATTTTGATGGGTTTTAGGTGTTTTAATAGTTCTTAACTTTTCATGTTTTTGTTAGGGGTTTTAAGGATTTTTTTTTTGTTTTTTTATAGTTTTAGGGATTTTTTATTATTTTTATTGGTTTTAGTGTAATTAGGTTTTTAGGGTTTTTTGGGTTTTTTGTTTTTTTGGGTTTTTATAATTTTTAGGTTATTTAGGAGTTTTAAGTGTTTTTCACTTTTAAGGTTTACTTTGGGGCTTTTAGGCATTTATGGTTTTATAATTTTTATGGATTTTAGGGCCTTTTTTGATTTTTATAGTTTTTATGGTTTTTAGGGATTTGAGTAGCTATAAGGTTTGTTAAGGTTTTAGGTCTTTTAGATTTTTATTTAATTTTTGTGTGTTTTTAGATTTTTGATGCTTTCTAAGAGTTTTTCTTGCTTTTTGGTGGTTTTTATGTTTTTGGGAATTTTAAGTGTTTTTTATAAGTTATATGTTTTTTGGGGGGTTTTAGGGTTTTTTTTTGTTTTTATAGGGTTTTTAATGTTTTAAGAGTTTTTATCATTTTTATGGTTACATGGTTTTTATGGGTTTTTTGGGTTTTTATGGTTTTAGGGGTTTTATAGTTTTGGGTTTTTTTTGTTTTTTTTGTTTTTTAGGGTTTTTAGCATCTTTTAGGTTTTTAAAGGGCATTAAGTGTTTTTGGTTTAAATGTTTTCTTTAGGATTTTACAAGGTCATTATGGTTTTTATGTTTTTAGGTACTTTTAGGTACTTTTAAGTGTAATTATTATTTTTTGGATTTTGAGGGTTTCTGAGGGTTTTTGTTGGTTATTAGGGTTTTTGGCATTTTAAGGTTCTGGGGGTTTTAACTGTTTTTAGATTTTAAGGTTTTCTTATGGGTTTTTAGGTTTTTTATGAGTTTTTTCATTTCTTGGTTTTTATGTATTTTCTAGAGTTTCATTGTTTTAAGGGTTTTTATGGAATTTGAGAGATTTTAAGTCATTTTAGAGTTTTATGGTTCTTTTAGGGTTTTAGGGGTTTCTTTAGTTATTTAGGGTTTTTATGTTCTATATAATTTTTTTACATTTTTATGGATTTAAATCATTTTTATAGTTTTTAGATGTTTGTAGGGTTTTTATGCTATTTTAAGGGTTTTATGGTTTTATAGGGTGTTATAGGATTTTTTATGGTTTTTAAAGTTTTTGGGGGTTTTAGGGTCTTTTCACCTTTTCATCATTTTTAGGGTTTTTAGGTGTTTTAAGTGTTTTTATGTTTTTATGTTTTTATTTGGGTTTTTAGGGTTTTATGTGTTTCTCATTCTTTGGGGGTTTTGGGGATTTCTTTTGTATTTTTATGGGGTTTTAAGTATTTTAGATATTTTAAGGGTTTTTTTGGTTTTTTTGGGTTTTAGGGTTTTAGTGTTTTTATTGTTTTTAGGGTTTTTAGGGTTTTAAGTGTTTTAAGGTTCTTAAGGTTTCACTAGTGTTTTAAGGGTATTTTTATTTTTTTCTTTTATTAGGAGTTATTGGTATTTTTTATGATTTTTATGATCTTTTAATGTTTTTATGAACTATGAGGGTTTTTAGGGATTTAAGAATGTTATGGTTTTTTGTGTTTTTTGGTCTATTTTTGAGTTTTTAGGGTTTTTATTGTTTATAGAGAATTTTAATGTTTTTAGTGGTTAAAAAGGTTTTTATAGTTTTTAGTGGTTTTTTTGTTTTATTGGTTTTTACGGTTTTTAAGAGTTTGGGGGTTGATTTTTATGGGATTTTACGGTTTTAGGGTCTTTATGGTTTTTTAGAGTTTTATTTATTTTTTATGTTTATAGGGGTTTTAAGTGTTTTATATTTTTTTAAGGTTTTCTTATGGTTGTCCAAGGTTTTTATGGTTTATTAAATATTGTAGGATTTTTTGGTATTTTTATGGATTTTTAGGGGTTTTTAGTTTTTTGGGTATTTTTGTGGTTTTTATGGTTTTTTAGGGTTTTAGGGTTTTTTGCATTTTTAGATTTTTTGTGGGTTTTATGTGTTTTTTGGTTTTTATAGTTTTCATGGGTGTTTTCATGGTTTTAAGGGTTTTTATGATTTAGGAATTTTGAGGTGTTTTTTTGTTTCTATGTTTTTAGGGTTTTTTAGGATTTTGGGGTTTTAGGGGTTTTTGTAGTTTTTAGCATTTTTGTGTTTCAGGGGATTTATCTATTTTTAGGTTCTTAATATATTATTTGGGGTTTTCATTTATTTTATGGATTTTAAATATTCAAAATTTTAATATATTTCTAGTATTTTTATGGGTTTTTATGGGTTTTAGGGTTTTTAGGTGTTTTAGAGTTTTTTAGGGTTTTGTGGTTCATTTGGTATTTTAGGAGTTTTTTAGTTTTTTAGGATTTTAATGTTTTTTAACGTTCTAAATGATTTTAGAGGTTTAAATGGTTTTTATAGTTTTTATGGTTTTTAGAGGTTTTATGTGTTTTTTGGTTTTTTAGTGTATTTTTGGTGTTTAAGGGTTTTTGGAGTTTTTATGGTCTTTTTATGTTTTTAGTGTTATTTTGGGGTTTTAGGGGTTTATTTTTTTTCTTTTAATAGTTTTACTTGGGGTTTTAATGGATTTTAGGTGGTTTTATGTTGTTAGGGATTTTTAGGGATTTTGAGGACTTTAATTTCATTTAGAGCTTTTAAGGATTTGAGGGTTTTTAGGGTATTTATTATTTTTAGTGTTTTTAGGTTTTTAGGAGTTTTTATTATTTCTTTTTTCAATTTATTTCTTATGGTTTTCAGAGTTTTTTAGCATTTTTTATGTTTTTAGGGATTTTTGGTATTTTTAGAATCTTATGGGTTTCTAGTGTTTTTAGGGATTTTGAGGGTTTTTTGGTTTTTTTCAATTTTTATGTTTTTTTGGTTTTTTGGGTTTCTATTGTTTTTTAGTATATTATGGGATTTATGTTTTTAATGATTATAGGGTATTAAAGGAATCTTAGTATTTTTATTGGGTTTTTAACGTTTTTATGTGTTTTTACAATTTTTCATGTTTTTAGGGGTTTTATGGTTTTCGGGGCCATTTAGGTTTTTTACATTTTTAGTTTTTTAAGAGGTTTTTACTATTTTTAGGTTTTTACGGTTTTTCATGGTTTTTGGGTTTTTTATGTTTTTATGGATTTTTAGGGATTTTTTGGATTTTATAGTTTATTAGGGATTTTTTGGGTTTTTGGAATATTTTTTATTTTAGGGGTTTACTATTTTTTAATTTTCTAATGTTTTCTTAGTGGTTTCCAGGGATTTTAGCATTTTTTTCAATTTTAGGGAGTTTAAGTGATTTTTTGTTTTTATGGTTTTAGGGATGTTGATGGTTTTTAGGGGTTTTTGGGTTTTTTAGGGTTTTTATTGTTTCTATGTTCATTGGAGTTTTACATTTTTTATGTTTTTATTGCTTTCTTATATTTTTTATGGGGTTTTGGGGGATTAAACATTTTTAAGTTTTTATATGGTTTTTTAATTTTTAGTGTATTTTTATGTTTTTTATCAGCTTTATGGTTTTTTAATGTTTTTTAGTTTTTTTTATAGTTTTATATGTGTTTCTAGATTTATTAGCGTCCTTTTAGGGGTTTTTGGGTTTTTAGCTTTGCGCATTTTTTAGGTTTTTATGTATTTTTAGGTATTTAATTGTCTTGGTGATTTTTAGGGGTTTTAGGGGTTTTATAGTTTTTAATGTTTGTAGGCATTTTAGAGATTTTTTATTATTTTAATGGTCTTTTAATGTTTCTAGGGATTCTGAGCGGTTTTCAAGTTTTTATGTTTTAGGGGTTTTAAGAGTTTTGATGTTTTTATAGATTTCATAGAGATTTTAAAGTGTTTTATGTTTTTTTATATTTTGATATTTCTAAATATTTCTTATAATTTTATGTTTTTAGGGATTTTAGGGAGATTGAGAGTTTTTAGGGGTTTTAGGTTTTTTAGGGTTTTTTTGGGATTTTAAGTGTTTTTTGACTTTATAAGTGTGTAGGGTTAAGAAAAATCTGCAAAGGAGAATGAGAATCCCCTTTAATCCAAGGGAGATTCAAACCAATTTCCCCCCCAAATAATTGGGGGAAAAGTGTGGAGAATACTCACAGGATGGCACAAGACGAACCGGTCCGCAGATCAGTCCAATGATAACGGTACGCGGTCGGTTCCACGAAGTGCCCCCTCCGTAGACCGCTATCGTTCGCGGAACAAAGGCGGAAATCCTCCACGGCCGCGAAGCCGAGCAGGCACCAACCATGTCCACCATCACAAACCGCCCTAGCTATGACCCACGTCAACCGGCCCGGGCCGCATCCGCTGTCGTTCTCGAAATGGAGGCGAAACCCTGCGCGACTGCGAAGCACTCCCCGAGCTAGCTCGGTTCATGGGGGAGGTGCGTTCAATGCCCCTCGCGAGTTACGGATTGACCAAGTCATCCGTAAACCGGGTTTCTGGTCTTGGGCCTCTGCAAAAGGTGTCGCATAACCACATATGTATCTCTTTTCCCACTGTATTAAAGGAGATGGGGGAAGAGGAAGAAAAAAGAAAAAAAAGGAGATTCATGTGGAAGGATTTAGAAGGAAGGAGCTTAGGATTTCGCAAATAGTGAAGTTCAAGTTCGCGAACCAGAACATGTATAAAGCTGGAAACGAATTAATAAGGAACAAAAAACGCATAATAACATTGTGAACCGCGAACTTAAAATAAAAAATAAATGAAGACCGCAAACTATGGCCCCTCTGCAGATGCACTCCCCACGGACCAGGGAGTTTATGCCCCTTTTCCGATCGGTCGCACCGTGTAGCACCCTTCTACGTGGGAGAAGCCCGGACCGACAAGCCTCTGACCGACATTACCCTCAGCCCCCACTGATCACGTGGAACCCTCCACATACCAACCTGGTACGCGGGCCGAACTCGAAGTCGCGAACCACCCTCGTTCGCGGGATGCCAATGAGTCTGCGGACCACCCTGGTTCGTAGACAGCCTCTCCATCCGCGTAGCACCTCCCTCTGTGAAGGGTGCCACACCTCATTGTTTACCCATGTGGCCCGCCAAATCCATCAGTGTTCCAATTCCCCGAGCTAGATAAAATCCTTCCAACTCGGTACGATCCTTCACAACCCGCTCATTGGACAATTCATCGGCCCTAAGCTGAGGCCTCCACTAGAGCTGTTGGACACGTGTGATGTAACCTTCAGGCACATCAACGCGCCGCTTTGAGTTCATATACCCATGGTAAGAGACGGCGAAGGGGTTTCTTCGGCCCTCGATCGGATTCCCAAAGCATTCTTGGGTTCACAATCCCATAGTAATGTGGAGTCTGAGCCCAGGAGCCCCTTTTCTGCCTCTCTACTCGCCAGGAGGGATGACTGCATGTTTATTTCCCCTCATCTCTGGTGGCAACCACTTCTCCCCCCTTATGGGAGTTAATGGGCAACCATCCTGGTTCAATCCCCCATCTTTTCTTGCCAGAGGTAGCACCCATAATCCTCCGTACTTTCTTAGGGATAAACGCCAAGAGAAGGCGGGATGGGCATCGGTGCCCCTCCTTTCATTGGTCTCAAATCCCTCTCCCATTAGGGTTTGTCACCACTGGGCATCCCTCTTGGATTAAGCCCCACATTATCATCACTGGAATCTAATGACCCTTCTCCTTTCAACACGAAGGGTTCATTGCTCCGCTACGTGACTTATACCTTCCGCGAACATCAGGAAGGAGAGTGCAGCAGTATCGACCTTCTTCTCTGCTCATCATCCATCTCCCCCTCCTCGGTAAGGAGAAAGTGTGAGGTTTGATAAGTCTATTGCATTCTCTTGTTTCTCACACCGAGCATGACTCACGTGGGCTTAGAGATTTTCGATGGTTGTGGAGCCCACACAACGATGGTGGACCAAACCGAACTACGTGGACTTTGATCCCTATCTCCTAGGAAGGGTACGTAGGATGCCTACCTGAAGTTCAAGCCCAACAATCAGTCGATCCGACCATCTTCACGTTGGTTCACCACACCAACCCTGGGCAGCCTAGAGAATAAGACCAATAACAAACCGAACTACATGGACTTTGATCCCTGTCTCCTAGGCAGGGTACGTAGGAAGCCTCCCCAAGGTTCAAGCCCAACAATCGGACGATCCGACCATCTTCGCAACGATTTACTGCACCAACCCTGGGAATCCTAGAGCCTAAGCCCCATACCAAACTGAACTACGTGAATTGTGATTCCTCTTGCAGGGATACATAGGAGGCCCATACCATGGGTTCGATCAAATGCTCAGGTAGTTATCTGTCCCCCCTGGATGACAATGAACTCCAGAGTGCTTGGTTACAAGTCTTTAAATTAGTGTCACCTAAATGAGTCCAAACTCCTCAGGGTTATTAATCCAACGAGGGATGGTAAACCTTGGGAATAAATGATTCTGAACCCCTGCGTCCAGCTGACCATTTCCAACTAGGAGTAATCCGTGGATACTTTTCTTGGGTATAAACCAAAGATTCGCGAACATGTGAATATGTCTTAAATTTATAAGAGAGTCTAAGAATAGGCAATAATTCCCCCCAGAAAGGGTGCGATGAGCCTGAATTCCCATCATCTCAGCCAATGTGAGTTCTTAAGAATCTTTGGTCAAACTACCCAGCGAACGCCTACCTTTGGAAATAGGGCCCGTGTATTGCTAGATATGGAACCGTTGGGAATTTCGAGGCAAAAATGGTCCACCTGATATGATTGATTAATCAGAACCCAATCTTCTCTAATCAATCATTGTGTATCGCACGTTTCTCTCCCACGACCCCATCGTGCACCGCAAAACAAAAAATGGTGAACCCAACGTTAATCTTTAACTAGCATGACAGATTTAACCTCCCACACTGTGCCCCCTTTACACTCACAAGGAAGGCCAAGAAAGGTCATTAATTACGCATGGGGTCATGAGAAGCTGCTTTGATGGGTTTTTTGTTTGTATTTGTTAAAATATTTTTACAGGTACCATACAAGACTCCCTTCTATCCAACGACATCACAGAGGAACTTGCAGGTGCGCTCTTCAAGTATGTAATGATCGGACATCCTCACCAATGGATGACCTTGTCACCTACCCAGCGTTTTCAATGTTGGGTCACAGATGCGTTGATCCGAGAGTACCACTTGAATGGTACTCTCCCAACGGTGGAGGCGATCATGCCTGCCCTCCAATCTTCCAGGACACGCCGGTCGCCTACCCAGCAACGGCCACAAAAGGAGATCCAGACGGCCTCGGTTTCCGGCTCAAACCGTTTCAGGAGTCTACCCCCGGAAGGAGACAACGCATACCTCCCTTATCTTAGGGAGGCGGATGAGGTCGATGCTAAGGGCTTCATCCCTGCTGAACGGGGGTTCCAATCCAAGGCCCTTTCCAGAAGACATCATCGCGATCACTCCGCAACTCAAAATCCTCACGATAAGGAGGATGTCGCCCCGAGGATCCAGGCCCACGCTCCCCAAGCTCCAAACCCTAGGACCGCCCGACAAGGGAGGAAAATGTACAATAAGGGACCGGTCATCACCCTTGTCTCTGAGGAGGAGCTCTGCTGCCCAGTCACGGAGACGTATCATGAATAGGTACATACACCTGTTCACTCATCAAAAGCCCACCATCTAGACATGGCAGCATCATACGAGCAGGAGCGCATCCCCGCCGGGCTCCATCATGCTCGTCGCTCACACATGACGACACCTACCCGACAGGCACCTCTCCATACCCAGGGTCGTGAAGCCCACTAACCCGACGTGGTGGTGACCCAGCGCCTGCGGGACCAGCTCCTAGAAGATGCTCTTGACTCCAACCATCCTATCATGGTGGTGATCAAAAAAGCCCACCATTCAGATGTGGAAGAAATTAATAGGTGGGAACGCCTCCTTGCCAACAAAGGCCACCGACTCGATACGGTGGGAAACCAACATATGCAGGGACAACTCCCGGTGGATGCAAGTAAAGTCCACCATCCCGATGTGGCGGAAAACAGAGCGATAAACCGACATATCCTGGCCAAGGGGAAGATTCGTTCACCTGACCCGACATAGAAGAATTGTCAGTACCCACTGACCACCGAAGGACCGAAGCAGGATATTCCTACTCCGATACCGGAATGGGCCTTTATACTTGTTCCAGCCGAAGATGTCTTTCTACATATCCTGGAAATGATGGAGGAGCAGGTATCGATCCCAGATCATATCTTGCAGACTTTCCAGAATGTAATTGCATCACCAGCAAGGACTCGGTCCCGTGAGACCATCTCTCCAATTGAGGCGACTCATCTAAGAGACAAGATAGCCGCCCCGGAGCATATCTACATCCCTGATTCCACCCAAGGGGTCGCTAGCTATATTCTGTGATACAAGGGGAACTGGATCGAGCAGCTTCACTCATTCCAACGGGGGGACACCCGTCCACCATGGTGGATTCTCCAGAGGAGGCATATATCCCTAATAAAAGTCAAGATGTTCGTCGTCATATCCTAGTAGCATCGAGGGACCCAATTAGAAAGGTACCCAAAGGTGAAGGCTGTTATCAATAGCAGACAATCCCCAATGCTCGCAGGAAAGTGCCCCAAATGCGCCAAAGGCATCTGGAAAATAAATAGCGGGTTCATGACTCCTCTTTTCTGGAAGCTGGGTTTCCCAACACCGCTAAGCGCATATCGAAGACTCAGAACCCTGCCCACCGATTACCATATTATGTAGCGGTAGTAGCAGTTGCGAAGGTCCTCCCCGCAATGTCGCTACCAGCAGCTCTGATGGTCCTCCCAAAGCACTAGTGGGGGCCTCCCCCATGGGTATATAACGATCGATCACGAGAGATTCTCTTTTGATTTCAATCACGGTAAACCTCTGCGTGACCAAAAGATCGAGTAGAAAGAATTCCCTCCACTTGCTGTGGTCCACCCTGAAGGTCCTCCCCGGGGTATATGCTGCAAACACTCTCTATGCAGTGGGACCATAGATTATGATAATAGTCCTTTCTATCATAGTCGCAAGTGTGGAGGCCCTCCCCATAGTGAAGTATCATCATGGTAAAAATTCCCTCCCTTGTCGTGGCCTTCCCTGAAGGTCCTCCCCAGGGGTTATGTTGCAACAACACTCCGCGCAGCCAGGCATTAGTTCACAGTGGTAGTCCTCACCACTCTGATAACTTAGGTCCTCCCCATAGAGACGTCAAGCAATGAGAAGGTCCTCCCCTTGTTACGGTACATTCTAAATGCCCTCCCCATGGTGTACCCCATAGACATTCTTCCTGCGGTAGTTTTAATGGTAGTCCTCGCCATTGCAGCAGCTCTGATGGTAGTCCTCGCCACCACGACCGCCATTGCGAAGGTTCTCCCCGCAGTGGCCCCAAGCAACAAGAAGGTCCTCCACATGTCGTAGTGTGTCTTTAAGGTCCTCCCTAGGATTCACATCAAACGTCGAACCATGATGGTCATCCACACCATGAAGGAAGTTTTTGTGAAGGCCCTCACAGTAACAACGCTACGCAGCCAGAAGGTCCTCCCCTTGCTGTGACATGCCTTAGAGGTCCTCCCTAGGGTGTGCATTGAAAAATTCCTCTATGCAGTGAGGAATCAACCAATAATGGTAGTCTTCTCCATTGCGGTCACCATTGTGAAGGTCCTCCCCCTTCTGAATTAAGCAGATAAAAGACCTCATATGATGAGGCACTCGGTAGGACGGGATCAAGCATGTCATATTCCCAGTAAATCGCTAACGACATCCTTCTTCAATCAGGAGACGGTTTGGGATGACGTTAATCTTTGAAACCGCCCCAGAACCACCCACATGACAATTCAATACCTGTCGGCCCCACTGCCCCCAAACACACTATCAGTGAGTGTCTCAGTTGGGCTGACTAGGTAGAGGAATCACTAGCGGAGGATTATGCCAACATGTTGCACCTGAGGAAACGACTAGCCAGGGATGATATAACAGTTATGTTTTGGCCCACGACCACCTCTCAATATGACATACCTAGTACGTTGTCAGAAGAATGTGTGCACGACATATGCTCCAATATATTGACAACCCTCTGATGGCTGAAATGAAGCTTCCTTCCAGACGAAGGGTATATAGACCATGTCAAGACAATAGAAGAAATCCTGCATCACATCGACCTGGACGCTTTTCCTTCGGCGCGACAACCGCGACAACCACGGCCTGAGAGGCATAAAGGAAATATTGAGTTACCCTGATTCCATGCACTTCAATAGTTGCGCCTCCTCATCGGTGATTATCCTATGGGAGCACATATCAGAGGATGGGGGGAACATGGAGCTCTGCATTTCACTCTACTCCCCTCCCAGAAGATCCCGTTCAGTATGGTATCTTGCAACGCCATCATGTAAAGACAACAATCGACTGGGGTCCCTTCTCAGGAAAGACAACACACCCAACAGAGACAGGCCTTGAGTAAGTCCTAGAAGTGTTAGGCCCGATGGGAAACATTCATCCAAGAACTCCTGAATCAGGCCACCGAGAGCATAAAATAGGCCTCTCACCTAAGAGAGGACAATCAGTAGTCATTTCCCACCGCCCCAGAAGGGATTGATTCACAAAAGAACTCGGCACCAAACCCAGTTCATCCCTGAATGGGGGCACACAAGATCAGGCAAGTAGAAATAGTTGTAGCCACTACCGAAATCCAGGGTCAACCCCAGCCTGCAGGGCTGGGGGCATTTTTAACAACAAATTCCCCCGTAAGACCAATAAAAACGGGAAGAGACTAAACGTCCATGGAATGGAGCCAACCCCCGCTCTCAGGGATGGGGGAATTTTTACCTCCTCAACAACAACCTCCCCCACGAGAATCAATATTCTCTCATCTAAGGAGGAAAGTCAGAAGAGGAGGTTCCCTCCCTATCCCTCCATATGAATCATCATCCCCTTTAAAAGGGAGGCGTACTGTAAGATCGCATCAAAGAACTCTCCACGTCACCCTTCGTCAAGGAGTCCAAAAGCGATCCCGGGATGGGAAAGGGAGGACCGATAAAAGGCACGAGAGATACTCTTCCTATTTGAAAGATGATATCTCCACCACCCCACGATACACATCCATCAGTGCCATAGAGGCTATCCCGATAGGTGATACCAGAGATGAAGAAAATCTAGATGGATTGGGAGACGATGATTCCAGTCAGGCTATGACTCACAACGAACCACTAGGTGTGCACACCCGGAACCAGAGGGCCGCCCTAAATATGTCTTCCCTTCCAGCTAACCCTCCTCCGTATACCCTGTGAGCTCCCGATAAAGATAAGAACAAAGGACCGGTTACCCTTAACCCCCCTCCTTCTCTCGATAAAAACGATCCACTTAAACTCGAGGAGAGGTTCGCTCGACAAGAAGAGGAAATGAAATAATTGAGGGGGCTTAACATCGAGATACTCCAAAGGAACCATATTATTGAAAGTTCTTCCCAAGAAGGACTACACCTCACAGTCCCAGTTAGTGCACCTCAAAGAGCAAGGTTTGCCCCGGTAAACAAAGTACGGTCATGGATTCTGCCCAATGAGGCACCCAGCCCATCCAACTACCTAAATGTTTATCCAGATGAATACCAAGACTTCCCTCCACTCAGGAAGCAACTGGAGCAAGTACGTCTGAATCTTCCGAAGGTGTCACAAACGACACATGCCCCCTAGTGCCAAACGAGCTGGATCCTCAAGCAATGCCTCGGGCTACACCTGCCCAGGACCGGGCCCAACAGGATGTAAAACAGGGTCTCACCAACACCATAAAGGCACTAAAAACTTTCTTTTAAGAAATGGAAGGTCGACATGATCTGATACAACTAGACCGGAAGCCCTACCCGGATTGGGTGAGCAACACACCACCTCCACCCAATTTTGGGAGCCCTGTATTCCCTATTTTCAATGGATCCGGTGATGTGGAACAACATTTGATGCACCACACGTCTTATTATAACCCTATGATGGGAACTCCGGAATAACAAGAAGAAGTGAAAATCAGATGCTTCGTATGGACCTTGCAAGGATCAGCCTTCGTCTGGTATACGAGTCTGTCGGCCAAGTCAATAAAAAGCTGGGAAGACCTTCGGTAGTACTTCATGTTCCACTTCCGCTCAAAATTTCCTAAAGCAACAGTCAGCGACCTCATGAACTGAAAGCAGAGGGAGAACGAGAGGGTCTCAGATTTCATCTCTAGATGGAAAGGTCTGGCCTACTCTCTGAACATGCCAATGCCTCAAGATGAGATGCTTTCCATATGCATCTATAATCTCTGATATGAGCTACGAACACTTCTCATACTAGTGGAGTGCATTAATGGCTTCCGCAATCTCTTGGCCATTACCCAGAGAATTGAGGACTCCCTGCAGTGGACTAATCTGAAGTCCTGAATAGCCTCACAAGCTTCTGCAAAGCGAACAATTAGAGCTGAATCATCCTCTGTCATTCTCAAGCCATCCCTTGCCCCTGCTCCACCACTCAGGCCTCCACCAAATCATCAAGGGCCCCCTATATATCATCGGGCACCTCCGCCTAAGCAAAACGATCAAAGAGGATCGAAGTAAAACTAGTTTGTGGAACAAAGACAAAAAGAATACTCATTCCGAGAGGACTAAGTCCACGACTATTTCATCGCTTCCATGAATTGCAACTTGCTCAGCCACCCGGAGCCATGAAAGCCCAATGAAATCGGTCGCGATGACAGGCCAGATTACTGTCCCTACCATCGGATGTTGGGGTACATTATTTGAGAATTCTTCGTCTTCAAATTCCTCCTGCAAAGGATGGTAGACTCTGGGCAGGGCGAGCTGAGACCAACCCCAAAACATGTGTCATATATTTCTACCACTGAATCCGACAAAGGGGAGGGGTGGAAGGAAGTCACCAGAAAGAAGGGGAAGAAGCTTGATGACTTGTTGACTCGGAAGACTATCAATCGATCCCATGGAATACTCTGAGCTCAACTACATCGGCTGGTGTTGCCGCTAACAACCCCTGATGCCGCACAACCAACAATATCGGCCTCACAACCCTCCACGAGCCGGTCATCCAGGAATGATCGAAAAGGGAGGAAACAAGTGCAAGAGGAGCAGACCACAATGAGGTCGATGTTAGCCCCGACACTGGATGATTTTATGCCCTCAAACATAGCACCACAGGCATCGAACCACCAAACAACACCATCAAGGTCAACCGACTAGGTTGACTTGTCAGAGGATGAGGAGCCAATATTTGGTTTCATAAACTTCATCCACATTATGGAATAATTCCCTGGAAAAGGGTATGATTATGAAACTGAGTTCCTGATATAAGGAGTCAGGATGAGGAATTGAAGAGGATGGGGATACCAGGGGAGCCACAGTCGTGGCCAAAACCAACCCTATGGTTGGACCTCATCCCAAACCATCAATATCGTGAAAACCCATGGGATAGCCCTTCAACGGACTTGTTGGTCGGAGTGGATACTCAAGAGGGGGTGAATTGAGTTCCAATTAAAATTTCTGTTAAAAATATTTTCTATTAAAATCCACCAAATTTTAAAACAAGTTAAACTGTAGTGAATTTGTAAAACTGTAATGGTTCAATTATATTCTCAAAAGATTGATTAGTTCTCAGTTAATCTAATAATAAGATTAAATTATATTTTGAAACTAACCTACTGATTTACAATAGATACAAACACTTTCTAGATTAACTATCAAAGTAACTTTAAAACATATTTGTATTTCAAAGTAATAAGCAGCGGTATATAAATTAGATAGTGTATATTTTAAACTTAAACTAAAAATGCACAACAAATATAACCAAGAGGTTCAGTCTCAAGACGAGACTTAGTCCTCTCAAATGTATATATATAAAAGTGATCCACACACCGGATCGAGGTTAACAATAGTACAGTACTATTCAAGCCATGTTGGGACCTCTACCACTGTTCTTTGTGGGAGATGAAAATAAAGACCAGGCCACACAAGGACCTCTTCCACAATTGTCGTGGGTAAACAAGAGTAAGGAGTTTTGGTATGAGGATTGTGATATTTTCCATTTCAGCACATAAGACAGTGTATGTGTATAATAAATATGATACACACACTGCTCTAAAGTAAATAATAAATCACTTAGAGAAAGTATATGAAATTTTAGAAAGCTCTCGTGATTGGCAGTGCTGCTCTGGACTCGTTGGATACAGTATAATGGCTCCTGGGTCCTTCTCTGGTTTTTCTGTTGAAAAACAGAGTGTCATGGTTCTGATTTTGTTTCTCTAGGAGAGAAGATGCTCTCTTAACACCAGAGTACATCGTGTGTTCTTCGGTAATGTAGGATTTCATGTATGGAATTTTTTTGAGGATCATTCAATGTGTTCTTCATAGTTGTGCTCAGGATTGTTCTTCTGTTCAGTACAGAGCTTGCGTGTATTGTAATATGTTCTTCGAGACGTGTCAAGTGCGCGCGTGTCCTCTACTACAGCTCAATCTTCTTTGTATTCCATGAGATATGGCAATAGGAATGATTTCCTTTCCATAGATACGAGGTACGGTTTGCTGACAGACCAAAAACTATCATTAAATAACATTAATTGCATTAAAAACATCAAATATGGCCATTAGTATTATTTAAATAATATTGAAAAAAGGTTAAGAAATTGTGTCACAGTAGTTGTGCAAATGGTGTCTCTTTGAACCTTTGTCTCCTTCATGGTATGTGCTTCACGGTATGTGTCTCACGGTATGTCCTTCATGGTGTAACCTTCACTGTGTGTTGCTCACGGTGTCTCAGTCACGGTGTGTCCTTCATGGTGTCTGGGTCACGGTGTGTCCATCACAGTGTCTAGGTCATGGTGTGTCCTTCACGGTGTCTGGGTCATGGTGTGTCCTTCACGGTTTCTGAGACTTTTACTTCACGGTGTCTACTTCAATGTTTCTATTCACAGTGTCTATTTGACTATGACTGTGTTTTGCACACAGTCTATATTACTGTGTCAAACATCACGGTGTCTTGATACTTAGGAAAATATCTATATTTAGACTTAAACAATAATATACAGAATATGAATTAAGCATAACCATTATAAAGTAAGAGAATTTGAAACATAAATACAAATGTTTGATAAGATAAGTGAGATTTGTGATCATTCATAAGATTTGTAAATAATATTGAGATTAATTAACATCAATAAGATTTTCTATCATTAAAACATGATGTGTAATTATTATTGAGACTTTTGATCATTAAAACTTGAGTAATACATGAGGAGTCCAACAATATCCCCCATTTTGATGATCACAAATCATGTATAGCTCAAATATACATGGAATGCAACGTTAGAGAAAATAACATATATAATAACAGATTTAGAGAAAATAATAGATTCTACAGTAACATATCTCTTTAGAATACTAATACTTGTACTCTTTCTCCCCCTTTTGGGATTATCAAAAAGTGAAACAGAAGGAAAGGAGTGAAACAGTGCATTTGTCATTAAAAACGTTCAGAATACATGATACAGTAGAAATAAAAACAGTAAAAAGAAAAAGACATCCCATTAAAAAAGAATGCAGTCACTTGACTCTTCAGGGATCGGCCTTTGCCTTTCCTTTATCAGCAGCAGGAGCTGATGCAAATGTAGAAGAAGGCATAGATGTGGTAGAAAAAGATGGTAAGTGTAGAACTTCAAAAATATAGGGAGCCAAAGTAGGATCTATATAAGATCTAGTCTGTGGTTGGTCAAGAATGAGTGTCCGGATCTGAGAAAGGGCTTGAATGACTAACATGACAGTTGAGGCTAAGGCAGGTAGACCAGGTCTGAGGGGTGCAGCAGTTGGGGAAACGATAGCAGTGCTCTGCACATGACGATACAACTTCAAAAGATTGATAAAATCAGTAATGATTTCTCCACCATATTGCATAGCCATTTCAAAATCGTCCTTATTCTCCATGAACTTTTCCAACAATCTGGTGAACTCTGTAAACTTATGAACATGAGCTTTAAAATCCTGAGTCACTGGAGGGATTTTCAGGTTCTCCACAAGATACATAAAGTGATTTTTCATGTCACTTTTAGGGAAAATCCGGGTGAGATAAAAGTCTATCTTCTTGGTGATCTCCTGTTGAGAATCATTTTCAATCATAGAATGTATTTAAACAAGATCAAGTGCTCTAACATTGTTCTTCATAACTTCAAACAGAGGAGAGAGATTGAAACCACTAAGGGCATTCTGAAGTTCTTCCTTGATTATGGACCTAAGCAAGGAATCATCCAAAGAAGGCGTGGAGGTCTGACTAGAAGTAGGAGAAGCCTTGAAAGCTTCGATTAGAACTTTGAGATGTTTCAAAACTTTTTGCAGACATCCAGTGTACTCATCTTTGAGCTTATTCAGATTTTCCACAAGCACACTCATGCGTTGCAACATCTTGGTGTGTCTTGTTCCAATTTTCACATTAAAATATAGATGATAAGGATGCACTTGAGACACAATCTCTCGAGAATGTTTGGAAACATCTGGTTCATGAGAAGAAGCAACATGTACAGGAGCAGAAACAGGAGCAGGAACAGGCTCTGATCTTGAAGACAATTCTGTTTGCAGGTTTTCCACCAAACCTTTCAAATTAGCAACATCAGCACTAAGCAACCAATTTTCAACTCTGACTTCTTGAATTTCATGAATCATCCTTGGTTGAATATGCAGAATAATATTTTAAAAAAGAATCGCTGCATTTTCTTGACTTAGTTGAGTCACTGGTCAAGGTTGAGTGCATAAAATATTCTCAACACCAGCCAAGATAGTCTCTCCAAAGAATTTCAAATCATCCATATTTACAAAGGATTGTTGCTCATTTAAGAGTGTAGGAGATGTTAGTGGTACAGGTTCTGATGCAGATTCTTGTTGCGACTCAGAATTAGATTCAGATTTAGATGATGGTTGAGGCTCAGGTTCTGGTTCTGGGTGAGCTACTGACTTCAGTTGAAACAATGAAAAGAGATCTCTACCAGTTGCAGTCACTTGTTGTGATTCACTCACATCATAAAAACTTGGAAACTCATACCAATTGTACACAGAATGTGTGACAATTGGTTGAGATGTTCCAGCAAATCCATCTTATTCAAACTCAAGGTTTTGAGGTTCCTCCCCCTCAAATTGTGCTTCCATTTCAGGTTCTTGAGGTACAGTTGCATGATCAAGATCAACAACATCAGCTCTAATCTCTTCAGAAAATTCTTGCCTTGCCAACTGAAAGTCAATTTCCATCCTCTCTTCAGCAGAGGGTATGTACTCAGGAACCGATTGTTCCACTGGTTGTGCTTCCAGAGTTTCTTCTTTTTCAATAGGGAGATCCTCTTGATTAATATTTCCCCTAGTATGGATTTCTCCTAGATCAGCTTCTTCAATGACTTGCTGCTCTAAATCGGGTATAATCAGATCTCGTGAAGCCTCGGACTGAACTTCTTGATCAACATCATCTCTAGAAGAAGGAGATTATTCTTCTCTAAAAACATCAACAACTTCATCTCTAAGAGGTATTTCAGTAGAAACATCAGTAGGTACAACAGTCCTTTCTTTCTCAACAGGAGCTGCTTCCTCAAGATGTATTCCAGCCTCTTCTTCTTCTTATTCTGGGTACTCAGTGACTTCATCTAGTTCCAAACCAGGATCAGTTATATTATTTTTACTTCTTGGATAATCAACATGATTTTACTTCTTATATAGTTGATCATTATCCTCAACCCACTGCTTCTTCCAGAGGTTCCCTTTAAACTTCATCCTTCAAATGATAGGCTTGGATAAATAGAAATCAAAATTCTCTAGCCTTTCTTCATTTGGTCCAACTACTCCCTTGGCAACTAACATGGCCAAAATCATCCTTGATTAAAACAAGGAGGTGGATTTGGAAGTGACATTAATCAGCTCACATATATCGTTAATGACATATTTGCACAAATTTATCTTATAACCATTCTTCAACAGATGAATCAGGAACACATCCTGATACTTAAACATAGAAAAATCTCCTTTTCTTGGACTAATCAAATTATGAACAAATTTGAATAGTAGTCTTGTCTCCCCATCCAATTCAGCTGCTATGACCCTTCACTTGGTGCCATTTCCAGTCAGGATTTCCAATGAATTCCCTATATCAAATATGTCAGTTGTTGGAGGAGGGCCACTTTGGTAATCATCACAAATTACTTCATGAGGAATCCTCAGGAATGTAGCCCACAACCTTGAAGAGAATGAACAATTTTTTCCATTGATCCAGCTTGTTAGCATATATATTTCTCTAGTATCAAAAGAAAACTTTACATATTGGTAAAATTGAGATACCAACCTTGGGTAAATCATTCTATCATTTCTAGAGAAACATTAGAACCATCCTTGTTCTATTATGATTTTTAGGACCAAAGAATTTCTAGACAACAACCACTCAGGGAAAATCTCTATTTCAGGTACTACAGTATGTCTTATAAGGTTCAGATTTAGAGGTCCTTCGGGTGGTATCCTCGGAGCTCTTTTTCTGTTTCATAGAGCGATGCTTCTCAGATGAGGGTGAAGATGGACACTTCATCCTTGGCATTCACTGACAGTTCAGGTGAGGGAGAGGAGAAGGATTTCAAGGTAAAGATGGTTCGAGAGAGTGAGTAGGAGAGTGCTTGGGTAAGGAATTGGGTGAAAATCCCTTATGTTTTATCATTTGGGAATGTTAAGCATCATAAAAAAATGTGGGAAATCAAATAGCGGTGAATTAAAAATTACCCCGATGCGGGTTAAAATAAATATATAAAGAATATTCACAGTGAGACCGTGAGTAGACATTACTATGTGATGAAAAAAATTCATCACGGTGAGATAGTTGGTGGTCTTCACGGTGAGATAGTAACCATTCTGTGTAGTCATGGTGAGACAGTGAGTGAACTGTTCTGTCACGGTGAGACAGTTAAGTGACAGACCGTGAACACAAGATGTTAACTGTGAGACTGTAAGCATGAAACAGTAACTAAGAAACATTGAATATGAAACCATAACATAAAATATAGAAAAATAGTAAACAGTAAGATCTGTAGGATATCTTTTTATGATTAATCATACCAAGACCGTGTATGATGAAGTCTAATATCTCAGAATTTAATGGTTTGGTGAATATATATCCAAGTTGATATTCAGTACTAATGAATTCCAAAGTGATATCACCTTTTTGGTAATGATCCCTCAAAAAGTGCTGTCTTACATCAATATTCTTTTTCCTAGAATGAGAAACATGACTATTTGAAATGTTAATAGAACTTGTGTTGTCACAATTTATTGGTACATGTCTGAATTGATATCCATAGTCTAGTAAAGTATGTTTCATCCATAAAATTTGTGCACAACAACCACCAGAAGATATGTATTCATCTTCTGCAGTAGATAATGAAACAAAATTTTGTTTCTTACTACACCATGATACTAGTGACTTGCCTAAAAAGTGACATGTTCTAGAGTTGCTTTTTCTATCTAACATACATCCAGCAAAATCAGTATCAGAATAGATAACTAGTTCAAAGGATTTTCCTTTTGGATAGAACAGTCCTAAATTGGGAGTATGCTTGAGGTATTTGAAAATTCTCTTTACAACATTTAAATGTTACTCTTTAGGTTTTTCTTAAAAATGAGCACACAGACACACACAAAACATAATATCAGGATGGCTAGCAATCAAGTAGAGTAGACTTCCAATCGTTCCTCTATAAGTGGTTTGGTCAACAGATTTTCCATCTTCATCAAGATCAAACTTACAGGTGGTACTCATGGGAGTGTCACTACTTTTTGTGATATCCAACACAAATTGTTTTAAAATATCTCTAGTATATTTACTTTGAGTTAAAATAATTGCATAATCTTTTTAAAGGATTTGAAATCCAAGAAATAATTTAACTTCACCCATTACACTCATTTCAAATTTGTTTTGCATAATTATAGAAAAATCAGTATATAGGTAATTTCTTAAAGATCCAAAAATAATGTCATCTACATAAATTTTTACAACTAAAACATCATTAGAAATTTGTTTTATAAAAACAGTAGGATTAGCTATTCGTTTTTTAAAACCTTTAGAAATTAGAAAAGTACTTAATCTATCATACCGATCTCTTGGAGCTTACATTAAACCATATAAAGCGTTTGATAATTTGAAAATATGATTTGGAAAATGAGGGTTTGTAAATCCAGGTGGTTGTTCAATAAAAAAACCTCGGCTATATACCCATTTAAGAATGCACTCTTGACATCCATTCGATATAGTTTGAAATTTAGATATGTAGCATAAGCAAGAAAGATCCTAATGGCTTCTAGTCTAGCTACTAGAGCAAAAGTCTCCTCATAGTCAATTCCTTCTTCTTGACTATAGCCTTGTGCAACTAATCTAGCCTTGTTTCTAACTATATTTCCAGATTCATCTACTTTATTTCTAAACACCCATTTAGTGCCTGTGGTGAAAGTGTCCTTAGGTCTTTCTACTAGTTTCCAAACTTTATTTATTTCAAACTGATTGAGTTCTTCATGCATAAAAATTTTCGAAAATTCATCATTAATAGCATCATCAAAGTTTTTAGGTTCAAGCTGTGAAAAGAAGGCTTGATGTTCAACCTTATTTCTAAGAGAAGATCTAGTCTATGTCCCTATATAAAGATTACCAACAACATCATATAAAAGATGATTCTTTAGAATTATAGTTGATCTAGTAAAGGTAGGACTATAAATTTCAGGTTCTTCTCTAGGTTCGGGTTCAATAGGAGCAGATTCTGAAATATTTCTAGAACGGGTTGTCTTTACAGCAGGTTCATTGATTTTATCATTAAGGTTTAGAACAGATAAATTTTCTTCAAGAATTTCAAGAGATGACTTAGGTTTATGTGGATCAGTTTCATCAAATTTGATGTGAACAGATTCTTCCACACACTTGGTTCTCTTATTGAAAACTCTATAGGCTTTTCTAGTTAAAGAATATCCTAAAAAGATTCCTTCATCAATCTTAGAAGCAAACTTGTCCAGATTATTATTTTTATTAATAATAAATACTTTACATCCAAAGACTCTAATGTAATCAAATTTAGGCTTTCTAGTATTCGATAGTTCATATGGGGTCTTCTTGAGAACAGGTCTGACTAAGACTCTATTGATGATATAACATGATGTATTCACAGCCTCATCCCAAAAATAAATAGGCAGGTTTTACTCATTAAGCATGGTTCTATAAATTTATTGAAGGGTTTTATTTCTTCTTTCTACTACACCATTCTATTGAGGTGTCCTAGGGGAAGAAAAGTTGTGACTATAGCCATTGTGTGAGCAATAAGATTCAAACTCTTGATTTTCGAACTCACGGCCATGATCAATTATCGGGGACTTAATCTTAAGTCCACTAAAGTTTTATACAGACATGGATTATTTAATAAAGTAAGAACAAGATTCACTTTTGTGAGCTAAGAAGTATACACAATTATATCTAGAAAAGTCATCTACTTGGACATAGACATAGTGCTTCCCATTTAAGCTAGAAACTCTAGAAGGTCCAAACAAGTCCATGTGGACCAACTCAAGAAATTGATAAGTTGACACTTCTTTCTTTGGTTTGAAAGAGATTTTGTATTTCATTACCTTTTGATAGGGATTAAAAACTTTTTCATTTGGAAACTCAAGTTTGGGTAAGTCTCTAACTATGTTCTTCCAAGTTAGTTTTATAAATTAGTGGATGTTGCAGTGTCCTAATATTCTATGCCATAACCAATATTCTTTATGAAAATCATTTAGGAAAGTAACATTTTGTTTGGCTAAATAATTTAAATCAACTGCATAAATATTTTCATTTCTTAAAGCAGAAAATACTAAAAAATTCTTAGAATTAAAAACACTCCAAGAATTATTTTCAAATTTAACATTAAATCCATCATCCCATAATTTAGAAATACTTAACAAGTTATATTTCAATCCATCAACAAATAAAACTTTAGAAATTAAAACTGAGTTAGTGTTACCAATTTGTCCTAGGTCGATGATTTTTCCCTTAGAATTATCACCAAAGGTGACATGGCCTCCATCAACCTTGATTAGGCTCTTTAAGCATGAGTAATCCCCAAACATATGTCTTGAACATCCATTGTCCAAATACCATGTCTTCTTGTGGGAAATCTTCAAATAGGTTTCCTACAAAATAGATTTAGATGGGAAATGACTTTGGTACCTAGATCTTCTTGGGTCCAGACAGGTTAACAATCAAATATTTTGGTACCCAAATTTGTCTTATGGGTCTCATACATTTTACAGATTCAAAATATTTTGATAGATAAACTCTATTTGATATATATCCATATGGATAACTGGTTGAATCATATGAATTTCTAGAACTAGAACTAACATTATTCTATCCAGATTTAAGAATAAATCTATTCTTAGTAATCTGTCTTTGTCCAGGTTGGTAGCCTATCCCATTAGTGTATTTCAATTTCACTTGCTTTCCTAGAATTTGTGTAAGTGTATCTTTTACCTTTGTGAATTTCTCTAAGTCATTTCTATGTTGTTCATTAGACATTTTCAATTCTGTATTTTCCTTTAACAGTTGAGCATTATTTTCTTTTTCAATATCAAGAGCAGATTTAACATTTTAAGTGAGAGAATGCTATTTCTTTAAGGCCTTATATTTGTCCTTAAGTTCATTCCATGTTTCTTCTAGCATGTTATAATATTCAGATAATTCAGCCTTAGATATATCTTCAAAATAAAAATCAGATTCTGCATCTTCTCCAGAATAATAGGAATTTAAAACAGGAGTATCTAAGGTTACCTCAGATGTGTTGGTCATGAAACACATGTTGGCACAATTCTTTTCAGAATCAGATATTTCAGATTCACTTGTGCTATATTATTAAGCACTCCAAGTAGCTTTCATAGCTTTCTTGTACTTCTTGTCCTTATAATCATGTTTCTTTTTGAACTTCATTTTTGAATAGTCTGCTTTTATGTGACCTTTTCTTTTGCATTCATAGTAGACAACTTCATCATTTTTATCAGCTTTCTTCCAGTCCTTTTTCCAATTACCATTACTATCAAACACTCCATTGTAATTTGATTTTCTAAATAATTTCTTCTTTATATAAAACATCTTAAATCTTATGGATATTTGAGACATCTCAGCATCACTGTCTGAATCCGAATCTTTACTGGTTGAGCTTTCAGTTTGTATTTGAACTTTGTCTTTTTCCTTTCTTTTAGAAGTAGTAGATTTAAAAGCTACAAACTTTATTTTTAATTCATCATATTTCTCCTTATTCACTTTGATTTCTTCCTCATACATCATTAGTTTACCAATAATCTCTTTGATAGGAAGATCTCCAATGTCACATGATTCTCTGATTGAAACAGATGTGCCTCTCCATCGGTCTGGCAGACATCTCAGTATCCTCATAATTTGTTCCTTTGATGGAATAGCTTTACCAAGTGAACTCATTGTATTGTATATATCATTAAACCTGAGATACATATGAGAAATAGGTTCATCAGTCTTCATTTAAAAATTATCATATTTAATAGTATAAGTATTTAATCTCATTTCTTTAACATTGGTTGTTCCTTCATGAGAAACACCTAAAGTATCCCAAATTTCATAATCAGTTTTGCAAGCAGATATTCTATTAAATTTTTCATCTCCTAATGCACAATACAAAGCATTCATATCTTTACCGTTATTATTGTAAGATACTTTTGTAGGTTCATCCCAAGTTGTTATTTCAGTTTCTGGAATTTTATATTGAGACTCTATAGCAGTCCAGATATCAAAACCCATACTTTCCAAATGAATTTTTATTTTTAGTTTCCACTGGGCATAGTTTTTACCATTAAAAAAAGGTGGCCGGTTAGTAGAAGAACCCTCTAGTATATTGTCCATAGCAAGATTTTATAAAGTAATGTTAAAGAGATAAAATTTATAACTAACAGAAATTTAAGATCTTTAATGATTCTACTAAAATCACAATTAAAAATAGAGTATTTTGAAAACTTGTATTGATAAAAAATAAACCACTGATACCAATTGTTGGTCAGAGTGGATACTCTAGAGGGGGGTGAATTGAGTTCCAATAAAAATTTCTATTAAAAATATTTTCTATTAAAATTCCCCAAATTATAAAACAATTTAAGCTGTAGTGAATTTGTAAAACTGTAAAGGTTCAATTAGATTCTCAAAATATTGATTAGTTCTCAGTTAATCTAAGCAGAAGATTAAATTATCTTTTGAAACTAACCTACTGATTTACAATAGATTCAAAAATTTGTTAGATTAACTATCAAAGTAACTTTAAAGCAGATTTGTATTTCAAATTAATAAGTAGAGGTATATAAATTAGATACCGTATATTTTGAACTTACAATAAAAATGCACAGAAAATATAAACAAGAGGTTCACTCTCAAGCCGAGACTTAGCCCTCTCAAATTTATATATATAAAAGTGATCCACACCCTGGATCGGGGTTAACAACAGTACAGGACTGTTCGGGCCATGCAGGGACCCCTACCACTGTTCTTCATGGGAAATGAAAATAAAGACCAGGCCACACAAGGACCTCTTCCATAGTTGTCATGGGTAAACAAGAGTAAGGAGTTTTGGTATCAGGACTGTGATATCCTCCAGTTCAGAACGGGAGAATGTGTATGTGTAAAATAAACAGGATACACACACTACTCAAAAGTAAATAATAAATCACTTTTAGAAAGTATATGAATGTTTAGAAAGCTCTAGTGATTGGCAGTGCATCTCTAGACTCATTGGATTCAGTAGAATAGCTTCTGAGTCCTTCTCTGGTTTTTATATTGAAAATCAGAGTGTCATGGTTCAAATTTTGTTTTTCTAGGAGAGATGATGTTCTCTTGACTCCAGATTACTTCGTTTGTTCCCCAGTAATGTAGGATTTCATGTATGGAACTTCTTTGAGGATCGTGCAATGTGTTCTTCATAGTTGTGCTCAGGATTGTTCTTATGTTTAGTACAGAGCTTGTGTGTATTGTAGTATGTACGTCGAGATGTGTCAAGCACACGTGCGTCGTCTACTACAACTCAATCTTTTCTATATTCCACGAGCTCCGGCAATAGGAATGATTTATTTTCCATAGATATGAGGTACAGTTTCCTGACAGACCAACAAATATCCTTAAATAACATTAATGGCATTAAAAACATCAAATATGATCGTTAGTATTATTTAAATAGTATTGACAAAAAGGTTAAGAAACGGTATCACAGTAGTTGTGCAAACATTGTCTCTTTGAACTGGTGTCTCCTTCACGGTATGTTCTTCATGGTATGTGGCTCATGCTATGTCATTCACGGTGTGTTGCTCATGGTGTCTCAGTCACAGTGTGTCCTTTATGGTGTCTGGTTCACGATGTGTCCTTCACGGTGTGTCCTTCATGGTGTCTAGGTCACGGTGTGTCCTTCAAGGTGTCTGAGAATTAGACTTCACGGTTTCTGCTTCAGTGTTTCTATACACGGTGTCTGTTTGATTGTGACTGTGTTTTGCACACAGTCTGTCTTACTGTGTCAAACATCACGTTGTCTTGATACTTAGGAAAATATCTTTATTTAGACTTAAACAATAATATGAAGAATATGAATTAAGCTTAACCATTATAAAGTAATATAATTTGAAACATAAATACAAAGGTTTGATAAGATAAGTGATATTTGTGATCATGCATAAGATTTGTAAATAATAGTGAGATTAATTAACATCAATTAGATTTTCTATCATCAAATCATGATGTGTAATTATTATTGAGATCTATGATCATTAAAACATGAGTAATACATGAGTATTCCAACAAGACTCAACAGGATAAAGAATGTCCCTCTACCTCCACATGTGGCCACTCTGCCCTCGTCATTCTGTGGTATCCATCAGAGGAAGAACAAGTGTCTAACCACATAGTGCGCATAAATAGACTTCCCAGGATGAGTCCCCAAAACGTGGGAACACTGCTAACATCCAACCCCACGGCTGGTCCCTCCTCGTCACATACTCCAACTACCGAAGTGCCTGCTACGACTTCCACACCAATGGAGAAGCATCGGCCGCTGGAACAGAAATACGACATCCTTAAGCAGCTAGCATCGGTACCAGCCAAACTGTCAATCTTGGATTCCCTGAGTTTGTCAGCCTACCACAGGGAGTCACTTATAGAAGCCTTGCTCAGCCCCCAGAAATTTCAATCCGAGGTAGCTACCGCCGAGATTTACCGGACGGATAGTGGCTCTACTGAATGTGATGCAGTGATTTCCTTCACCGATCAGGATGAAGATGCCATCATGCAAGGAAACATCAAACCACTATATGTATGTGGAAGACTATATGATGTTGATATCCGAAAAGTCTTAATTGAAAACAGCTCTAGAGTTAACCTTCTTCCCATACGGACACTCCATAAGTTGGGATACAGTGAGGGTGATTTAATACCCTCGGCCATAACTCTGCTAGGTTACGAAAAGAGTGAATGGAAGCCAATGGGTCAAATTAAGCTAAAGACCATTTTGGCAACCTTGTGTCCTACTCAGAATTTCTGGTGGTCTGGAAGAACACAACATTCAATGCCCTGCTGGGAAGGTTGTGGGTCCATAAGAACATGGTCGTTCCTTCATCCTACAACCAGTGTATTAAGTACGGAGTCAATGGGAAAAGTGGGATATTGCACGCCGAAAAGGCCCCTTTAGATCTCTCCGAGTCACATTACATTGACATTGGGTTATATGAGAAAAAGAAGAAGAAGCCTTTGGTCGATGGTGTCAACTAGATCCCCACTCCAAATGGTCTGGAAATAGTTCCTGACGACCCCCTTAGACAGCTTGGCAGAGACTACATACTTCCCATCTACCATGTTGAGAGCAGGGGTTCAAATTAGGACACACACTCAGCTATCCTCATGACTTCAGCAATAAGGGTTGGGCGTGACAATGCGGGAACGTCCGTCAACCCTCAAATTGGGGGTGAATACCTGAGTGAGGATGCCCACAATGTCTCGCCTCCAAACTCCCAGGATCCCGATTCAAGAGCTCTCCCCTCGCTGGATCAAGAAGAGGAGGATTTGGGAGAAGAAGAGGAGGAAGATCTCAGGGATGCACCTCCTGCATTTGAGGAAGGTATCTCCCCCATAGTGGATGAGCTCAGGGAAATAAACCTGGGTACCGAGGAAGACCTGAGGTCCACTATTGTTAGTACATCCATGTCCCCCGAGGAGCATGAGGTATGTACCGCTTTCTTAAGGAAACATCAAGATGTTTTTTCCTAGAATTAAACAGAAATGTTGGGACTCAATCCCGAAGTGGAGATGCATCCCATGGGTCTGCTAGAAGACCACTAGGGCTATAAACAGGCCACGAGATGGACACACCCCTCAAATGCTGCCAAAATAGAGGATGAAGTCGATAATCTCATTAAGACAGGCTTCATTCGGGAGGTCCAGTACCCCATCTGGTTGGCCAACATCATCCCTGTTAAGAAAAAAATGTACAAATCCGCGTTTTCCTTGATTTCAGAGATCTCAATCGGCATTGTCTGAAAGATGATTTCCCGGTCCCGATCACCGAGTTATTAATTGATGCAACGACTGGGTGTGAGGATCTATCCTTCATCAAAAACTATTATGGGTATAATTAAATTAGGATGGCCCGAGAAGACGAAGGAGAAATTTCCTTCAGGGCCCCTCAAGGAGTATTTTGTTACAGGGTCATGCCCTTTGGTCTTAAGAACGCTGGAGCCACATATCAGCATGCCATGCATCGTATCTTTAAACCATTCCTGGCTAGATTCGTTGAATTCTACATGGTTGACTTGGTGGTTAAGTCCAGATAGTGCTCAGATCACCTGTCAGACCTTGAGACCGTCTTCAACAATCTTCGATAGCATAGATTGAAGATGAGCCCCTTGAAATGCGCCTTCAGGGTTACCTCAAGGAAATTACATGGCTTTGTCATATGCCATCATGGCATTGAAGTCGACCCAGAAAAGACAAAGGCTATCCTTGGATTACCACCTCCCTGAAATCTCACCGAGTTGAGGGGATTCCAAGGACACCTGGCCTATATCAGACAGTTCATAGCCAACCTGGCAAGAAAATGTTTTCCCTTTACCAGGTTAATGAAGAAGGGAGTCACATACCAATGGATAGATGACTACCAAAAGGCGTTCAAAAGCCTAAATAAGTACCTCTTAAGCCCACTAAGCTCATGCCCATGGTTGAAGGAAGGCATCTCATCCTATACGTGACGGCCCTAGAGCAGTTGCTGGGATCCTTCCTTGCACAAAAGAATGACGACGGTAGTGAAAACAGTGTTTATTACCTCAACAGAACCATGACTGATGCTGAGACTCAATACTCAAACATCTAGAAGAGTTGTTTAGTTGTGGTCATCGCAGTTAAAAAATTTCAACATTATCTGAACCATCATAAATTCCATTTGGTCTGGTGTAGTAACCCGCTCAAGTACATCCTTAGCCACCCAATACTGACCGGGAACCTGTCCCGATGGGCAGTCATCCTGCAATAGTTCGACATCCGGTTTGTGCCTTAGAAATCCATCAAGGGCCAGGCATTAACAGATTATCTGTAGGAGCACCCTTCAACGGGGACCACCACACCGGACGCTGAGCTACCAGATGAAGACATCTTATCGGTTCAGGAGGAGTTCCCAGCATGGGAAATGTAATTCAATGGCGCATCCTGAAGCCCAATTGGGAAGAGGATGGAAGATACCAAATTTAAAAAGGTGGGTTTGGGGATAATACTCATGTCCTCAGAAAAGTTAGTCTTTCCATATTCCTTCCTCCTGTCAGAAGTATGTACGAATAATGAGGCGAAGTATCAAGCCCTCATTGCAGGCCTGGAGTTCACACTCCAGGCACATGTACAGCACCTTAAGGTAAAAGGTGACTCAGAACTGGTCATCAAGCAAGTCAATGGTGACTATGATATTAAAACGGTGGAGTTGATTCCTCTATTTGACCATGTACGAGGGTTAATGGCTAAATTATCCACAGAACCAACATTGACCAATATTCCCTGGTCTCAAAATTCCTAGGATGATGCATTAGCTAATGCAGACACAGCCCTAGCCGACCTAGACCAGGATGAAACAGTTATCATTATTGCTCACCGTTGAATGGTCTTGCTGTTTGTTCAAACTAAAATAGAAGAAATCTAGGATGTTAGTCCTGTCCTTGAACCATATGATCCTACCCCAGACTAGATGACCCCCATTGAAAAATACCTTCAACGGGGAGAATAACCATCAGAAAGGGATAAATAAGATCAAATAAAAGAGAAGGTCAATCAAATTTATCCTATATGGCGGCACGGGTCAGCAAGAGGTCCTCTACAAATGAGGACTCGATGGAATCCTCCTTAGATGCATTGATGGAGAATAAACTGCTGCTGTCATGACCGAAGTGCATGCAGGGTTATGTGGAGAGCACCATCCAGGGTCTAAAATTTCTCATCAGGTTGAAGACTTGGGTACTATTGGCCGATAGTGGCACGAGATTGCGAGTACTTTACCGCAAAAATCCACTCATGCCAAATTCATGCCAACATCATACACCAACCCCAGAGTTACTTCATCAGGCCAAGTACACCTAGCCATTTTCCATCTGGGGAATGGACGTCGTGGGACCATATCCTCCCACCACAGCCAAATAGCTGATGTATATCCTCACGACAACCAACTTCTTTTCCAAATGGGATGAAGCTGTACCCCTCTAGGAATTCGGGGCAAGAAACATTTTCAGCTTTGTGAAAACCAATATCATCACCAGATTTGGTGTCCCTCATACCATACCGACGGATAACGACACCAAATTCTGCTCTGCTGAATTGGAGAAACTATAACAAGAATATGGTATCAAGGCTATCCACTCATCCCGCTACCATGCATCGACCAATGGATAGATAGAGGCTTTCAACAAGAACCTATCCCACATTCTCTGGAAAATGGTGGACAAAGACAAGAAGTCATGGTCGAATAAACTCCTCCATGTATTGTGGGCTTATCGATCCACAATCTACACCACTACATAGGCTACTCCGTACTCATTAGTATACATAACATAAGAGAACCTTCCCATTGACCTCCAATTACCCTCACTCCATGTTTCCATTTGTGATTAGTTATCCAATGATGAGAAATATAAAAAATGGATAGGTGAATTGGAACATCTCGAAGAGAAGCTGTTGCACACTATTCACCATCTGGAGGTATACCAGAACCCGATCGCGTGATCCTTCAATAAAAAGGTTCGTCTTTAGTATTTCCTGGAAAAAGAATTGGTGTTGGTCCTCCGGACCCCAATGATACCTAAAAATAAACCCCCAAAGCTGGAGCCCAAATGGGAGGGACCATATGTTATACATAAGGACTACTCCAACAGAGCATATGGCCTGATCTCCTTGGATGGAAAATTCACCACCGCTCCTACAAACTTGAGGTTTCTAAAGAAATATTTCATATAACTAAAAGAAGTTATCGTCCGAGCTGTAGAACTTTAAAATGCCAAGCACCCAATGTTCCAAACTCTATGACCCTAAAATTATATTATTTCATCCTCACCGGCATAACTAAAGGCAGTTATCGTCCAAGCTGCAGGGTGTTAAACTGCCAAGCACCCAATGGTCCAAACTCTTTGACCCTAAACTAGGAGTATTTCACCTCATCCGAGATGCAGGACGTTAAGATGCCAAGCACCCAATAGTCCAAACTCTATGGCCCTAAACTAAGAGTATTTTCACCGGCATAACTAAAGGTAGTTATCGTTTGAGGTGCAGGATGTTAAACTGCCAAGCACCCAATGGTCCAAACTCTATGACCCTAAACTAAGAGTATTCCATCATCACCACACGACATTAAACTACACGGATTTCAGAGAACTACGTACGGATTGATTCATGTCCTCTCATGATACGTAGAAATTTCAGGATCCCCTATCCTGGCCTAGCCACTCCCAAAGAGAATAAAATTAAAAAAAAGTCCCCTTCCCCCGTGTACTGACCAGCCCTACACAGGGTTTACTTATTTTAGAGAACTACATATAGCTTGATTCCTGCCTTTGCAGGATACGTAGTGATTCCAGGGTTCCCCATCCTGGCCCATCCACCCTTGAATAAAAGTAAAAAATGCTCTCTCCCCCCGTGTACGGACCAGCCCTACATAGGGTGTATTCCACGTCCTTACCACATGACGTTAAACTGCATGGATAAGGATAAAAGAAAAAAAAGCCCCTTATCCCCCATGTACGTACTAAACATGCAGGGGTTGTATTGTCGTTCATAGAACTATGCGTGGCTTGATTCCTGCCCTTTCTAGAATACGTAGTGACACCTGGATCCTGTATCCTGGCCCAGCCACCCCCAAATGAGGTTTAATAGAAATAAAAAATTTGCCCTTTTCTCCCGTGTATGGACCAGACCTGCATGGGGTGTATTGTCATTCAGAGAACTACCTGAGGCTTGATTCCTACCCTCGTGGGAAACTTAGTGATTCCAGAATTCCACACCCTGGCCCAACCACCTCAAATGAAGCCAAGAATACCCCCTTCTCCCATACGGACCAGACCCACACAAGGTGTATTCCCCAAAATAACTATGCGAGGCTTGATTCATACCCTCATGGGATACAAAGTGATGTCAGGTTTCCCCATCCTGCCCCAGCCATTCATAAAAAATGATCTCTCCCCCGTGTATGGACCAGACCTGCACGGGGTGTATTCTTCTTCCTTACCGCACGACGTTAAACTTAACGGATAAGAAGATTTAAAAATTCCTTTTACCCCTATCTATGGACCAGCCCTACATGGGGTGTATTCCTCATGCTTACCGCGCAGAATTAAACTGCATGGATAAGAAAGATAAAAAAAATTCCCTCTACCCCTGTGTACGAACTAGACCTGCACGGGGGGTATTGTATTTCAAAGAACTACATACGGCTTGATTCCTGCCCTTGCAGGATACCTAGTGATGTCAGGATCCTCAATCCTGGCCCAGCCATCCCCAAATAAAGTTAAAAATTCCCTTTCCCCCATGTATGGACTAGAACTAAATGGGGTGTATTCCTTGTCCTTACCGCACGACGTTAAACTGCAAAGAGAAGATTCAAAAATTCCCTTTCCCCCATGTATGGACTAGGCCTGCACAGGGTGTATTCCTCGTCCTTACCACACGACGTTAAACTTCACGGATAAGAAGATTTAAAAATTCCCCATCCCCCGTGTATGGACCTGACCTGCACGGGGTGTGATCCTCATCCTTGCCTCACGACGTTAAGCTACACAGATAAGAGAAAAAAATAATAATAATAATAATAAAATAAGAAAAAGAATAATAAAATAAACGTGCCCCCTTCCCCCATATAAGGACCAGACCTGCACGGGGAATACTCTAAAGAGAACTACATGTGGCTTGATTCCTTCCCTCGAAGGATACATAGAGACGCTGGAATCTTATCTCCCAGCCTAGCCACTGAGATATGAAAACACAGGTATATACACCTCTCCTCTTTACCGCACGGCGTTAAACTGTACGGACCTCATCCTCACTGCATGACATTAAACTGCATGGAATTCATTGAGACCCACAAAAGATATATGGAGAAACGAGATGGAAGTACTCCTGGAGCATTTGGATGCATCCTCTCCATACATCAGACTCCACGACCCGAATAATCGCAGATCTTCATAACCATTCACGGCCATCGGAAGTGGAAAGTTATCGACCTGTGGACACCTTTTCATGACTATGAATAGCATTCCCTTAGCGGCTCTAAATATTGATAACCCCTGGCCCATCTACCGAAGACAATATTTCCTTAGGCGGTACCCTTCCTATCTCCGTATGCTTACCGGCCTCAGAGCCCCCATATCATATCTCCTGATCCAAAAATTTATGGAGCAGTTGTTTACAAGTTCATTCCCCTCTCACATACGAATGTTTCCAGGTATCCCTACCTAGTTATCCCATGTTTCCGCCCATGGTTAGCATGAAGACATGCATCTATGATCATCAATCCAGGGCTAGGCTACTTTGACTCAACGCACAATTGCAGTGAAGATGTTTCTTGTATACTCGGACACCATTATCCCCACATTCCGAAGTATATACTGTGAGCAATCGTGGATCCTCATAACCATTCACGTCCATTAGAAGTGGAAATTTATCGACCCGTGGACACCATTTCATGCCTATTCATACCATGCCCCTAGCGGCTCTGCATATTGATAGCCCCTGGCCTGTCTACCAAAGGAAAGATTTCCTCGGGCGGTACTCTTCCTAGCTCCGTACGTTTACCAGCCTCAGAGCCCCCACACCACATCTCCTGATCCTGGAAACCTCAAAGTTATAGTTTACAACCTACATCCCACACCCTGTTCAGAGTATATCAGAGCATAGTAACTTAGTTATCCTTTGAGTGACTGTTTCCTCACGGATTTCGGGGATGACCTCATGGATGAGAGATTCAAACATTCCGATCGGTTTCTAGCGGGTTTGTTCGTAGAACCGGAAACATCCAATGATTCCACATCCGTTTGGACCTACTTTCCAAAGACAGGCGCTTATTATCTTGTGGACTGATGAGGCTTAGGAATTTGCATTGGTCGAGAGGATGGGAGGTCGGACTCATCACACCTTTTTGAGGGGAATTGTTGTCTACTTCGGGACTCTCTTTATAGATTTAAGTTATGTTCGTGAATCCTTATTACATTACCAAGTATAAAATGTAATTTCCTTTAGTTTTAACAATCAATGATTAAATATGCAAGAAATTTAGAGAATATTTTATATGTATTCATGGTTCTTCATCAATAGAGAATCATCTATATCTGTTTAGAGATTCTTGGTCAATGGTATCCTTCAAAACATTTATATAAAAGTCTCTTGGTCATTATGATGACCAGACTGGTTTTAAAGCCACTCAGTGGGGAACTTGAAGTTTATCGTCATTCAGAAGGACAAGGATTATTTCAAAGTTGGGATCGAACCCAAAAAATGGGCTACCTACGTATCCTTTGTTTTGGAAAAGGAATCAGAACCCATGTAGTTCGAGTAATGGAGTATGATGTTTATGATTGATGGCTCAAAGATGAATGTCATAATTACTTTTACACTCTAAGCTCACATGAGTCATGCTCGGTGTGAGAAACAAGAGGTATTGGTAAAAATTAGACAATTGTGCCATGAAAGATGCAATCATAAGAATTTGTTTGGGGCTTATGTATGTATGACTGGCCAAATAGATGAAGGTTTAGGATTTACTTTTAGGGAGAAAATCCAGAAACAGGGTCCATAATGTTATATGTGCTTCATGGAGATTTGAATACTCTAATCTTGGGGCTTATTCCTAAGGAGGATGCCCAAGTTAGGAGGGGATTTATGATTGGGTTTTACTCTTGAAAAGGAAACCCAAGATTATGACTGGGACTTACTCCTAAAAAGGAGGCCCAGGTTAGGGGACTTTGGGCTTACTCCTGAAAAGGAAGCCCAAGATTATGACTGAGTCTTATTCCTGAAAAGGAGACCCAGGTTAGGGATTAAGGTTTGGGGCTTACTCCTGAGGAGGATGCTCACCGTGGGGAACTTTAAGAATTTGGGGCTTACTCCTAAGGAAGATGCCCAGATTAAAGGATTTACAACTGGGGATTATTCCTGAAAAGGAGACCCAGGTTAAGGATTATATCATCTTAAAGGATGAGGTTGAATGAACGAACTCTCAATCTTTGGTGACATAAAGATGTATAAATCACTAGGTTTTGAGTGATATTCCACCAAATTCCTTTCAGATAAGGAATTCAAATCTAGAAATCATGCCATAAATGGCTTTGAAGAGTATCTTGAAGACTGAATATTTTGAATAGGAAATGTGAAATGGCTTAAGAGGGGTAAAAATGGGCAAGATGGGCACCCAAAAAGATAGGGGCGCGCAAGTCTTGCAAGGCGCGCAAGTCTTCCGTGGGCGCGCAAGTATGGTCGCGCAGGTATACCTGCGCGACACATGGTGTACTTGCGCGATTTTCAACCAGCATTGAAATACTTGAGTGACTCTTTTTTAAACCCTTTAGAATTTTCTTACGGTTCTTCCAGAAAAGGGACGCGCAAGTTATATTGAAGGAAATAAGTCGGCGCGCAAGTGTTTGATAAGTTTCAACACTTAGGCCTTCCTTCTTCTCTTTAGATCTTCCGTTCTAGGCACGAAATTACCTTATAAGTGTTCCGGAAGCTTTGAGAAGAGACTTGGGCGTCGGGTGCTTCAATCCGAGTTTCTGGAAAAAAATCCTCTCGAATGGGGGGCCCAAAGGGTCTATTTATAGGAAAAAGAAGACCCCGGGCGGTTACCAGGCGGTTACCACTTAGGTCGCGCAAGTCACTTGCACGACCGAGAGCGTCGCGCAAGTGTACTTGCGCGACAGTGAGATAGCTTGCGCGGTGTAGTTGCTTTCGATCCTTTGATCATGCCTTTGTCGATTTTTTATGTTTTCTTCAAAGGTTGAATCACTTTGAGCTCAGATATTTCCCTTTTCCGATCTTTAGATTATGTGACTAAAGGAGCATCAACAAAAGTCCCCCCTCAGAGTTGGATCCCGAGAGAAATGAGGATTTGACTCTGAGGAAATCGAATCCATTCAAAGGAAAAGGGGGGGCGCGCAAGTCTTCAGTGCACAGAGGGCGGCGCGCAAGTTTGCGTCGCGCAGGCCTTAAGCGCTCTGGGTACGGCGCGCAGATAGGCTTCCTGGCCTATAAATACACCGCTTTTGGCCGTGGATAACATCTGATCCCGAATTTATCGAGATCTCTCCGTGCAAGTCTTCCTCGTCGCGCAAGTCTCTTTTTCCACTGTTTCTTCGCTGTCGCGCTACTCTCAAGGTAATAGGGCTTGCGCGGTGATACATGCGCGACAGAAACTTGCGCGGCACATGTAACACTTGCGCGACATCTCCATACTTACGCGCCTTAATGCCTTAGTCATTTTTTCCGAATTCTCTCACAAATTTTATGAAAAAAAATAAACCCATTTAAGAGTTTAATTTATTCAACTTCTGTGAAGATTCAGTGGTTCTCAAGGGAATTGGAACGGCTGATGAACTGGCTAGCAAGCGGATTGATGACATGATGAAAATTATTGGCCATGATTACTATGATATCTGCAACAACACTCTCCCAGATTTGGCTAAGTACTTGAAGAAATATCATCCTAATTTTCCACAGAGCATCCATCTGCCTTTGTGTGGTCATGGTCATCTTCAAGGAGTCAATGTTCCAAATGCAAACAATTATATACCTGAGATGCAGTTGCACTGCTACTCCTCTATTTCGGTTATGCTGTGCATTAAGAGCAACAACAATGGTGTGAACTTTCAAATTCTTCCTCCATGTCATTTCCTTGCAGATATGAAAATGGCAAACCCATGGGCTGAAATGTTTTCCACTAATGGTTGGTGGAGAGAAGAAAAACATGGTATTAGAGCAATATCTGAAAAGAGTACTCTTTCCAAATGGCTCTTTACTTCCAATGCTCCATTCTCAAATCCATGTATCCATCTTCCAAGTCTCTTGGACAGAAACAGAGTCACTGTTTGATCAGCAGAAAATTTTCTCAAACCGCACTCAAGAACATCCTTTTACAATTGTTCCAAGAAGAGCTGGTATCACTGCATCTCTTATTGTATCCAGTTGAATGAATGAAATTCCAGGTGGTTTCTAATGAAGCTCGGGGTGTCGTAAATCAATTGAAGTGTTATGTTGAAAGCCTCTTGTAATTCTCGAAAAAGATAAGAGACTCCAGTCTGTGGATGTCCTTTTAACTCTTGTGTATCAATGAAAAACACTTTCGTCTTCAATCATTTGTAGCTGCATTCTTTCATTACCTGCTTCAAATTTACTAAAGCCAATGGGCTTTAGTAAGCATAGTTTGATTTTTTACTAGGATTATTACAAATAATCCTACAAACTTTGAACTTTTTAATTACTCAATATTACCTAAATCATACAAAAATGTATATTTAGTGAGCTGGAACTAGACTTTTATTCAGAGTTCCTTTGTCTTTTGTGTGGGCAGTTTAAAGTCATGCACGCCGGAAATAAAGGTGCTAATGTTTAAGGTCGAAATAGATTTGACCAAAATGGATTAAAATGGATTCAATTCCTTGACAATTTATCTGAAAACATATTACCATACTCAATTATGAGAGAAAATATGTAAACTATGGCTTAAGAATATTTGAATCTGGGGAATGATATGAAAAAGAGCTAAAAGGCATTAGAAGAAGTAGTTTCCAAGAATGAAGTTACTATTATTTAACAAAACCCGTTAGGGGGTTGAAATATGCAGGGCCACCTATGGGCATTGGCTGCATGGTCAAATAAATAGCATCTTTCAGCTGACAAGTCTGTTATGTGGACTGTTTATGCAAGGCCACCTATGGGCACGTGCTGCATAGTCAGGCGAAAGAACTCTTAGAAATTAACTTTCCTAGTGCTAAAAGACAGTGAAAGTTTATGGAGATTCAAATTTTCTAAAGTATAGAGTTTGTTATATGGAAAGAGGTACTTGAATATGGAGAAGATATTTCCGAACAAGAATATAGAAGAACTGGATGAATATCACTCCTACGAAGGTCTGACCCAAACGTAGGGAAGAAGAATAAACCATAGACTTGAATACTTTCAGATCATGAAAAAGGATATGGGACAAATATGTTAAGGATGACTATTTTTTGCGGATCCCTACATACTGTCATTTAAGACAAATAAGGACAAAAGAGGCATTCTTACCAAGAATGAAGTTACTATTATTTAACAAAACCCGTTAAGGGGTTGAAATATGCAGGGCCACCTAAGGGCATTGGCTGCATGGTCAAATAAATAGCATCTTTCGGCTGACAAGTCTGTTATGTGGACTGTTTATGCAAGGCCACCTATGGGCACGTGCTGCATAGTTAGGCAAAATAATTCTCGGATGTTTGACATTTTTGTGACTAGAAGTCATAAAAAGGGTTATGAAGATCTGAAAATATTTAAGGTTAGGATTATAACACATAAAGATGGGTATTGTCCAATGTATATAGAGATACATAGGTCAATGATAACCATAATCATGATGTGGCTGGGTCCTGAGTTGAAATTTTGGACTTCACTACGTATCTTATAAGAATGAGAATCAATCCATACGTAGTTCTTGAAATGAAGTTTAACGTCGTACAAGACGAAAGTATGAGTGATCCTAGTTTAGGGTCATAGAATTCGGATCATAATAATGAATACACAGTGTGTGTTTTCATAAGGACTTTTCATCCAAGGGACTGAAAGTGAAATTTGGGGTTAGGCCCAAAAGATTTGGGACTGGATTCGAGGTATACTCGAATGTTCCTACATATCCCATAAGGATGGGAATCAAGTCCACGTAGTTCTAGAAATGTAGTTTAACATCGTACAGGACGAAAGTATGAGTGATCTTAGTTTAGGGTCATAGAATTCGGACCATAATAATGAATACACAGTGTGTGTTTTCATAAGGACTTTTCAGCCAAGGGACTGAAAGTGAAATTTGGGGTTAGGCCCAAAAGACTTGGGACTGGATTCGAGGGACACTCGAATGTTCCTACGTATCCCATAAGGATGGGAATCAAGTCCACGTAGTTCTAGAAATACCCTTTGTACAAATTTGGTTCGTATATGTGAAGGGTGAAAAGGGGACTTTAGTGCAATGATGGTTTAACCTAAGATAAAAAGTTTAGGCATTACCATGTATGCACGTAGTCTTTTGAAAATGAAACATGATTTAAAAAATCAAATGTCAATAATGGTTCCTTCTCAAATGAGGAAATCAAAGAATATTGTAGTTTATTGTCGTACCGGACAAAAGTGTTGTATAGTTTAACATCATATAACAAGGACGAAAGTGAATCAATGTAAAGATATTGATTCCAGGGGCGGCTTCACGAATCAACATCATATGAGATGGTGGTGAACCGATGTGAAGAGATTGTTTTTGGGCTTGAACCCTGGGAGGTTGCCTACATACCCAGCCTGGAGGGCAAGGATCAAAGTCCGTGTAGTTCAATTAAAGAATGAATTAATGATCAAGTTGTTCTTGGGGACAATGATCTAATAAAAAAAATTTGTTGGGACTTACACATGGTTAGTGGCCCAAAGGGAGTATTATGGTTGATATTCGCTCTAAGATCACGTGAGTCATACTCGGTGTGAGAAATAAGAGGTAATAACAAATTTAACGATGCACAGTTTAATGTCATGTAGGACATAAAAAAGGGACTATGCAGTTTAAAGTCTTGCAGTTAGGACTATTGGTGCTGCACAGTTTAGTGTCATGTAGCAAGGAAAAAATAACTGTTTAATGTCATGTAGGACATATCAAGGACTTTCTGTACAGTTTAGCGTCATGTAGTTAGGACGATGGGGACAATACAGTTTAACGTCATATTGGACGAAAGGGGGATTGTGCAGTTTAATGTCATGTAGTAAGGACAAAATAACACACCATTTATGTCATGTTGGACGAAAGTGCGAATAGTTTAAGGTCATATTCATGGACCGTGGATGGTGCAGTTTAATGTCATGTTGGACCTTTGATGATTATATAGTTTAACGTCTTTCCGGACGTGAGGGACTTTTATACAGTTTAGCATCATGTAGTTAGGACGTCATAATTTAACGTCTTGCTGGACATAAATAGTTTATGGTCATATACATGGACCAGGGATGATGCCGTTTAAGGTCATGCTGGACGGTTTAGGGAACTTTTTCACAGTTTAATGTCGTTTGGGACGAAGTTGTAGTTTAAATTCATACTGGACCATTGCTGTATAGTTTAATGTCATATAGCAAGGACGAACTGGTGCTGTACAGTTTAAAGTCATATAGCTAGGACTAAGGTGAACCAATATGTGGATATCAGTTCTGGGGACTTTTTTTTTACAGTTTAACGTCATGCTGGGCGTTGGAAGTGCCACACAGTTTAATGTCATGTTGCAAGGACATAATATAGTTTAATGTCATCTCGGACAAAATATAGGAACTTCTGTACAGTTTAACGTCATGTAGATAGCACATCATACAGTTTAGTGTCATGTAGGACATATCATGAACCAATGTGACTGTTTTGGCTCTGGGAACAATATTTTGTGTTTATACAAAATACTTCTTCAGAAATCTGGCATTAGTTGGAGTCGTGATGTGTTCTCCATCCATTGAGATTAGAGAATACGCTCCATTGGAGTAGACCTTATGTATTGAATAAGGTCCTTCCCATTTTGGTTCAAGCTTGGGAGGCTTATTTCCTGGTATCATTGGTGCTCTGATAACCAATACCAATTCTCCCTGAATGAATGAACGAAGACGAACTTTTTTGTTAAAAGCTCGTGCTATTCGATTCTGATAGATTTCCAAGTGGTGCAAAGTGCACAATCTTTTCTCATCTAACTGTTCCAATTCATTCAACCGCTTTTGGGATTGCTCATATGTAGATAAATGATCACAAATGGCTATTCTGAGTGAGGGAAATTGAACTTAAATTGGCAAGACTGCTTCTGTTCCATATACCAATGAATATGGAGTTGACCGCGTTGCATTGCGAGTGGTAGTCCTATAAGCCCATAAAGCATGAAAGTGTTTATCAGGCCATGACCTCTTATATTTATCCACCATCTTTTGCAGTATATTTGAAAGAGTCTTGTTGAAGGATTCTATCTGGCCATTAGCCGCCGCATGATATCGAGATGAATGGTTGGACTTAATGTTGTATTCTTGATACAATTTCTTTATCTCAGAAGAACAGAAGTTGGTGCCGTTATCCGTCAATATGGTATGAGGGACACCAAATCTAGTAATGATGTTAGACTTGATGAAGCTAACAATGCATTTAGAACTGACTTCTTTGAGAGGTACTGCCTCTGCCCATTTGGAAAAGAAATCAGTAGCAGTAAGAATGTACTTAAACTTGTTGGCCGTAGCTGAAGGGTAAGGTCCCACCACATCCATTCCCCATGTGGAAAATGGCCATGAGTATTTAGCTGTATGAAGCAACTCTGGAGGTTGATTAATGAACTTGGCATATACTTGGCATGAATGACACTTCTTTGTGAAATTAACACAGTCTTGTATCATTGAAGCCCAAATTATCCAAGGTTTCGAATTTTATCAGACAGTCTATGTCCAGACTGGTGGGCACCACAGACTCCTGCATGCACTTCTTTTATGACAGCCATTGTCTCTTCACCATCAATACATCTGAAGAGAACTCCATCAAAACCACGTTTGTAGATAATTTTCTCGAGGTGGTTTGGGCTATCATAAAGAGTAAAATTGACCACACGTCGCCGAATTTGCTCTTTCTCGGCTCTATCAGGTGGAAGTGTTCCATTTTGAAGGTATTCCCTGATAGGTGAAATCCATCCTGTAGTATGACCATATGGTTCAGGAATGGGACAAATTTCATTAATTTCCTCCGTTCTGACTTGAACATAAGGTGAAATTGCACGACGGTGGGCAATACAGATGGTTGTCTGGTCCCGATTTGGATCTGCTAAAGCTGCGGCTATATTAGCCAGTGCATCAGCTTGAGCATTTTGTGATCTTGGGACATAAGAAAATTTCGGTTCTGAAGGGAATTCCGACATTAACTTTCTGACGTAATCATACAAAGGGATTGATTCTTCTTTTCTGATGGCATAATCCCCATTGACTTGTTTGATTACCAGGTCTGAATCACCTTTCACCTTTAAGTGATTCACTTGTGCTTGAAGCGCTAACTCCAAGCCTGTAATGAGAGCTTAGTATTCAGCTTCATTATTGGTACCACCTTCCCACAACAAAAAGGAATAAGGTAACACTGCCTTATTTGGAGAAATGAGCAAAATTCCTAAACCAACTTTGTTGAATTTAGGATTTTCCATTTTCTTCCCTGTTGGACTTCTAGAAGCACCATCAAAATACATTTCCCATGTTTGAGGACTCTCTTGAATAGAGAAAACTTCCTCATCAGGGAGTTCGATATCTGAATATGTGTCTTCCACTAAAGGATGTTCAGCCAGGAAATCAGCCAGAGCTAGGCCTTTAATTGCTTTTTGAGACACATACTGAATGTCGAACTGCTGTAGAATAACCGCCCACCTTGCCAGACGTCCTGTAAGCATTGGACGACTAAGGATGAATTTGAGCCGATTATTACGAGATACCAGTTGGACCTCGTGATGTTGCAGGTAGTGTCTCAGTTTCTGAACTGCAAAGATTAATGCTAGGCAACAGTTTTCAATACTTGAATACCGTGTTTCCGCTTCAAGCATAGTTCTACTGAGATAGTAGAGACTATTTTCATTCCCAGCATCATTCTTTTGAGTGAGAAAGGAACCCAATGATCGTTCTAAAGCTGTTACATAGAGGATAAGCGGTCTACCCTCAACAGGTGGCATGAGTACTGGTGGACTCAAGAGGTATTTCTTGAGAACATCAAATGCTTCTTGACATTCTAGAGTCCACTGGTAAGTGACTCCTTTCTTCAATAATTTGGTAAAGGGTATACTTTTGCCTGCCAAATTGGCGATGAAACGCCGAATATAGGCTAAGGGTCCTTGAATTCCTCTTAATTATTTCAAATTCTGAGGGGGTGACATACCAAGGACTGATTTGGTCTTCTCAGGATCGACTTCAATACCACGATGGCATACAACAAAGCCGAGGAATTTTCCTGAGGTTACCCCAAAAGTACATTTTAAGGGGTTCATCTTCAAATTATGTTGTCGAAGCTTGTGGAATATGAATTCCAAATCAGCCAAGTGATTAGAACATTGTTTGGATTTAACCACCAAATCATCTACATAGCATTCAACAAACTTCCCTAAAAGAGGTTTGAAGATACGATGCATGGCGCGTTGATTTGTTGCACCTGCATTCTTTAAACCAAAGGGCATCACCCGGTAACAAAACACACCTTGAGGAGCACTGAAGGCTATGTATTCCTCATCTTCTGGGGCCATTCGGATCTGATTATATCCGGAATATCCATCCCTGAAAGAAAGTACTTCATAGCCAGCTGTCGCATCAATTAAGAGTTCTGTAATCGGAACTGGGAAATCATCTTTAGGACAATACCGATTAAGATCTCTGAAATCGATGCAAACTCTAATTTTCCCGTTCTTCTTCTTCACAGGGACAAGATTATCCAACCACTTGGGATATTGAACTTCTCTGAAGAAGTTAGCTTTGATAAGCTTATCCACTTCAGCCTCAATTTTGGAAGCATAGGTTGGGTGTGTTCTTCTCGCGGCTTGCTTGAATCCTCGATGTTCTTTTGGAAAACCCAAATGATGGGTGGCAACATCAGGATCAAGGCCAGGCATCTCTGTATAATTCCAAGAAAAAATATCTTTATTTTTCTTTAGAAAAGAAATATACATCTCCTGCTCTTCAAGGGTCATGGCCGCACTAATTAAAGTGGGGCGTGGATCTTTCTCTGTACCCAGATTTACTTCTCTAAGTTCATCCACAGTGGTAGAGATACCCTCTTCAAATGCTGGAGGACCATCTCTAATATCTTCCTCTTCCTCTTCATCATGTGTTATTTCTTCCATTTCTACTTGAAAAGTAGATGAAAAAACAAAATTATCATGATCATAAGAGATGTCAAAATTTTCACATTTTGAAGAAGAAGCTTCCATTTCCGACCCTATTGATGATAAGGGGTCTTCATTGGGAAATAAAGAGGAGATGATGGATTGAGAATCGACATCATTATTCACCTCTGGTGTTGCTATAACTTCTTCTGGCCTGATTAGCGAAGTATAGACTTGTTGGACTTCAGCAGATGAAATGAAAATGTCACCACTTATGCTTTCATCATTGCTTGGTAAGTTACCAATTTGTCCCATGTTGTCTTGCTCGATTGCCGTAATTGACATTATGGATCTTTCCATAGGAGTATTTTGATCTGGGCCTATTTTTTCAATTTGACTGATAGGTAACACATAATCTGTACTCACATGTGAAAATGGATTTATTGGAATTTTCTCCAAACCATATGGAGCATTAAATTTGGTAATTTCCTTCCTTGTAGATTTTTATCTTCCCTTCATGTGATAAAATTCCGCCTCAATGTATTGAGACTCACATGTCTTGAACGGGGCCTTATCACCATACAATGTTCCAACTTGACCATCGAAACAGTTTTTGAGACATTGATGGTATGATGACGGAATAGCTGAATGATGATGTAGCCAGGGTCTTCCAAGAAAGACATTGAAGGCTGAGTCTTGATCAACAATCATGAAATCCGAATTGGATACCAGATCTCCAAACTGAGTTCTGAGTGTAACTTCTCCCAGTGGTTCCTGTTCATTTTTATCATATCCTTGTAACATCATGGTAGAAGGAGATAAATCAGATTCCGTGAGGCCCAATCGACGAAGTGTACGAATGGGCACGAGGTTGACTCCTGAACCATTGTCAATGAAAGCTTTTCGAATATCTACACCATTGACATTGCCATATAAGTACAAAGGTTTTATGTGACCATGCACAACATCATCTTCATCTTTATCAGTAAAAGATATCACTGAATGGCATTCTGCAGGATTATTCTCTATGTGATAGATTTCAGCTGCAGCGATTTCAGCTTCAAACTCCTGAGGACATGACAAAGCTTCGATAAGTGCTTCCCGAAGATCTTTTGACAGATTCAAAGCATCCAAAATTGATAACTTGGCTGGTACTTGGGCCAAGTGTTTCAATATATCATACTATTGATCTAGAGGTCTGCGTTTCCCAATAGGAATATGCGGTTTAGCAGGTACCTTGGAAGCAGATGCTTTGGAAGCTGATGCATCTTGTATTGAAGTTGGCAAATCCTTGGTTTTGGCAGATTAGACTGATTAGATCCATTTACATGCTGAGATAAAGAAGATGGAACCTTTAATCGGTCTTCCAAAATAACTGTGCCAAAACTAAGTTGGCCATTGGCAGAAGAACTTTCTTGTTCTTTTTGATCTCATTGAAGGGCTCTACCAAGAGTTTCTGCTGCGTATACAGTGCTAGAAGGGGTAGAATTAGAGTAGTGGCTTTGGAAAGATCCACGTGTTCCCCTATATCTTGAACCTCTAGAATTTCCTTGGGTTCCCTTATTTGATACAGGGAATTCAGGCTCATCAAGACTGGAATATGGATCTGTTAATTGAATCATATTAACAGAACCAAAGATAAACTCTTCGTCTGATAAAGACTCTGCCTGGTTAGCCTATTTAGGCTGTGCCGTTTGGTGGGACGGTTCCCGTGGCTTTGAAGTAGATGGCATGAAATCTGCCAGAGTCAAAGATAATTTAGGTTTTGATACATACTCATCTTCTCCTGATTCCTCTTTCTTCTTTGAATTGCGCTGTCCTTTTGAGGATTTGTCTTTTGATGGAGGCTTTACTGCAACTTTTGTAGGAGACACAATTGGCTTCTTCAATTGTGTTCGCAAAATGGAATGGGTCAGATTGATTGTCTTTCTGACCATCCAATCATCATATTTTTTCGCAGTTTTGCTTTTGACTTCCTGCCACTCGCCTCATTCCTATGGATCTGTAGCAGTAATACACGCTACATGAGCTGAAGAACCCTTCAATTTGACTTGTCCCAAGTCGACCATCTTTTGCAGGAGGTCTTTAAAGACAAAACACTCCTGGATGGGATGCCCCAATATTTGATGAAAGGGACAATAATTGGGACGGTCTTCATCTCCTTCCTTGTTTGGCCTCTTGGGCACTGGTAATTGAACCAAATTATTTTCCAGAGCTGAAATGAAGTAACCAGGAACTTGCTCACTTCGGAAAGAGTATGTTTTACTCTTCATATCCTCAAATTGTTTTCGTTGTTGATCTTTTTGATCATTTGGACGAAACAACCTTTGTTGTTGGCGTTCAGGAGATGGAGCTCTTCGAGAAGATGAAGGTTTTGAAGTAGAAATAGGTACTGGTGCTTGTTTAAGCATAACTATAGCAGTTTCTGCTTTAACCATTCTCCTTCCTGGAGCTGATGGAATTATACAAGATTTAACCTTAGCCTGTTTAAGGGAATCTTCAATCTGTTGAGCGATTGAAGTAATGTCTCGAAACCCTCCTGTGTATTTCACAGGGATCAATGGCGTGCGTAATTCATCACGCAAATTTGCCACACAGATTGGCAAAAATTCCTCCTGAGGGAGTGCTAAACTCAGGGAATACGTTAATCCCTTCCAACGAGCAATGAAATCAGAGACTCTTTCATTCTCCCTTTGCTTGCAGTTTGTAAGATCGAAAACTGTCGTTTTTGGAAAAGTTGAGCTAAACTGAAGAAGGAATTTTTGACGAAGATCCTCCCATCCGATGACTAACCGGGATTGCAAGCTTGTATACCAGACAAAAGCTGGTCCTTGCAAGGTTCGCACGAAGCATCTGAGTTTCAATGCTTCTTGCTGCTCTGGAGTTCCCATCATAGGATCACAACAAGACACGTAATGCATCAAATGTTGTTTAGGGTCGCCTGATCCATTGAAAGTAGGGAAAATAGGGTTTCAAAAACTGGATGGAGGAGAAATTGAATCTACCCATTCAGGGTAAACTTTCGTTTCAGGTTGAACATGTGCCCGTTTCCCTTCCATAGTTTCTAACCGAGCTGTTAATGACTCAATAGTAGTTATTAAATTTTGAGAAACATTAGGTTGAACTTGGTTTTGGGTAGGTGCAATGAATGGAGCTTGGACAGACGTGGTGGTTGGTGCTGCAACTGATGGTAGTGCTACCAACCGTTGTTGCGTTTGACCCGTAGGATTAGACCTCTGAGGGTGTACTGATAAATGAGGATATTCCTGATCCATCTCAGTAGTTACAACAAATTCCTTCGGCTGTCGGACTTCAGCATTCTTAAGAAGAAGACTACTCTAAAGTAGTTCTGCATTCAACCTTCTTAATTCTTTCATTTCTTCCTCCTGTTGTGCAAACCTTTGCTCTAATGAGAGCGATTGAACTCCTTCAGAGGAAGGGTGAGAAGTAACCTGATTCTTTCCTTTCCCCTTATTGGATCCTTTTCGGAGAGGGGGAAGTGGGTTACTTGAAGGAATACCCAGATTTTGGGTAAGCCTTTGATTACGTGTGCGCACACCTTCTTCATTTAGGTCTGTGTGCACAACTTCTTGAGCGGGAACCTCTTCGTCTGATCCCTCTGGTTGAGCCTCATCTGGTGAATCAGCAGCAACGGCATTGATGACATTAATGGATGCATATTGCATGGAATCCTTTCTATCAGCATTTTTGTGACATTGTTTTCTTCCATGTCCATGATGAGACATGGAATTCCGTTGACTTGATCCTTCTGGAACTTCTTGAAGAACCGTCACTTGGAGAGAATCTCCTGATAGCTTGGCTCTTCGTTCCTCTTGAGGCTTATTCCCTAATCGAGAGAATACTGACTTTCTCTGAGGGAGGGATTGAGGATTTGAGAAAGTCCCCAGTCCGGTGGACTGGGGATGTTCCTACTGCTTCCGCTCAACTCCTCGAATCCCATTTGTTGACTCTGAGGTTTGGGTTAGAGAAGTCCCCAGTCTGGCAAGCTGGGGTGTCTCTTGACATGCTATGTCTGAGATCTTCTTAAAATCTCTCTTGATCTTGAGAATCTTAGTTCAGAAATTAGCTGGATGCATTAACCTGTATCCACTTTTATCACCTGGTTCAACAGACCATTGGATGATTTCCGAAACTTCTGTCATTTGATGACGTGTTTGCTCCAAACGAGAGGCTTGTGCAATATTCTCGCCTGCTCGATGTAGGAGCAATTGAACAACTTGTTCTCTATATACTTTATTTTGAGAGGAACTAGTTGAAGCCTGTTCTTGAGCAAGCTTTTGATTATTAACAAAGCCCATTGACTGTGGCCGGCCATGGGCAATAACATTGCATGAGACCATTTTCGACGGGCTTTGCTGACTGGAAAGCACTGTGAAATGTAGTGCTCCGTGAACACCCCATCCTCTGATATGAACATCAAATGGAGCATTGTCAATTAACTGACGCAATTTTCTTAGTGCGCCAAGGCATGAACGTTGAAGGATTCTTTGTTGCTTTTCAGCTTTCGGATACCGAGAGACTGATAAAGATGCCAAATCAATCTGGTGTTGTAACCCTTCTATTATCTTAATATGATTTTCATAATCACCGTAAGATAATACTTTCTTCTTCAATTGACAAAGAGTCTTCCATATGTTGAGACGAATATCATGGATTCCATCATCCGTCAACATCTTTGGAATGTCGTACTGGGAGTCAGCCAAAGGCCAAAACATGACTGGTACTTCACCTTTTGCCAGTTTTTTTCTCATGTTCAGAATTTCCTCTTTATCATTAAATGATGATTCTTCTACCTGTTTGGACCAGAGTTGGTGTTTCCTTGTTGCTTCATCGGATTCAACAAGATTGGTAGAGAAATCACTATTCATGCTGGAAGATGAATGACCCAGGGATGGTTCGGAGAATAACCTGAACCCCAGGCTATCTTCTGATGGAGAAAGAGTTTCACCTACCGATAGTAAAGCATCAGACATGACTGGTTTTACGTTTTCAAGTGCCTCGAGATAGGAGGGATTTCTCGTCACTACATTGCTTTCTGAAGAATTTTTGAGACAATGTGAATCACTACTGCGGAGAGGACTTTCGCAGCGAAGTTCATCACCATGAGGAGGACCGTCATAATGGGTTACAGCAAAAGATGAAATCTCTTGCTCCTTGGTCTTCTGACCACACAGAGGGTTCCTGTGGCTCTCATCTGAAGAAAAAACTTCAAGATTGACCGAACTATCATGAAGCAAGCCTTCATGAGGAAGTGTCTGTTAAAGACCTTCAAAATTAATGTTCCCGTTATTGAGAACTGAGGGAGTAGAATCTTGAATTCCGACAGATAAATGTCTGAGGGCTTCAAGAACTCCAGCATCGAGCAAGGCCTTGTTGTATATTGGACTTTGATCTCCTAACTGTGCTGGGTGGATCTTTTTCTTAGATGCCTTCTTACTCACTTTAGAAACCACTTGTTGATGAAAGTGGTTACTCTGAGCAGGTGTATGTGCCTGATCAGGAAAGATGGTCAGGTTAGGCTGACGATCTCCACTCAAATCAGGTGTATGTGCCTGACTTGGTTGTCCGTTTGATATGGGGGAGTATGCCTCATAACCCTTTTGGACTGGAACAGATGTGTGTGTCTGTTCCGGAGTGAATCGTTGATGTGTCACTCCACTGCTAGGGATAGATTTATGTGTCTGTCCCTGAGATGATGCTGAAGCTGTTATGTTATCCTGGCAAGCATCCAGAATATGAGCAGGAATTTTCTTCTGCTCTTTCACCATTGACAAAATATGTTTGGTGACTTCAGCCGCAGAAACGGGGATATACGTCCATTCCGGGCTTGGAGTAGGTGTATGTGCCTACTCCTGTCCTCCTTTTCCTGTCAGTGAATCCTGACAGTACTCAAGTGTGGAGGCAGAGAATTGAGTCTGCCACCTGTTTGTCGTCGGGGCTTTCTGAGTGACTTCTCCGTGCGCTACCAAGCGAGACTGTTGGTAGGCTTGATTAGTATTAGCAGGTGTATGTGCCTCCTGATTACACTTCGCCAAACACGGTTGAGGAGATCTATCATATGTAGTCAGACGAGCCTGCCGACTAACTGGTGATGTATAAGCAGGTGTATGTTCCTGCCTATGATACTCCACCGGAATTGCCTGGCAGGATTGGCGTGATGCTGCCAGACGAGTCTGCTGGACAGCGGAATTAAAACTGACAGGTGTGTATACCTGCTCGTTGTTCGCCACCAAGTTAGGTTGGTGGACTTTTCTGGAGATTGCAGGGATGACAACCTGCACATTGTTTACCGGATTCCGTATCTGGCGGTTCATCTTGCCTGCTCGGGTTCGAGGAACCTGAGTTGAATACCTGGAGTCAGTACCCTCATCATGTTGAGGGCGCACTACCGTACGAGTCTGGTGGAGATTGTTGATGGGAGCCCTTGGGGAAGGACTCCTGTCTTTTTGAATTAAGGTCCTGCGGGACCTGCTCATTCACTTCCTCAGAGTAAGGGAGTGAATGGAAATTGCGTTCCAGGGATAACGACCCGAAACGGTTGGAGACGGTAGTTAGCACCGCCTGTTTCTTGATAGCTGGCCACCGTTGTCCGGACGACCAGGTAGAGTTGTTAACTTAGAGGGCTTGACGAGCGGCCTCCATAGTTGGGATAGTACTGTTGCGACGGTACTCCTTAACCAGTGCATTAGAAACCCAGTGTTGAAGACGCTGAGTTGGTGATTTCATCCTCAGAGCGGACGACGTTCCAGCAGGAGTAGCAGCATTGGTTTTCACAGCAGCATACCTCACAGTAGAGGTGTTCACAGCAGCAGCATTTACAGGGGTGAATTTAAGGAAAGCCATTTTGCAGAAGATCTTGAGAAAAGAGTGCATGTTCCATATAACAGACATAATCAAGATGAATCCGGCCACTGCATCTTTTGGATGAGCATATGTCAATGATTGCTTTGTTGGCCCATGGTGCCTAACAAATAAGAAGAACATCACTTTAACTTGGTTAAGGATTCACGTCGGGTTCACCATTTTTGTTTCCTCACGGATTTTGTGGATGACCTCCTGGACGGGTGATTCAAACATTCCGATCGGTTTCTAGCGGGTTTGTTCGTAGAACCGGAAACATCAAATGATTCCACATCTGTTTGGACCTACTTTCCAAAGGCAGGCGCTCATTAGCTTGTGGACTGATGAGGCTTAGGAATTTTCATTGGTCGAGAGGATGGGAGGTCGGACTCATCACACCTTTTTGAGGGGAATTATTGTCTACTCCGGGACTCTCTTTATAGATTTAAGTTATGTTCGTGAATCCTTATTACATTACCAAGTATAAAATGCTCATTCCTTTAGTTTTAACAATCAATGATTAAATATGCAATAAATTTAGAGGATCTTTTATATGTATTCGAGGTTCTTCATCAATAGAGAATCATCTATATCTTTTTAGAGATTCTTGGTCAATGGTATCCTTCAAAACATTTATATAAAAGTCTCTTGGTCATTATGATGACCAGACTGGTTTTAAAGCCACTCAGTGGGGCACTTGAAGTTTATCGTCATTCAGAAGGACAGGGATTATTTCAAAGATGGGATCGAACCCAAAAAATGGGCTACCTACGTATCCTTTGTTTTGGAAAAGGAATCAGAACCCACGTAGTTCGAGTAATGGAGTATGATGTTTATGATTGATGGCTCAAAGATGAATGTCATAATTACTTTTACACTCTAAGCTCACGTGAGTCATGCTCGGTGTGAGAAACAAGAGGTATTGGTAAAAATTACACAATTGTGCCATGAAAGATGCAATCATAAGAATTTGTTTGGGGCTTATGTATGTATGACTACCCAAATAGATGAAGGTTTAGGATTTACTTTTAGGGAGAAAATCCAGGAACAGGGTCCATAAAGTTATATGTGCTTCATGGAGATTTGAATACTCTAATCTTGGGGATTATTCCTAAGGAGGATTCCCAAGTTAGGAGGGGATTTATGATTGGGTTTTACTCCTGAAAAGGAAACCCAAGATTATGACTGGGACTTACTCCTAAAAAAGAGGCCCAGGTTAGGGGACTTGGGGCTTACTCTTGAAAAGGAAGCCCATGATTATGACTGAGTCTTATTCCTGAAAAGGAGACCCAGGTTAGGGATTAAGGTTTGGGGCTTACTCCTGAGGAGGATGCTCACCATGGGGAACTTTAAGAATTTGGGGCTTACTCCTAAGGAAGATGCCCAGATTAAAGGATTTACAACTGGGGATTATTCCTGAAAAGGAGACCCAGGTTAAGGATTCTCTCATCTTAAAGGATGAGGTTGAATGAATTAACTCTCAATCTTTGGTGACATAAATATGTATAAATCACTAGGTTTTGAGAGATATTCCACCTAATTCCTTTCAGATAAAGAAGTCAAATCAAGAAATCATGCCATAAATGGCGTTGAAGAGTATCTTGAAGACTGAATCTTTTTAATAGGAAATGTGAAATGGATTAAGAGGGGTAAAAATGGGCAATATGGGAACCCAAAAAGATAGGGGCGCTCAAGTCTTGCAAGGCGCGCAAGTCTTCCGTGGGCGCGTAAGTATGGTCACGCAGGTATACCTGCGCGACACATGGTGTACTTGCGCGATTTTAAACCAGCATTGAAATACTTGAGCGACTCTTTTTTAAACCCTTTAGAATTTTCTTGAGGTTCTTCTAGAAAAGGGACGCGCAAGTTATATTGAAGGAAATAAGTCGTCGCGCAAGTGTTTGATAAGTTTCAACACTTAGGCCTTCCTTCTTCTCTTTAGATCTTCCGTTCTAGGCAAGAAATTACCTTAGAAGTGTTCCATAAGCTTTGAGAAGAGACTTGGGCGTCGGGAGCTTCAATCCGAATTTCTCGAAAAAAATCCTCTCAAATGGGGGGCCCACAGGGTCTATTTATCGGAAAAAGAAGACCCCGGGCGGTTACCGGGCGGTTACCACTTAGGTCGCGCAAGTCACATGCGCGACCAAGAGCGTCGCGCAAGTGTACTTGCGCGACAGTGAGATAGCTTGCGCGGTGTAGTTGCTGTCGATCCTTTGTTCATGCCTTTGTCGATTTTTTATGTTTTCTTCAAAGGTTGAATCACTTTGAGCTCAGATATTTCTCTTTTCCGATCTTTAGATTCTGTGACGAAAGGAGCGTCAACAGTGACTACAGCAATAGTCACCCAACTGTCCAAGCTCTATGACAGCTAAACTAAGGCTACTTCGTCCTTACTGCATGATGTTAAAACTGCATGGAGTAAAGGCACACCCCCACACGCAACATAAATTAGCAGGGTAAACTCTTCATGTTTTGATAGCAACCAGGGCCGAATATGCCCGACATGTCCAGATATTCTCTTACCAAATGACAGACTTCATGGCCTGGACAATCGCAAATCCTCATAACCATTCACGACCATCGAAAGTGGAAAGTTATCAACCCATGGACACCTTTGTATGACTATTCATACCATGCCCTCAGTGGATCTGCATATTGATAACCCCTGGCCCATCTACCAAAGGCAAGATTTCCTCAGGCGATACTCTTCCCAGCTCCGTACACTTACTGGCCTCATAGCCCACATATCATTTCTCATGATCCAAGAAGCTACGGAACCATGATTTACACCAATCAACCCATCTTCATGTCTTGGGCATGCCGAGATGTTCAAGCCCAATTACATTCTGATCAAGAGCGGCATTTGCAACTACGTCCTTACCACATGACATTAAACTACATAGAACATCTTGGCCACTTGTTATAAAGCTTCAAAGACGAAGCATTAAATATCCAGGGAAATGAATCCAACTACAAGCATTTTCACTAGTTTAAAAATGACCCCGGTCCTCACTACAAGACATTAAAACTGCACATCATCGGCAAAAAATGCCCCACCATCCTCGCTGAATGACGTTAAATTGCACAACATCCTTTAATAATGCTCCTCGTCCTTAACTCATGATGTTATCCTGCATGGAATCCATCCTCGCCGCATGACGTTAAACTGTACGGTCAAACATTTCATAGGTTCAGTAAGGAACATAGGCTTTTCTCTATACCTCAGTGCACGGGTAAGAACTTCAAAAATCATCGTCTCACACCAGCGTGAGAAGGAATGACATCACCGATTCTCGAGAAATTTAGCCTAGATTTTTCTCCCATATCCAGAAACCCTCTCCTCATAATCCATACTCTGTACTCAGAAAAAGACAAACTCTCATTATCCACACCTGGTGGTCCCGAATCTCGACTTCTTTTAAGTTTCTCGTCTATCAGGATAATGAAATCATCGACCCAAGGACACCTTTGCATGACTATGCATACCATTCCCTCATCGGCTCTTCATATTGATCGCCCCTAGCCCGTCTACCAAAGGCGATATTTCCTTAGGAAATTCTTCTCTCTGTATGCCTCTTGGCCCCTAAGCCCCCATGTCAATCCCAGAATTCAGAAACCATCTGAGCCATAGTTTACCAGCCTCTTTCACGACCCTGCCTAAATATGGTGGAACGTCTCTGACGAGATTACTGAGAACCTGGAGAAACTATTCCATTCTAGATAATGTCCCAGCTGCATGACTTCAAACTGCATCAAGCTCCAACCATCCTTTATGCTAGTTAAATGCATAGAACAGGGACCCTGAGTCCACACTCCTGATTAATAAAGATGATCTTAAACCCTTTCATACGTCACACACCCTTTTCGAGCCACGCTCGGTGGTTTTAATAATCCTCTAATCCACCCATGGTGGTGTCCACAAGCCGGACATCCATGAAGTCCTCAGGCCATCAGAAATGGAGAGTCATTGACTTAAGGACACCTTTTCACAAATATACATACCAAGCCCTCATAAGCTCTGCATATTGATCTCATTTGGCCCATCTACCAAAGGCAAGATTTCTTTAGGCGATCCTCTTCCTACCTCTACACACCGATACGGCTCCCATGCCTTGAGACATGCCCTAAATGTCGTTCGAATCTAAACATGTTCCCCCCATATGCATCTGAAGGATATAAAGACATATTTTAATCAACCGAACCTCATTGGGGACCTTTCGCCACCATATCTGGTCAAAGATGTTCGACCTAAAACATCAGTAATGATAGTCTTGTCGGAGGGACTTTAAACCTCTCACAAAAAGAGGCACAAATCATGTTAGGTCGAAAACCTGAAAAGTGTAACCTAAGAAAAAGTCTAGCCATACCCACTGGGTCCACACGAAATGGGACCAGGAAAAATTAGGGTATTAAGATAGAAGAAAAAAAAAATTTGGGGGTTTTTCTAAAAACCCTTGCAATAGTCAAACTATGCTCACGAGATCCCCTGATCCATGCAAAATTTAGAGCTCGTTTTTCTAACAATTGTACTAAACTCTGATTATTCTATGTTTGGGGAATTAAAAAATATAGCAATCATGACAAATAATTTCTGCCACAGGAGAAGAAAACAAGAGCGCTATGGAAAAACATTTCTTAGTTTCATAACAAAGTTGGTGAGAAGGGAATCCACATTCCGGAGCCTCCTATGGAATGAAAGGTTATTACAAGAGGTTTTCAGCGGATTCAAAAAGTTGTATCAGGAACTGATGAGAATCCTCGATTTCTTGATAGAGATTCTACAGTAAGGTTGTCTCAGCTTCTGCCCCAGCCAGTAACACTTCTGCATCTTGGGCCGCCTTTGAGGTCACCCTCATCTCCTCCTCTATCTGCCGCTCCCCTTCTTCAATTATGGTGGTGAAATTAGTTTCTTACTATTGCATTCACTGTATGTCATTCCTCAACACCTATAATCAAGAACGCTAGTTAAGGACTTCTCCCTGGAGTCTCGCAACTACCCCGGAATTATCATGATCCTCTGTTAGGAAAAGCTATCGGGTCACGAAAAGGTAGGCTTCAGATTGAGCAACAGAAAGGCGAGATCCAAAACCACCCAGACTCTTTGGGTCAGTGACCACCTTTTTGACTATATCATAAATACCTTGTTAGTAAAATCCATCAAATCTCAGTAGAATAAACAGATTGCGCAGCTTCGGTAATTTAGTGGTCATCTCGGCCAAGGGCGTCTAAGAAATTAGCTTCCAAATTTTCTCCAAATCCCTTTGGAGAGCAGGTTGAATACTGGAAAGGACTTGTTGACTAGGTTCAGAGTCACTCATTGATGAAGATATGAACTCAAGGATGAACGTCACCAAGGAGTAACCCGATGCTACTTTACCCGCAAAACTCTGGCACTGCGACAACTTTGCCCCCGGCGGTTGTGGTCACAGGCACGATCGGATCCGACGGAACAATCACCAAATCCAATGGTCGTGGTCCAAAAGCCCAAAAGTTGATAGTATAGATAAGTATCTGTAATCATAAAAGGGAAGAGAAAGGAGTCAGTGGAAGGAGATTGAGGAACTTACCCCTGGTATCAAAGCGTCGGTATCCTCAAGCTCTGTGCCGCCGTGGACACTCGAGGAAGAAGCTACATATTCGAGAGGAAAGTGAGTCCTGGGAACCCCCAGAGGTGTCCAGGACCGAATTCCATACCCAAGGCCAGTAACTCCCGAAGTTGTCCCCAAGAGGTCGACTTCGGAGATCAAGCCCTGGGAAATAACTCCACCGGTAAAAAAATAATGGCCCGCTCTACGTTTTCGATAACTGGCCTGATGGCAGGATATTATTCTATCGCCACAAGATCCATTGGGTATGAGGCCACTATCCCTATCAGATCTGGGGCCTCTTCGGTAATCATGGGCGCCCCATCCTCCCCTGCAATTTTAAGGGCCGTATGATCATCTAGAGTCTCAACTTCCATCTATTCCTCCCCTAACATATCTCTGATTGATGAAGTCATAAGTAAAGCATCCATATCACTAGCCCCTTCAGCAGGGCCCACCATCTCATCAGGCTCAGGTGTGGCTGCAGGTGATCCCTCAGATTAAAAGGGGGCAGAAGGTATGACTGCTTGGGTAGCCACAGTCAGGTCTCTGAGTGACCCTACACCATGCGCCAAAAAAGTTAATAACTGGCAGAATCAGAATATATGAGTTGTCAATTGAATAAACAGGATGTTATGATTACCCAACATCCCCTTTCTGAGCCGTTATGATAAATTGGACACCTTATGACGTCTCTGGATCTGCCAAGGGGATAGTTCTTCGCTCAGAATGCTAAGAGGAGCTGGAGGAGGAAGGACCCTAGTAGGGTCTGCAATGGTCGCTTCCATGAGCTCAGCTCCACCAGGTGACCCCTCATCGATGGTCCCCGTAGCCGAAAGCGCGTGTTCACCTACTGTGGTACCACATGGAGTATACTCCAGGGATGGAATTTCCCCTTGGGACTCCTCGGCACCCTACATAAAGGGAAGAAGCTTTTGAACCATCACAGTAAAAAAGGAGGAAATACGGAATGGATGGGTATGGAAATCTCTTTTTCAGGATTAGACGATTCAGGATGTCTTATCATCATGGACACCCGGGTAGACCCATAAAGCTGGTTCCAGAGTGAATGAACGTATGCATCCATCTCCTTCAATGAGGAGGCAATTTCATCTAGATCCTCTTCCAGCAGCAAGTGGGGCGGAGCGAAGATAGTCCCAATACCTGAAAGCTCATAAGGGCCCATTTGGAGTAACGACCAAACCTCTTCATCTGAGCCACTGGCCCCCAGGTCAACCCAATTTCTCCATGCTCCTGGAAATGCGGCCGTAACAGGAATAGCTAGCCGGGGGGATCAACCTGAGAGGACTGGGCAGCGACAGGGGCTGGTGGGGGCGCCAATGGTCATGTTTGTTTTCCATATCTCGCCGCCGCCCTAGAACTCTATAGAGCTACCTATGGGCGGGACCTCATGGGCAGGGGGAATTCCCTTGCTTCAGCTGCGACAGGGGAACCACCGAAATCATTGTGCCCTGAAGAGTGATCACTCTCTTCCCCTACTCATCAGTCACTAATCACAGCATGTCCTGGACTCAGTGGGTTAACACCGCATAACCCTAGCGTGTATAAATGTAGGCCTCGAGGTCCTAGAGATACCGATCGGCCCACTCTGGGTCCACATCATAGAGAATGTCAACAGAGGAAAATATACAGCCCAGCCTATCAAATTCCACTTTTGATTCCTGGAGATACTACCATAGAGAATGGGGGTACTGGCTGAGAAATGATGACCGGTCTTTGAATTCATCCCATTGACCCCAGTCCGTTGGTAAGGCAGTATCCACGGGAATAACCAACTCTCTTCGGGAAGTTTCAAGGGCATGACAGGATAAACCTCTTTCTGTTAAAATATTCCCTGGAAGAATGGAACCGATAGGGTTGCGAAGAACCTTGCCCGGCCTTGTTGAAGAACTATCCCCCTTTCTCTTCCTCTTGCCCTTCGATGGCTTAGGACATGAGATAGTGGGAACCCACAGCCCTAGCTGGCCATTCGGGTACAATTGCACCCAGGAGTCGGTATAGCTCTTGGACAAGAAAGGAATGGAGTCTGCAAGAACATGAGTCATAACCTCATAGCCAGTATCTTCCCAGGTGAAAGTTAACCACATTTTCTTGGGCACCATTAAATAGCGGTTTTCGTGGGTACCATTGAGTGTGGGAGGACACAGTGCATGGACGCAGCCGAATTGACATCTGAATCGGCAATGTGCGTACCCCCCACAAATTAGTTCCCCACCGATGCGAGCAACCAGAATGCCCTCTCGGAGGGAAAAGAGGTAGCCCCGCTGGCTAAACTCCTCTGATATGGTATTTTTAATTGCAGTAGTCGGGGAGGGATATGGTCAGAAATTGAAATGATCATAACTCGAGATCCGACTAGACATGAGATGCATATTCTGAACCGTCTGTTGTCCATCCTTCTCTTGGGTCACCCACTCTTCGGGCATAACCCCGCTGGTCATTTTCAAGTACGACCGGAATGCGATGCACGAAATCTAAAGAGGGTTAATGAAAGTGTATCAGTTCTTGATATGCGCTCCCAACCATCATTGGAGAATTTGAAAAGGGTCGGCTACCCGGTTTGGCCAACTCCCATCTCTAATATTGCTAAAAAACTGATAAATCCTGTCCAATACCTGGACGGCCAAGTTGATGATGTTGCTCGTAGCCAGCTATGCTGCCAGGACAAAAATAGAGACACGCAAGCCACCAGTATCGCATATGGGAAATATCCATCCACTCAACAACATGGCCAAAAATGCCACCAGACGAAGAAACTGATCAACGTCCAGAACATGTTTCCAGCCCCAGTCATTGAACTTTCCTTCCTCCAGGGTCAGCCAGTAGCTGGCCCTCTGCCTTCAGGACTTCATCGTAGGGCAGGTCATGGGCCTGCGCAGAAAATCCACAAACATTATCTCTTGGAAAAAATCCTTAATCCAGTCATGATACGAGACAAGATGTTTCGAAGATGCATCCTTCGAATGCTCCTGGGCCATATCAATAAGCTGCTTCGCCAGGGGGGTCATCTCTTTGTTTTCCCACACAGAAGAGGGAGGCAGAAATTATTCTTATATACCCCCAACGATAGGGACCCCTGAAATCTGGAAGACGTCCCAAAGACTAATACCCACCTCCCCATGGACCATATGGAATGTATTGGTGTCTGGACTCCAACGGCTCATAATTTTCCTGGTGAGAGCTTGAGCCCGATGGGTATAGGTTTGGGACACCTAGGCAGCTTCATATAAGCCTACGACTTGCAATTCTACCTCAAACTCTGCATAGCTCTGGCGAACCCAGAAGGGAAACCCCAAATCCAATGAATTAAATTCCCCTCCGGGCCAAACGTCCCGATCCGCTGGCTAGCCACACTGGTCGTTTACCATAGCATTGCGGGAAATGCTCTAGTAACAATGAATTGCCCCCTCCTGCTGGCGTTGTTCTCTTATCGGAGACACATAAAGGTGATTCAACATAGATTCGGTAGCTGTATCCTTTGGGAAAGGCCACCCTCTGGTAGATATCCCAAATCGAGGGATAATTCTAGTAAAAATACATGCTGTAGGATTATTGTCACGAGATGGTACAAGAATCAGTGTATCAGAAATCAAACCGAACCCATAGGATGGAAGGCTATTGGAAAAGGGGTACTACTGCTTTGACTCAGAGAGAAATATGGAAAGGAAAGGGTACAGTAGGGAGTAGTGGATTCCATCAAAAAAAGAGACTACCACATCCTTTAGGCATTGATCATCAATTGAGAGAGGCTGGGCAGTAGGCCTGGGTACAGGCCTGGGGGCAGGGCGAGGGGGAACCATGTTTTCTCCCTGCATTATAAAAACCAGGAAAATGGTTAGTCCGGAATAATAAAATCTGGACAAAAATACCAAGAATATTGAAAAAGAGTCAGGAAGCCTTCATGATGAGGTCCGTGAGCAGGCCTCAAAATGTGGTTCGCGATGACTACATCCCGTGAACTAGCCCTACGCGGAATAGGTGCACGATACACTGGCCCACGGAGCGTTGGCCAGAAAACCATGAACCAAGTTGGTCCGTGGAATCTTAATCGTGGATTTACATAGTTAGGTTCATAAGACTTCAGAAATTTTCAATGTCTGGAAGATTTCAGTCTGCGGACCATCAAAACTACGGAGCGAGTTCATACGCAGCCCGTCATAACATAGTTTTTAATTAATTAAAAGTGTTAGTTCGTGGCTGGTAGATTGGTCTACTGGTGAAGGCGGGCGCGAACGAGGAATGGTTCATGGAAGCGGCAGCTGGTTCAAGGATGAGGCATTTCGCGAAGGAACGAGCGCAGAGGGAAAAAAGCAAGAGAGCTCTGGTTTTGCAAAGAATCTATTAAAATACAATGGAAGGGCCCCCATATTTATAAGTGTGGACCCTTAATGGGTACAATCCCCTACCGAAAACTATCCAAGTTTCAGGACCACACTACATCAGAATGGCCTCTTATTCGTTTCGATCGGACCCCATTCTGATGGGGGCATTTTTAGGGTCCTGAAAAATCCGGAAAGGAGAATCAGAATCCCCTTTAATCCAAGGGATATTCTACCCAATCCCCCCTTCCCAATGAATTTGGGGAAAAGTGTGGAGAATACTCAAAGGGTGGCACAAGACGAACCGGTCCATAGACCAATCCAATGATAACGGTACGCGGCCGGTTCTACAAAGCGCCCCCTCTACGGACCTCTATCGTTCGCGGAACAGAGGCACAGATCCTCCAAGGGTGCGAAGCAGAGTGAGCACCAACCTGGTCCACCATCACGAACTGCCCTAGCTTTGAACTGCGTCAAATGGCCCAGGATACATCCGCTGTCATTCGCGGAATGGAGGCAGAACCCTGAGCGACCGTGAAGCACTCCCCGAGCTAGTTCGGTTCGCGGGGGAGGTGCGTTCAATGCCCCCCGTGAGTTGCGGATTGACCAAGTCATCCATAAACCGGGTTTCCGGTCATGGGACTCTGCAAAAGGTGCCACATGACCACATATGTATCTCTTTCACTACTCTATAAAAGGAGATGGGGGGAGAGAAAGAAAAAGAAAAATAAGAAGATTCATGTGGAAGGATTTCGAAAGAAGGAGCTTAGGATTTCACAAACAGTGAAGTTCCAATTCGCGAACCAGAACAGGTATGAAGCTAGAAATGAATTAATAAGGAACTAAAAACGTATAACAACTTGGTGAAATGCGAACATAATATAACAAAGAAAAGAAGACTGTGAACCATGGCCCCTCCGTGGATGCACTCCCCATGGACCAGGGAGTTTATGGCCCTTTTCTGATCTGTCGCACTATGTAGCACCCTCCTACACGGGCGAAGCCCCGACCGACGAACCTCCGACCGACGTCACCCTTAGCCGCCACTGCTCGTGTGGACCCCTCCGCATACCATCCTGGTGTGATGGCCCAACCCGAAGCCGCAAACCACCATGGTTTGTAGGATTCCCATCAGTCCACGGACCACCCTGGTTCGCAAACGGCCTCTCCAGACACATAGCACCTCCCTATACGAAGGACGCCACCCCTCATTTTTACCGATGTGGCCTGCCAAATCCTTCAGAGTTCCTATTCCCCGAGCCAGATAAAATGCTTCTAACCCAGTTTGATCCTTCGCAACCCCATCATTGGACCATTCATCGGCCCCGAGAAGATGCCTCCACCAGAGCCTCCGGACTCGTGTGATGTAACCTTCAGGCACATCAGCGCGCCGCCTTAAGTTGACATACCCATGGTAAGCGAGGGAGAATGGGTTGCTCTGGCCTTCGAGCGGATTCCCAAAGCATTCCTGGGTTCACATTCCCATGGTAATGCGGAGTCCGAGCCAAGGAGCCCCCTTTCTGCCTCTCTACTCACCGGGAGGGAGGACCCCACATCCATTTCACCTCATCTCTGGTGGCGACCACTTCTCCCCCCTTTTGGGAGTCATTGGGAAACTATCCTGGTGCAAGCCCCTAGCTTTTATTACTGGAGGTAGCGCCCATGCACCTTTGTAATTCCTTAGGGATAAATGCCAAGAGAATGTGGGATGGGTATCAGCGCCCCTCCTTTCTTCGGTCTCAAATCCATCTCCCATTGGGGTTTGTCACCACGGGGCATCCCTCTTGGAGTAATCCCCACACTATCCTCGCCGGAAGCCAATGACCATGCTCCTTTCAACACGGAGGGTTCATTGCTCCGTTACGCGACTTTTACCTTCCGTGAACATCAAGAAGGAGAGTCCAGAGGTATTGGCATTCTTCTCCGCTCATCGTACGTCTCCCCTTTCCTCGGATGGGAGAAAGTGTGAGGTTAGCCAAGTCTGTTTCATTCTCTTGTTTCTCACACCGAGCATGACTTAGGCGGGATTAGATATTTGCGATGGTTGTGGCACCCGAACAATGAAGGTGGAACAAACCGAACTACGTGGACTTTGATCCCTGTCTCCTGGGAAGGGTGCATATGAAGTCTCCCCGAGGTTCAAGCCCAACAATTGGTCGATCTGACCATATTCACGTAAGTTCACTACACCAATCCAAGGCATCCTAGAGCATAAGCCCCATACCAAACAAAACTACGTGGAATTTGATCCCAGGCTCTGAGGAAGGGTACATAGGAAGCCTCCCTGAGGTTCAATCCCAACAATCGGTCGATCCAACCATCTTCACATTGGTTCACAACACTAACCCTGGGCAGCCTAGAGCGTAATCCCCATACCAAACCGAACTATGTGAATTATGATTCCTCTCACAGGGATACGTAGGAGGCTCGTACCATGGGTTCGATCAAACGCTCAGGTTGTTATATGTCCCCACAAGATGACAATAAACTCCAAAGTTCCTTCTTACGAGGCTTTAAACCAGTGCCTCCCCAATGAGTCCAGGCTCCTCGGGGTCATTAATCCAACGTGGGATGGTAAAACTCAGGCGTAAATGATTCTGAACCCCTGCATCCATCTAACCATTGCCAACCAGAAGTAATCCGTGGATACTATGCTTGGGTATAAACCAAAGATTCGTGAACATATGAATACATCTTAAATCTATAAGAGAGTCCCAGAACATGCGATAATTCCCCCCAAAAAGGGTGCGATGAGCCCGACATTCCATCCTCTCGACCAATGTGAGTTCTTAAGCATCACTAGTCAAACCAGCCAGCGAACGCCTGCCTTTGGAAAGCAGGTCCACGTATAGCTAGATATGGAACCGTTGGGAGTTTCGAGGTGAAAACGGTGCACCTGATATGAGTGATTAAGAAAAACCCAATCTTCTCAAATCAATCATTGCGTAGCGTGTGATTCTCCCCCATGAAACCATCATGCGCCGCGAAACAAAGGGTTTTATGAATTTTTAGTGTTTTAATGTTTTTAGAGGTTTAATAGGTTTTTTGAGTTTTTTGTGGGTTTTTAGGTTTTTTATGGGTTGTTTATTTTGTTTTAATGTCTTTATGGGTTCGTAAGGCTTTTTTTGAGTTTTTTGTGTCTTTTAAGGTTTTTAGGGTATTTTGTGTTTTTATCATTTTTAGGTTTCTTAGGGTGTTTATGAATTTTTAGGGTTTTTTGGTTTTCTTTGGGGGTTTTAGAGTTTTTAGGGATTTGGTGGGTTTTATAGTTTTTAGGGGTTTTTTTTGTGTTTTAGGATTCATATTGTTTTATAGAGTTTTTTTTTATTTTTAGGGATTTTAGGATTTTTAGCGGTTTTAGGGTTTTTCATGATTTTAGGTTTTAGGGGTTTTAATTTTTTTTTAGGTTTTTATGGTTTTGTTAGTATTTTAAAAGGGTTTTAAGGTTTTTTCATTTTTGGGTATTTTTAAAGATTTTCAGTATTTTTTTAGTCTTTAGTGTTTTGGGGGATTTGGGGGATTTTTATAGATTTTTAGGGTTTTTATGGTTTTTGAGTTTTTTAGGGTTTTATGGTCTTCCGGGTTTTGTTTAACATTTTCAGGGTTTTAGAGGGTTTTTATAGTTTTTAGTGGGTTTTAGGAATTTTATGTGCTTTAGGGTTTTTATGGTTTTTAGGGTATTATATGTTTTAGAGTCCTCTTCTGATTTATAAGAATATTTAGTGTTTTTTGGTTTTTTGGGTTTTAATTGTTTTTAGGTTTTCAAGGTTTTCTTAGGGGTTTTCAGGGTTTTTATGGTTTTTCATTTATTTTGGGATTTTTTTTATTTTTTTGGGTTTATATTTATTTTGGGTTTTTATAGTTTTTTAGTGTTTTATGGGGGGTTTTTTGGTTTTAGGTTTTATTAGGGATTTATAGTTTATTTAGTTTTTTCAAGGTTTTAAGTGTTTTTGAGTTTTCACAGTTTTCTTAGGGGTTTTCAGGGTATTTAGGGGACTTATGTTTTTAGGGATTTTTATGGATTTTATGGGTTTTAGGTTTTTTGAGATTTTTATTGGATTTCATAATTTTTTTAGGTTTTTAACATTTTTATTCATTTTAGGGTTATTAAGTGTTTTTACATAAAGAACTTTTTCTTAAGGTTTTTCAAGGATTTAAGGTTTTTTATGTTTTTAGGGATTTTTTTGGATTTTTATGATTTTTATTATTTTTTAGTGTTTAAGGAATTTTGAGGGGTTTTTTGGGATTTATGGTTCTTTTGGGGTTTTAGCAGTTTTTTAGTTTTTTGGGGTTTCAAGGGAATTTAGTGGTATTTATCATTTTTTGGGTATTAAATTTTTTTATATTTTTTAATGGGTTTAATGGTTTTTATAGGCTTTAGCATTTTTTTATTATTTTTAGGGGTTTTTTGGTTTTTTGGTGTTTTAGGGGTTTTAGGGTCTTTTATAGTTTTTTCTATCTTTTACGTTTTATATTTTTTTTGAAAGGATATATATATATATATATATATATATAGAATTTTGTGTTTTCTTATTTGGTGGATGGGGGTTTAGTGTTTTTCGGTTTTTAAGGTTTTCTTAGTGGAGTTCAAGGTTTTTAATTTTTTTTACAGTTTTAGGTATTTTTGTACATTTTCAATAATTTTATATTTTTAGGGTTTTTATGGATTTTTATGGTTTTTTGGGTTTTTTAGTTTTTTGGGTTTTTGGGGTTTTTTTGTTTTTTATGGGTTTTACAGTTTTTAGTGGTTTTTAACGTTTTTTGGGTTTAAAGGGGTTTTTAGAGTTTTTTCAGGTTTTTAGGGGTTTTACTTCTTTATGTTTTTAGGGATTTTTTAGGATTTTTTTGGGTATTTGTGATTTTTATGTATTTTGAGGGTTTTTTTGGGTTTTTATGGATTTTATGGATTTTTGGGGTTTTTAGGGGTATTTTAAATTTTAATATTTTTAGGGGTTTTATTGTTAATTAAAATATTTAGTGATTTAATGGGTTTTTAGAGTTTTTAGTGGGGTTTATGTTTTTATGGGTTTTATTTTTGTTTCTAGTTTTTTTGGTTTTATGGATTTTAGTGTTTTTACGGTTTCTATGGTCTTTTTAGGGGTTTATGAGTGTTTTTTCATTTTTAGGTTTTTAGGTGTTTTAAATGTTTTTGGGGTTTTAAGTTTTATTATGGGTGTTAAATAATTTGAGAGAATTTTTCCTTTTTAGGGATTTATAGGGATTTTTATGGATTTTTAGGGTTTAGGGGTAATTAGTGATTTTTGGGTTTTTAGGATTTCTAATATGTTTTTAGATTTTTAGCATTTTTTGGTTTTTATGTGTTTTAAATTTTTTTAGGGTTTTATGGTTATCTTATAGTTTTTTAGGTTTTTTGGGAATTTTAGGTATATTTTAGATTTTAATATTTTTAGGGATTTTGAGGGGTTTAGAAAATTAGGGTTTTTTTTTTGTGGTTTAAGGTTTTTTGAGTTTTTATAGGGTGTTTTAGTTTTTATAGTTTTTATGTGTTTTTATATTTTATAGGTTTTTAAGGTTTTTAAGGTTTTAAGCATTTTTTTATTTTTCAGGTGTTTTAATTGTTTTTAGGTTCTTATGCATTTCTTAGGTTATTCAGGGTTTTTTAGTTTTTACATTTTAGGGATTTTTTTGGATTTTTATGGTTTTTAAGGTTTTTAGGGATTCTTATGGGTTTTAGGGGTTTTAGGGTTATTAGTGTTTTTCATTTTTATGTGTTTTTAACACTCTTCATGGTTTTAGGGTTTTCAGTGACTTTGAGGGATTTTATTATTTATTAGTGTTTTTATGATTTGTTGGGGTTTTATGGTTTTTTTAGTTTTTAAGGGATTTTAGGGTTTTTAAAGTTTTTAAAATTTCTACAAGTTTAAAAAGTTTTATGATTTTTTATTGTCTTTTTAAAATTTCTATTGTTTTTAGGGTTTTCTAATATTTTTGGGGTTTTAACGTTTTTTGCGTTTTTAGGGTATTTTAGGAATTTTTTGAGATTTCATTGTTTTTTAGTTTTTAATGGTTTTAAATGTTATTTGGATTTTAATGTTTTCCTATGGCTTTCAAGGTTTTATATTTTTTAGTATTTAAATGGTTTTTTAAGAAAATTTCATGTATTTTTGGTATTTTGTAATTTTGAGGGTTTTGGGTTTTTACAGTTTCTCAGGGTTTAAGAGGCATTTCAAATTTTTTAAGTTTTTAAGTGTTTTTATAGTTTTTAAAAACTTTTAGGGGTTTAATGGGTTTTTAGAGTTTTTAGGGGATTATTGTGGTTTTAGGGGTTTTAGGGTTATTTTAATTTTTTTGGTGTTTTATGGTTTTTAGTATTTTTTCATGTTTTTAGGGTTTTTATTATTTTTTTAGTGTTTTAGGGGTTTTATGTGTTTTTAGGTTTTTAATGTTTTCTTTGTGTTTTTCTTAGATTTAGGTTTTATTACATTTTTTTGGGTATTTTTAAGTATTTTTTATGATTTTGGGGGTATTTTGGGTTTTTAATTATTTTAAGTGTTTTAAGACTTTTTATGGTTTTTAGGGTTTTTAGGGTTTTTTTAGACTTTTTATATTTTTATGGGTTTTAATTTTTTTTTCTGTTTTTTGAGGTTTTCTTAGGGGTTTTTAAGGGTTTTTGAGGTTTTTATGTTTTTATGGATTTTATGGACTTTGTAGAATTTTTATGTTATTCGGGTTATTAGGTATTTTGATGGTTTTAGAGGTTTTTGGGTATATGATTTTTTTGGGTTTTGGGGGTCTTTTAGTTTATAGAGTTTTACAGTTTTTTATATTTTTATCCATTTGGGGTTTAAAAGGGTTTTCGAGTTTTTAGAGTTCTTAGTGGTTTTTGAGGATTTTTAAGGGTTTTAGGGATTTTTAATGTTTGTATGGGTTTTTAGGGTTTTATGTTTTGAGGGGTTTAAGGGATTTGCTATGTTTTTGGGGTTTTTAAGGGTTTAGGTTTTCAGTGCTTTAGTATTTTATGAGTTTTTAGGGTTTTAATGATTTTATAGGTTTTATGGTTTGGGGGGGGGGTGTTCAGGTTTTTGGAGTTTTTATTGTTTTATGGTTTTTTGAATTTAGTATGTTTTTATGTTTCTTACGTGTTATAGGTTTTTATGGTTTTATTAGGGGGTTTTCAAGGGTTTTTATAGGGTTTTATGTTTGTTTTTATTTTTTAAGGAATATATAGGTTTTTTATTTTTTTGGGTTTTAGGTCTTTTGGGTTTTTTTATGTTTTTAGTCTTTTAACTATTTTTATGATTTTTGGATATTAGAATTTTCCATAGGTTATGTGTTTTTTTAGGTTTTTAATGATATTTATGGATTTTTTAGGTTTTTAATTATTTTTAGGGTGTTTAGGGATTTTGAGGGGTTTTAATGTTTTTAGGGTTCTTAGGATTTTCACGGTTTTTTGGGCTTTATGGTTTTTTAGTTTGTTATAGTTTTATAATTTTTTATAGTTTTTAACATTTTTAGGGGATTAAAGGGTTTTATAGTTTTAGTGGTTCTTATGGTTTTATGGGTTATAAATGTTTTTAAGGTATTTAGGGTTTGTTTTGGTTTCTAGGGTTTTTATGGGTTTTTGTTTATTGTAGGGGTTTTAGGGTTTTTAGTGTTTTTCTGGTTTTTTGGGGGGTTTTATGTGTTTTAGGTTTTTAAGGTTTTCTTCTGGATTTTTTAGGATTTTTTCAGTTTTTTATGTTTTTATGGACTTGTAGGTGTTCTCGGGATTTTTATGGGTTTCTTTAGGTTTTTTGGGATTTTGAGGGTTTTTATTGTCTGTTAGGGGTTTTAGGGTCTTTTAGGGGTTTTTTGTTTTCTGTATTGTTTTTAGGATTTTTATGGTCTCTTTAGATATTTTTTAAAAATTTTAGGGGTTTAGAGGGTTTTTAGAGTTTTTTAAATATTGGGGCCAAAGCCTCATTTTATTGTTAAAGCAAAGACCACTTTTGACTGGGTAGAGGGAAACCCATTATATAGCCCAAATTCCCAAGGCCAAGTGTCCTAAATACAAGGTTTGAAAACCTAATTTAGGCCCAATGGGACCTTTGGTGAACAGTATTATAATAATACCCTGGCTTCTATAGTACCTGCTACAATTCTTCCACCGATACTGTGTCACCACTGGTATAGTTCAACCACTGCTACAAAACTTCTACAGTGTTGTGAAACACTGCTAGTACAGTGACCCCGAATTTTTTTTCCCTTACTCGGATTTGATCTTGGGTCTTTTGGATGCCAAGAAGGAGCCTGTACCACTTGGGTACAGGCTCTTTGGAAAAAGGATTTTTAGAGTTTTAGTTGTTTTTAGGGTTTTGTGTTTTTAGTGTTTTTAGGGGTTTTAGTTTTTTATTGTTTTTGGGGTTTTAAGTGCTTTTATGTTTTTAAGGATTTGTTATGGTTTTTAGGATGTTTAGTGTTTTTTAGGATTTTAGGAATATTTAAGAAATATTTATATTTTTATGGTTTATAGGGGTTTTCACCGTTTTTAGGGGTTTCTATATTTTTTGGGGATTAGGGGGATTATAGGTTTCTTATTGTTTAGGGTTTTTTATGTTTTTTAATTTTTTTGGTATTTCATGACCTTTTTAGGATTTTTATGAGTTTTAGGGGTTTTAGTGATTTTGATTATTTTTTATAGTTTTTAGGATTTTAATGGGTTTTTTTGTGGGTTTTAGGATATTTTTTATTTTTTTAACGTTTTGAAGGATTTTCATATTTTTAACATCTCAAGGGGTTTATGCTATTTTAGGAGTTTTTAGTAATTTTTTTTGTTTTTAACGGTTTTTAGGGTTTTTATGGTTTTTAGGGGTTTTATTTTTTCTTGGGTTTTTTAGTTTATTAGTGTTTTTAGTGTTTTTTCCTCAACAAACTTGGTTGACCAGAGTGAAAACACCTTTGGAGCATTCAGATCAATGGCTATAGATGATCCTTCATAACTTGAGGTTGCTCCTCCTATTGCACCTCCTGATGATAAACTGAACTAAGTCTCTGACCCAGTGGTGAAGTATGCAGACCAAGGTGTTGAGAGGGTTCATGCGAATTTGGAATCTCTATTGGCCCATAGAGCCAAATTGTCTTATCAAAGTCTCAGAGATGGTGAAATTTCTTCTAAAACTTATCTTGATATAAAACGCCGACTGTTCAATAAGAGTTTGGTGTAGGAGTACATTCAATCTAACCAATTTTCATGTACCAATGCTACTCTTCTCTCATGTCATGATCCACTTCTCTCATGTCATGAACATTCCATCACATCACCTTTCTTCTTGAGGCCTTGGAGCTTACTAGGAGTTGATGCACTTGTTTCAAGATGTGTTTGTCCTTCTTTGCAATATCTCCATGTTGCTCTCACTTTTGGGATGGTGAAAATTTATTACACCCCGAGCTTGTATTGTTTTACTTTTTATTTAATAAATTTATCTGGAACATGAATTGGGTGACAAATTCATGTCTCCATTTGTCTGAAAAAAAATTAGCGTTTTTTTCTAGGGGTTTTAAGAGTTTTAAGATTTTATGGTTTTTTAGTGTCTTTAGGTTCTCTAGGGTTTTTTACATTTCTAGGGGTTTATGGATTTTTCTTGGAATTTCTATGGTTTCTATGGGTTTAAGGATTTTGAGAGGTTTAGTATTTTTATGTTTTTTAGGATTTTTTTAGTTTTTAGAGTATTTATAGTTTTAGGGTACTTTCAGTTTTTTATAGATTTAATGATTTTAGAGTTTTTTAATATTTTTAGTGGATAAAATGTTTCTTGGTGGTTTTATTGGGATTTATGGTTTTTAATTGTTTTTTTGTTTTTAAGGGTTATATGGTTTTTATGGTTTTTAGGATTATTAATGTTTTCATGGATTTTTGGCTTTTCTACATATTTTAGGGTTCTTAGGGAATTTAACTATTTTTAGGTAATTGAGGTTTTCTTTGGTTTTTTATTAGTTTTTAGGTTTTTCGTGTTTTTAGGGATTATTATGTTTTTTAAGGATTTTGTTTTATGGTTTTTTGGGATTTTGAGGGTTTCATTAGTTTTTTGGTGTTTGTTTGGTATTTTGGGGGGGTCGTTTGTTTTTTTTGTGTTTTAAGGGGTGTAAGGTTTTTTTAGTTTTTTTAAAAAAATTTGGGTTTGAGGGGTTTAAATTATTTTTCATTATTTTTCAGTTTTTTATGGGATTTTAGGGGTTTTTAAGGTATTTAGGGTTTTAGGGTCTTTTATGCCTTTTATGTTTTTCTTCTTTTTTTATGTTTTTTGGGGATTGAAATGTTTTTATGGTTTTTTTGTTTTTTTTGGTTTTTAGGGTTTTTAAAAATTTTAGATATTTTTTGTGATTTCTTAATATTTTTATGGGCTTTAGGGGTTTATGGATTATTTGGGGTTTTAGGGTTTTTCAGGATATTTAGCATTTTTATGTTTTCTTGGGGTTTAATGTGTTTTTTGGATTTAAGGTTTTATTAGGTTTTTAGGGTTTTTTATGTTTTTAGGAATTTATATTGAATTTTTATAATTTTTATTTGGTTTCTAGGGGTTTTAGGGATTTTGAATGGTTTTATGTTTTTCAAGATTTTATTTTTTTAGGGGGTTTATGGGTTTTTATGGTTTATATAGTTTTTTACATTTTTAAACTTTTAAAGGGGTTTTAGAGTTATTAGTGTTTTAAGGGGTTTTATTGGTGTTTAGTGTTTAAAGGTTTTTTGGGGTGCTTATGGTTTTTAGATTTTTGAGTGTTTATTTAGGGTTTTAATGGATTTTTAGTGTTTTTATGGTTTTATTTTTTTCTATTATTTTTAGGATTTTAGGGATTTTATCAATTTTGGGTTTTTAGGGGTCTTAAGTGTATTTTGTGTTTTGATTTTTTCTTATAGTTTTCCATTGTTCTTATAGTTGTTTCGGGTTATTTTTGTATTTTTTTAGATTTTTATGGGTTTTTAGGGATTTTATGGATTTTTAGGGGTTTTTATGTTTTTATGTTTTTTGGGGTTTTAGGGTTTTTTTATTTTTTAGGGTTGTATGGTTTTTAGAGTTTTGAATGTTTTTATGTGATTAAATGGTTTCTAGTGTTTTTAGGTTTTTAAGGTTTTTATGGTTTTTTCTGGTTTTAGGAATTTTTTTCTTTTATTTTTTTTATAGATTTTATGGGTTTTAGGGTTTGAAACATTTTTTAGGGATTTCAAATTTTTTGGGTTTAATTATTTTCTTAGGGTTTTTAGGTTTTTGGAATTTTATTAGTTTTAATTTTTTTATTTTTTTATCATTTTCTAAGGGGTTTTCAAGGTTTTATGGGTTTTTAGGCTTTCAGGGGTTTTCATGTCCTTTTAGGATTTTTATGTTTTTAGGGTTTTTAGGGATTTTTATTTTTTTATTGTTTTTTGGGTTTTTAATATTTTTTTATTTTAGTGTTTTTAGGGTTTTAGATATTTTTAATGTTTTTTGGTATTTATGATTTTATGAGTGGTTTTAGGGTTTTTTACTTTTTAAGGGGTTTTTAGGGGTTTTTCAGATTTTTATGGTTTTTTAGGTTTTTAGGGATTTTGAGGGTTTTTTGGATTTTTTAGGGTTTTAGTGATTTATTCAGCTTTTTAGAATTTTCAATGGTTTTCATTGTTTTTAGGTTTTTATGGTATTCATAGGTTTTTTAGGATTTTTATGTTTTTATGGATTTTTAAGGCTTTTATAGAATTTTATGGATTTTTGGGTCTTTAGGGATTATGAGAGTTTTTGGGGTATTTTTGGGGGGTTTTGGGTTTTTTGGGGGGTTTTATGGTTTTTTTGAGTTTTTATGGTTCTTAAGGTTTTTATAGGTTTTTAATGTTATTTAGGTTTTAAGTGGTTTTAGAGTGTTTAATGGGGTTTTAGTGTCTTCATAAGTTTTTATTGGTTTTATGGTTTTTTATGCATTTATGGTTTTTAGTTGTTTTATGGTTATTAGGTTTTTTTAGGGTTGGATATGGCTTTAAACATTTTTAGGTTTTTTGGGTGTTTTATGTGTTTTTAGTTTTTTATGATTTTTATAGGGGTTTTTAGGGTTTTTTCGGAAAATATGGTACGGGACTAGGCGAGCCTGGTACCCAAATTTAATTAATAGAAGTAAGGTACAAGGTCTTACAAGGAGGGTGTACAAAAATGGGTGTGTGTATCATCCTTCATGTCTGAGTCCACAAGGGATGTACAATAAGGTGGAGTGACAAAGGACCACAAGCAACCCCTCTCTTCAATTTCTTTCTTTGAGAGCACGTCTACCATAGCATTCGCTTCTCGAAAATCATGCGTGATATGTAGGGTCAGATCTTCTGAAGCTTTGAGACATTTAATAAATTGTGGGAGTAGCCACCATGGTACTCTTCATGATCCACTTCATAGGGCCTCCACCGCCAACATTGAGTCAGACTCAATCCATAGGATCTTCCAATCTAACTGCGTCACGAACGAGACTGCCTTGATGATGGCCCAATGTTCTGCCTCAAAGGCGCATCCACTCCCCAGGAAATGGAAGAAGCATCCCTTGACGAAGCCTATACAAGTGTGGAATACACTTCTGAAGCCCGCGAGAATGGGTGCTCCTAATGCGGCACCATCCACGTTAACTTTGATCCAGATTGGAATTAGGGGGATCCACTGAATGAATTTCATGGGCGTTGGTTGCTTTCACCTATAAGAAACACCATGAGTTCTCAAAATGTTGTCATTCATGTCGTTATCCATTGCTCAGGTCTGAATGTGGGATGTCGTATGAACATATTTATGGATTTCAAAGATTCCACCATGAAGGGAGATGTTTTTTAGTCAAAAACAACCTTATTATTGGTTATCTACACGTAGTTTGAAAGTTTTGTAACTGCAATGAGCATAAGGTTCTTAATATGTTCACTGTTGTTGGTATTGACGATGCTGTTAAAAGGATCTGCCAGAGTGTTGTCCGTGCAGAATTTTTGACCGCAAGGATTTTTCACATAATCCCAAAGAAAGGCAGTGAGCCTGTAGTTATGGAAACTGTGATGCACATTTTTAGGAACTTGATGGTTTTTAGTGTTTTTAGGGTTTTCAATGGATTTTAGAATTTTTAGGATTTAAGGGGATGAAATGTTTTTAGGTTTTTATGGTTTTCATAGGGTTTTTTTTGAATTTTTAGTGTTTTAATGTTTTTATTGATTTTTATGGATTTATAGTTATTATTATGGGTTTTCGGTGTTTTTTTGGGAATTTGAAGGTTTTTGGTTCTTTAGAGGTTTTTAGAGTTTTCAGGATTTGTTGGGTTTTTTTATTTTTAATGTCTTTTAGGGTTTTTAGAGTTTTTAGCATTTTTTACATTTTTAATGGTTTGAAGGATTTTTATGATTGTTATGGGTATTGTGGTGTTTTATGTTTTTTAGGAGTTAATGTTTTTATGGTTTTTAGGGGTTTAGGTTTTTTAGGGTTTTTAGTGATTTTTATGTTTTAGGGGTTTTCCCTATTTTTATGTTTTCAAGGTTTTCTTAGGGTTTTATAGGGTTTTAGAGGTTTTTTATGTTTTTTGGTAATTTTTTTGATTTTTTTTGATTTTAATGGTATTTTTGGATTTTTAGAGATTTTTAGGGTCTGGGGGACTTTTTCGTGTTTTTGGGTTTTTTGTGAATTAACATTTATTAGTTTTTCTATGTTTTAATGGTTTTTTATATTTTTTTATGTTTTTTGGTGTTTAAAGTGATTTATAGTTTTTAGGGAATTTTTTGGGATTTATTTCTGGTTTTTTTGGGTTTTCTATGGTTTTTATGGTTTTCCAAAATTTTATGGGTTTTTATTATATTATTGATTTTTAAGGGTTTTAGGGTGTTTTAGGGTTGTCATAGTTTTTAGTTTTTTAAGTGTTTTATAAGTTTTTAGTTTTTTATTATTTTCTTAAGGGTCTTAATATTTATTTATCATTTTTATGTTTTTATAGATTTTTTGGGAGTTTTTATAAATTTTATGAGGTTTTAGAGTCTTCAGATATTTTGTGGTTTTTTAGGTTTTTAAGATATTTAGGGTTTTTAATGTTTTTTAGTTCTTTTAGGTATTTTTTTTGTTTTTGGGTTCTAATGTTTTCTTAGGGTTTTTAGGGTTTTATATATTGTTCTTTATTTTTACCAATTTTTTTACATTTTTGTTCCTTTTTAGGGGTTTTTTGGATTTTGAAGGTTTTTCTCATTTTTAGGGATTTTGGGGGTTTTTATAGTTTATTTGTTTTGTATTTGTTTTAAGTTTTATTTTTTTAACATTTTTATAGATTTAAATGTCTTTTAGAGTTTTTATTATGTCTTTTGGTTTTTAGGGTTTTTAATCTTTTTATGGTGTTGTATGGCTTTTAGGTGTTTTTTGGGTTTTTTGGGTTTTTTTAGGATTTTTAGTGACTTTAGTTTTTTATTGGATGAAATTATTTTAGATTTTCAGGTTTTCTATTGGTTTCTCCAAATCTTAGTGTTTTTTAGATTTTAGGTATTCTTAAGGTTTCTTATGATTTTTATGGTTTTTACGGTTTTTATGGATTTTCAGGTTTTCATGGTTTTTATGGGTTTTGGGTTATTTTGGTTTTTAGGGTATTTAGTGTTTTTTTAGTTTTTAAGGTTTTTAAGGTTTTTAATTTTTTTATATTTTTTAGTGGTTTAAAGGGATTTTTAGGGTTTTTTATTTTTTATAAGTTGTTAGATTTTTATGCTTTTGGGGGTTTTATGGGGTTTATGAGTTTTAGGGGTTTATAGGGTTTTTTAGGGTTATTAAGGGCTTTTAATGTTGCTTAGGATTTTATCAGTTATAAGTTGTTGGGTTTTTAGGAAGTTTTTAGGGTTTCTAGGGTTTTTATGGGGTTTTATGATTTTAATTATTTTTAAGGTTTTTAGGGGTTTTTAGTATTTTTTAGATTTTAGCAATTTTTAGGGTTGTTAACGTTTTTAGTGTTTTTCAGGGATTTTACATTTTTAGGTTTTATTGGGGATTTATGTGTTTATAAGTTTTTATGGTTTTTAGGGGTTTTGAGTTTTCTGGTGTGTTTTTCATTTATTAGGGATCTTTCATGAGTTTTTTAGATTTTATGGTTTTCTGGGATTTTTTGGGATTTGTGGGTTTTTAGAGTTTTTTTGAGTTTTATGTCTTTTAAAAGTTCTTTAGAATTTTTAGGAGTTTAAAAAGTTTTTAGTGTTTTTAGTTGGGTTTTAGGGGTTTTTCTATTTTTTAAGGTTTTATGGGTTTTAGGGATTTAGGCTCTTTACGGTTTTCAAGGTTTTTGAGTTTTTAGTTTTTAGGGGTTTTAAGTGTTTTTATGTTTTATGGATTTTTTTGGGTTTTAGGGGATTTTATGTTTTTATTTTTTTTAGGAATTTTCAGTTGTTTTTTATATTTTTATGGTATTTCAGGGTTTTGGGGATTTTTAGGGTTTTTAGGGTTCTTATCGTTTTTTGGGGTTTGAGGGTTGTTTTGAGTTTTTGAAGGATTTTAATGTATTTTAGAGTTTTTAACGTTTTTAGGGGTATAAAGGGTTTTTATATTTTTTTAGTGTTTCTTTGAGTTTTAGGGTTTTGCGATTTTTATAGTTTTTTTAACATTTTAATTTTTTTAAATGGTTTTTAGAGTTTTTTTTTTAGTTTTAGAGATTTATGGGTTAATTGTGTTTTTTAATAGTTTTAGGGGTTTTAGGGTTTTAGGGTTCTTCGGGTTTTAGGATTTTTTATCTTTTATGGGTTTTTAGTGTTTTTAGGTTTTTAACTTTTTTCTTATCATTTTTATGGGATTTAGAGTATGTTTACATTTACAGTGATTTTTTGGGATTTTTTTATGTTTTTTATGGTTTTAGGGTTTTTAGCGATTTTGAGGGTTTTATAGTGTTTTTTGGGGTTTTATGGATTTTTTTATATTTTAGGGATTTTAATGTTTTTTATAGTTTATTGGTTTTCAATTTTTTTAACATTTTTATGGTTTTATATGGGGTTCATTGTTTTTAGTGGTTTCTTTGTAGTTTTTACCATATTTAGGATTTTTAGTGTATTTTAGGGTTTTATGGTTTTTAGAAGTTTTAGCATTTAAATGTTTTTAATTTTTTAAGTATTTATTAAGGTTTTTCATTGTTTTTATTGTTTTTACATTTTAAGGGATTTATATGGATTCGTAGTATTTTTATTGTTGTAAGGGTTTTTGGGGATTTTTAGGTGTTTTAGGGTTTTATGGGTTTTATTGGTTTATAGGATTTTAGGTGTTTTTTATGTTTTTAATGGTTTCTAAGTTATTATTTTCATTTTTATGAGTTTAATGGGTTCAGGAGGTTTTAGGATTTTTAGGGTTTTACTGGTTTTTAGGGGTTTTATGGTTTTAGGGTAAGGGAGATGTAAAGATCAGGCTATCCCCCCCCCCAAATTTATTAAATAAAAAGACATAGCAGAAAAGACACAGCAGACAAGGGAGGGGTGGGGTCAGTAAAACCACGTCCAAAATCCCTGGACAACCCCACAAAACCCAAAAGTCTCCAAAAAACCCAAAATACACCCAAAAACAGACAAAGTAAAGAACCATTGGCAACTCTATAAGCATCTTCAGACCAACCAGCAACCAACATCCTGCAACACATTTTTCATCACCCATCACCTCCTTGCCAAGAACATTGACCGCCAGCAGCACAGAACCACCGGATCTAAAACCATTAAAAGAAACTTTATTTCATCCTAGCCACTCATCCGCCAAGGTCCAACACCTCATTTTCAAACAACCAACACTTCTTTTTCTCACCAAACATATCCCATCACCCCGATTCAGTTCCAGCAACCAACAACACCAATTCCAATCAACACAGCCATAAGAATCTTTAAGCACCCACCTCCTCCAAACCTCAAAGAAAGTGGCAGCCAATAACCAGCATCTTAACAGCCAGCAACCATCACTTCTAAACCAAAAAGAATCCTGAAAATAGAAAATTGCACCAAAAAAACCCATTAAAAGTAAAACAAAACACGGGCATCAGTGCCCACATCCATCATACCACACGTAGAACAACCATAAACATAAGACCACTAGTGCCCATGCCCCAGAACAACAACTTCATTACATCCTAGCCTATCAGCAAGCAGTATCCACCACCAAAGTTCGCGATACCCAGCAAATCCTTTCACACCTCAAAATCAAGCAGCAACACACCACCAGTCTCTCGCAATGGCATACACCACTTGTTGAATCAGCAACAAAAAGGTCAAGAAAACCAGATCCATCACAACCATAAATAAAAATAGAAATCCTCTAACCAGATGCCCGTCCCAACCAACAGACCAAACCATCAACAAACCAACCCAAATTTATTGGTAAGACATGCACCCACTAAGCAGAATACGGTTGAATCCACGAGCCATCAATACAATAGAAAAGGAAAACCATCACAGGAACAACACTATAGAAGAGGAAACAGTCCAGGTCATCGCTAGAGAAGAAATCAGAACCTAAAGCTTCTGCGCAGACCAAAGAAAGCACACCAAGTTCGAGTCATCACCACCGGGGAAGCCGGCAGACCACCGCTGGGAACAGGGTCACCGAGACATCCTGCACTTCCATTGAAGCCCTTGACCCCATAAACCCATCCGTGGAAACCCTAGATCTGAAAAGTCAACCCCAAATGGAAAAAACCCAGAAGGGATCTTGGCCTCCATGTAGACATCAGCTTCGCCACAATCCATATCAGAACGATCTGATGCCGAGAAAATTCACTGCAAGATCCAATCACGGTTGACGCCACCTTTTTTCGAAAAGAACCACAAGGTCCCGTCACCCACAAGCATCATCCTTGTCTCCCACAAGCGCACCAGGGAAGAAGACCAGTGGCGCAGAAATCCAATCGCATCACCAAACCGAAAGAGATCACCAAATCCTCCGGAGAGAATTCCACAAGGAAACCTTGGAGATTGCCGTGTTGAGAGGGATATCCTAGGAGGGAGCATCGGCGTTTTTCTCTCTTATGGTTTTTAGGTTTTTTATAGTTTTTTGGGGGTTTTGATTTTGTATGGTTTATTAGGGTTTTAGTGTTTTTTATATTCACATGGGTTTTAAGTGTTTTTTAGTTTTTAATATTTTTTGGGTTATTTAGGGTTTTTAGATTCTTTTCCTTATTAGGAATTTATAGGGTGTTTTAGAATTATTATAGGGTTTTAGGATATTTAGGTATTTTGAGAGATTTAGCATTTTTTATTGTTTTGAGGGTTTTATAGTTTTTTGTTTTTTCTGATCTATTTTGAATTTTTTAGGGTTTCTATGATTTTTATAGTTTTTTAATGTTTTTATTGGTTTAAAGGGATTTCAGAATTTTAGTGGGTTTTTAAGGTTTTTTATGGGTATAGATTTTTTAAAATTTTTAGTGTGTTTTATGGTTTTTAGTGTTTTTAGGGTCTTTTAGGGTTCTAATAATTTTTTAGATTTATTGGGGATTTAAGTGTTTTTAGGTTTTTAAGGTCATCTTGGGGATTTCATGTTTTCAGGTTGTTTTATGTTTTTATGGATTTTTAGGGTTTCTTTAGGATTTTGATTTTATTTTAGGGTTTTTATGGATTTTGAGGGTTTGGGTTTTTTACGTGTTATAGGGTTTTTATGGTTTTATTATTTTTTGGGTTTGTATGGGTTTTTTGACTTATATAAGATTTAATGGTTTTTATAAATTGTTAATGTTTTTAGGGTTTAAAGTGTTTATAGAGTTGGTAGTTGTTTTTATTTTATTTATGGAGTTTTAGGTTTTGTACATTTTTAGGGGCCTTATGGTTTTAGAGGTTCTTTGGTATTTTAGGTTCTTTTGTGGTTTTTAGTGTTTTTAGGGTTTTTAGGGGTTTATATTGTTTTTAGATTTTTAGTATTTTCTTAGCATTTTCATGGTTTTTATATTTTTAGGTATTTTAATTAATTTTTACATTTTTTAGGGTCTTTAGGGGATTTAGTGATTTTGAGGATTTTGTGGGGTTTTAAGTGTTTTTTGTTTTTTTTTTGGGATTTTATGGGATTTTTGTTTTTAAGGGGTTATAAGGGTTTTAGAGATTTTTTATGTTTTCAGGGTTTAAAGTGTTTTTTGAGTTTTTAGTGAGTTTTATGGTTTTTTAGGGGATTATGGTTTTTTGGGTTTCTATGGATCTTATGACTCTAAGAGTTATTAGGGTTTTTAATGTTTTTTGTGGTTTTTTTAGGATTAAAGTGTTTTTAGGGTATTATGTTTTTTTGGTGTTTTAAGTGTCTTTTTTGGTTTTTATGTTATTAAGGACTCTTTGGGATTTTTAGTATTTTTTGGGGGGTGTAGGGATTATGATTTTTTAGAGTTTTTAGTGTTTTTATGTATTTTTGGGTTTTGTTTTCATTTGAGTATTTAATGGGTTTGTTTGGGTGTTTTGGGTCTTTTAAGGTTTTTAGGGGGTTTTAGGATTTTTAGGGAAATTTATGTGTTTTAGGTTTTTTCAACCCTATTAGGGGTTTCTATGTTTTTAGAGATTTGTAGGTATTTTTAAGATTTTTATTGTTTTCAGGGTTTTTTTTGTATTTTGACGATTTTAGGGTTTTTCGGGTTTTATGTTTTTTTGGGTGGGTGGAGTTTTTTTAGGTTTTTTTAGGGTCTTAATGTTTTTATATTTTTTTAATGTTTTCAGGGGGTTAAAATATTTTTAGAGTGTTTAGTGGTTTTAGAGTTATTATGGGGTTTTAGGTTTTAATGATTTTAGGGGGTTTAATGGTTTAGTGGTTTTTATGGGGTTTTAGGTGTTTTAGGGTGTTTTGTGTTGTTTAGTTTTTAGAGGTTTTAATTTTTTTTAGGTGTATAATGTTTTCTAAGGTTTTTCAAGGTTTTTTTCTTTCTTTATGTTTTTTGGTATTTTTAATGAATTTTTATGATTTTTATGATTTTTATGATTTTTATGGTTTTTAGGGATTTTTAGGTATATTGATGGATTTTGAGGGATGTCTTGGTTTTTAGTGTTTTTAGTTTTTTAGCATTTTTTAGGGTTTTATGTGGTTTTAAGTGTATTAGGTTTTTAATTTTTTCATTGAGATATTTAGGGTTTTTATAGTTTTTTATGTTTTTAGTTATTTTTAGAGATTTTTTAGGAGTTTTATGGTTTTTAGGTTTTTAGATATTATGGGGGTTTTTAGGGTTTTAGGGGGTTGTAATTTGTTTAGGGGTTTTTTTATTTTTTTAGTTTTCTGGGTTTTTAAATTTTTAGGGGGGGTTTTAAACGTTTTTTTGGGTTTAATGGTTTCAGGAGGTTTTAAGGGTTTTATGGTTATTATGGGTTTTAGGGGTTTTATGTTTCAAATTTTCTTGGGGGTGTAATTATTTTTAGGATTTTATTATTTTCATAGGGGTTTTTCAGGGTTTTAGGGGTTTTAATAGTTTTCTAAATTTTTTTGTAATTTTTATAATTTTTATGGGTTTTATGGGTTTTTAAAGGTTTTGAGGGTTTTTAGGGGTTTTTACGTTTTTTAGTTTTTAGGATATTTTAAGGTTTTTAGAGTTTTTTAATGTTTTAGGTGTTAAAGGGGTTTTATAATTTTTTGGGGTTGTTAGGGTTTTATGGGGTTTCATGTTTCTTTATGTTTTTTAGGGGTTTTTGGTTATATGGGTTTTAGGGGGTTTTATTTTATTTTATTGTGTTTTTAGAATTATTAAGGTTTTTAGGGGTTTATAGGTTTTCTAGGGTTTTAAAGTTTTCTTAGAATTTTTAGGGTTTTACAGATTTTTTGATGTTTTTATGAGATTTTAGTGTTTTTTAGTATTTATATGGTTTGGGCGGTTTTAGGGATTTGGGAGGGTTTTTAGGGGGTTTTATGGATTTTTAGGGTTTGTTGGGTTTCTTGGAATTTTTTTAGTTTTTAGGTATTTTTTGGGTTTTTATGGATTTTATGGTTTTAAGTGTTCATTATAATTTTTTGTTGTTTAATGGGATTTTAGAGTTTTTATTGGATTTTATGTTTTTATGGGTTTTAGTGGTTTTGAAGGTTTTTCAGGTTTTTTATTATTTTTATTATTTTTTGTTTTTATAAGGTTTTTAAAAAAAAAATTATGTTTTTATGGGCTTATGTGTTTTTTTGATTTTAATATTTTCATAGAGTTTTTCATGGTTTTAGGGTTTTTACATTTTTATTTATTTTAATTATTTTTTATGTTTTTTTGGGCTTTTAGTGATTTTGAGGGTTTATATTGTTTTAGGGGTTTTATGGTCCTTTTTCATTTTAAGGGTTTTGTTGCATTTCTAGGATTTTAATGGTTTTTATAAATTTTTAACGTTTTTATGGGTTTTAATAGCTTTAACAGTTTTTAGGAGTTTTTAGGATTTTTATGGGTTTTCATGGTTTTTTGTGGTTTTTAGGGGGTTTTATTGTTTTTAGGGATTTTTAGTGTATTTAGGGTTGTTTAGGTTGTTTATGTTTTTTATCCTTTTTAGGTATTTTAGTGTTTTAATTGTTTTTTCTTTTTAAAATTTAACTTAGGGTCATTTTTTGTTTTTAATTTTTTTACTATGTTTATTTATTTTTAGGGCCTTTTATGTTTTTTATGGTTTTTATAGTTTTTAGGTATTTCTTTGGTTTTATGGTTGTTTAGAGTTTTCATGATTTTTATGGGGTTTTGGGTTTTTAGGTTTTTGTGAGTTTTTATTGGATTTTTAGGGTTTTATAGTTTTTTTAACTTTTTTAGTGGTTTAAAGAGTTGTTAAAGTATTTAGTGTTTTTAGGGTTTGTACGGGTTTTTAGGATTTTTTTGTGTTTTATGGGTTTTAGGAATTTTTAGGGTTTTTATTGTTTTTTATCATTTTTATAATTTTTTGGTTTTTAATGGTTTTAAATGTTTTTTGGGGCTTAACATTTTCATAGGGGTTTTCAAGGTTTTAGTTTATTAGGGATTTTTATGGTTTTTTAAATATTTGTATGTGTTCTTAGGATTTTTTTGGGATTTTTATGTTTTTATGGTTTTTTAGAATTTTTTGAGATTTTATTATTTTTTGGGTTATAGGATTTTTTGTGTTTTATGGGTTTTAGGCTTTCTATAGTATTTAAAAAAAATTAGGGGTGTAAAGTGTTTATAGAGTTTTTAGGGATTTTTAATTTTTTGGGTTTTTATGGTTTTGAGGTTTTTTATGGTTTTTAGCGTTTTAGTGTTTTTTAGTATTATAGGGGTTTTAAGTGTTTTTAGGTCTGTAATGTTTTATGAAGTTTTTCAGAGTTTTTATGGAATTTTACTTCTGGTAAGGAAAATTTTTATAAGATGTACTCTCAGATCCAACCTCGTGATAATAGTCAAGTGTTAGGCAATTCTCATAAAAAAACAATTTTAAGAAACAATTATTTTGTTCCTCCAAGAGCTCCCTTTTGCACTAAATGTCAAAGTGATGGACATTGGAAGAATAACTGTTCTTTAAATAATGTTCAATCCCTTGGATTTCATAAATCTTACTTTTCTAAACAAATGTGGGTACCGAAGATTTTTTTATCTAATAATTCCAGATATGAGCACGTTTGGATTCTAAAAACCTTACTCTTTCTTTTTTCGGATAATGAAGGAAGTACCCACAACAAATGGTACATGGATAGTGAATGTTCTCGGCACATGTCTGGAAACAAAGACTATTTCAAAAATATTTTAAATACTAAAGGTGGAAATATAACTGTTGGGGATAACTCTCAAGGGTAAATTATCGGTATATGTAAAATTATTCTTCTTGGTAAATAAATTATTTCAAATGTTCTTTTTGTAAAAAGCCTTAAGCACAAACTCATTAGCATAATCCAATTATGTTATTAAGGTTACTTTGTGAATTTTAGAAATGATAAATGTTTAGTTCACAATTCCAATGATGAGTTTACTCTCTCTACCCTTCAGCATGAGAATTTGTACACCTTAAACCTAGATGACCTTAGAATTCAAGATCTATATTTTCTTAGTGCATTTGAAGATCAATCATGGATTTGGTATTAAAGACTAGGACAATGTAAATTATGTAATCATAATAATCTTTGTAAGAAATAACTTGTTTAGTATCTACCAGAACATAGGTTTGATTCTTCAAAAGTCTATTATCCTTGTCAATATGGAAGGAAACATAAATATATCATTAAATCGATAAGTGAAGTTACAACTTCTAATTCCTTACAGTTATTGCACATGGACTTTTTTGGTCCAACAAAAACTGAAATTATTGGAGGCAAATACTATGTGTTTGTTTTAGTTGATGACTACAATAGATTTACTTGGGTGTATTTTTATTAAAAGAAATATGAATCCATTTATTATTTCAAAAAATTTAGAGATCAAGTTTAAAATGAGAAAAATCTATCGTTGATAACTATTCCTAGTGATCATGGTAGAGAATTTGAAAATTCAGATTTTGAAGCTTTTTGTAGTAAGAAAGGTATTGCTCACAACTTTTCAGCTCCAAGAACTCCTAAAAAAATGGTATTGTTGAAAGAAGAAATTTTATTCTTCAAGAGATGTCTAGAACCATGTTGAGTTAATATTATATAGCTAAACATTTCTGGGATGAAGTTGTAATTACTAATTTTTAAACTTAAAATCATGTTTTAATAAGACTTTTTCTTAATAAAATACCTTATGAGTTATGGACTTACCGAAAACCAAAAGGTTCTTACTTCAAAGTTTTTGGTTTCAAATTATTCATCATGACTACTAAATATAACTTACATAAATTTTCACATAAATCCAATGTAGGAATTTTCTTAGGGTACTCTATTAACTCTAATGCATATAGAGCTTTTAATAAAAACACTTGTACTGTGGAAGAAATATTACATGTTAATTTTGATGAAAATGATCATTTTGTTTTCAAACAACATGAACTTATTTATGATGTTTTTTTAAAACTGATCGTCAAATATTAATATAAAATCTTTCAAATAAAGAAATTTTTCTGGAAAATACTTTTGAAACATTTACCCCTGATGATTTTTTACCCTATGTTGATGAACAAGTTTTTCAAAACCCAAGTTAGTTGTTACTAGGAATCATCTCAATGATAATATCATTGGTAATGTTAATCAACCAGTAATAACTAGAAGTTATTTAAGGAATGAAGTTGAACAAGTTTCATTTCTCTCCCAATTTGAACCGAAGACCCCTGAATATTCCTCGGGTGATGAATATTGGATAAATTTTATGCAAGATGAACTCAACGAATTCGTAAGGAATCAATTTTGGACCTTGGTTGAAAAACCTAAGGAAACTTCTTTTATCGGAGTAAAATGGGGTTTTAGAAACAAATGTGATGCAAATTTAATCATTGATAGAAATAAATCAATATTAGTTTCTAAAGTCTATAAAAAAAGAAGGTATAGACTATGAAGAACCCTATCCTCCCATAGAAATACTTGAATCTTTTCGTATTCATCTATCCTTTGTAGCGTTCTTTAATTTTAAACTTTATCAAATAAATGTAAAGTGTTCTTTTCTTAAGGGTTATATACAAGAGGAGTATTATGTAGATTAAACCTTTGGTTTTGAAGATAAAAAATATCCTAATCATGTTTAAAAACATACCAAAGCTTTATATGGACTTAAAAAAGCCCCTAGAGCTTGATATGATAGACTTTATGGATTTTTATTCAAAATAACTATGTTAAGGGAACCGCTGGTCCAACCCTTTTTATTAATAAAAATAAAAAAGATGTTTTGATTGTTCAAATTTATGTTGATTACATCATATTTGGATTAACTCAGAAATCCTTAACTGATTTCTTTGTGAATATTATGAAATGTGAGTTTGAGATGAGTATGATGGGTGAGTTAACCTTTTTAATTGGTTTTCAAATTTCTCAAAAACCAGAAGGAACTTACATATCTCAACATAAGGATATCAAATATCTTCTTAAATTTTTTTATGACAATACTAAGATTATAATCACTTTTATCAGAACCTCTAATACTCTTGATATTGATGAAGTAGGGAAACCGGTGGATCAAACATCTTATAGAGGGATGATAGGAATTTTACATTACTTAATAGCAAGTTGACCTGACTTAATTTTTTCAATATGCTTATGTGAAATATACCAAGAAATTTCTAAAGAATCCCCTTTAAATGCTGTAAAAAAAATTAGTATTTAAATTAAACTTTAGATTTGGGACTATTTTATTCTTCTGGAAATGATTTTGAACTTAAAAGTTTTTCGGATTCTGAATTTGGTGGTTGTAAAATGGATAGGAAAAGTACTTATAAAACATTTCATTTTTTAGAAGATTCCTTAGTTTCTGGGTCTTTCAAAAAGCAAGATTATGTATCACTTTCAACTGCTGAAGATGAATATTTAGTAGCTAGAAGTTGTTGTGCTCAAGTGTTATGGATGCAACACACAATCACAGACTATGGTATGTGTTTTACTAAAACTCAAATATTGTATAATAACATAAGTTCTATTGACCTAAGAGAAAACCCTACACATCACTCCAGTTCAAGGAACATATATATTAGACATCACTTTCTTAGGGACCACACACATAAAGGAGATATTATTCTTCAATTCATAGGAACACAAGAAAAACTTGATGGTATTTTTACAAAACAATTACCCTCTGATAGATTTGAATACATTAAATAGAATCTAGGAATGATCACTATAAGTTAATCATTCATATCTAATTATTGTTTACATCAAATCCTAACATTATGTTACTCCTTATTTCAAGGGGATTACATATGCTTGTTTATTTTATTTATTTATCATTTTATAAGAAAATATTATTTATTTAATAAATTATATTCTTCTTTAAGAAAATCGAGTTTATTTTTTTTCGGAATTGTATTTTCAGAATTGAAATTCTTGGAATAGACATTATCAGAATTGAAATCCAGAAATCTAAATCTTCCACGATAATTCTTATAATACCAATAAATTCCTTATATTATTACAAAAGGTACACTTTATTACTCTTCATCTTCTAATTTTAAGTTTAAATTGTTGGTATTTCAAAATTTTCAATTCCTGGTTTACCTTACTTCAAAAGATAGGAATTCATATTTTTATACATCCATTCTCAACCTTCAGATCAGATCAGATTATTTTCAGCCATTTTATTATATTATGGAAGATGAAAATTCATATCTTTGTCTATATAAGGGGTTCTTTGTTTATAAGAACCGCACCATCCTAACTTATCTCTGAGATGAAGTTCTATTGCCATCAAATCCTTCATTCCATTTCCTTTGTCTCTTTCACTCTAAATGAATCTTGAATCCTACGTAGATCAAATGACTATTATCCAAGAAATGAAGGATTGGGAAATATTTAGGGAAAGACTAGTATGCTCTAACTTCGTTGAAAAATATGAAGCCATTATTTCTAAAGTAATAAGAACTAACATATGGGAAAGTGTTTGTGTGGCTAAGGAGAAAAGTCAGGATCCGGTTTACCCTGACCTGATTATTCAATTCCATGAATCCGTTACTTTCTTCAAAAATGATGGAAAAGACATGATCAAGTTAAAATGTTATGATAAGGCTTATAAAGTTCGTTATAAGAAGGAAAAAAATGTTCTCAACATATCTTATGAAGTATAAGCTATTATATACACTCATAAACTTCCCAAGAAGAAATGTTATTTTGAAAAAGACAATGCTTTGGATTACATTGGTCTTAAGTATGTTAAGAATCTGAAGACTATGAATCTTACAGAAAATCACAAGATGGTAGATCTTTGGATTTAAGGTTTTTTTATTCCAAGAAAAGGTGATAAGGGATCTCTAAAAATATGTGATATCCTTCTTTTAAACTTTCTTGTCAATGAAAGGACGGTCAACTTGATCAAGTACATCTTTCTCACTATCCAGGTAGTAAAAGGAAGAACTATCAGATCTCATATTCTTATGTATCTAGAAACTATCTCCAGGATAATTGTTATGTACCTTTAAGAGCTGAATGTCCCTTTCCATTTAGTCTTTAAGCCATTTGAGATTTTTTTCTCAGCGATGACACTCTAAGGAGGATGAAGGTAGAGTTTATACTCGAATCCAAAACTTTTGAAGAATTGGGTGTCCAGAACAAGGCTGATATTCCATAATCTTCAAAATAAGTATTTAAGAAAAGAAAACCTGAAGATCCAAGATTACCAACACATGTTCATGATATTCTAGTATCAACACCTCCTCCTACAAAGAAACCAAAATCCTATTCTGATGCAAAAATTTCAAAATGAAGAGAGATGGAAGCTACCAGAAAATAAGGTGATCCTTCTATCGGCCTAAATCCTATAGAGCCTAAGGCCTTAAAAATCAAGAAAGATGAAAATCTAGAGAAAGAAAAAAGAGAGATGATATTGAAGAAGAAATCCTCAGAATCTCAAGTGTGTCAGTATTTACTGAAATCTATAGAGAAGAAATCTCAACAAGTACTGGAACATCAAGTTGTTCATAAGAAACCTACTGCCACTCCAAAAACCCAGAAATCCAAGAATATCCTAACTTTATAAGAACCTATTCAATAAATTGAAGATCATATCATTCAGGAAGACAGTGATTATGTTTTAAGGGAAGTGTAAGATTACATTGTAACTCCTTAGAGTTAAACTTATAAATCTGTTCCTAAAGAACAAGATTTTGAAGCTGAAGCTGAAGAAGAAGTTGAAGTTGAAAAAGAAGTTGAGGTTGAACAGGAAGAAGAAGATAAAATTGAGGTGGAACAACAAAGTGATGAATAGGAACAGATCTTGGAAGAAGAAAGACAAGAATAAACACAAGAAGAATAATTTCAAGGGGAAGAAGATGAACAAGGAGATCTTAATGTTATCTAAGTATCTGATGAAAAAACCCCAATATGAAATCCTATAAAAGGAAAGAGTGTTTTGGTTGACTCATCTGAAAAAGAAATGCCTCAACAGTCTTCAAAAAGGATATAAAAATTGGATTCCTAAACTCCAAGAAGAATTGAGAATGTAAAAGATGTCTGATGCTCAGAATCCTCGTCCTTTATTGAGCATGAATTTGTCAAGATATCTTTAAGGAAGTTGGTCAGCACTATTCAAGTCCTTGGAAATATTGATGTTTGGAGTCAAATGATGCAAGATACCCTAAATCAAAAGACAGAATCTACCAATATTCTTGTGGACATGGTGGTCATGCAAGAAAAAGACTTTGGTAATATTTTGATTGATTATAAAGCTCATAAGGTGACCTGTAAGAACGTCTTTTACCACACCAAAACCATCAATGAAGATCTTAGACAGTTCAGTGACTTCATGGATTCAAAAAATATAGAATGAAATACTTATGAATCCGATTTCAACAATGTAAAAGCAACCATTTCTATGAATTTTAGACAACTAAATTCCGTTCCCTGGTTTGTAAGCAATGAGAAGGAAGTTAGAGACGAATTAGAGAAAAAGGTGGATGCTCAAGAAGAAAGGATATTGTCCTTAAAAAATAAGAACCAGGATTAGAAGATCTTGGTGAAGAAGCTTCAAGAAGATCGTAATGAAGTTAATAAACTTATATCATTGATAAAGAAAATTTTTTCTAAGCAAAAGAAGGATGGATTATTTTTTACATTTTGATGTTTTGTTGTTATATAAACTTTATTTCCAAAATTTCCTTATGAATTTTCTTGTATATCCTACTTTTGTTTTCTCATGCATGTTTCCTTAAAATTATAGGTACATCTTATACTTCTCCATTCCTTTTTGAAAATCACAATGTGGGAGATTTTATTTTGAAGGAATAATTTAATGAAGACACCAAAGAGGGAGAATCTATTAAGGGGCAGTATGGAATGAAATAATAATTCCTAAGTAAGGGGGATTTTCTTTTAAGAAGAAATGTTTATCTAAGGGGGAGATATGTTATTAAGAAAGAAAATTGGATGCTAAAGATCAAGAATATGATCCTTCAGAAACATAAACTAAGGGGGATTAAGTCATATTCATCCTAACTTTCCTTCAAAAAGGGAGATAAGTTTTATAGTAGTTGTTTATCAAAGTCAATATATTCTTCCTCAGCAAAGTTATTTGTGCTTTCTAAAAAGGGGGAGATTGTTGAGTCAATAATGTTATCTTATGACTTCTCCATTCTTTATGGTTTTATGTTTTAAAAATAAAAAACACTTTTTTCTTATGTTCTGAAGTTTTCATTCTATTTTAATTATAATTTTGTTATTCTGTTATACTTACAGAATTCTCATTACACGTTCTTATAGAAATTTCATTCTGTAATACTTACAGAATTATTATTCTGCTATATAAATGAATATTTCCTTATGTTTACCTATAGTTTTGACATTCTGTTTTCATGATACTGATTCCGGTACAAATGTCATTTTGTTTTAATGATACCGATTCTGGTACAAATGTCATGTTGTTTTCATGATACTGATTTTGGTACAAAAGTTATGTTGTTTTCATGATACCGATCCCGGTAGAATTGTCATGTTGTTTTTATGATACCCAATCCAGTACAAATGTGATACTATTTTTCATAATACCGGTACCCAAATACCATGATACCATTTTTCTCAATCTGATTGTTATATTCTCTTAAAATCTATTTTCTTGATAATGTTAGATTTGTTTAATGTATCATTCCAATATTTTTATATTATAAATTTTTTATAATACTAAACATTAAATTAATATCATTTTCTTATATGAAACAATGTTGTACAGTCTGTTACAAACTAACTGTTGTATGTTTGACATGTTTCTAGGTCCCTCCAAATTTTAAGGAAAATATGACCGTTGGAGTAGAGATGACTGTTGCAAAATTTTTCCTATAAATACAAGTTCATTTGAACGAACAATGAACTGAAAAACTTAGATGATGAACAGTGAATGGAAAAGCGATCAGAGTTTGTGAAGTGATTTATAGAGAGAGAGTCTCTTATAACTCTCAGTGCATCATGCAGATGTCATGAACAACTTTTTCAGACTTTCTTTGTGCAAACTCTGATCGTGCTGATCATGGGCTTCCGGGTTTGGAAGAAAGAGGTTTAAATTTCCTTCTAAATCAAGGGATTTCATGGATAGTAAGATAGATACCGATTTTCAGATTGAGGGATTACCTGGTTTTTGTAAGATAGACTTTCTTAAAAGTATAAATCAAGGAAACTTTATCAAAAGTGGTTGGATACCCTTCCCTTTGGGTAAAATGAATCTTATTATTACTTATTTTCTATTTCAGGTTGTTTTTACTCCGATGCTATTTTATCTTTACTAATGTTATAAAGTATAACATTCTTATACTTTTTAATTCGGTTACTCTGATTATATTAATGATTCTATACACTCTAAGGTAGAATCTTTCTTTTAAGAAAATATTTCTTAAGTTTTTATGTTAAGGTTTTAAAGTTTAAGAAAAGGTTTCATTAAGAAGTTTTGTGAATGATTGTTTAACTTTATTAGAATAAGTTTTCTTAAATTTAAAATCTAACCTTAAGAAACATATTTCCTTAAGGTTAAGAAACTTTCCTTCAGAAAATTTTATATCAAATTTAAAGGTTCCAAAGGAATTTTTAAAGTATATATTTTACCCCATCTTGTATTTGAGCATATCATTCTACAAATTCGATCCTACACTGGTGGAATCCTATGAGCATCACCCATGTTGTTATTGGTGGAATGGAATCATCATACATCTCCCCAAGAATATTAACCCTAGACAGTTGGTAGATATCCCATTAACTGATACCAACCACACTATGCGTTAGATGGAATTTTTTTTTGCAGACTCCATTGGCTCTGTAGTTCAGGAATGAAGTCATTTGTGTAAAGGTAAGTATATCATATCCAGACAGCTTCATAAATATTAACATTCATTATTTATTTCCTAAACTCTTCAAAAGTCTGGAATAACCAAAACACCCACATCCATTCGAGCTTGACTCCTCCCCCATAATGAAGGTCCCAATCTTGTTTCTAGTCATTAGATTGATCTTTTTTCTAAGAATGAAAGTTTGAATCATATAAATGTGTCCTTGGCTTTAAAAAAATGATCCTTTATATCATTAATACAACCACAATGACGTAGGATGAATCCAATAAGGATTTTTCTCTCATGAACAGGCATGCCCTTCTCAGTAATATTCATGCAATGACAGTTAATGTGTTGGACAAACCAATTCTATGGAAAATATATCTTATAAGTAGGAATGTGAGAATATTGTAAAAGAAAATGCCCGTAAAGATGTAGATAGTCACTTTATGTATATTCACGTTTTTATGGAATAAATACTTTCACCAACCTTGGAAGGGTACTCTCAACCACATCATAATAGTCTGGTCAAACAATTTTCATCATTTTGCTTTGTCAAACTCTAGCTTCCTCAATTGAAATCATCAAGTGACCCATTTCTTACAAAGTAAATTACCAAATTTTCTTTATTAAATTTTAATATTTAATTAAGGTCAAAATTTAAACTTAAATTAATTCAAAAAATTGGGAAAGTAAAAGTTCCATGCAACTCCTTCGATGAGGTCACCCGTGTAGGTCCTTCAACAAGGTACCCAGCACAGGTCCTTTGACAGGTTACCCAGAATAGGTCCTTCAAAAAAGTCATTCTGCATAGCTACATCGAATAAGTAACTCTGAGTATCTCTATTTATCAAACAATAATACCTTGAGAATACTTATAGGGACCTATGTGAGAGCACAATGCGATAGAGTTGAATTAATGTTCTATGAAACCAGAGAAGAAATCTAAGAATAGTGGTGAAGAAAATGAAAAATGAATAGGGGTGTTTATAGGTTCCTCTAACTTACACTGCTAACCTATGTGACATAGCTACATGACATAACTATGTTTTCTAGAACATAAGACTCCATAATCTTTTCCCTCATATCATGCCACTAGACTAGACCCTCATTCCAATCAAATCCAATCCATATGGGGGGATTTTGTTGACACTCTTTAAGAAGTAAAAAAATTATGAATAAGCACTTGGATATTTCAAAGTATCCATGAAAGGTAAAGAAAGTAAATAATATAGATCAAGGGATATATTCATTACAACTATGCTTCCAGAATCCTGCGCATATCCTACCCATGTAACCCAATGCGTAGCCCCTTACTCCAAGGACTTACACTGAGGACCTCCGATGGGGACCTGTGGGATAATATAATTTATGTACACCTACATGGGGGACCTATGATCTAGATCTACACCATAAACGTCTATGAAAAAACTTGTTTAGACCACCCCCCTCCATTCTAATAAATAGGACTCCTTGGTCTTCGTATTTGGTAACTGAAAAAGTTGGAAGAACTCCAATAGTTCCCATTGCATAGCTCTTTCACCCTTGTCCCAAAAATTTTCACAGGTAGCACTCTAAAAACATGATTTAAGGGTGAATTATATGGGATATGAAAGATCAGGATCCTTTCAATGTTTTTAAATACAAAACATCTCATTAAGGACCATCCTTCCATTGGAACAATTCATCTATGCATGATCTTTTACTTAAATAAAGACCTATGCAAGATGCTTCCAAGGACATCAAGGGACACATGGGGTGCATAAGTTAAAGCCTCACCCAAGGGTTTTTATCCCTCTTTAATTTCCCATGGTATATCGAGCTCTCACATAATTATACTTCCTATGTTAATCATTTTTTAGTTCCTCCTCAGACCTGTGTGGTACACTACGCGGTACACCAATGCAGAATTCCTACACGGAAGACCTGTGCAGACCACCTACATGATCCATATTTGATGTAATCTTCTAATCCACCTATATAGGAGGGTCCTCTATTTACACGGAACCCTTGTATGAATGGGAACATGTTGAAACCTCCACCAAAACCTCATGCCATTGTAATCCTTTAGGAAAGACACATGAGATTGTCTCCCATTTGGGTTTGTATTTCTATAGTCAGAGGTTTTCCACAGTTGTCTTCTAATGGATTCAAGATCCTTGGGGTGTTTCTAGGTTTGTATATATATAGTCACATGGAACCTTACCCTAGATACAATGTTATAATGTTCCCATTTTTGAGGATTAGGGTACAGTCCATTTCCCCCCTTCTCAATTCAAGTACACTAAACCTCATGCCCCTGGTATAGAAGGTACATTTCACACATTCATTTCCTCCTGAAACATTGAATGATAACATCCCTCCACTACATGACCAACTTTAGGGAATCCCTCCTAGAGTAAGCCCTTAAAACATTCAGGCTGGACCTAATGACCTTCACATTCTTTTCACGTTGAAGGTTTCATTCCTCCACAACCTCATCCACCATCACCCTAGCTTCTATCGTCGTAGTTTTGAACTCTTCTATCATTGAAGGAGAATGTGTGGGTTTTGTTAAATCTTTCACAACCTCATGTTTCTCACACTGAGTATGAATCACATGGTCTTATTGATTTTTTATGGTCACAAAATCGTCACAATCCACCTCAATTCTTGAACTACAAGAACTATGATTCCCATCATAATTAGTATATGTTGGAAGCCTTCTCCTAGGGCCAAAGCTAATTAGACATCCTCCTCAAGATTCCAAACCTAACTCCCTTAATCTGGGAATCCCCTTTGGAAGTAAACCACAAATAAATCCCCCCCCAAATCTCCATGAGTTAATACATCTTTCATAGACCTTATTACAAGGTAATACTCTTTTGGAGTAATCCCCAACTTATTTCACTCTAAGGGAAATAATCCCTTTTGATACTTACTGGACTATGTGGGATTTGATTGCGATACAAGTGGGATATGTAGGATGCCTCCACGAGGTTCAAAAATGACACTCAAAATAATCCCTTTACTTTCTAGGATACATTCTTAGCAGGTTTTAATCCAACATGGAAACCTATATCTTTTCCATGTTTCTTTGGAAATATAGGCTTAAGTACTACACCAATCTTTGACTAGGCATCTTATATCTCATATGTCCTTACCACATGACATTAAACTGTATGGTTAGGTCCTTATCACCTAATATTAAAAGGTATGATTTTTTCCATTAAGTAGATCCTAACTATGAGGGTTCTGATTCCTTTCATGAGGATACATAGGTATCCCATTTATGGGTATGATCCCAACACCAAAACAACTTTTGTCTACCCAGAAGTCCATAAATTGCAAAGTTCCCCACTGAGTAGCTTAAAAACTTGTATCATCATAACAATGGATAAAGAATATCTATGTAGTATATAAGAGGATACCATTGATGGAGAACCTTGAATACATATGGATGTCTTCATTGATAAAAAACCATAAATACATACAGGTGATTCTAAATTTTATTCATGCTAAATAATTTATTTCATATCACAAAGAAAACCTATATTATACTTGGTAAATTAATAAGGATTCATGAACAAATCTTAAATATATAAGAGAGTCCTATAGTAAGAAATAATTCCCCCAAAAAAGGTTTGATGACCCTAACCTCCTATAATATTGACCAATGTGAGTTAGTAAGCATCATAGGTAAACAAACCTAATGAACCTATGTCATTGGAAAGTAGGTCCCTTTGGATATAGGATTGTTGTATGATTCTAGTTCCATAAATGAATTCAATGGAAACTATCCAGAAGTAGTGATTACTATTCAGAACACACGCTCTGGGGGAAATAGATGGTTTTTAGTTTTTTTTGGATTTTGAGGGGTTTTTTGGGGGTTTTGGGGATTTTATGAGTTTTTAGGTTTTTTAGTGTTTTAAGGTTTTTAGATGATTTTAGGTTTTAATGTTTTCTTGGAGATTTTAGGGTTTTTAGGGTTCTTAACATTTTTAGTGGTTTGAGGTTTTTTTTTATCTTTTTATGGTTTTTAAGGTTTATAGTTATTTGGAGGGGTTTTAAGGGTTTTTTTAGTTTTAACGGTTTTCTTAGAGGTTTTCAGAGTATTTAAGGATTTATATTTTGTAGGGATTTTTTTAGGGATATTTAGGTTTCGTTTGTTTTTTAGTTTTTATTATTTTTTTATGATTTAGAGGTGGTTAATGATTTTTAGGGTTCTATTGTTTTTAGTGTTTTTTAATATTTTTATGGGTTTATAGGGTTTTTAGAGTTTTTAGTGGATTTTAATGGGTTTTATGGGTTTTTAAACTTTCTTACGGTTTTATAGGTTTTTATGGTTTTTAGTCTTTTTACTGTTTGTAGGGTAATTTACATTTTTTATTTTTTAAGGTATTTCATGGTTTTTAATTGTTTTTATGTTTTTATTGAATTTTAAGGTATTTTTCAAGATTTTTAGGATTTTTTATGTTTTAGGTATTTTCAAGGAATTTTTATTCTTTTTATTGTTTATATTGTTTTTTAGGGTTTTTAGGGATTTTATGGTTTTTTAGGGATTTCCTGATTTTTATGTTATTTTATGTTTTTATGTTTTCTTGAGATTTTATGGCTTTAAGGTTTTTAGGATTTTTTAATTTTTTTATGGGTTTGAAGGATTCTAAAAGTTTTTAGAGGGTTTTATAGGTTTTATATGCTTTATGTTTTTTAGATTTGTTTTTGTATTTTTATTTTTATGGGTTTTATGGGTTTTTATAGTTTTTAAGGTTTTCTGAGTTTTTATATTTTTTAGGGTTTACGTGTTTTTTGGTTTTTAATTTTTTTGGGGATTTTAGATTTTTAATAGTTTTTATGTTTTTTTGTATTTTCAGTGGCTTTTTGGGATTTTTATGGTTTTGAGGGGTTGTTGGGTTTTTGGGGTTTTAACAATTTTATATATTTTATGATTGTCAAGTGTTTTTAGGTGTTTAAGGTTTTATTAGGTGGTTTCTAGGCTTTTGGGGTTTTCAATTTTTACATATTTGTATAGATTTTTAAGAACATTTTGGTTTTTAGGGTTTTTGGGGATTTGATTGGTTTTTATTGTTCTTTGGGTTGTTTTTGGACTTTTAGGGCTTTGGTGTTTTTAGGGTGTTTTATGGTTTTAGAGTTTTCAAAAACAAATTAGGGTTTAAATGGTTTTTATAGTTTTTAGTGAGTTTATATGGTTTTATAGGTTCTTAGGGGTTTTAAAGTTTTTTAGGGGTTTTGTGGGTTTTAGGGGTTCTATGGTTTTAGTCTCTTTTCCAGGTGTTTAGAGCTTTCAGTTCTTTTAGGGTTTTAAGGGGTACAAGTGTTATTTATGTTATTAAGGTTTTCTTATGGGTTTTAATATTTCTTTCACTTTTAATTTATTAATGGAATTTTAGTATTTTTTTGGATTTTTAGGGGTTTTTAGGGGGTTTAGGGATTTTGAGGGATTTTAGTGTTTTTAAGGGTTTTATTGTTTTTGGGGTTCTAGGGGGTCTTTTTCGTTTTTAAGGGTTTTATGGTTTTTTGAGTTTTTTATGTTTTTAGGGGTTTAACATGTTTTAGTTTTTTTAGAATGTTTTTATGGTTTTTAAATATTTTTAGTCATTTTATGGGTTTTATGGTTTTAAAGGTTTTTGGGGTTGTTAGTTTTTTTCATTTTTTATGTATTTAGGGGGTTTATGTGATTTTAGGTTTATATGTTTTTCTTTGTGGGTTTTGTGTATTTTACGTATTTTTGTCCTTTTTATAAATTTTAGGGATATTTTATGATTTTTTATGATTTATAGGGTTTTTAGGGATTTTGAGGGGGTTTAGGGTATTCTTGGTTTTTCGGGTTTTTTGAGTTTTTATGTGTTTTAAGTATTTTTATATTTTTCATCGTTTTGTGGGTTCAAATGGTTTTTTGAGTTTTTAGTGGTTTAGGGATTTTATGGAATTTTAGGGTTTTTTAAATTTTTAGGGGTCTGTATTGTTTTTAGGAGGTTTATGTTTCTAGGATATATTTAGTATTTTTTATGATTTTTAGTGCTTTTTTTTTTGTATTTAGGCGTCTTTAGTTTTTGTTAGGATTTTAAGGATTTTAGTGTTTTGAAGGTATTTTGGGTATTTTTTATTTTTTAGAGATTTTATGGGTTTTTTGTATTTTTATGGTTTTTTGGTATTTTAGAGATTTTTTGTTAATTTAAAGGGTTTTATGGTTTTAATGTATATTCTAGGTATATGGGGTAATTTTGAGTTTTTAGGGGTTTTATTATTTTTTACAGTTTTTAACATTTTAGGGGTTTAAAGGGTCTTTTTATTTTTAGTCATTTTTTTGGGTTTTATGGGTTTTATATATTTTTAGGGGCCTTAGGGGTTTTATATTTTTTAATGGTTTCTAGGGTTTTAGGGAATTTACCTTCATTTAGGTTTTTAAGGGTTTTTTTTGTTTTTTTGTTTATAATTTTTTCTTTGGGTTTTTCATGTGTTTTATGATATTCTCTATTTTTTTGGATTTTTTAGAATTTTTATTCTATTTTGGGGTTTTAGGTATTTTAATGGGTTTAGGGTTTTTATGGTTTTTTGGGTGTTAGGATTTTTATTGTGTTTTTTGGGTTTTTATTAATTTTATATTTTTTAATGTTTTAGGGTTATTAATGGGTTTTAGAGTTATAGCGGTTTTTAGAGTTTTCAAGGTTTTTAGGGGTTTTAAGAGTTTCATTGGTTTTTTAGGTTTTTGTGGCATTTGGGGGTTTTTAGGGGTTTTTACATTTTTACCTGTTTTATGGGTTTTAAATGATATTTCGTTTTTAGGGTTTTTATAGGGGTTTTTAGGGTGTTTATGGTTCTTTACATTTTTGGTTTTTAGGGATTTTATAGGATTATAATGGTTTTGGGGGATTTTGGGTATTTTAAGGCCTTTTACAGCATTTATGATTTTTATTATTTCTTTGGGGTCATAGGGTTTTTTTAGTATTTAAGAGTTTAATGGTTTTTAGGGTTTTTTTATCATTTTAGGGGTTTAAATGGTTTTTTTTATTTAGTGGCTTTTTAGTTTTTTCTTGGGTTTTTAGGATTTTTTATGGGTTTTAGGGGTTTTATAGTTTTTAGTGTTTTTATGGGCTTTTGGAATTTTTAGGGATTTTAGTATTTTTATATTTTTAGTGGTTTTAATTTTTTTTGGTTGTTAAGGTTTTATTTATGTTTTTCATGGGTTTTATAGTTTTTACTTCTATAGGGAGTTTAACAGTTTTTTGATATTTATGGGTTTTTATGGTTTTTAGGGGGGTTAGAGGGTTTTTTGAATTTTTTGGGTTTTTAAGATTTTAATATTTTTTTTATCATTTTTGGGGTTTAAATAGTTTTTATAGTTGGTGGTGGATTTTTAGGATTTTTATAGGCATCTATGGTTTTTAGAGTTTTTATGGTTTTAATTATATTTTAGGTTTATAGAGTCTTTTTTGTGTTTTTGGGATTTTAACAATGTTTTGGTTTTTAGTGGTTTTATGTGTTTTATGGTTTTTATGTTTTTCATATGGGTTTTTACAGTTTTTATGGTTTTTTACATTTTTAGGGATTTTAGTGTTTTTTAGGGTTTTTATGGATTTTTATTTTTTTCAAGGATTTAGAGGTGTTTAGGGTTTTTAGTAAGTTTTAGGTTTTTAGGGGTTTTGAGTGATTTAAAATTTTAATGGGTTTCTTATGGGTTTTAGTGTTTTTAGGAGTTTTTGTGTATTTTGGGGATTTTAGGGATTTTTTAGAAATTTTATGGGTTTTCAGGGTTTTTGGGATTTTGAGGGGTTTTAGGGTTACATTGTTTTTTTATAGTTTTTAGGTTCTTTAGATTTTTTTTCATTTTTAGGTGTTTAATGGTTTCTTAGAGGTTTTGTTGGTTTTTATGGTGTTAATGGGGTTTTCAGGTTTTTTAGGGTTTTAAGGGTTTTATGGATTTTAACGTTATTAGGGTTTCGAAGTATTTTTAGGGTTTTTAGGGTTTTAGTGTTTTCTAGTTTTTTAGGTGTATTTAGTTTTTTATGGAATTATTAGGGTGTTTTCATCATTTTTAGAGTTTCTTAAATTTTTAGGGATTGTTAGGTCTTTTTATGATTTGAATAGTTTTCATGGTTTTTACGGAATTTGAGGGGTTTTAAGGGATTTTAACTTTTTTATCATTCTTTGGTTTTTAGTGGTTTTAAGTGTTTTTAGGATTTTATGGTTTTCTTAGTGTATTTTGGGTTTTAAAAATTTTTAGAGATTTTTATGTATTTTTTATGATTTTTAGAGTTTTCCGCAGTTTGAGGTTTTTTTTAGTTTTAATTATTTTTTGTGTTTTTATTTTGATTTTTATGGGTTTTACAGTTTTTCTAACAATTTTAGTTGTTTAAATTGTTTTTTATAGGTTTTGGGGTTTTCATTGCTTTTTGGATTTTTTATGGTTTTTAGGGATTTTTCATCTTTTTAGATTTTTATGGTTTTTATGGTTTTATCCTTTTTTATATTTTAAGGGGTTTAAGTGTTTTTAGGTTATTAAGGTTATCTCATTTTTTAGGGTTTTAGTGTTTTTTTACAATTTAGTGTTTTTAGGTATTTTTAATGATTTTATGGGTTTTTTAGGTATTTAAGGATTTTGACTGTTTTTAGGGGTTTAAGGTTTTTATGGTTTTTTGGGTGTGGGGTTTAGTTTATTTAGTTTCTTAATGTTTTTAAGTTTATTTAGTGTCTTTTAAAATTTTCATATGTTTAAACGGTATTTAAAGTTTGTATTGGTTTTTTATGGCTTCTATGGGTTATGTGGTTTTTACGGTTTTTTGGTGTTTTTATTTTTTTAGGGGATTTTAGGTGTTTTAGAGTATTTTTAGTGTTTTCTAGGTTGTTTAGAATTTTTTAGGGTTTTTAGGGATTTAAATAGTTTTTAGGTTTTTATGTTTTTCTTGGGGTTTTTAGGGTTTATTAAATTTTTAATGATTTTTAGGGCCTTTTTAGTATTTTTATGGTTTTTAGTGTTTTTAGGTACTTTTATTATTTTTATGTGGTTAAGGGTTTTTATGGTTTTATGTTTTTCTTATGGGGTTTCATGTTTTTTAGGGTTTTTTCATTTTTAGTGATTTTTATGGAATTTTTTAGGATTTTAATGTATTTAGATTTTTTTGGGTGTATCTAGGGATTTTATAGATTTTTACGGGTTTTTTGTTTTTATGGCATTTTTTATTTTTAGGGGTTTTAATGTTTTTTTTATTTTTTTAATTTTTTTAGGGATTTAATGGGTTTTTATAGTTTTTTGTGGGTTTTTGGGTTTTTTGGGGTTTTAATGTTTTTTGGGATTGATGAATTATTGGGGTTTTAAGAGATTTTTGATTTTTAAGGCTTTCTTAGGGGTTTTCAAGGTTTTACAGTTTTTTAAATTTTTTTGAATTTTATGGATTTTTTTTGTATTTTTATGGGGTTTAATGGTTTATATGGATTTTTAGTTTTTTATCTATTCATGATTTATTATTTATTTTTGTGTTTTAGGTGTTTTTTTAGTTTTGGGGTTTTAATATTTTTAGTGTTTTTAGAGTTTTTTTTAACATTTTTAGGGGTTTAAAAGGTATTTATTTTTAAAGTGATATTGAAGGTATTTAGGGTATTTAGGGTTTCTTTGGCTATTCGGGATTTTATATGGTTTTTAGTGTTTTTAGGGTTTTGTAGGGTTTTTAGCATTTTTTAGGTTTTAAAGTGGTTTTAAGAGTTTTTAATTTTTAAGGTTCTTTTATGTTTTTAGGATTTTTAGGGTTTTTTAGGGTTTTTATGTTTGTATTAATTTTTTGGGTATTTTAAATATTTTATTTTATTTTTTTATTTTTATGGATTTTGAGGGTTTTTAGGGGTTTTAGAGTTTTTGTGTGTATTAGGGTTTTTTTTTGAGTTTTCAGGGTTTTAAAGGTTTTTTATTGTTTTTTAACATTTTAGGGGTTTAAAGGGTATTTAGTGGTTCCTTAGAGTTTTTATGGGTTTTAGGGTTTTTAAACGTTTTTAGGGTTTTTATGGTTTTTAGGGGTTTTAATGACTTTATGGTCTTTTAGGGTTTGTTGGGCTGTTTTCATTTTCAGGTTTTCTAGGTTTTTTATGTTTTTAGGTGTTTTAAGTTTTTTATAGGTTTTTGAGGTTTTCTTTGGATTTTTCAAAGTTTTTACATTTTCTGTAGTCTTTTATGGAATTTTTAAAAACATTATGTCGTATTAGGGTATTAACTAATTTTGAGGGTTTTTAGGGTTTTTAGGGGTTTTTGGGTTTTAGTAGTTTTAGAATTTTTATGTATTTTAGGCGTTTTTTGTTTTTTTTAGGTTTTTAGGTTTTTCTTTTTAGTTTTACATGTTTTTAGGGTTTTTAGGTTTTCATCAATTTTTAGTCTTTTTTAGGATTATTATAGTTATTAGTATTTTTTAGGGATTTTGAAGGGTTTTAGGGTTTTTAGGGTTTTAAAGGTTGTTTGGTGGTTTTAGGGTTTTATTTTTCTTTTTTACAGATTTCAATATTTTTAGAGTTTTTTAATTATTTTTGGTGTTTAATGGGTTTTTATTTTTTTTTTTTCTGGTTTTTAGGGTTTTAATGTTTTTATACTATTTTAAGGTTTTTAGTGGTTTTTATGGTTTTTAGGGGCTTTAGAATTTTTAGGGTCTTTTTTGGGATTTTAAATATTTTTATTGTTTTTAGAGTTTTAAATCAATTTTGGGTTTTAAAGGGGTTTTGAGTTTTCTTTGGTATTTTCAGTGGTTTTTGGGTTTTTAATTTTTTAGGGATTTTTTGGGATTTTTTGAGATTTTGATGGGTTTTCAGGGTTTTTGAGGAATTTATGGGTTTTAGGTTATTTGGATTTTTTTGGGGTTTTGGGGTTTTATGTGTTTTTTACTGTTTTTATGGTTTTCATATTTTTCTTTGGATTTTAGGGGGTTTAATGTGTTTTTGGAGTTTTTACATTTTTAGTTGTTTTATTGTTTTTCAGGGTTTGGTTTGGATTTTAGGGGTTGGGGGGTTAGGTCTTTTAGGTTTTTTAGGGTTCCTATAATTTTTTAGGTTCTTAGGGGTTTTAAGTGTTTTTAGGTTTTAAAGGATTTTAGGGGGTTTGTGGTTTTTTAGGGATTTTTATGTTTTATGGGATTTCTATGGATGTTTTAGGATTTTTATGGGTTTTAGGGTTTTACATATTTAGTGGGTTTTTAGGGATTTTATTATTTTTTATGTTTTTTATGGGTTTGAAATGTTTTTAGAATTTAATGTTTTTCTATATTTTTTTCAGGGACTTTTGGGTTTTTCTGTTTTTCGGTATTTTTATTATTTTTTAGGTTTTTTAGGGATTTTTAGGGAATTAGGGATTTTGAGGGGGTTTTACTATTTTTATGGGTTTTTATGTCTTTATGTTTTTTTAGTTTTTTAGGTTTTTTAAGGTTTCCAATATTTTTTAATGTTTTTAGGGGTTTAAAGGGTTTTTAGAGTTTTTAGTAGTTTTAGGGATTTCAACAATTTTTCTGGTATTTATGGTTTTTAGGGGTTTTAGGGATTTTAGGGGTTTTGTGTCTTTTAGGTTTTTATGGTTTTTAAGGGTTTTCAAGGTTTTTTGGTTTTTTTATCATATTAGGGATTTTTAGGTCTTTTTTGTTTTAATGGGTTTTTAGGGATTTTTATTTATTTTAGGGTTTTAAATGTTTTATTGTTTTTTAGGGTTTCTTTGAGTTTTTTTGGGTGTATATGGCTTTTTAGAGTTTTTTTAACTTTTTATGGGTATAAAGGATTTTTATAGTTTTAGTGGGTTTTAGGGTTTTATGGGGTTTTATGGAATTTATGGTTTTTAGGTGTTTTTATGGTTTTTAGAGGTTTTTCAGGTTTTGGGGGGTTTTAGGTGTGTTATGGTTTTTAACATTTTTAGGTGATTTAGGGGTTTTGAGCGTTTTTAGGTTTTTATGGGTTTTAGGCATTTTCAGAATGTCTATGGGTTTTTACATTTTCAGGGATTTTATAGGATTTTTATGGTTTTTATGGTTTTTGTATTTTTAGGGATTTATGGGTTTAGGATTTGTTTATGATGAAAATAAATTGTTCTGATAGTTGATTTTGGGATTTGTGTTTGGTTTCACAATTATTCACATCGGTTCCACCATTTCTGAATGGATTCCAATAGGTTGTTCATAGATCCAGAATCACTAAATGGTTCCCTCATTCGAGATGTTTTTAAAACCTCTTTCCAAAGTTAGATAGTTCTTCATAAATAACACAAAAATGATAGGGACTCACATTGGTCGAGAAGATGGGAGTTCCTTCAAATCACACTGTTTGGGGGGGGGGTTATTGCCTATTATGAGTTTCCCTTATAGATTTTATTTAAGAAATTTTCATGAATCCTTTGTTCATTCCAAAGTATAACTTGGGTCAACCGTAAATTAACAATCAATTATTAGCATGTGAGGATTTAGATTCATTTGTATGTATATGAATTTCTATATTGATGGAGATATACATATGTATCTGAGGTTCTCCATCAAAGGAACCTTTTTACATGAGGATTATAGATTCTTATATTGTTTGTCATTATGAAGCTAGTATTAATCCACAGAATGTGGAACTTCCGATTTTATTTTCATTCAGGAAGACATGAGTTGTTTTGATGTCGGGACCAAACCCATAAGATGGTATTCCACTGTATCATCATGAAAGGATCTAGAACCCATACATGATGTTCCCCTTAATGGGACACATCAATTTTTATGGTCATGTGATGGGGACCAAACTGTACATTTTAATGACATTAATCCAGGAAACCCAAGCAGAATGTGTCTGACCATGGATGGTGTTGGGATTATTCTGAAGCAGACAGAGGAACCTGGAAGAGATGTCACCTCTATGGTGGGGTATGATCTTAATTAGAAAATGTCTGGAATAAGTATGGTGATGAAAGGTACCCAAAAGAAATATGTCCCACTGATTTGTATATGACCCTACCAAAAATGTAGCCTAGATAAGATTAGGACAGATTTGAGTTTTGGGTTTGGACCTCAAGGAGGCTTCTAATGTATTCCTGTAAGTCAGGAATTAAAACCACATAGTTCTAATCATTGGGGTTTACACTTATGGAGGATTCTCATAGGTTCTTCATTGGTAATATATCCCTTTTAAGGTTTGTCTCATGGGGGAATATGGGCCTCTAAGTGGATAATAACATGGTTTTGGGCCTTAGAACTAAGATGAGGCCTTTGTTTCTGGAACTGTGAGAAAAATATCGACTCAGGATGATTTGGAGGTGTGTTTGGGGCTTGTACTTATGAATATACCCATTTGAGTGATTATGGTTGGGGATTATATCAAATAGAAGGCTTGAAGGTTCTTGGGATCCTGAAAATTTCATGATCACCACTGACCTCTAATCCCGCATGAATCATGTTGGGTGTGAGAAGAAAGAGGAAGCAGTTGATCTAGAAATCACCCAATCTATTTTATCTTTTGGTGGATGAGTTCCATGCCCAAAGGAAGAGGGAAATAGAGACCTCTAGAACCCATATCCTCTATGGTTATCATATCTTGGTGCCAAAGGGAGAGAGAAATGATGTTGAAGTTCTCGTCTCCTCTTATTTGGGTATCCACAACAGTCACGTATGACTAGGTATCTAGCAACAGTATGGTAGATGTGGAGGAGTAGGAAGAGAAAAATATCCCGCAATAAATGATAGGAACTTACTCTAGGAGGGAAGTCTTCTCCCAATTTTATAGGGGTTGAGAGATGGATCCACCACTATCCTTTATCCAAGGGAAAGGTGAGTGGTTCTCCTCAATCTCTAAAATGGGGAGGTCCATGTGAGTTCCTCCAAGGATGGAACCATCATTGCCATTGGAATGTATAGTTGAAAAAACTATTAGGATCCCCCTTTTATGGAGGTTACTAAGAGGACCTCTTTTTCCATGGGTATGTATGCTCGAGATGACATGTTGATGTGTCCATTGATCTGATTATACTTATTTTACGGTTTTGGGAGAGACATTGGCCTGATGCATCATAAAAGTTCACACTTAAGGAATATATATTCACACAAAAAGATTTGACGAAGAAGGACATTATATAATTTCATAGAGGGGCCAAGGGGGTACTGAAAACTACATTGGAGAAAGGTATTGAGAGTAGGAAATCAGAGAAACCCAAGATGCCACAATCCCCATAGTGTTTTTCTATATGGGATGGGGTTCTCTCCATGTTGTGTTTTACTAAAATGCTATGGGTTTCATCGGTGTATCACATAGATATGTAAGACTATGTTCCTCATGCATCGTGTATTTCTATTTGGGATAGGTATACCTTCACCTAGACTTTTATTGTATGGGGAGATCAACCATAAAGAGGCTATACACTTGTTCTTCGTGGAATGGTGATTGTAATGGGTTTTGGGTCTGTGGATCATCAGGTGATTTCCTTTTCTACCTTAACATTATGTGGTAAAATTAATTAGTGTAATTCAATTTCTCTCACACCTTTCTTGAAGTTTTCATCATCCCATTAGATCCCCCTTCAGGGGTTTTATAGAGGAATTCATTAACTTGTCACTAGGATTGATAGTCTCTCATGGAAAGGGATGCATTTGTGGGGGAAAAAATACCACAAAATCCCACAAATGACTATTCATTTGTGAGGTATGGAAAACACTATCCACACCCACCAATAAATATTTAATTTTAGGGGGACATAGAACACCATCCACACCCACAAACAAATTGCTTGTTTGTGAGTGATAGGAAACACTGTCTATACCCGCAAACATGTTTTTTTTGTCAGATTCCATTTAGAGTATTAGGATGCCATACTGAGTGGAAGTTCATATATAAGAATTTTATATGCGGACCAGATCCCTCCTTCATGGCTTCTTTGTAATTAATATTTTTCAAAATCATCTTCCAATTATATTTTTCCCTTAATAAATTCATGGAATCCTTTTCTCATTGTATGGAGAGATTTTAAGAAACCCTAAATGCCCCCATCAGAATGGGCCCCAATTAAGATGAAGAGGAGTAGGTTAGGATGATGTATTTGGTCTGATTTAAACCACACTGTAGTATACATTTATAACAGTAAAGGAGACCATTCTTATAAAATGGGGACTGACTCATTTTTCAATTACCAATTCTCTCTTAAAACTGATGCTCAATGGATTCCCATCACTCTTTGATCCCACATAGAATTTCTTATTAATGGATTAATTTTCCACAAACTCAATTTTCATCCCCCATGAATAATAGTTCTTCTCTCCCTTATAGTGATACATTCGTCTATATGGCGGTTGATACTTTGCAGACCAACTGAGCGCCTCACGAAAAAAATACTTCATGGGATTCATTTCACAGAAAGCATAGCATGCTTATACGATTTTGAACTTTTATATTCACCCATTTAATGAATCTCACATAATAATACTAATGTCTTCATAAGGATAAAATGGATCTTTCTAGAAAACAATAGCTTTTAATTCCATGAACATGATTAAGTGAATAACTTATTTTGTTGAGAACATCGAAAATGGTTTTTCATAACACATCCTTCTTCAAGAATGTATTATGAAGAGTCCCCTTTTATCAAATCTTTTAAATTATCCTTTTTTCTCGAACATATTATCATTTTAAAAATTTGTACTTCAAGAAGATTCTCTATTCTCACCAACTTATAAAAATATTCTATCTACTTGGTTTGAGGTGTCCCTGGATCATTTTTATGTAAATATCTTGGTTGTGGGGAATATCATTTTTGAATCAATAAAGGATGCAGTATCTATTCTAAATGGTTCCCTGTGGAATCAAAGAAACCATCATAATGATGATATATCATTTTAGTTCACCATTAAATATTACCCATCCATTCCTAATATCTTATGAAATGATCCCAGTAGAGGATGGAGTTCCAAGTAGTACTTGCAATCTAATGGATGATTTTCAGATGAACGAGCTTGGGCATTTTGGGTGTACTATAATTTCATGGAATTTATCGAATGATTGGAGGATTTTAGCCTATATCAATCAATAAGGATTTTTCAATTTATAGTATATTAACTAACAGAGGTCTTACCCGAATTGATCAATTGTTTGTGTTTGAGAAACAACACATTTCATTTAACACAAGGAAATTTTGATATTATCCTCTGGGATATCTACCAATTAGGAGGAATTATTATTCTTAGAAATATATACAACAAATTCCTTTATGCGACTAATACCTAGGAAGATACTGAACAAGTTACTCTATTAGAAAGATATTTACAGGTTGTTGCAGAGAAATCACTAGTTAATCCACTTCACACTCGTTCACTTCTTCCATTGAAAAATTGGATAAAGTTATTTTTGAAAGCTAGTGGTCAGAGGTCGATGGCTAGGAACACGAAGACTCACCTAAATCAATAATAATGAGGTATTATAAGTTTTATTGGGCCAATCTCAATGAATGCCAATATACCACATGGGGTCACTAGATCTTTCCCAATATATCTACATAATTTTGGTTGAAATGATTTTTCTCCAGGCCCATGAGTGGATGGATCTTCAAATTTAATGATGAATATACTCATGTTAGGGTATGTACCTTAATTATGGTGGCCACATTGGATAAGGGATAACCCATAAATATAGTTATGCCCACTATTAATCCCATTTACATGTTATTGGGTCATATATATGAGGGTAGATCCCCACATAATCTTTGCAGACCATTTCAGTTTCTACATTGTTGGGTGAAGGAACAATTTCAATGTAATGAATATTAGTATACTGTAGTAATCCCTTTTTACAACTTTCACCCCACACTTCTCACCATTGTTTTTATTCACCTGACATCCTTGGTCACCAATACATTCATTGAGTTCATGAACAATTTATCCCAATTTTCTTTCACTCCATATTCTGAACCCTATGGAGTGGTGGTAGAAAATCTTGGAGGGGTATCTGGAGGAAAAATCATACATTGTATCATTGAGAGACCAGATTCTAAGTACTCGGGTAAATGAGGTAATAATTTTTGAAGCTTATACTCTCTATAGGTTTTTATGAAAATTTTAATTCTGATAACAGGTTGCATCATTAACCCTTAATAATATTAAAATGGAATCACACCCATTTATCATTCTTCAACTGTGGAAGGTGTTGATGTGTGAGGTTTCTAGAAATGAATTTTATTTACCTCCCATGAAATCTCCAACTAACTTGTTATGGGGTTATATGAAAATGTGTGTCGAATACTATCCTGATGGGGTGTTAGGAAAGCCATTCTGATGGGGGTGCATAAATCGTTGGCCTCTCATAGTTCCTATCCTATCATGTTATATATACTAAATTCTATAGGAGGAATATGTTCATAATTTCATTATAAGAATCTAGAGGGAGTTTACTCCTCAATTTATTCATTTGTAGGGTATGTCTTGGACCTCAAAATTCTGAATGGAACCTTTTGTAGCTCTATTGATGTCGTTCCTAGTGGAATTGTATCAGTAATTCCACAGATGGATGCCAAATGTGTTATCTCTATTACTAAGATTATACAGGGGTGTATATGGAGAGAATTTACACTTTTGTATTTTAATATAGAAAAAGAATTTATTTCAAAAATGAGTTCCCATATTATACACCCATTATAATGGGTGAACTGGTTCAGGATCCTAGTGCTTCTATTGAACATCATGATGTCTAAAAAGGGATTGAAACCAAATTTATACATTCATCACATAGACTTATTTTCAAATGGTTTATGATAATATGGATAGACTTAATCAAATTTATGTTGTCTTTCGAGTATGTGGGTTTGATTACTAGAACTGTCATGTCCTTATCCATAAAGTCCTCATCTTCCCGGAGAATTTTTCCACTAGTGAATGCGATATGATCCAATTTAATCTCTCCAATGGTTATGTAAAAGAATTAAATGATATTTCTATTTAGTTATTAACTTTTTTATTGAAGAAGTAATATTTTACAATTGGATGGTTGTACAGACATCAAATCTCTAAGAGTATTGGGATCACATAGATAGAATAAAGGAATAGATGTAATCAATAAATATGGGAGTGAAATCCATAAAATAGAAAGGTCACAAGATCAGGAACATTATTAAACAAATGCACCCATTAGATGAATTTGAATCTTGGAAAATAACCAATCTCGAGTAGGCCCTTGATGGATTTTGTTAGATGTTAGTTGATATACTAAATAAAATAGTTCAAGATTCACTGTAGGCATTTCATTTGTTTCTCATTTCCCAATAATATCAAGGAGAGACTCTAGGATGTGGATACTCATTCTATGTTATCATTTAACAGATAAATTAATCCTTTTTCTACCTCTAGTACTTATTCTTTATCTAATATTTCAGTTCCAATAAATAATAGTTAATAATTTTTTGAAACATAATCACTCAGATAACCTTAATTGTTTAATCACAAGATAGAAATCTCAATCATAATGTAGGATAGTCAAGTTAAAATGATCTGTTCTAGAGTATTTCTCATCAATGGGTAAAAGTGTAATTACAACCACCATGATACTAGATTCATATTATTTGGATAAAATATTATTTAATTATCTAATTGTTTCTTGATCCAGGGAACATAGCAAGAATAGTTTTGAATGTTACTAGATTTATATATAAAACCCTAAAAATTATGCATCCTTTTTATTACCACCCTAATTTTTTTCCTATGTCCATTGTGGTGTAGACGTGTTGTGGGTGAATAAAATTTTTATTATTCTGATCTTTATGGTTTTTTGGACTAACCAATTTTTTTCTTTTTTCTATTCATTTATTAATTCGTTCCTAAACTATGAAAACCATAGGTCTAGTGAATTGGGACTCAAATTTTCACTAGGGTTCCTTTTGTGGGTTTTGAACTTGGGGATTATTATGTTTATTTTTATGAGAAGCTTAAATTATTCCAATATGAACTAATATAACTAGTTTTTTTGTTAGAATTGTTTTGACTACAAGTTATGGGTTGAAAACCGGACAGTGCTTGTGGGGAAAGAATGTCCCAATATTCTTTAGATATATGATGGGGGATTTTAAACCCTAACTTCACGACTTTAAAATCTGATGCATTATCTGAAACAAGTACCTGCGGAGTGGTCATGGAACATTTTCGAAAAGTGGCCTCCAAAATGATGTTGTTAGGACTTTCAGAGATAGGAGAGGCCCCTCCTAAGGAAGTATTTTCCTATAGTTGATAGAACATTTTTGTGAGTTTATAATGCATAGTCAAAAATAGGTCTCTTTAGTAAAACTGAAATCATATTACTGATGGTTGTGTATTTTGTGAGTATCCATATTTCATATAAACACAAAGGGTGGTTTATCAATGGAATATGTGTGAGAATGATGAGGGAATATGTATTGGGATTGACCATGAATAGGAAACTACTACTACATGATTTTTTTTTGTATAAATAAGGGTTGAATCATAGTTCATTTTTATTAAATAGGACATATGACATGGATTGTGCAATTCATCATCTTAGATAAAGGATGTTTTAGGGATAATATATAAGGTCACCTATCTTTAATAGAAATATTAGTGATTTCTACTTTCCATGTTTATCTATCCAATGATATTCCATCATATTCAGGCATGAGGGGAAAGGTTGTAAGCTAAAATATTGGGGATTCTCAATTCAAGGAGTGATATGGGATAAAAACATCATTGGGTCTTATGGATATTGAATAGTTCTATCATAAGCATGAATCTTCCTTTGGGTGGCTGGAATTTTTTAGGGGTGATTAATGCACAACCAACTATGAAGTATCAATGCATAGTAAAAAAATGGTGGCATCGAGAAACTAACATTCCATTTTCGATGTCTAGATAATGTTTATGGATATTCATACTTCCCTTGACAGAGAGATTTTTTTTTGTTAGGAAAAGTTCCTGAATATGGATAGAGCATTTCATGTCGAAATTTCCTGAGAATAGGTATAAATAATTTCCTTATGTAGGCCTAACCCATACACTAGAAATAGTTATATCTTTTTATGGATGGACATGAGACATAAGTTTCAGTCATTGATATGTATCTCAATAAAGCAGGAATCAATCCATACATATTTATTAGGAATATTCCCCATAGTGTTTAAATTATTGTGTGGAAAGGGTCATTTTTTTAACATGGGATCATGAATGGGGTGAGAACTCGTACTGGACCTTCCTACGCAGACTTGACTTTTACATAGGAGAGTGGGTGTATTTTTTATAGTGTTTGAACTATGATATTGGATCTGAGAATCACTACATATCACATCAGAGATAGAATCAATCCATATGAAGTTATTAACTGAAAGTTCCCGATGTAGGTCTGACCCATATATAGGGAAGGGGGAATTTTTTATGTTGTGGCTAGACCCATAATTAGAGATTTGGTAATCACTACACATCCCATGATAACAGGAATAAGGTCAAACATAGTTATTGGAAATCATATAGTTCAGTTTCATACAATTAGGACAAAAACCATGTAATTTAATGTCCTGTGGTAAGGACATAGTGACTCAATAAAAAATTAAAATACGATATATTGAATGAAAACTGGAGATCTTGGTGTCACAACATATCTTGTAGTAGTTAAAAGAAATATACAAGCAATTATTTAATTATTAAACTGAATAAGAGGGATGTTAACTATGATGTTTGGTGTCATGCATCAATAACATTTTGTGTCCCTTTTATGGTCTTTCTAACAAGAGCATGGTAACCATGACATGAATTGATATTCCTTGATCATGCGGAAAATATCATACCAAAATTTCAAATTTTGGATGAGTTATGCTTGGTGAGGGAAACATGGAGGAGTGAAGGTTTATTCCGATTGAAAAAGGTGATAAAAATAAAGAATAGATACATTTTGATTTTTCAATGGCTAGACCAGGACATAGGATCCAGGATTCACTATGTATGTCACTGAGGAGAGAATAAAGTTGTACAATGTTTTGGGATTTTAATGTTGAGAAAAAAGTATGTGAACCATGTACTCTAGTATCATGTTGTAAGGAAGAATGCGACCTGATATAAAAAATAAGGCATGAATCCCGTGAATACTATTTGGGAATTCAAGGAATTACTTTATGATTGGAATCTTGTGTTTGTTACATGAAACTACTTGATCTTGTTTCCCCATAAATACCATACTTAGAACACATTATAAGACTACATTTCAACATCATGTGATGAAGGTGTTTTTGTACAATTTAATGTCATGTGACTAGGATGCCATTATATCTTGAAATTTTTAGATCATTTAACTAAGACCATAAATCATTAAAACTATGAGAGATAAAAAGATTACCTGGCCAAGAGGATCTGGAAGACCAAAAATGGGAAGAGAGAAATCTTAAACCATGATCCCATTGGTTCTCTAATTAGAGGAAATTAGATGGGTGAAGAATGAAAGGATTGTTCAGAGTCCATTATTAAAAATTAGCTTCCAACATGATTTTTTAGGGCTTATAGATATAGGATAGGTCTCTCCTAATTATGGGTTTTCCTTTTTGGAAATACCATTTTTAAGGTGATTTTTTCAAATCAACTCGGGAATATCAATGAATAATCAAACAAATGCTTCCTCAAGAAACTGACATCCTATTATTGATGGAAAAGGGTTGTTTATGTAGATTTGAAATTTCCCTTGACAAGGTTTTTGATGTGTGGAAGGAATATGTTCAACCACACAAAATCCATTCGGACAAGCAATTACTAGGGAGTGTGGAGTTTCTTACATAGATCTAGCTCATATGTGGGTAATGGGAACTTTTTTACATGTAAATTATGGATGGGCTAGGAAAAAATATTTGGTAATTAATATGTATCCTATAAGGATAAGAATCAATACACCAATTTTTTTTAATCATGGCGTGGCTTATGATTGATGCAAGGATCGATATCCCCTCTAGTATGGACATTGATGCATCCCATGACTATCACATGATATCCAATATTCATGGGATGGGGTAAGTCTACAATTTATCATCATGTGTTGAGGAAATTTTCATTTATTCCTCTAATACTCAGTTGTATGAGGCATCCTAGGTTATCCACATGGTAATTCTACAAATTATATTTTCATATATTTGATAATGATGGGGGTAAATGTATTAAGGTTTCTTGCATTGGATAATAAGATATTAACTGATGCAAAAGGAGGGACAGGAGGACCCATTTCCACATAAAATATACATAATTATTGCACCAGGGTCAATATCACGATGCCAAATGATATTGACTTTGTGAAACTTTGATGATGGGGTTGGACCTAGGATAAGAGGCTCCGGTGTCACTACGTATCCCATGCAGATGGGAATCAATCCATACATACTTTTGAAGCCCCATATTGTAGAAGGATGATGATGAGGGTAATGTCCTCTCTGGATATGAAATTTCAACCTCGCATTTTCAACCATAGGCATTCCATTTTTATTACAAAGGTCACATATACTGTTTAACATTGTTTTATAAGGATGTTTTCCATTTAGTGTAACATTGCGAGGTTGGTATGAAGATGCTGGTAATTTTAATGTTGTATAGTGTGGCTGTTAGTGTCACACATTTTATCATATTACAATCTGGATTTGTGTTGTTTAATTACATGAAATATTTCATCAGGAACCTTGTGTTGGTGGGGTTGTAGTAAGTTATCCATCCATCGAAATCAAAGAATAATCTCAATTGGAGTAGACTTTGTGTATGGTGTAGGGTCCCTCTTACTTTGGATCTAGCTTTAGAGGTTTCTTTTTGTGTATCATTAAAGACATGAGGACCGACACCATCTCTCAATAAAATTATGAATGGAGGTGATTTTTTTGTTAAATTCTCTCACTATCTAGTTTTTATGGACTTCAAAATGATGAAATTCATGGAATCTCTTTTAATGAAGGAATTATTCCAATGCCTAGCCTTTTATATATTTCTAAGGCACGAACTAAATATCAATTTTTTTGGATCACCATCAACCATGAAAGATGTACGGTCAACATTGGATGGATGGGAATGTATTTTATAAAGTTTCTAAAGGATACCAAATAGAACTAATGATGTTACAAGTAGTGCCTTGGTTTTTTGGACATCAAATATTAGCACCAAACAACTCTTCCTGATCTCTGAATATCGACACTCGTCATCTATCATGGTTTAGATGAGGTAATAAAATATATTTTAACTCTAGGAAATATTATTTTGTGTAAGGAAGAAACCAAGAGACCACTCTAAGGATGTGAAATACAAAATAAGTAGTCTTCCTTTGATAAATAGAATTAGCCCTGGAGGGCTCAAAAGATATTTCTTTAGATTGTCAAATGAATCCTAATAGTAATCATTCCACTGATATGTAACCCACTTTTTCATCAACCTATTCAAGGGAATACATTTCCCTTCAATGTAGGATATAAATCACCAGATATAGTCCAAGTCTCCTTTAATTTCTCTTAACTCTTTAATGTTTCAAGGAGGTGATATGTTAAGTATATCATTTTTATTATCCTAGATGACCATGATAAAGTGATGGAATATAATAAATATGAGAAATTTCCCCGAGGTAATGTTGAATGCACATTTCAAGGGGATAATTTTTAGGTTTTCCTCTCATAGTTTGATGAATAATGTTTTAAAATCATCCATGTGTTCAGAATGCTATCAATAATTATCAACCTAATTGTCAATGTAGAATTCAAAAAACTTCTCCAAGATGGATTTCAAGATGTGATTCATGACACGTTGGTAAGTAGTGCTGAAATTCATCAGGACAAAGGGAATTACCCAATAAAAAATACTCCTTGAGGGAGCCTAAAGGTGGTGGATTCTTCATTATATTGGGCCATTCCAATTTTATTATACCCCAAATAACCACCCATTAAGAAGGGGGATTGATATCTATCTCTTATATCAATAAACATCTCTATGATCGGGATAGGGAAATCAACCTTTAGAAAGTGTCGGTTGAGATCTTTGAAATCGATGAACACTTTAATTTTCCCTTTATTTTTCTTGATAAGGACTATATTAGCCATAAAGAATGGATATTAGATCTCCTAGATACAGTTTTCCCTGATGATATTTTCAACTTCATCTTTAATTTTGGAAGCAAGTTTTGGATGTGTCCTTCTGACTGCCTGTTTAGAGCCTGTGTGGTCCTCTGGCAAGCCCGAGTAGTGAGTGGCCACCTCAGAACTGTGCCCCATATTTTTTGTGTAATTCTAGGTGAATAACACATTATTTTTCTCCATAAATGAGGTATACACCACTTGTTCTTCGGAAGGCATGGCCGCATTGATCATAGTTGGATTTGGGTCCTCTTCTGTACCCATATTTATCTCTTTGATCTCATAAATTGTGGTAGAGACACCCTCCTAAAATAGTGGAGGGGATTCCCTGGGGTCCTACTCACCATTATTTTCCTCCACGGATTCTACCTCATATAATTACTCTTGTTATATAGGGGGGTAAAGTAACGGGGTAAGATATTTAGAGTAAGGATAGGAGCCAATTTTTTGACATTCAGAAGATGAAGCGGATTCCTATGACCTAGTTGAAAATGTGGGATCTCATTAAAAATATAGAGGGGATAGAGTGAGGGACGGAGAGGTATTATCTTCATCCTATCTTAGTGTTATGATAGCCTCTTATGACTCATATGATGAGGAATGGAGTTATCGATGCTTAGGGGTTGGAATGAGGGCATTTTCCGCTGATATTTCACCACTATCTAGAGAGTCAACAACTATTTCAACACTTCTAAACATAGTTTTTATGACTGATATCATGAATGTTGTTTAATATACACCTGAATTTTTGTCCATTTTCTAATACTAATTTATTATTTACAATTAATATCTTGTAGAAATGTTTTAAGGGGTGGGTTGGGATCATATCTAGAACGTTCAGGGCTGTGACCCACGGAACACCATCAACAATGGACTATTTTTCCTCCCTCTTATAGAATCATGCATCAATGTAATGAAAATATCAATATTTCAAGGGGGACTTGTCAATATGTAATGTCCATATTTTTTCATTTTTGCTGTATCGGATGCATTGATGGTATGAAGAGGGGATTGATGCATGTTGATGTAACCAAGGTATTCCTATATAAAAATTGAATATGGTATCCTACCAAAGAACCAGAAATTCTAATTCGGAAACAAAGTCCCCAAATGGATCCTTGGGCTTGATTTGGTCTACGGGATTTTGATCACTTTTTTCAAAACCTTGAAGTATTATTGAGGAGGGTCCTAGGCTAGACTCATTATAACCGAGTCAGTGAACTATCAGTACTAGAATGAGATTAACTCTAGAGCCATTATCAAGGAAATCCCATTAGAAATTGATACCATTTATCATTCCATACACATATAAGGGTCTGATGTTTCCATGTATAATGAAATATTTATCTTGATCTATAATGGATATTACCACGTGACATTTTTAAGGATTATATTATTTTTAATAGTCCTAAACATAGGAAACATTTTCTTTAAACACATAGGATTTAGAAAAGCCACTATGAGTACTTCCTTGAGGTCCTCTCAAAATATTAGGGTGCCTATGATCAATATCTGGGTTAGTAACACGTCTAATTAATCATGATGTCATAATTGTAGGTTGAGGGCCTGCTCTTCCCAATGTATGGATGATCTTTCATAGTTTCTTTGAGGTTTTTCGTGATGGATGTCAATATATCGGCCCAAGAAATATGATTTTAAAGTTCACTTATTCTTGATAGGTTGGGATGAATAGTAATTTCCACTAATTGAGGTTTATCAGACATATGCACCCCCTCGGTGTAATATTCAAGAATTATTGGGTTAGGGTGACTTTTGGAATATGTAGGGGTATTTCCCTACTTTTTTTCGACTTTCTAAAGGGATTTTTTTTGAGTTCATTCAACACTGACAGTTTGAGTGATGGTGTGGATAGAATTATGGTTTCTTCCATTATTGTGTCTTCTTCTCTATCATCGGCTCATGTCACCTATTACTATAGTTTTTCAGTGGGGTTTAGGAAACTTAGGTTCATATCCATACTCATCAATAGATATGAGATCCATTAAATGTATGAAATTACTAGAATTTTATATTAACTCCTCATCTGATGAGGATTTGTTTGGAGGAACATTTCTAGTGGTACCATCTGGTGGGATAGAACCCATTGTTTTAAACCTAAAGGCATAAATTTTTATAGGGTTAAAGCCAAATTTGACTTGGTGTAGGTTAGTATTCCTACTTTTTCACCCCACCTTTATTTTCAGGAATCTTTTTGAAAGACTGGATATATGTTGCAGATAGAGTTAGTTAGGTCGTAGTGGAAGTAGCTGGGGGAATAGTTGGTTGAATCAAATTTTCTTGGAGGATACCATGAGTTTGATTAATTTAATTTCAAGTCATCAAATCACTAAACTTATGTTCCCCTTTTCTATAATCTTCTATCCCTTCACCTCATTCCCGAGGGGTAGTAGTAGAAACATATGCAACCTATGCTTGGGGTTTATACAGTTTCAATTTCCTAGAGTCTACCATTTTTTTAGGATGTATTTGAAGTTTAATTATTCTATAATGGAGTTACCCAATGTCCGGTGGAATGGAAAATTATATGTCTTGTCATTGAGACCTACCTGGTCTGGACTCTTTGGCTCAGGAAGGTGGAGTGAATCATTTTCCATAGAGGCTATAAAGTATCCACACACTTGATCATCTTGGAATGAGTATATTTTTTCCTTCACTCCTCAAATTTATTTCTCCTTTTTCCCCTTCGGTATTACAGACAAGGAAGGGTTTTTGTCGACACCTAGGGGATATCACATATTATGGTGCTTGTTTTAGATATTGAGTTTGCGTAGAGGGTATCTTAAGTATAAGATCTAAGGATTCTACCTTCCCATTATTTTCCCTGAGACTGAATGAATCATTCAAGACTTGATCTTAGTTCACTATATGTAATATTCCATTCGTTGAGAAATTGCATAAAGATCCCAAAACTCACATGTATATCACACAAGGATGAGCATTGTTCAAACTCATCATGGATGCTCTCTATGAAAAGAGAAATAAGATCTTATTGGGGAATCTGTGGCGCATGGAGTTGTTCAACCCTTTACAACTAGAAATAAAATCTAAGACCCTATTATTATCCCATCTTTTTGTAATTTGAGAGGTCAATGATCATTTTATTTTTTATCATTGATATGAATTGAAAGAGAAATTTCTAATAGGGATATTCATGTGCTATGATTGATCGATCTGGAAAACTAGTGTTCCATATAATGGATGACCCTTTCAAGGTTTTCATGAATCATCTATGTTTCACTAATTCTTATTGTGAAAGGGTTCCCATAATGGAATTAAAATGGGAAAAAAGTGTGTCATATGAAGTTCTGGGTCTCCTAAGACATTGCATATTGGAAATGTAGGAATCCTGAAAATTGGTACGGGCAGAATGTCAGTCGTCCATTCAGGGTAAGGTTTCCATTATGTATGTATTAGTGCATGAAATTCATTTATAGCTTCCAATAAAGTTTCTAATGATTAATTGGTGTCTATAATCCCTTGATGTATTTTTAGTTGAATAAAATCTTGAAGAGGGGAAGAAATTGTCTTGGCATGGCATTATGGATCCACCAATATCTATGGATAGCATCAGGTAGGGGACATATTTTATTTTTTTCACGAATCATTTCTGTTTATTTCCCAATCGGAGGGAATTTTTGATATCCTTCAATAATTGGTTCTAGGAAAATTAATGGTCTGGGAATAGAATTAATAGGATTTCTTGGCTCTCCTTTAGTCAATGGGGTGAACCCTAAATGTTTAGTTACACCATTTTGAAGTGAAATTTGAGGATCTGCTCATGGAATATATTTGATAGGAATGTTTCCTCGTAGTAATTCCTCATTGAGAGATCTCAAATCTTTCATTTATTCCTCCTAATGAATGAATATTTCATTGAATATGAGGGATTCATTCATTTTAGGAGGTGAGGTTTATGGATCTGTTCCTTTACCCATTTCATTAGTGGATGTTCTATGAGTATTCCATAATGGATTGGTCAAAGGAAAACCCAAATTTAGGGTGATTCTATGGTTTTGGGTATGAAAACCTACTTCGTTTTTATTAGTTTAGACTTTATTCTGAATGGAACCATCTTCTCTTTTCTCATAGGATTTGGCATTAACTTTGGAGTAATCCACAATATTTATTCCTATGACATTCACTGAAGCATAATATACTGTGGGTGTCGTATTGTATGTCAAATGATAGGAGGGTTATTTATTCCCTTTAATGGAACTCCTACATCCTTTTTGATGACCTCTTCAGTATTTTTTCAAAAGAGTAAATCATAGGGAACCTCCATAAAACCCATTCCTACAGGTCTCTTTTTGGGGAAATGGGTCACGCTACAGGATGAACTGGGGGACCTTATTTCTTATACACCCCCAACTGAAAAAGTCTGATTTCTATTAAACGGGAAGATGAAGTAAAAAAATCCCCCAACCCTGTGGGATGGCGTTTATCATATTGTATTATTTTTATGCCTTGAGAAATATTTTTTGTCCCTTTAGAGGGACTTTTTAAAAAAAAATTCCCCCATACCTATGGGATGGGACAAATCCTATACTATGGTGTCTACTAATACTATCATCACTCTCTTTATCTCACGCATCCTTATTCATGCATGATATGAGTGCAATATATGATCTATTTTTGAATCTCTTGTGTCTGAGGACATCAACATTGCATGTTTATTGGCTCCCCTTAAGTGAGAAGTCTACTTTATGTTCTTGGTCACCTAGTTCATAATTATTTTTAAAGATTTATCTTGTCAATACTTATATATTTGAGACATATTTAAGGACTATTTTTTTGATTGATTCATCATCTCTGAGTGGGGGTATTGTTTAGTAGCATCCCTGGAGTGATGGAATTACAATATTTCACCTATTGTGGATTTTATATATCAGTGAATGTGGTAAAGTGAAAATATCCATGTTCAAAACATCCTTAAATGTGAACAATTGATAGAGAATAAATTATTATATAATGTAACTTTTATATAACATTGAGGTATGTCCGTTGAAGATTTTTTCACTGCCTATTTGATTTTGGTCACCGTGCAATTTGAAGGGCTTCTAAGTTGATTTGATGGCAATGATCTCCTAATATTTTAGCATGGTCTGTATACCCATAATAAGGTAGGACCTTCACATTCAGGTGGATGAGAGTTTTCTAGATATTTAAATGGATTTTATGGATAAAATATTATGAAAACACCTCTATAATATCAAATTAATATGTTGATGGGGAAAAATAATATTTGTATATCATACCTATATAATTGTATTCTCATTCGTAATAGATATTTTTGTTCTTCTTCTAGATATTCCTCCACATGATCAGACCAACATAGGTGCTTATTGGATATTTTTTCTTAGGCAATGAGGCTAATAGGGGTATCATTGGCATCTAAACATTCTATAGGTGGTTCATAGGATGATTGTTTCCTTATACAATCTTCTATTTGATTAGGAATGTCATCTATCATGGATTGGGTTTCATGCATGAATGGAACAATCCTTCAAAGATCCTTAGAATATGAGGCTCTTATTGTATTGTATCCATTAAAGAGTGGATATTCTATTTTATTGATCTTATTTTTAGTAGGAATACTTTCGTGGTGCTCATCAAGAGATGCACTCTCATGATCGACCAGATTATGCCCATAAAGAGAGATTCCATGAAAAATATTATGGGGAGGACCTCAAGATCAACTAGTTGTCATACTATAGGAGGGCCTTCATGAATGATATAAAAACTTCTTTAATTTTGTTAATGGATTGATAAGATCATGATCAACCATTTATAGATGTTTTATGGCCTCAATAACTCTGAATTCTAATAGAGTAGGGTTGTGAGTCTACTCCTCAATTTTGAAATGTCTCAGGTGGGATTTATTATTTGATTCTCTCCCATGGGTAGTAGGAGTATCATGTTGTGAAAAGAGATTCCCTTACATGGGAGTGTTTCTTTGGATAAATATTCTATTTGTATCTTATAATTGTGATGAGTTTCAGGAATCTTAGTAAGGATATATGCCTACCTTAGTGGGGCCTCTGAAATGGGATAGTAATACCCAGTTGAAATAGGTATTTATAGCTCATCTGATTTTCTAATTATCATGGAATATTGTTGATGACCTTTCTTGAAGGGAGAAATGATATGTGTCTACTCCTGAGTGACCTTCACATTGTGCGGGTGAATCACCCTACATAAGGAGGTAAGGTCACGGGGTTGAATCCAAGCTATTTCTGTTGATGATATTACATTTCTGTACATTTGTACGATGTGGTTATGAATTTATGTTTTTTCCTTCATAATTTTTGGGATGTGATAAGAAAAATCCTTAGTAGGAACCAGAATAAACACCCATTCCTGTGTTGGAGTAGAAATATGAGATAGATCGTGGTTCATAGCCCTGGTATTCTAACCAAGTCCTCTAATTTTGTCATATTTGACTGGAGCGATTGATATACGTGAGAATGGATTTGCATATCATCATTTTCTTCTGTCGTATTTTACTGAATGGAATGATATTCTCATGTAGTTATTTTTATCTACTTGTTGTTTTCTATCGCATTTGACTAAAGAGATTGATATTCATAAGTATCAATTTTATCTGATCGTTGCTTGCCATCGTATTTGACTGATAGTATTGATATGTGTGAGTATGGACTTCTATATTCTCATTGTTTTCCACTATATTTGACTTACAGGATTGATATGTGGGATTATGTATTTTCCATTTCCCATTTTTTTCCTCTGTATTTGACTAACATTCTTGATATGCACGAGCATGGATTTTCATCTTGTCATTGAATTCCACTGTATTTGACTAGAGAGATTCATATATTTGAGAAAGGATTTTAATTTTCTCATTGGATACCACTATATTTAAATGATAGGATTGATATACCTATGCAAGGATTTGAATCTACTTATTAGTTATTTCTATATTTAACTGGTGGGCTTGATATTCATGATCAGAGATTCATATTTTCTCATTGGTTTCTACTATATTTGATTATAGGAATTGATATGTTAAAGTAGGTATTTTCATCTCCTCCTTGGTTTCCACAGTATTTTACTAGAGATATTGATATGTGTAAGATTGAATTTCCATCCGCTCATAGTTTTCAATAGTATTTTACTAGCGGGATTCTTTATAAGAAAAAAAGATGATGGTATATCCTGAGTTTTTTTATTTTATCCTTATATAGGCCATCCTAGGGACCTGGGTCCTAAAAACATTGAATGAGAGAGTTTGGGTGGTTTCCTCTTCATGTAGAGGATGCTGGGCTACATGGGGTCGGAAATGAAAATTGCTAGAAGGAGTCATTGAGAGGGACCCCTATGTCGATGGGATGAAGTTGTTGGAAACCACTTCATCAGTCCGCCTAAGGTGAGGGTTGAACTCGTTATTTCATTCTGGGGACATGCTCCCGAAATGGTCTGAGATGTTTGTTGGAACCGTATGGTTCAAGACCTTAAACCTTCATTGATCAGATAGATGGAAGGACTTTATAAGCTGGATGGTCTATCAAGATGTCACCAGTGATAAGAGAGTTCCATTTTGGTGGTACTCTTGGACCAATGCATTTTAAACCCAGTATTGAACTTGCTGGGTGGGCGATGGAATACTATGTTTGGTCGAGGACCTGGATTGTGCTGTGGTTGGTGCACACATCTATGAGAATGGGTGAGATGAAATTGTATTGAAGAGAGTTTTGGTGAAAAGTGTCTATAATATATGTTAAAAACATAAGCAAGAATACCCCATCAAAGCAGCATCTCCATAAATTAACACATGAATCATCAACCATTATATTTGGCCCTCTTTCATCTTAAGGGAGATAGGGTCCTCACCTATGGAAACCATTGTCATCTTGGTTGAGGATTCATGTTAGGTTCACCATTTTTGTTTTTGATGAAGATTAGGTGTTTCAATGGTAGAGTGTGGTGTTGAGTATGTTTTCACAATTATTCACGTCGCATCTAATATTTCCAGACATCTTTTAAAATGTTGTTTGTGGATTTGAAAAGTCCAAATGATTATCTCATTCGATACATATCATTAACCTACATTAAAAAGGCATATAACAATTTAAAAATGCCCCAACAATGCTGAAGGAATCACATTGGTTTAGATGTTGGGAGTTTGAACTCACCACACCCATTTGGGGGGAAATTATTTCCTATTTTAGGACTCAATTTTATATTTTATTTAAGACATGTTCTTGAATCCTTTGTTCATTCCAATGTATAACATGAGTCACCCATGAATTAACAATCAATTATCATCATGTATAGTTTTAGAATCATTGTAAGTATATGAGGTTCTCTATTGAAAGAGATATATATATGTATTCAATTTTCTCTATCAATGGAATCCTTTTATATGCAGACTAGATATTATTATATTTTTTATCAATATGAAGCTTGTTTTAATCCACATAGTGAGATGCACTAGAAGTTACTATCATCTAGGGAGACGATATTTGTTTTGATGTCTCAATCAAACCCATACTATGGGGATCAAACATATCTTCATGAGAATAATTAAAATCCACATAGTTTAGTTCCACTTAATAGGACTCATCATCTTTCAAGAATGTGTGATTAGGTCAAAAAAATGAAGTCTAATGTCATGTGGCAAGGATGTACATGCAGATGGTGCATTGCCAAGGAAGGTGTGGGACTTATGTCGAAGTAGACTGAGGGACCTAGATGAGATGTTTCCTTCCAGTTAGAGGATGATCTTTTTGAGAATAGGTCCTAAATACGGGTGGTGATGTAAGGAACGTAGAAGGAATATGGCCCTTTAGGTTGGATATGACCCTATATGGGATGTTTCCTAGAGAACATTAGTGTGTATTTGATCATTAGGTTTGGAACATAAGTAGGATTTATATATATCCTTGATAGTTGGGAATCAAACCCCATTAAGTTTAGATCTTTGGGGCCTACACTTATGGAGGAGGACCATAGGTTCTTAATAAAAAATATACCCCTTTGAAGGTTTGTATTGGGGGGAATATGGCCCTATGATAGGATAATAACAAGGTTTTGGGGGTTACACTGAGGAGGAGGCCCTTGTTTCTTGAACCAAGAGGAAATTCTCAACTAAGGGTGATTTAGAGGTTTGGTTGGGGATTACACTCAGGGGGATTCCAATTTGAGTGAGTAAGGTTGTAGATTATACTGAGTAGGAGGTTTGTTGGTTCCTGGGATTGTGTAGATGGAATGATCACCACTGATCTCTAAGACCATGTGAGTCATGTTCATTGAGATAAACAAGAGTAATTGGTTGATATAGAAACAAAAAAATATCCTTCATCTTCTCCTGGAAAAGGTTGGATCCCAAAGGAAGAGGGAAATAGAGATCTATGGCACCTGTCTTCTATATTGTTTTCATATATTAGGCCCAAAGGGAGAGAGAAAGGGCATTGAAGTTCCCATATACTCTTATTTCGATATCCAGGATAGTCACGTCTAACTATATATCTATCTATGGTCTGGAATATGGGAGGAGGAGTGTAACCTTTAACTAGAAAGGATATGGGAATACACTAGGATTAATTCCCTACTCCATATTTCATAGGGGATGATATAAGGACTAACACTAGTCTTTATCGAAGGGAAAGGTGAATGGTTCCTCTCAATCTCTAAAATGGGGAGGTCCACATGAGTACCTCCAAGGTTGGTACCATGTTACCCTGGTAATGTATGATTGAAAAAATTACAAGGACCACCTTGATAAATATGTTAAAAATAGGAACTCATTTACCATGGTTATGTATGCTTGAGATGGAATAGTGGTGTGCCTAGTGATCAGATTATATATATCTAGCGGTTTTGAGAGGGGCCTTGGACTGATGGCTCACAAAGGGGTGCACATAGGGCTTGGAGATTCACATAATAAGGGTTGATGAAGAAGGAAATTATGTCATTTCATAGAGGGTCCATGGTTGGACCAAAAACTACATTAGAGGAAGGTAATGTGAGAAGGAAATCAATGCAACCTAATATTACCCATGTCACGTAGAATTTTTCTATGCAAAATGTGTTTCTCTATGCGTTGCATTTTTCTACATGGTTGTGGGTTTCGTCCGTGTAGTACTTTTCTATGGGTGACTGAGTTCCTACTGTGTAGTTTCTTCTGAAATGGGGTAGGGATTACTCCACATAGACTTTTGCTTTGCGGTCCTATTAACTACAAAGACATCATTTTCTTATTCATTTTGGAATATATACCACAAATGGTTTTGGGTATGTGGATCATCAGTCGAGTTCCATTTCTACCATAACATTATACTATAAAACTACCTGGTGGATTTTGAGGTCTCTCACACCATTCCTCAAGTTTTCATCCTCCTCACTTCGGCTCCAACACTAGGGTTTTCTTAGAGGAATGGGGAAACTAACTACCGGGATGGTCGGTTTTCCATGGTTGAAACATAATTTGTGGGGGACAAAATGTACCTTCTAGGACCGCAAATGACTTCATTTATGGGGTATGGAAAAAATCATCTGAAGCAGAAAATTAATTTTTCATTTTTGGGGGGTTGAACAAAAACCACCCACACCCAAAAATTACTTTTTTGTTTATAGGGAACAAAAACATCATCCGCGGCCACAAATGACTTTTGAATTTGTAGGGGATGAAAAAAACCATCCAAACCTGCAAAATGATTTTTTTATAGGGTACGAGAACAAGCATTTGTTCCCAAAAATTATTTTTTTATTCAAGGGATAATATGAGGAGTGGTGGTACATCATGTGGAGTGGTGGTTTGTATACAAAAACTCTCTATGAAAACCTAATCCCTCTTTCACAACTTCGTTGTCACTAATATTTTTCAAACTCTTCTTCCAGTTTTATTTTTACCTTTACAAAATTCATGGAATCCTTTTCTCCTAATATGTGGTGTTGTTAGGACCCAATATGGTATTTATAGGTGTTTTAGGGGTTTATGTGTTTTTAAAATTTGTTAGGTTTTTAAGGGTTTGAAGTGTTTTTAGGTTATCAATTTTTTCTTAGGGATTTTATATGTTTTTAGGATTCCTTACATTTTAGGGGTTTCATATATTTTTATTATTTTTCATGGTTTTTTGGTTTTTTTTAATATTTTGACGGTTTCTAGGGGTTTTAGGGTTTTCGAGGGTTTTGGGGTTTTTAAAGGTTTTTTGTGTTTTTAAGGATTTTATGGGCTTCATAGAGGTTTTTAAAATTTTTAGGGTTCAAATGGTTTTTCATGTTTTTAATGTTTTTTAGGAATTTTATGGGGGTTTAGGGTTTTTATGTTTTTATGGGTTTTAGGGTTTTTTGGGTTTTTTGGTTTTTTATCATTTTAAAATTTTTTAGGGGTTTTAGGTTTTTTCATTCATTTTTGGGTTTCCTAATGATGTTTTGGGGTTATTTTTTGTTTTTAGGGTTTTTAGGGATTTTGAGTGTTTTTTGGGGGTTTTAGGGGTTTTTTGGTTTTATTGGATTTTAGGGTTCTTATTTAGTTTTTAGGGGTTTTGAGGTGTTTTAGAGTTTTTTTAATGATTCTATAGGGTGTGAAGGAATTTTAGTGTTATTAGTGTTCTCTTTATAGTTTTTATAGTTTTTTAGGTTTAATAAGGGTTTTTGGGGGTTTATGGTTTTTATGGATTTTGGGGTTTTTAGGGTTTTAGTATTTTTTAGGTTTTAGGGGTTTTAAGTATTTTTGGGTTATAATTTTTTAGGGGTGTTCATGATTTTTTGGATTTTAATTTATTTTTAGGGTTTCTAATATTTTGAAGGAATTTTAGCAGTTTTAGGATTTCGATGTTTTTTGGGGGTTTTAGTGTTTTTGGTGTTTTTATGGTTTTTAATGTTTTTAGAGTTTTTAACATTTTTAGGGGTTTAAAGGGTTCTTAGTATTTTTAGTAGGTTTCTAGGTTTTTTAGGGGTTTAAATGTTTTAAGGGTGTTTTATGGTTTTTATTTGGTTTTTGTTTTTTATGGTCTTTTTAGGGTTTTTATGTTTTTTAGTGTTTTATGTTTTCTATGGGTTTTAAGTGATTTTAGGTATTTAAGTTTGTCTTAGGGGTTTCAAGGTTTTTAGGGTTTTTAGTATTTTTCCTGTTTTTAGTTACTTTTATTGTTTTTTAGGATTTTTATTGTTTTAGGGGTTTTTTAGGAATTTGTAGGGTTTTTAGTGTTTTTAGGAATTTGTAGGGTTTTTAGGGGTTTTTTATTTGAGTTTTTAGTGTTTTTTAGGTTTTATGGGTTTTAAGTGTTTATAGTTTTTTAATTATTTTCTTATAAGTTTAGAGGTTTTAAGGGTTTTCTTCATTTTTGAGGATTTTTATTGCTTTTTAAGGATTTATGGTTTTAGGGGTTTTAAGGATTTTGAGGGGTTTTGGGGTTTTAAGTGTTTCTATGGTTTTTTTAGTTTTTTATGGGTTTTGTAGCTGTTTAGAGATTTTTAACATTTTTAGGGGTTTAAATGGTTTATTATGTTTTTAGTGGTTAATAGGTTTTTTATGCGGTTTTAGGGATTTTTAATCTTTTTAGGGGTTTTTAGGTTTTTAGGGTTTTTTTTTTGTGTTTTATGGTTATTATGGGTTTCATAGGGATTTTCTGGGTTTTTGGGGTTTTTATGTTTTTATGAATTTGTTGGGAATTTGTAGGATTTTTATAGGTTTGAGGGTTTTTAGGGATTTTAGAGTTTTTAGGACTTTTATCATTTTTATGTTTTTAGCGCTTTTAATAATTCATATCTTTTTATGGTTTTTATGGTTTTTCGGGTTTTTGAGGATTTTTATAGGCTTATAATGTTTAAGGATTATTAGGGTTTATTAGGATTTTTATGGGGTTTGAATGTATATTTGGGTTTGGGGGGTAGGGTTTATTAGTGTTTTATATCTTTTAAAGGTGTATTATAGTTTTTAATTATTAGGATTTTAAAGGGTTTTTAGAGGTTTTAGTGGTTTTTAGGGGTTTGAAGGGGTTTTATGTTTTTTATGTTTTTTGTGGTTCTTATCATTAATAGTGTTTTAATGTTTTTTATGTTCTTTGGGTTTTTTGGAATTTTTATGTTTTTATGGATTTTATGTTCTCTTATGTTTTTATGGTTTTCTTAGTTTCATTCTAGGTTTTTAGTATTTTTTTGTTTTTATGGATTTAAGGATTTTTTGTGAATTTTTATGGTTTTTAGAATTTTTACAGATTTTGATTCTTTTTAATTTTTTTTGTATTTTTAGGGTTTTTAGTGTTTTTATAATATTTTATGTTTTTATGGGTTTTATGTGTTTTAATGTTTTTGAGGATATATTAGGTATTTTTTGGGGTTTTAGGGTTTTTACATTTTTTTGGATTTTTAGGGCTTTTATGATTTCAATAGGTTATTACACTTTTTGGGGATTTGGAGTATTTTTAGGGGTTTTAGGGATTCTAGGGAGTTTATAGTTGTTTTGGGATTATGTGTTTTTTTGAGAATTTTTTGTTTTTAATGTTTTTTTATAATTTTAAATGATTTAGGTGTTCAAAGGGTTTTTAAATTTTTCAATGGGATTTTGGGTTTTTAGGGTTTTTTAAAGATTTTATGGTTTTTTATGGGGTAGGATATTTTAGGGTTCCTCGGTTATTTTTAGTGTGTTTAGGGTTTTATAGTTTTTATCATTTTTTAGGTTTTTACGGGTTTTAAATTTTTATGGTTTTAAGGATTTAGTAGGGTCTTTAGGTTTTTTTTATGATTTAGGGATTTTTTGGGTTTTAAAGATTTTTATGGTTATTGATATTTTATAGGGGTTTTATGGTTTTTATGGTTTTTGTGTTTTATTTTTGTATTTATATATTAGGGTTTTTAGGGATTCTTAGAGTTTTTAACCTTTATATGAGTTTAAACGTGTTTTAGATTTTTTACTCGTTTATTGGGGTTTTATGAGTTTTTAGGGGTTTTATGGGGTTTAAGTGTTTTTATGGTTTTTAGGGTTTCATAGAAAATTTACCATTTAATAGGTTTTTTGGGGTTTTGGGTGATTTATGTTTCTATGGTTTTCATTGGGGTTTTCAGAGGTTTTAAGGGTTTTTATATTTTTAGGAATTTTTTGATGTTTTGATGATTTTAAAGTTTTTTATGGACTTTTAGGGGTTTTAGGGGGTTTTATGGTATTTACGGTTCTTATGGTTTTTTGTTTTTTAGGTTTTTTGATGTTTTTTAGGGTTTTAAGGTTTTCAAGAGTTTTTTAAAAAAAAATTGGGTTCAAAGGGATTGTATAGTATTTAGTGGTTTTTTAGATTTTAATGGTCTTTCACATTTTAAAAGGTTTTTTAGTGTTTTAAGGGTTTCTAGGATTTTTTTATTTTTAGGTTTTTTGGGTGTTTTATATTTTTTTAGGTTTTCATTATTTTCTTATGCGTTTTTAGGTTTTTTATGGTTCTTTACATTTTTATGGATTTCTATGGAATTTTTTGGATTTTTATGGTTTTAAGGGATTTTGAGGGTTTTAGGGTATTTTAGGGTTTCTAGGGTTTCTAGGGTCTCCAGGGTTTGTATATTTTTTAGGTTTTTATGGGGATTAACTGTTTTTATGTTTTTAAAGTTTTCATAGGGGTTTTTAGGTTTTTTGTGGTTATTTAAATTTTACAGATATTTTGGTCTTTTTTTTATTTTTATGGATTTTTATGGAATTTTATGGTTTTATGTTTTTTATGTTTTTCGGATTTTTTTTAAGTATTTTAGGTTTTTATAATTTTTTTAATGTTTTTAGGGGTTTAAAGAGTTTTTATAGTTTTTAGGTTTTTTAGGGTTTTATGGATTTTTATGTTTTTAAGGTTTTTAAGGTTATTTATGGTTTTTAGGGGTTTTTAGGCGGTTTAGGGTCTTTTTAGGTTTTTTAGGGTTCATTAAGTTTTTTAGGTGTTTAAAGATTTTAAATTTTTTTACAGTTTTAGCAAGTGTTTTTAGTGTTTTCGGTGTTTTGTTCATTTTTAGGGATTTTATGGAAATTTTAAGTTTTTATGGTTTTTATGTTTTTTAGGGATTTTGAGGTGTTTTAGGGTTTTCAGTGTTTTTAGGGTATTATGGGTTCCATAGGGTTTTCAGGGTTTTTTGTTTTTTTTATATTTTTATGGAATTTTAGGACTTTTTAAAGAATTTTATGTTTTTTTAGGATTTTAAGAATTTTGATTGTTTTTAGGGTTTTTAGGGTTTTCCTGGAGTTTTGGGGCTAAACGGTTTTTGAGTCTTTTTTTAACTTTTTTGGGGTCTAGAAGGTATTTAATGTTTTTTTTATTTTTTTAAAATTTTTATGGGTGATATGGGTTTTAATGTTTTAAGGGGTGTTCTGGGTTCTAAGGTGTTTTAAGATCTTTTGTGGTTTTTATGGTTTTTAGCATTTTTTAGGTTTTATAGGGGTTAAAGTGTTTTTTAGGTTTCTACAGGTTTTTAGGGTTTTTAGGGTTAGGATTTGTTATTTATTAGGGTATTTAGGGGTTTTTAGGTTTTTCTTGATTTTTTGGTTTTTTATTGATTTTGAGGTTTTTAGGGTTTTTACGGGTTTTAGGGCTTTTATAGTTATTTTTGGGGTTTTAGGGTTTTTTAATTTTTCGGGGGCTTATGGTTTTTTAGAGTTCTTTTAACATTTTTTGGCGTTTGAAGGGTTTTTATTGTTTTAGTGTTTTTTGGGTTTTATGAGTTTTTAAAGGTTTTCAGGTTTTTTTGGGTTTTTTTGGTTTTTAGGGGTTTAAATTATTTTTAGGTTTTTAAGATTTTCTTTGGTATTTACAGAGTTCATAGGTTTTTATGTTTTAGGATTTTTGGGGATTGTTTTATGATTTTATAGGGTTTTTGGGGTTTTAGTGATTTTGAGGGGTTTTTTGATTTTTTTTGGGTTTTTAGGTGTTTGAGTTTTTTTTTATCATTTTTAGGGTTATATGGATTTTATGTTTTTTTAGGTTTTTATAGTTTTCTTAACGGTTTTTAGTATTTTTTGGGTTCTTTATTTTTTAGTTCTTTTAGGGTTTTTATGGATTTTCAATGTTTTTAGGGATTTTAGTCAATTTAAGGTGTGGGGGGGGGGGGTAGTGTTTTTTGGTTATTTATCGTTTTTTGGGTTTTTATGGATTTTTTTTGTATTTTTAGGGATTTTTTTTTATTTTTATGGTTTTAATTATTTTTATATTTTTTAACATATTTAGTGGTTTAGTGGGTTTTCATAGTTTTTAGTGGTTTTTAGGGTTTCTGTGTGTTTTTAAGGTTTTAGGGGTTTTATTATTTTTAGGGTTTTTAGGTTTTATAATGGTTTTATCATTTTTAGTTTTTTAGGGGTTTTAAGTGTTTTTGGGTTTTTTAAGGTTTTCATATGGATTTTTATAGTTTCTAGATGTTTTCGGAATTCTTAGTGCTATGTAAATTTTAATATATTTTTAGAGTTATTTAATAATTTTATGGGTTTTAGGTTTTTCTAGGGTTTTTAGGGGTTTTAATGGTTTTTATGGGTTTTATGGTGGTTTTGGGTTTTAGATTTTTTTGATTTTCTAGGGGTGTTAGGGTTTTAGAGTTTTTTTTTCAATTTTAGGGTTTTAATGGGGGTTTAGTGTTTTATTGGGTTTTGGGGGTTTTAAGGGTGATTTATGGTTTTCACAAGTTTTTATGGTTTTTCAGGGTTTTTATGGGGGGTTTAGCATTTTTATTATTTATAGGTTCTTTAGTGGTTTTAAGTGTTTTTAGGTTTTAAGGTGTTTTTAGAGGTTTTCAGGGTATTTAGGGATTTTATGTTTTTAGGGAACATTAATATTTTTAGTATTTTTTTGGTTTTAAGGGGATTTAGGTATTTTTATGGTATTTTGGTTTTTTATAGGTTTTTGGGTATTTATGGTATTTTATGAGTTTTCGGGTTTTTTATGGTTTTTAGAGTTTTTAAAATTCTAATCTATTTAAAGGGTTTTTATATTTTAAGTGTTTTTTAGTGTTTTTAGTGGACTTAAATGGTTTTTATTATTTTTTTGGCTTTAAATCATTTTTATCATTTTCATGTTTTCTTAGTGGGTTTTAGGGTTGTTTATGTTTTAGTTATATATAGAGATTTTTTAGGTTTTTATGATTTTTATGGGTTTTTATGTATTTTTAGTATTTTGGGGTTTTTAGGGTATTTTAGTTTTTATAGGGGTTTTTAGGTTTTTATGGGTTTTTGGTTTTTTTAGGTTTTAAAGGTATTCTTTGAGGTTTTTATTGTTTTAGGGTATTTTAATTTTTTTTTGGAATTTTTACTAATTTTTCTTGATTATTATAATTTTTAGTGTTTTTTTATTTTGAGGGTGCTAGTGTTTTTAGTGTTTTTTGGTTTTAAGGGTCTTTTTGAGTTTTTTAGGATTTTGGGTTTTTTATAGTTTTAAAATTTTTTATGGATTAGAAGAGTTTTTAGTGTTTAAGAGGTTTTATGTGTTTTAAGGTTGTTTTGGGTTTTATAGTTTTTAGGGGATTTAGGGTTTTATTTTCTTTTTGAATTTTTTAGGAAATTTAGCTTATTTTTTGGTATTTAGGGGTTAAGTGTTTTTATGTATTTATGGTTTTCTTAGGGTTTTTAGGGATTTTTTTCTTTTTAGTGATTTTTTGGGCATCTTTAGAATTTTTATGGCTTTTAGGTATTTTTATGTTTATAGGGTAGTGGTTTAATTTTTTTTTTCATATTTTTAGGGGTTTTAAGAGTTTATATCTTTTTAGGGTTTATTAGGGGTTTTCAAGGCTTTAGGGGTTTTTAACATTATGAAAATATTATGGGTATTTTTAGGATTTTTATGGGTTTTTAGGGATTTTGAATTTTTTGGGGTTTTAGGGTTTTTTTGATCTTTGAGGGTTTTTATTTAGTTTTTAAGGTTTTAAATATTTTTTAGAGTCTTTTAATGTTTTTAAGGGTTTAAAGGGTTTTTAGATTTTTAGTGGATTTTAGGGTTTTTAGTGGTTTTAAATGTTTTTTGGTGATTTAATATTTTTATGGTTTTAAGTTTTTTTTATGGTTTTATCATTTTCTGGGTTTTTAGTAGTTTTATTTTTCATGGTTTTTATGGTTTTCCAATGGATTTTCATGGGTTTAATGTTTCTTACATTTTTATGGATTTTTTAGGATTTTTGAGGATTTTTGGGTTTTTAATGATTTCTTTGTGTTTTAGGGTTTAAGTGTTTCCTAGTATTTTTGGGTTTTCGAGTTTTTATGGTTTTATGGTTTTTAAATTTTCATAAAATTTTAGGTTTTTAACGATTTTTAGAGTTTTCAGTGGTTTTTAGGGGTTCTATGGTTTTTAGGGGTTTTTTTGTTTTTATGGTTTTTTATGGTTTTTAGGATTTTTAAGATATTTAGGGATTTTAGATTTTTATATATTTAGGGGTTTTATTTGTTTTTATGGGTTTAAACCTTTTTTGGGCGTTTTTTGGGTGATTTACATTTTTAGGAATTTTTTCAATTTTTTGGATTTCCATGGGGTTTTAGAGATTTTGGGTGATTTATGGGTTTTAGGGTTTTAGGGGGGTTTTGCATGTTTTTTGGGAGTTTTGGGTTTTTCGTGAATTTTTTAGTATTTAGGGTTTTAAAGGTTTCTTGAGTTTTTAATGTTTTTTGGTTTTGAAATGGATTTTAGTGTTTTAAATGGGTTTTAGGGGTTTAATTCTTTTAGGGGATTAAATATATTTAGGGTTTAGGGGGTTTTATCATTTTTAGGTTTTTAGTGGCTTTATGTGTTTTTAGGTTTTTAAGGGGTTTTAGGGTTTTTAAGATTTTTTACCTTTTTAATGATTTTCAAGTAATTTTTTAGGATTTTTATGGGTTTTAGGGATTTGGGGGGGGGGGTTAGGGTATTTAGGGGGTTTTCTATTTTTTGGGGTTTTAATGGGTTTTAGTTTTTTTGGGTTTTTTGCGTTTTATAACATTATAGCGGTTTAATGGGGTTTTAGAGTCTTTAGTGGGGTATTCTAAATTTTATACGAGTTTAACATTTTTATGATATTTTTATGTTTTTTAGGATTTTTAGGGTTTTTAGCGATATTAGGATTTTTAGGGGATTAATGAGTTTTTAGGTTTCAAGGTTTTGTTTGGGGTTTTAAGGACTTTTTGGTTTTCTATATTTTAGGTATATTTCTTTTTTAGTATTTTAGTATTTTAAGGGGTTTTAGGGATTTGTGGGTTTTAATTGGTGGTTTTTGTGTTTTAATTTGTTTCTGGGGTTTTAGAGGTTTTTTGAGTTTTCAGCGTGTTGAAGGTTTTTTAGAGTTTTTTAAAAAAATTATGGGTTTATGGAGGTTTTAGAGTTTTTTTGGGTGGGGTGAGGGGTTATTGTTTTTATGGGGTTTTAGGGGTTTTAATTGTTTTTTTTGGATTTTTATAGTTTCTAGGGGGTTTAGTGTCTTTTTATGATTTTTTATGTTTTTAGATTTTTTGGGTTTCTTAGTGGTTTTATGTGTTTTAGGTTTTTCATGATTTTTGGGTGTTTTATTTCTTTAGTGATTTTTGGTGATTTTTATTATTTTATGGGTTCTTAGGATATTTAGGGATTTTGATTGTTTTTGGGGTTTTTAGTATTATTGTGGTTTTTAGGGGGTTTTTTATTTTTTGCTTTTTTTGTGGGTTTAGGGTTTTTTAGTATTTACAAGTTTTAATATTTTTAGAGTTTTTAACATTTTTTGGGTTTCAAAGGGTTTTAGGGTTTCTAGTGATTTTATGGGTTTTAGGGTCTTTAAGGGTTTTAGGGGTCTTTATGGTTTTTATGTTTTTTGTTATTTTTCCTATTTTTTAGGTTTTTGTGATTTCATATGGTATTTTAGTGTTTTTTATGTTTTTTAGATTTTAGGTATTTTTATGGAATTTAGAGTTTTTAGTGTTTTTAATAATTTTTATGGTTATAGAATATTTTAGTGTTTTTTGGGTTTTGTGGGTTTTGTGGTTTTTTTGGGGTTTAGGTTTTTTTCTTGTTTTTTGGGGCTCTATGTTTGTTATGAGTTGATAAAATTTTTGAAAGTTTAAAATTTATTTAGAGTTGTTAGTGTTTTTAGTGTTTTTTAGGCTTTAGGTATTTCAATTGATTTTATGTTTTTATGTTTTTCTTATCATTTACAGGGTTTTTAATGTTTTTTTATATTTATATGGATTTTTAGGTTCTTTTTGGGTTTTTATGGTTTTTTGGTATTTTGATGGGTTAAAGGTTTTTATGGTTTTTAGGGGTTTTATCATTTTTATGGATTTTATGTGTTTTTAGGGTTTGAAGGTTTTATTAGCATTTTTATGGGGTTTTTTGGTTTTCTAAATTTCTAGTGTATTCTAAGTTTTTTTTGGGTTTATAGGTATTTTATGAATTTTGGGAGTTTTAGGGTTTTTAGGTTTTTATATGGTTTTTTGGGTTTTAGGTGTTTTATGTATTTTAGTTTTTAGTGTTTTAATTTTTTTTATAGTTTTTAATCATTTTATGGGTTTTACATGTTGTTAGATTATTCAGTGGTTTTTAAGGAATTAATTGGTTTCCACTGTTTTTATGGTTTTTAGGAGTTTATGGTTTATAAGGTTTATAGTTTTTTTGTGTTATAGGGGTTTTTTAGGATTTTTATCATTTATATGTTTTAGAGGTTTTATGTTTTGTTTCATTTTTTATGTTTTCTTAGGGGTTTATGGTTTTTCTGTTTTTAGGGAATTTTAAGGCCTCTTAGGATATTTATTATTTTAGGGCTTTTTGGGATTTTGTAGGTTTTTATGCTTTTCAGGGTTTTTATTGTTTTTTTGGTCTTTAAGGTTTTTATTAGTTTATTATTAATGTTTTAATGTTTTTTAGATTTTGTAAAAAAATTTGGGGTTTAAATGGTTTTTATATTTTTTTAGTGGTTTTAGGGGGTTTTTAGGGATTTAATGTTATTTAGGTGTTGTTATGGTTTTCACGGTTTTTAAGACGTGAAGGTTTTTTATAATTTTTAGGTTTTTAGTGGTTTTAAGTGTTTTTTATTTTAATGGTATTCTTAGGTTTTCTTAAGTTTCGTATCTTTTTTTATTTTTTTGGGGTTTTTAGGTATTTTAATGATTTTTATGGTTTTTAGGTATTTTGAGGGGGGTTTAATGTTTTAGGATTTATAGGGATTATATTTTGTTTTTTGATTTTTTAGGGTTTTTTGTGTTTTTTAGGGGTTCTATGGTTTTTATAGTTTTTAACATTTTTAGGGGTTTAAAGGGTATTGGAAGTTCTTATTGGATTTTAAGGTATATTTAGGTTTTTTTAAATGATTTTTGGGGTTTTGATGGTTTTATGGGGTTTTAAGGTTCTTAGGGGGTTTATAGGGTTTTATTATTATTAGGTTTTTATGGTTTTCTTGGGTGTTTTAATGTTTTTTTAATTTTTTTTACATTTTTAGGGATTTTAGTGATTTTTTGGATTTTTAGAGTTTTTACAGATTATTCAGGTTTTTATGGTTTTTAGGGTTTTTAGTGTTTTTAGGTTTTTTAAGGGTTTTTTTGGATTTTTGGGTTTTTTTTTGAGTTTTTTCTTTTTAAGGGATTTAATGTTTCTTAATGTTATTAGGTGCTTAAATTGTTTTAGAGTTTTTTGAGGTTTTATAAGATTTTTATGGATTTTAATGGTTTTTATGTTTTTAGGGGTCTTTATGTTTCTAGTGGTTTTAGGGTAATTTTTGAGGTTTAAAATGATTTTTATAAATTTTTGAGTTTTTCCGGGGTTTTATGTGTTTTTTTGTTTTTATTTGTTTCTTAGGGGTTTTCATGGGTATTAGGGAATTTTAGATTTTTAGATATTTTTTTGGATTTTTTATGATTTTTATGGTTTTAGAGTTTTAAGTGATTTTAAGAGTTTTTATGGTATTTTAGGGTTTTTATGGGTTTTAGAATTTATAGTTTTCTATGTTTTTTTAGGGTTCCATGTGTTTTCATATTTTTATGGGTTTCTTATGGTTTATATGGGTTTTTTATGTTTCTAGGTAATTTTTGGAAAATTTTACGATTTTTAGGGTTTTCTAGGGATTTAGGGATTTTGAGGATTTTGAGGGTTTTTAGAGTTTTTATGTGTTTATTGTTTTAATGTATTTTGTGTTTTTAGGGGATTTAAGGGGTTTTATATTTTTCTAAAAAATTTAGGGGTTTAAAGGGTGTTTATATTTTTAGTGGGTTTCTTGGGTTTTAATATGTTTTTTAGTGGTTTTATGGTCTTTAGGTATTTTTATGATTTTAAGAGTTTATTCAGTTTTCGTGTATTTTTTATGTTTTTAGGGTTTTTATCACTTTCTATATTTTTTAATTATATTATGTGCTTTTAGGTTTGTATGGGTTTGTTAAGGGTTTTCAGAGTTATTTGGGTTTTTATGTTTGTAAGGGTTTTTTGGGATTTTTTAGGATTTTATGTTTTTAAGGGTTTTATGTATTTTAAGGGGTTTTTAGGTTTTAGGGTTGTAGGGTTTTTTTGGAATTTTATAGATTTTAAGGATTCTAATTTTTTTAAATGTAATGTTTTCTTTAGAAGTTTTTGGGTTCTAGGTTTTTTATGTTTTTTGAGATTTTTGGTGTTTTTTATGATTTTTATAGTTCTTTAGGTTTTTAAGACTTGGGCGTTTTTATGAATTTTGCTGTATTTATGGGTCTTTTTTATTTTTAGATTTTTGTTATATTTTTTTAGGGTTTTATAATTTTGTGGGTTTTTAAACGTTTTTACAGGTTTAAATTTATTTATAGTTTTTTAGTTTTTAGGGTTTTTAGGATCTTTTTACAGTTTTTATAATTTTTAGATTTTTAGGGGTTTTATGTTTTTTTTGGTTTTTAAGATTTTCTTATAGTTATAGGTTTTTTTATTTATTAATTTTCAGGGGTTTTTTGGATTTTTATAATTTTAAGTGTTTTGAGGGATATTAAGAATACTTAATTTTTTATAGTGTTTGTGGTTTTTATAATTTTTTACTTTTTTGGGGTTTTAATTTTTCTTAAGTTTAAATATTTTCTTTTTATGGATTTTTGGGATTTTGTGGGGTTTTAGGTTTTTAGGGTTTTTATAGTTTCTTTGGTGTTTTAGGTTTTTTATGTTTTTATAGATTTTAAGGATTTTTAGAATTTTTATCCTTTTAGGGGTTTAAAGGGATTTTATAGTTTTTAGTGGTGTTTTAATGTTTTTATGGGGGTTTAGGGGTTTTTATGGGTTTTATAGATTTTTGTTGTTTTTTGGGGTTTTGAGGGTTTTTAGTGTTTTTTTGGTTTTTATGGGTTTAAAGTTTTTTTATATTATTAAGGTTTTTGTAAGGTTTCTTAGAGTTTTTATGGGTTTTTAATTGTTCTGGGAATTGTTAATATTTTTTTGGATATTCATGTGTTTTAAGGTTTTTTATTATTTTGAAGGGTTTTAGGGTTTTTATGGTTTTTAAGGGTTATTTCGGTTTTAGGGTATTTTTTTTATTTTTTGGATTTTATTTTGTTTATAGTTTTATTAAATTTTTGGTTTTAAAGGGTTTTTAGAGTTTTTATATGTTTTTATGGATTTTATATGGTTTAAAGGTTTTTTGGTGGTTTCATGGGTTTTACGGTATTTTTGTGATTTTTAGTGCTTTGGGTTTTTAGGGGTCTTAAGTGATTTTAGGTTTTTTAAGGGTTTTTTTGGGGGTGGGGTTAGGGATTTTGGGGTTTTTTTACTTCTCTAGGTATTTTTAGTTCTTTTTTTGGATTTTTATGGATATTTTGGTTTCTTCGTGATTTTTATGGTTTCATGTTTTTTTTAATTTTTTATGTTTTTAAGAACACTAAGTGTCTTTAGGTTTTGACATTTTCTTAGGTATTTTCATGGTTTTTACGATTTTTACCATTTTTGGGATTTTAGTGATTTTTTGTGATTTTTTGGATTTTATTTTACTTAGGATTCATATTGATTTTAATGGGTTTTAGGGTTTTATGGTTTTTATTGTTTTTTGTTTTTTAGGTTTTTTTTTGTGTTTTTAGGGTTTTTAAGGTTTTAATTTTTTTTTAATGTTTTACGGATTTAATGATTTTTATAGTATTTAGTAGGGTTTTAGGGTTTTTTGGTGTTTTTGGGTTTTTAAGGTTTTTAACTGGTTTCATGAGATTTAGGGTTTATAGGGTTTTTTAGGTGTTTTTAGGGTTTTTAGGGGTTTTATTGTTTTTAGGGTTTTATAGCTGTATTAGGGGTTTTCATGTTTTTTGAATTTTTTTCATTTTTCCTAATTTCCATCGATTTATAAAGATTTATTTTGGTTTTAGCGGTTTTAATGATGTTTTAGGTTTTTAGTGTTTTTTGAGTTTTTTTTTATAATTTTAGGGATTTCTCTATTTTTTAACATCTTTGGGTTTTAAAGGGGTTTTTTTATATTTATTATTTTTAGTGATTAATGGGTTTTTGGGGTTTTCAAAAGTTTTTAGGGATTTATGGTATTTAGTGGGTTTTAAGTTTTTTATTGTCTTAATATGGTTTTTAGGGCTTTCAGAACCTTTTAGGTTTTTAGGGGTATTAAGTGTTTTTATCCTCCAATATATATTTTTGTTATTAAGAAGAACTTTGAAGGAAAAGAGGGATCCGAGTCCATATTATACAAGAAAATCACCCAACCTCATATGTGATGGCTGAATTACTAAACTGTAATTTAAGCCTATTATAAAGCTTAACTCTGATGAGACTTTTTTTGCATTGATGAAGTCTTCTCATTCAGATAGTCATTGAGAAAGATCTCAATGTTGTAAGCTATCATGTCCCAAGACTAGATGAACTCTTCCACATAAATATTCTTCTTTTTGAAACAAAATGCCAGTATGCCATGATGTTTTTGGATCCAATCGCCTTGCTCCTTAGTGTAACTAGATTGAATACAACTTCCCAAAAGCCTATCAAATTCCTCTTGTGTGGTAACGACCTGATGGACCTTGGCACATAATTCTTCATTACAATTGATGATTTTTCCCTCTCATCACATTCCAACAATTCATTACCATACAGTTGGATATCAGAATCTGCAACCTCCTTAACCGCATTAGCTTGTTTAGAGGTAGAAGAAACCCCTCCTGAAGAGTCAAGATCTTAAATAGAGTTTTCCTCTCCCTACATAGAAAAATTCATAGGCATCTTTCTTTTTCTTGCGGATCGAGTAACAGGAGGGCTAGGTAAAAAAGAGTAATCTTTCTTCCTATACGTCCTCTGAGAGTGCTGGATAAACCCTTCTAAATCAATTAGAGTGTTTTTACCCTTCCTTGAAGGGGATATAAAATATTCCTCTGCCAAGTCCACTTCCTTAGACCCGACCAACACATCTGAGTTAGAATCCTGGGTAGCCACCACATTGTTCCCTTCCTCTAACATATGTCTATCCTCTTCTCCTAGCATTGAAAAACGGTTTTGATAAAGAACCACCTTGCCTCCTGAATTAATTGAGTCCTCATTGATCTTCACCCCACCCCCTACAGTCTGTAATTCCTTATATTTTCCACAGGTTGCTACACCATTCCTAGATTCATAAAGAAAATTTTCATTTTCTTGAGGCCCCTTAATCCCAGCACGCACAACCTCCACATATAATGCAGTCATGGGAGCAGGGGAATTCTGCTCAAACATTCCTGAATTGCACACCCCATCAAGTACTCTAAACTCAGGAAGAAATTTCTCATCAAGATTCTGGTAACTCCATAGTCTTCCAAAGACATCTGCAATAGTCATATTAATATTCATTAGATAAACATTAACCATAGAAGGAGATTCAGTTGATTCTCCACCACGACCCATCATCTTCATAGAACCCTCTGAGGATGGACCACTAGGGACCTGCCCTTTCAGATCAGTAACCCTGACCACACTATTACCCAACACCTGAACCACAGCCTCTCTATGATGAATGACCTTATGCCCATGACGACACATTAATAGATGATAACCCTTTTTCTTACAAACCGAGCAGAAATACACCCAAGATTGAAAGAAAACTTCTTTCATATAACGGAATTATTATTTAACTTCAATCCAAACAAAGTCAATATACATAATTGAAACGTCAATTTCAACACATATAAGAGGAGAAACCAGGTGACAGATTGCACTAGTTCTAATATCACAACATAGAAACGTCCAATTAGATTACCTGACATCAGGTGTATCGAAGGGTTCTGAAATAAAAGAGGAATCTCCGATAAGCAGACCTAGATTTTCGTTGTTGGAGAATCATGCATCATGTGGAAATAATAGGAATGCTAGAAAATATAGAAACTAGATTGATTGCAAATTCAGGGTGCATTGGTCTGGGCTTTGATCAAATCAATCTCCAAATCCAAGAAAACCATTATATGCTTGTTTTCAAGAATCCCTAAAATATCTAGATTGAATAAACCCCAAGTGTCAAATAAAAAACTATCAAAAAATTCAACTGAAGGTCTAAGATGCTTGAAGTAAGCAACCAAGATCAAATTCAAAAGGGATGCTGCAATGGTGAACTCATAAGTCAAAATCGAGAGTTGAAGGTAACCTTCCAATAAAATTAGGACATTAGGGAAAAAAATAAAATCCGAGGAATAGGAGGTAGTAAATTGGGATTAGAGAAGGGGAGGAAAGAATGTGAAGACGAAGAAGGTACCTCCTCCAAAAGTAGGGGAGGGATCAAAGGGATTCACATCAGTGCCTAATTCATGGTGGCCAGGGAGCAAAGTCGAGAAGCCATAGAGAAAATATAAATTTATTAATTGTTTTGATGTTATTAATATTTTATTAGGTTTTTCAATGTTTTATGTTTTTTCTATGTTTCTATGTATTTTTTGGATTTTTTGGGGTTTTCATGGGTTTTTAGAGTTTTTAGTATTTTTTATTTTTTGGGGGTTTTTTCAAGGTTTTAGTGTTTTTATGTTTTTATAGGTTTTATATGTCTTTAGTTTTTTATTTTTTTCTTATGTATTTTCTGGGTTTTTAGGGGTTTTTATGTTGTTTTTAAGTTTAATAGTTTTTTATGTTTTTATAGTTTTTAGGGGTTTAGGTGTTTTTAGGGTTTTTAGGTTTATTATAGTTTTATAGTTTTTTTGGTTTTTAATGAGTATTTTAGTTTTTTATGGGTTTATCGGTTTTTAATGTTTTGTGGGGGTTGAAGGGTGTTTATAGTTTTATTGTTTTTATGGTTTTAGGGGGTTTTGGGTTTTTATGTTTTGTTTGGGTTTTATGATATTAAGGGGTTTTTAGGGTTTTGGGGGCTTTTTACAGTTTATTAGGTTTTTTATTTTCTTCTGGGGTTTCATTTATTTTTTTTATGGTTTTAAGGTTTTCTTAGGGGTCTTCCTGGTTTTTAGAGTTTTTTATGTTTTTATGGATTTTAGGAATTTTTCATACATTATGATTTATTATGATTTTTAGGGTTTTTGGGGGTTTTTTATGGGTTTTAGGGTTTTTAGGATTATTTAGGTTTTTTGGGTTTTTACGTGTTCTTAGATTTTTATGGATTTTATATGGGTTTTCAATTATTTAAAGGTTTTTATGTTTTTAGAGAATTTTAGATATATTTATAGGATATTTATGGTTTTTTATTTTTTTCATTGGGATTTTGATGGTTTTTATAGTTTTTAGGGGTTTTATGGGTTTTTGGGGTTTTAGTGTTTTTTAGAATTTTAGGGTATTTACGTTTTCTTAGTGTTTTTAATTTTTTTAGGAGATTAAAGGGTTTTAGAGATTTTAGAGATTTTTAGTGTTTTATGGGTTTTTATTGTTTTAATGATTTTTGGGGTTTTTATGATACTTAATGTTTTTACGTGTTTTTAGGGTGTTTATATTATTTATGTAATTTAGGGGTTTTAATTATTTTTAGAGATTTAAGGTTTTTTAAGGTTTTTTGGGGTTTTTCTGGGGTCTTTTACATTTTTAAGATATTTTATGGAATTTTTATTATTTTTAGGGATTTTTAGTTTTTTTAGATATTTTTTTGCAGTTGTTGGGTTTTTATGGTTTTTTAGTGTTTCATTTTTTGAGTATTTTAAGTCTTTTAAGGTTTTTAGATTTTGTTAACATTTTTCAGGTTTTAAATGGTGTTTAAATGTTTTGGTGGTTTTTAGGATTTTCAGTGGTTTTTAATATTATTAATGTTATTTGGGGTTTTTTCTGATCTTTAGGGTTTTTGAGTTCTTATGGTTTTATAGGGTTTATAGTGTTTTTTAGGTTTTCATCGGTTTTAAGAGTGTTTATGTTTCTTATATTTTCTTATGGGTTTTTATGGTTTTAGGGTTTCTTATGTCTTTATGGATTGTCAAGCTTTTAGGGTTTATAAGGGTTTTTAGAGTTTTTAACGTTTCTAGGGATTTATAGTGTTTTAAGAAATTTTAGTGATTTTTTTTGGTTTTTGTGGTTTTTATGGGTTTTAGTGAGTTTATGATTTTATTGGGTTTTTTTGGGTTTTAGGGGTCTTAATTTTTTTTTTCAATTTTTATGTTTTTCTTATGTTTTTTCAGGTTTTTACGAATTTTTATGTTTTTAGGGGTTTTTAGGTCTTTATTATAATTTATCTGGGTTTTATGGTTTTTAGGTATTTTGAAGGTTTTTAGGGGTTTTAAGGTGTGTAAAATGATTTTTAGATTTTATGGTTTTCTTAACATTTTATGATTTTTTAGGGTTTTTTATGTATTTAGATATTTTAGGGTTTTTTATGATTTTATGGGTTTTTAGGGGTTTTATAGATTTTTATGAGTTTTTAGAGTTTTTAGGGTTTTTATGGATTTTTTGGTTTTTAGGTTATTAGATTTTTTAGAGTTTTCATATTTTTAACGTTTTTAATGTATATTGGTGTTTAAAGTGGTTTTATAATTTTTGGTGGGTTTTTGGGTTTTTATGGGTTTTCAATGTTTTTTTGGTTTTTAGGGAATTTATGGTGTTTCTAGGAACTTATTATGGGTGCTCATGGTTTTCAGTATTTTTAGGATTAGTAGGGGTTTTATGTTTTTTTATGTTTTAAGGTTCCCTTAATATTTTTAAATTTTTTATGTTTTTTGGGGGTTTTGGGTTTTTTTTTGGTTTTTAGTGTATTTTGTTATTTTAGGGATTTTGAGGGTTTTTAGGGTTTCTATGGTTTTTAACGTTAGTAGGACTTTAGGGTTTTAAATGTCCTTTTGTTTTTATGTATTTCTTATTGTTTTTAAGGGTTTTTATGTTATAGATATTTTTTGGGATTTTTTAGTATTTTTCTGTTTATTTTGGGTTTTAGGGATTTTGAGGGGTTTTAGGGGTATTCAGGGTATTTAAGGTTTTATAGATTTTTGGGGTTTTAGGGTTTTTTATTTTTAAGTGGTTTTATGGTTTTCTATTGTTTTTAAATGTTTTATGGGTTTAAAATGTTTTTATAGTTATTAGTATATTTTAGGGTTTTTATGGTTTTTAGGGGTTTTTATGTTTTTAGGTTAGTTTGAGGGTTTTAGGGTCTTTGTATGGTTGTTTAGGTGTTTTATCATTTTATGGTATTTGGGGTTTTAATTGTATTTAGTTTTCTATGGTTTTGTTAGGGGTTTTCAGGATTTTTTTGTGTTTTATACGTTTTAAGGATTTTTATGGTTTTTATTTTTATAATTATTTTTAGGGTTTTTATGGATTTTAAGGGTTCTTCGTGTTTTAAAGGTTTTTATGGGTTTTAGATTTTTTTTATATTTTTATGGGTTTTATGTGATTTTAGTTTTTTAAAATTTTTCAAATGGTTTATCATATTTTTATGGGTTGTTATATTTTTTCAATTTTTATGGATTTTTATGATTTTATGGTTTTTAGGATTTCCAGGGATTTTTAGGTTTTTTTTTGGGTTTTTTTTGGTATTTGTGGTTTTTTTTAGATTTTTTGAGGTTTTTTGACGTTTTCAGGGTTTTTATGATTTCATAGAGTTTTTACCATTTTTTACGATTTAATGTGTTCTAGTTTTTTTAGTGGGGGGTTTTAGGGATTTTAGTGGAGTTTTAGTGGTATAATGGTTTTTAGAGGGGTTTATGGTTTTTAGGGATTTTTAGGGTTTTTATGGGGATTAACATTTTTAGGTTTTTATGGTTTTTTTGGATTTTCAAGGGTTTTGTTGTTTTTTATGATTTATAGGGTATTTTTTGTAGTTTTATGGGGTTTTAGGTTTTTTTGGATTTTGTTGGATTTTAGTTTTTTAAAGGGTTTTAGGGATTTTATAGTTTTTAGGTTTTTAAGGGTTTTATAATTTTTTTTTTGGTTTTTAACGATTTCTTATGATTTTTAGGGTTTTAGGTTTTTTTTACTGTTTGATGACTTTTTATGCATTTTTAGAATTTTTATGGTTTTTAGTCTTTTATAGATTTGGAGGGTTTTGTGAGTTTTTATGGTCTTATCATTTTTATCATTTTTTGGGTTATGTAGGTTTTTTTGAGTTATAAGGTTTTTCAAGGATTTTTAATTTTTATTTGGGTTTAAAAGGTTTTTTGTGGTTTTTGTAGGTTTTAAACTTTTTTGGGTTTTAAGTGTTATTAAATTTTTTTGGGAGTTTCAGGTGTTTGGTGGATTTTATTTGTTTTTAGATTTTTTTTTAGGGTTTTTTAGCGTTTTTAGTATTGTAATGTTTTCCTAGTGTTTTTAGGGTTTTAGGGTTTATATGTTTTTAGGGATTTTTAGTGCCTTTTATGATTTTTAAGGATTTTAGGGTTTTTAAGGATTTTGAGTGTTTAAGGTTTTTTTGATTTTTAGGTTTTTTATGGTTTGGGAGTGTTTTTAATGTTTTTAAGGGTTTAAAGGGTTTTAAAACGTTTTATATAGGTTGTTTTCAGTTTCAAATTATTTTATGGATTTTAATGGATTTATGGGTTTTGGGGTCATTTTGATGTTATTTAGGGTTTTTAATTCTTTTTGGACATTTATGGGTTTTAACTGTTTTTTCATTTTTATGGTTTTGTAAGGGGTTTTCAGGGGTAATGTAGTTATTTTCGTCAATTTTAGTGTTTTATTGAATTTTTAGGATTTTCATGGGGTTTTTGGTTTTTAGGAATTTATATGGTCTTTTTGTTTTTGGGGGTTTTATGGTTTTTATGGTTTTTATCATTTTTTAGGTTTTTAAGGGATTTAAATGTTTTTAGTTTTTTGACGTTTTTTGAGGTTTTTTTTATGTTTTTTATATGTTTTATGGGGTTTAGGGCCTTTTAAAGATTTTTATGGATTTTAAGGTTTTTAGGGAGTTTGATGGTTTTTATTAGGTATTTAGGGTTTGGGGGATTAGGTTTCTAGGGTTTTTAGGGGGTGTTAGGTTTGTAGGGTTTTATTGGTTTATTGAGATTTTAAGGGTTTTTGAGTTTTTACGGTTTTAAGGTTCTTTAGAGTTTTTTAATGTTTTTGGGATTCTAATGGTGTATTAGTGTTTCTATTAGGTTTTTTGGAATTTATGGGGTTTGGGGTTTTATGGTTTATATGGGTTTTTATGGTATTAAGGATTTTTATTGTCTTTTTATAGATTTTAGGGTTTTTAGAGTTTTTAGGTTTTTTGGGTTTTATGTGTTTTTTGGTTTTTAAGGTTTTCTTAGGGGGTTTCTAGGGTTTTAGGTATTTTTATCTTCATAAGGATTTTTAGAGATTTTTTAATGGTTTTTATGGTTTTTAGGGATTTTGAGCATTTATTGTGTTTTTAGGGTTTTATTATTTTTAGGGGTTTTACCATTTTATGATATTTTAGTGCCTATTGTGCTTTTATCTTTTTAATTTCTTCATTGGTTTTTAGGGGTCTTATTGGATTTTTATGTTTTTAGGGATTTTTGGCATCTTTTTTATTGTTATTATTTTTAGGGTTTCTAGGGATTCTGATAGATTTTATAGTTTTTATGGTTTTTGGTGGGTTTTGGGTTGTTATGAGTTTTTTGGGTTTTTAAGGATTTTTAGTTTATTAACGTTATTATGGGTTTAATGGGTTTTTCTGGTTTTAGTGGGTTTTTAGGGTTTTTATGATTTTTAAAGTTTTTAGCGGTTTTATGGTTTTAGGGTCATTTTTAGGTTTTTAAGGTTTTTAGAAATTTTTTGGTTTTTAGGGTTTTTAAGTGTTTTTGGGCTTTTATATGTTTCTTAGGGGTCTCTAGGGTGTATATGTTTCTATGAATTTTTATGGCCATTTTATGTTTTTATGCATTTTACAGTTTTGATGGATTTTCAGAGGTTTTGGGGGTTTTAGCAATCTTTTTCTATTAAGGTGTTTTATGTGTTTTGAGGTTTTTATGGTTTTCTTAGTAATTTTCTGGGATTTTATGGGTTTTTATGTTTTTAGTTATTTTTTGGTATTTTTATGGTTTTTATGATATTTAGAATCTTTTGGGATTTTTAATTTTTTTAGGGTTTTTATGTTTTTTTTGGTTCTGGGAATTATTTATTTTTTATTAGTTTTTAATATATTTAGGGTATTTAATGTTTTAAAGGATTCATAGGGTTTTTATAGTTTTAGTTATCTTTGGTTTTTTTAGGTTTTAGGGGGATTTAATGTTTGTATGGGTTTTATGTATTTCTGGGGTTTTAGGGGTTTTAGGGGTTTTAGGTTTTTAAGGGTTTTAAATGTTTTTAGGTTTTTGTGGTTTTCTGAAGGGTTTTATAGGGTTTTAGGGTTTTAAGTTTATAGGGATTTTTAGGGTTGTTTAAAAATTTCTTTTATTTGTATGATTTTTAGTTTTTTTGGTTTTTTAGTGTTTTCTTTTGAGTTTCTAGGGTTATTTATAGTTTTAAGCACATTTATGGTTTTAAAGGGTTTGTAGAGGTTTTAGTCAGTTTTTACGGTTTCTGGGACTTTTAACTATTTTTTTTGAGTTCTTTCTTTTTTTAGATTTTTGAGGGGTAGTAAGTGTTTTTAAGAATTTATGTTTTTATTTGGTTCTTTTAGGATTATGAAGGTTTTTTTTACATTATTAGGGTTTCTTGAGTATTTCTATAGGATTTTTATGATATTTTTCGTCTTTTAGAGATTTTGAGGGTTTTTAGTGTTTTTTGGGGGGGTTTAGGGTTTTTTGTGTTATTAGTTTTTTAAGGGTTTTAAGTGGTTTTAGGTTTTTATGGTTTTCTTAGGGGTTTCAGGGTTTTTAGGGGTTTTTTCACATCTTATGAATTTTTAGGGTTTTTTTAGATTTTGGTTGTTTTGTAATGTTTTTTCTGATTTTGAGGTTTTTAGGGTTCTTACAGATTTTATAGTTTTTATTATTTTTTGGTTTTTATGGTTTTCTATATTTTTCTAACATTTTTAAAGGTTTAGCGGGGTTTCAAAAGTTTTAATGATTTTTTTGGGATTTTACGGTTGTTTCCGGTATTTATTATTTTTAGGGTTTTTATGGTTTTTATAGTTTTTAGGGTTTTACTTTTGTATCATTTTTTAGTTTTTTGGGATTTTATGGGATTTCTAGTTTTAAAGGATTTTTAGGGGTTAACAGGGTCTTTGGGTTTTTTTAATTTTTATTTAATATGAATGATTTTTAGGATTTTTAGTGGTTTTAGTTTTTTAGGGATTTTGATGATTTTTAGGGGTTTTTATGTTTTTTATGGTTTTATGGGGTTTTTGTGGTTTTTTTGTTTTTTTTGTTTTCTAGGTTTTTTAGTGTTTTTAGAGCTTTTAATGTTTTTAGAAGTTTAAAAGAGATTTTAATGTTTTTGTAGGGTTTTAGGGTTTTTATGGGGTCTTTTGGGATTTTAAAACTTTTTGGGGGTTTTAATGGGTAAGGGGGTTTAGGGTTTTTGAGGGCTTTAAAGATTTTTAGAGTTTTTAGGTATTTAAGTGTTTTATGCAATTTTATGTTTTTAAGGTTTTCTTACGGCATTCAGGGTTCTGAGTGTTGTTTTCATTTTAAGGATATTTTTGGCCATTTTAGGATTTGTATGGGTATTTAGAGTTTGTACATATTTTAAGGGTTTTTGAGTTCTTATGGTTTTAGAGTAATTTATGGTTTTTAGTGTTTTTAGTTTCTTTTGGGTTTTAAGTGTATTTATGTTTTTGAGGTTTTCATAGGGGTTTTTAGTGTTTTTGGCGGGGTCTTTTTACATTTTTAGGTATTTCAAGGGATTTTTTGGGATTTGTATGGGTTTTTGGGATTTTTGAGGGTTTTTAGGATTTTTAGGATGTTTAGGGTTATGTGTAGTATTTTTGGGTTTTAGTGGTTTTTTTTCATTTTTAGGAGTGTAAAGGGTTTTTTTGAATTTTTTAAAATTTTAATGGGTTTAAAGGGGTTTTTATGTTTTTTATGATATTTAATGTTTCATCTGTATTTTTGGGTTTTTATGATTTTTATGGATTTTTATGGTTTTTAGGGGATTTTAAGGTTTTTTAGGTTTTTCGAATTTTTAGGTTTTTAGGGGTTTAAAGATATTTAGGTTTTCATTTTTTCTTATCGGTTTTCAGAGTTTTAGAGGTTCTTATGCATTTAGGTATATTTAGGGTCCTTTTAATATTTTATTGATTTTTAGGGTTTTTACGGCTTTTTAGGGGTTTTGGGATTTAGGGTTTTTAGTATTTTTATTTTTTAAATGTTTTCTTAAGTGTTTTCAAGGTTTTAAGGGGTTTTTAGTGTTTTTTAGGATTCTAGGTTTTTTGTGGTTTTTGAGATTTGTTGAGTTTTTAGGGGTTTAAAGGTTATTTAGTGTTTTTGAACGTTTTTAGAGGATTAAAGGGGTTTTAGAGTTTTTTGTGGGTTTATGGGTTTTGTGGGGTTTTATATGGTTTTGAGGGCTTCAACAATTTTTATGGTTTTATGGGTTTTAGGATTTTTTTGTGTCTATTTAGGTAATTTTAGGGTTTTTTCATTTTGATTTTTTTTATTATTCTTCTGCATTTTTAAGGATTATTTTGGGTTTTTCTGGGATTTTTTACAATTCAATGGTTTATAGTTATTTTTTTATGTTTTTTCTATTATTTAGGTCATTTGGGGATTTGAGGGGTTTTATAGTTTTTAGGGTTTTTAATGTTTTTATCTCTTTTTGGTTTCCATTAGGTTTTTAAGGTTATTAATGTTTTTTATGTTTTTAGGTGTATTTAGTTAATTTTTTGATATTTTTTAGGTTTTTAGTGATTTTGAGGGGTTTTAGGGTTTTTATGGTTTTTTGGGGTTTCAAGGGGTTTATTGAGTTTTTTAGGGTTTTTAAGATTTTTAGACTTTTAACCATTTTTAGGTGTTTAATGAATTTTTATAAATATTAGTGGATTATAATGCTTTTATGGGTTTTGGGGGGATTTAATGATTTTAGGGTTTTTATATTTTTTGAGGTATTTGGTTTTTTAGGGTTTTTAGTGTTTTAGGGGTTTTATGTGTTTCTTGGTTTATTTTGGTTTTATTAGATGGTTTTTATGGTTTTTGGTGGTTTTTATGTTTTTGATGATTTTAAGGATTTTTAGGGGTGTTACGGTTTTTAGGTTTTTAGTGATTTGGGGGGCTTTAGGGTATTTAGTGTTGTAACGTTTTTTTTGGATTTTATGGATTTTTTTATTTTTTATGGGTTTTCATTTTTTTAAAGGTAAAACCTTGGTCACAGACCAAGACCTAATTTATTAGTGTTTTTTATCATTTTTAGTGGTTTAAATGTTTTTAATGATTCTGGTGATATTTTAGGATTTTTGGGTTTTTATTTTTTTATAGTATTTTATAGTTTTTAGGGGTTTTAGAGTCGTTTAGGTTTTCTAAAATTTTTAGCATTTTCGGGGTGTTAAGTGGTTTTAGGTTTTGAAGGCTTTCTCAGTGGTTTTCAGGGTTTTAGTTTTCTCTACATTAATAAGTATTTTTTGGATTTAAGGCTTTTTATTGTTTTTTGAGAAATTATGGATTTTGATGGGTTTTAGAGTTTTTTGTGGTTTTAGGGTTTTATCATTTTTAGTTTATTTTAGGGGTTTTATTTTTTGAGGTTTTAATGGTTTTCTTAGGGGTTTTCATGTTTTTAGTGTTTTTTACGTTTTTAGTTATTTTTAGCGATTTTTTTTAAAATTTTAGGGTTTTTATGGTACATAGGTATTTTATGGTTTTTAGGTTTTTTAGTGTTTATAGGATTTTTGTAATTTTTTATCATTTTTCGGGGTTTAACAGATTTTTAGTGTTTTAGTTGTTTTTTTGATTTTTATGCATTTTTAGGTTTTTATGACTTTTAGGGGTTATTATGTTTTTTTTGTATTTTAGGATTTTTAGGGACTTTAAGGGTGTTATGGTTTTTTAATTTTTTTTGGTTTCTCAACGGTTTTATGAGTTTTTATTTTTTTATGGTTATCTTCAGTTTTATCAGGATTTATAGGGTTTTTTAATTTTTATTTATTTTTTGGGATTTTTAAGATTTTTAATCATATTTAAGGGTTTTAGGGATTTTGAGGCTTTTAGGGTAATTTTTTTATTTTATTTTTTAGATTTTAGGTATTTTTGATGTTTTTTGGGTTTTTTTTATTTTTAGTGTTTTTAGATTTTTTAGTGGTTTAAATGGGTTTTTAAGGTTTTTAATTAAATTTAGGTTTTTTATGTGTTTTAGTGGCATTAATATTTTAGAGATTTATGGTTTAAGGGGTATTTATGATTTAAAGGGGTTTAAAGTGTTTCCTGGGGTTTTAGGATGTTTAAGTTTTTAGTTTTTTTAGATGTTTTTTTAGTTTTTATGGTTTTCTTGGGAGGGTTTCTGGATTTTCGGTTTTTTAAGTTATATATATATTAATGTTTTTTGGTTCTTTATGGGTTTTAGGGTTTTAGGTATTCAGTGTGTTTTAGGGTCTCTTAGGGGTTTTAACCTTTTAGGGTTTTTAGTGATTTTATGTGTTTTCAATTTTCTAAGGTTCTCTTATGGGTTTTTATGGTTTTTATGGTTTTTTGTGTTTTTAGAGATTTTTGTGATTTTTTAGTATTTTAATGGGGTTTTTGGGATTTTGAGGGATTTTATGGGTTTTAGTATTTTTATGGTTCTTTAAGTGTTTTTATCATTTTGAAGGTTTGGGTGTTTAAAATGATTTTATGTTTTAAAGTTTTTCTTTGGTCTTTTAGGGTATTTTTATTTTTAGATATTTTTAGGAATTTTTATTATTTAAGGGGGTTCTAGTGTCTTTTTAGGGGGTTTTATTGTTTTTATAATTTTTATGTTTTTATTTCCTTTAAATTTGTATAGGTTTTAATGGTTTTGTAGTGGTTTTTAGGGTTTTTACATGTTTTTACATTTTTTAGCGATTTTAGTGATTTTTAATATTTGTATAATTTTTAGTGTTTTTAGGATTTTTAGGTTTTCGACTACTTTTAGGTTATTAGGGGTTTTAAGTGTTTTATGGTTTTTTAGGTTTTCTTATGGTTTTTGAGGTTTTTACATTTTCAAGGATTTTAAGGGATTTTTTAGATTTTTATGGGTTTTAGGGTATTTATGGATTTTGAGGGTTTTATGATTTTTATGATTTTTATTGTTCTTATGGACTTTTTTGTTTTAGGGTATTTTTTGAGTTCTTAGGGTTTTCTAGTTTTTAGTGTTTTTTAGGAATTTTATGGGTTTAAATGAGTTTTACAGATTTTTGTGTTTTTTGGGTTTTTAATTGTTTTTCGAGGGTTTTTGGGTTTAATAGGTTTTATGGATTTTAGCATTTTTAGGGATTTTAGATGTTTTAAGAGTTTTTATGTTGTTAATATTTTTAGGGTTTTTTGGTGTTTTTAAATTTTAAGGGTTTTTTAGTACTTTTTAGGATTTTTATGGGTTTTCATGGTTTTGAGTGATTTTAGGGTTTTTATGGTTTTTTGGGGTTTTTGGGTTTTTTTTGTGTTTTTAGGGTTTTAAGGTGTTTCAATGTATTTATAATTTTTATTAGTTTATAGGGGTTTTAGAGTATTCACTGGTATTTTGGATTTTCATGTGTTTTTATGTTTTTTGGGGGTTTTATTGTTTTTTGAGTTTTCTGTGTTTTTTAGTGACTTTTTATAATTTCTATCATTTTAGGTCTATTAGTGGTTTTAAGTGTTTTTATGTTTTTGAAGTTTTCTAAGGGGTTTTCGGGGTTTTAAGTGTGTTATGTTTTTAGGTATTTTTAGGGATTTTTAAGATTTTCATTGTTTTTAGGGTTTTAGAGATTTTCAGGGTTTTTATGGTTTTGGGGGATTTTAGGGTTTTTACTGTTTTTATGTTTTTTAGTGGTTTAAAGTTTTTTTAGGGTTTTAAGGATTTCTTAGAGTTTTTTAGGTTTTTAGGATTTTGTATGATTTTGGGATTGTTAGGTGTTGTAGGATTTTTATGAATTTCTAGGGATTTTGGAGAATTTGTTGGATTTAGGGTTTTATGAACTTTATGGGTTTTTATATTTTTTATGATATTATTAAATTATTTAGAGTTTTTTTAATTATTTAAAGATTTAAAGGATATTTTGAGTTTTTTGGGGTTTTAGGTGTTTTAAGGGTTCTTAAGGTTATTAAGGTTTAAGGGTTTTGTCATTTTTTGGGTTTTATGGGGTTTTGGAGTTTTGAGGGTTTTTAGGGTTTTAGGTGTTTTTAGTGTCGTTATTTTTTAATGGTTTTCATAGCGGTTTTCAAGAATTTAGGGGTTTTTATTTTTTTGGATATTTAGGGTTTCTTAAGATTTTAATGTTCATTTAGGGATTTTTAAGGATTTTTAGTTTTTTATGTTATTATGGTTTTTATGATTTTTTTGGGGTTTTACTTTTTTTTGGGTTTTTTGAGTGTTTTTAATGGTTTTTATAGTTTTTTTCATTTTTAGGGTATTAAATGATTTTTATACTTTTTAGTGGTTTTTGGGGTTTTTATGGGATTCTTGGGTGTTTAATGTTTTTAGGGGTTTTATTGTTTTTAGGGGGTTTTAGGGTATTTTTAGGTCTTTTAGGGGTTTTTATCATTTTTAGCATTTTTAAGGTTTTTAGGTGTTTTAAGTGTTATTAGAGTCTATGGTTCTATGATTGAATTTCATGTTTTTAAATTTTTTTGGGATTTTATGGTTTTTAGTGTTTTTTTTGGTTTTTAGGATTTTTAAGATTTTCAGAGTTTTTAGGGTTTTTACAAGTTTTATAATTTTTAGGTTTTTAGGGGGTTTAAGTGTTTTAAGGGTTTTAATGTTTTCTTATGTATTTTCATGTGTTTTTGGGTTTTTTATGTTTATAGGGATTTTTGGAGGTTTTAGGATTTTTAGTTTTTTAGGGGTTTTAAGGATTTTGAGGGGGGGTATTTGAGTTTTTAACGGTTTTATGTTTTTTTTGTGTTTTTTATACATATTTAGGGGTTTAAATGGTTTTTAGAGTTTTCTTGGGGTTTTAGGGTTTCTATGGGTTTTAAGGATTTTTTATGTTTTAGTGTTTTGGGGGTCTTTTTCGGGTGTTTAGGGTTTTAACATTTTTTATGTTTTCTAGGGTTTAATACATCTTTAAGTTTCTATGATTTCTATATGGGTTTTAGGGTTTTAGAGTTTTTTTATGTTTTTTTGTTATTTTTGTGATTTTTTAGGATTCTTATGGATTTTAAGGGTTTTTGGTTTTTGAAGGATTTTTTGTGTTCTATAGGGTCTTTATCATATTTTGTGGTTTTAAGTTTTTTTAGGTTTGTATGATTTTTTATATTTTTTTAACATTTTTTGGGGTTTAAAGTATTTTTTGATTTTGTAGTGGTTTTAAAGGTTTTATGTGTTTTTATTGGTTTTAGGGGTTTAGGGGTTTTTATTTTCTGGTGTTTTAGGGTTTCGTGGTTATTTTAGGATTTTTATGATTTTTAGAATTTAATGGATTTTAGAGGTTTTATTTTATTTTTGGTTTTTATGGTTTTCTTTTCGGTTTCCTCGGTTTTAGGGCATTTTATATTTTTATTGATTTTTTGGGATTTTTTTTGATTTTTGGAGTTTTTATGGGTTTAGGGAATTGAAGGGTTTTTAAGGTTTTTTATGGTTTTAGGTAATTTTAGGGTGTTCATTATTTTTGGGGATTTAAGTATATTTTTTCATATGGGTTTTTAGTGTTTTTTACATTTATATGGATATTTCGTGATTTTTTTAGATTTTAATGGGTTTTTTGTGTTTTTTTATTTTGAAAGTGTTTAGGGTTTTATGATTTTTTTTGGGATTTTAGGGGTTTTCAAAGTTTTTATAAGTTTTTAATATTTTTTCTAATTTTTAACCTTCTTAGGGGTTTAAATGGTTTTTTTGGGTTTTTAGTGGTTTTTTGGGTTTTATTGGTTTTTAGTAATTTTTAGGTTTTTAAGGGTTTTTATGGTTTTATTATTTTATCATTTTTTAGGTTTTTAGGGATTCTATGTGTTTTAAGGTTTTATGGTTTTCTTTGGGGTTTTTGTTTTTTTATTTTTTTATGGATTTTTAGGGATTTTTTATGATTTTTATGATCAAAATTTTAGAGATTTTGTGGAGTTTTAGTTTTTTTTTGGGTTTTCAGGGGGTTTTAGGGTTTTAAAGGTTTTTTGAGTTTTTAGGATTTTTATGGATATTTTTATTTTTATCCTTTTTAGTGGTTTAAAGATATTATATATATATATATATATGTTTCTATTTTATGGTTTTCTTTGTGTTTTATGGTTTATTATGGTTTTTAGGTGTATTATAGTTGTTTTTTTGTCTTTAGGGGTTTTGGGTACTTTTAGAGTTTTTTTTTGGGTTTTTTGGGTTTTTACTTTTTTATGAGGTTTTATGTGGTTTTAGGTATTTATGTTTTTATGTTGTTAGATATTTTTATAGATTTTATAGGATATTTATGTTTTGTTAGGGTTTTAGAGTTTTTTTATTTTTCTAGTTGTGATAGTTTTTTTAAGTTTTATAGGAGTTTAAGGGTTTTTAGAGTTTTTCACATTTCTAGGGGTGTAAAGGGTTGTTATATTTTCTAGTGGTTTATGGATTTTATGGTGTGTGTCGATTTTTTAAGATTTTTATGAGTTTTACGGTTGTTGGGGGGTTTTAGGGTATTTTAGGTTTTTTGGGATTTTATAGTTTTTAGATTTTTAGGGGTATTTACTATTTTTAGGTTTTTAATATTTTATTTCTGTTTTTAGGGGTTTTATGATTTTTGGTAGTTTTAGTGATTTTCTAATATTTTTTATGGGTTTTATAGTTTTTATTGATTTTGAGTGTTTTCAGTGTTTTTTAGGGTTTTAGTGATTTTTTCGTTTTTTAGGTTTCTAATTTTTTTTAGGTTTTTTAGGTTTTCTTAGGGTATTATGGGTTTTTAGGGTTTTTATGGTTTTAGATATATTATGTATATTTTCATATTTTAATGTTTTTAGGGGTTTTAGGGATTATGGGGATTTTTAGTGTTTTTAGGGACTAGTTGGTTTTTATGTTTTTTTTTAGGGTTTTATGATTTTTTTTGTGTTTTTATGGTTTCTTGGGGTTTTTATATTTTTGAACATTTTAGGGGCTTAAATAGTTTTTAAAATTTTAGTGGTTTTTTGCAGCTTTTATGGGGTTTTTGATGTATTTAGGGGTATTTTTCGTATTAGAGGTTTTTTGGGTTTTTAGGATTTTTAGACATTTATAAGGTTTTTTACAATTTTTTAGGTTTTTAGGGGATTTTTGTGCTTTTGGGATATTGAGGTTTTTGTAGGGTTTTCCAGTATTTTGAGGGATTTTAATTTTTTTCGATATTTTTAACGATTTTTATGATTTTTATTTGTTTTAGGGGATTTTAATGTTTTTAGGGGTCATGGGGTATTATGGATTTTATGTTTTAAGGTTTTCTTAATATTTTTCAGTGTTTTTAGGGATTTTTATGCGGGGTTTGTGGATTTGTAGGATATTTTTAGGAATTTTATGGGTATTCGGATTTTATAGGGATTTTGGGGGTCCTTAGTGTTTTTATGGATTTTAGGGATTTTTTTTGGGTTTTTTTTGGGTTCTTTGGGTTTTTTATTGTGTTTTTATAGGTTTTATAGGTTTTTATTTTATTTTTAATGTTTTTAGGGGCTTAAAGGTTTTCGAGATTTTTTAGTGGATTTTTCAGATAATTATTAGTTTTGGGGATTTTTAAGGTTTTTATGTGTTTTATGGGTTTGTTGGTATTTATTGTTTTTATGATCATTGGGAGGTTTTCAGGGTTTTTATAGTTTTTAGGTTTACATGGGAATTTAGTATTTTTATGTTTCTAATGTTTTAAGGGGTTTTTAGGGGTTTTATGGTTTTTTACATTAGTTGGTATTTTTAGGGTTTTTTTAATAATTTTTATGTTTTTAGGGTATTAGGGATTTTTAGGGGTTTTAGGGGTTTTAAGGGTTATAAGGATTTAGTGTATTTTGAGTTTTTTGGTTTTTAAGTTTTTTTAGGGGTTTTAAGGTTTTATTTTGTTTTTTCTAGTTTTTTATAGATTTTTTGCATTTTTCAGGGATTATAGTTCTTTTTAGGAGTTTTTTTTTTCTTTTTTGGATTTATGGAGATTCAAAGGATTTTGGGGGGTTTTAGGGGTTTTGGGTTCTTATGTTTTTAGGGTATTAGGTATTTTTTTAATTTTTATTGTACTTAGAGTTTTTAGGGATTTTATGGTTTTTAGGGTTTGGGGGTTTTTTGTTTTTGGGTTTTTAGGGTTTTTTTGAGTTTTTAATGGGTTTAAAAAGGATTTTTTTTTGTTTTTAACAATTTTTAGGTTTTATGGGTTTCTATGGGTTTTATGGTTTTTTATGGTTTTAGGAAATTTTATGTTATTTTGGTGTTATTTTGGTTTTTAGGGTCTTTTAGTGATTTTAGATGTCTGATAATTTCTTGGGTTTTGGGGGTTTTAATTATTTTTTTGTTTTATGTTTTTCTTGGGGAATTTGAAGGTTTTTATGGTTTTGTATGTTTTTTGGTATTTTTATTGATTGTTAGAATTTTTTTATGGTTTATACTATTTTTATGGATTTTTATGGATTTTTTGGTTTTCTAGAGTTTTTAGGGTTTTTAATGTTTTTATGTTTTTTTGGGTTTTTTTGTTTTTTTGTTTGGTTTTTATGATTTTCATATGTTTTTCACAGTTTTGTCGATTTTTTTTAATTTTATGGATTTTTGGGATTCTTTTGGTTTTTAATGGTTTTTAGAGTTTTTAGGGGTATTTATAAGTTTTTATTCTTTTATGGTTTGTTTTGGGTTTTCATATTTTTCTCGTTATTAAGGGTTTTAGGGTTTTTTTAGTTTTTAATGAATTTATAGGATTAAATGGTTTTTATAGTTTTTAGGGGTTTAATGGGTTTTTGTGTTTTTATTATTTTAATGGTTTTATAGATTTAGTGTTTTTATTATATTTTATGTTTTGGTGATTCTTTGATATATTAAGGATTTTTATGTTTTTTAGGGAGTTTAGGGATTTTGAATATTTTTATATGTTTTAGTGTTTTTATGTTTTTTGGTTTTTTAGTAATTTTTTGAGTTTTTAGGAATTTTATGTTTATAATATTTTATCAATACTTTTTTATTTATAGGTATTTAGTGTTTTTAGTGGCTGTAAGGGTTTTTATGGTTTTATGGGGTTTTATGTTTTTAGATGATTTAATTTTTCATAGTGGTTTTTAGTGTTTTTAGATATTTTTAGGGTTTTAGGGTTTCTACTATTTTTACATTTTCAGAGGATTTAATTATTCTTATTTTTTAATGTTTTCTTAGTGTTTTTTGGTTTTTTACATTTTTAGATATATTTTAATTTTTTTTTATCATTTTTAGTTTTTTACGGTTTTTATGTATTTTAAGGTTCTTTTGGGATTTCTTGGGGGGTTAGGGTACTTAGGGGTTTTATCGTTTTTTGGTTTTTAGGGATTATAAGTGTATTTAGGATTTTAATATATCCTTATTTGTTTTTAGGTTTTTTAGGGCTCTTTAAAATTGTAAGGATGTTTAGGGATTTTTGTATTTTTATAGTATTTAAGATTTTTTGGATTTTTATAGTTTTTTGGGTTGTTGGAGGTTTTAGTGTTTTTATGATTTTTTTTATGTTTTTATGGGTTTTTGGAGTTTTTAATTTTTTATGGGTTTTATGAGTTTTTTGGTTTTGTTATGGGTTTAAAGGGGTTTTAGAGTTTTTAGCAGGGTTTTAAGGTTTTTATGGGCTTTAATGTTTTTTGGGGATTTAAGTGTTTTAAGTGTATTTACGGTTTTATTAGGGGTTTTTGGATCTCTGATGGATTTTCATTTTTTAGGGGGTTTTAGAAATTTTAATATTTTTTATGGGTTTCCAAGATTTTGAGGGATCTTAGGATTTTTAGGGTTTTTAGGGTTTTTAATAATTTTAGGGGGATTAAGTGTTTTTAGGTTTTAAGGTATTCTTAGGGTTTTTAGTGTTTTATTGGTTCTTATGTGATTAGGTATTTTTAGAGATTTTTTATCAATTTTATGGAATTTTAGTGTTTTTTGAATTTCTTAGGGTTTTAAGGTATTTTAGAATTTTAAACATTTTGTAGGGTTTAAAGGGTTTTTAGATTTTAGTGGTTTTTATATGGTTTATGGTTTTCCTAGTTTTTTAATTTTTTTAGGGATTTATATTGTTTTTAGTGGTTTAACTGTATTTTTACGATATTTAAGGGTTTTATGGTTTTGTAAATTTTTAGGGCTTTTAAGTGTTTGTATGATTTTATGGGGGTCTTATGGTTTTTTGGGTAATTATGTTATTTTTCATTTTCATGCATTTTTAGGCCTTTTTTAGGATTTTATGATTTTAGGGATTTTATGATTTTAGTGGTTTTATGGATTTTTATTGATTTTTATAATTTTTAGGGGTTTTTTGGGTTTTTATCATTTTTGGGTTTTTAGGCATTTTGAGTGTTTTCAGGTTTTCAAGATTTTCATAGTGGTTTTCAAGTTTTTTTTAGTATTTTTATATTTTAGGGATTTTAGGGAATTTTTTAATCATTATTTTTTAGGGTATTTAGAATTTTTTATGGGATTTAGAGTTTTTGAGTTTCTTAATCTATGTGTTTTGGTGAATTCTTTAGTTTTTTAGGGGATTATGGGCTTTTAGAGGTATTTAGTTTTTTTATGGGTTTAAAGTATTTTTTGGATGTTTTAGTGTGTTTTTAGTTTTTTTATGTGTTTTTAGAGTTTTAATATATTATGGGTTTTTATTATTTTTAGGTTTTTTATGGTTTTTAGGGATTTTAGTGTTTTTAGGTTTTTAGTGGTTTTATGTGTTTTTTGTTTCTTAAGGTTTTCATAGGGTTTTGTAGGGTTTTTTCCATTTTAGGGATATTTTTGGGATTTCTTAGTATTTAAATATTTTCTAGATTTTTCGGATATTGATGGGTTTTTGGGGTTTTTTGGGTTTTTATTGGTTTCAATATTTTATTGGTTTTAGGGTTTTTTTAATTTTTAGGGTATTTAATTTTTTCTAAATTTTAAAAATTTTATGGGTTTGAAAGTATTTTAGTTGTTTTTTAGGGATTTATGTTATTTTAGGGATTTTATGGGTTTTAGGGTATTTAAGGTTTTTATGGGGTTTTATAGTTTTTATGGGGATTTTGGGAGTTGTTGGGATTTGTTAGGGTTTTTTTGCCTATTTCAGGATTTTATTAATTTAAAGTGTTTTTATGTTTTGAAGGATTTCTTAGGGTTTTTTATTTTTTTAGGAAGTTTTATTTTTATAGATATATTAGGATTTTTTTTGGATTTTTATGGTTTCTATGTGGTTATTAGTTATTTGGAGGGTCTTTTGGGTTTTTAAGGATTTAGGGGTTTATTATGTTTTTATTATTTTTAGGTTTTTATGGATTTTAAGTGTTTTTATATATTTATTTTTTTCTTAGGGTTTTTATGGTTTTTAGGTTTTTTATGTTTTTAAGGACTTTTAGGGATTTTAGGATATTTATATGTTTTTAGGATTTTTTGGTATTTTGAGGGTTTTTACTTGTTTTTGGGTTTCTGGGGTTTTAGCAATTTTTTAGGTATTTATGGGTTTTTGTTTTTTTAATTTTTTTATGGATTTAAAGGGTTTTTAGAGTATTTAGTATATTTTTTGGGTGTTATGGATTTTTTGGATTTTTTGGATTTTAGGTGTTTTTATTGTTTTTATGGGTTTTAGGGTTTTTAGGGGTTTTAAATGTTTTTAGCCTTTTTATGTCTTTGAGGGGTTTAATTTTTTTTTTGGTTTTTAAGGTTTTATTAAGGCTCTTTAGATGTTTTAGTGGTTTTTTGATTTCATACAATTTTTAGAATTTTAGAGATTTTTAGGGGTTTTGGGGTTTTAACTGTTTTTAGGGCTTGAAGAATTTTATGTTTTTTAGAGTTTTCTAGGGTTTTTAATTTTTTTAGGGGTTTTATACATTTTTAGGGGTTTAAAGGTGTTTAGAGTTTTTATTGTTTTGGGGGTTTTTATGGGGTTTTACTGTTTTTAAGGATTTTAAGTTTTTTATGGTATTTAGGGGCTTATTGTCTTTTAGATCATTTTTAAGATTTTTTAATGTTTTTAGGTTTTATATGGTTTTTATGTAATTTTATGATTTAAGGGTTTATAAGGGGTTTTCAAGGGTTTAAAGGGGTATTTACATTTTAAGGGATTTTAGAGATTTTTTCGAAGTTTTATGGTTTTTAGAAGTTTTAGTGAATTTAGGTTTTTTAGTGTTTTAGGGGTGTTTATGGGTTTTAGCGTCTTTTATGTTTTTAGGGTTTCTAATTGTTTTTAGTGTTTGATGGTTTTCATACGGTTTTTCTAGGTTTTAGTGGTTTTTACATTTTTATGGATTTTAGCGAGTTTTTACGCTTTTTACTAATTTTTAGGATTTTATTGATTTTGAGGGTTTTTAGGTTCTCTATTATTTTTTTTGTTTGAAAAGGTTTTCTTAATTTTTTAGGATTATAATGGTTTTAGAGATTTTTAGAATTTAAATTGTTTTAAATGATTTTATATTTTTATCGGTTTTCAGATTTTTTTATTTTTAGGTTTTTTAATGTTTTGGGGTTTTGCGATTTGTAGGGGGTTTAGGTGTTTTAATTTTTTTAGGGTTTTAGGGGTTTCAACAATTTTTATGGGTTTTAAGTGTATTTAGGTTTTTATGGTTTTCTTAATGTTTTCACGGTTTTGTGGGTTTTTACTTTTTTAGGGATTTATAGTTTTTTAGGATTTCTATGAATTTTAGGATTTATAGATTTTGGGGATTTTTAGTGTTTTTAGGGGTTTTAGGGTTTTTATGATTTTTCACATTTTTTTAGTTTTTTAGGGGCTTTAAATGTTTTTAGGTTTTTATGGAATTCTTATGTTTTTTGAAGTATTTTAGGGGTATCTAATTTTTTAAGGATAGTTAGGAATTATTTTTGATTTCTATGATGCTTTAGGGTTTTTAGATATTTTCATGGTTTTAGGGTTTTTATGGTTTTTTTGGGATTTTCGTTTTTTTTATGAGTTTCTCGGTGTTTTGAGGTTTTTAATTTTATTTAATTTTTAATAATTATTAAAGGGGTTTAATATATTTTTAATAGGTTCAAGAGTTTTTTTGGGGTTTTAAGGTTTTTAGAGATTTTAATGGAATTAATGGTTTGTCAAGGTTCTTTGGTTCTTTTAGGGTTTTTATGGTTTATAGAATTTTTAGATTTCTAGTGGTTTAGGTATTTTTATGTTTTTAAGGTTTTATTTGGGGTTTTTAGGGTTTGATAATTTTTTATGTTTTTAGGGACTTTTATTTCTTTTTAGGATTTTTATTATTTATAGTGTTTTTTAGGATTTTAAGGGATTCTATCATTTTTATGGTTTTAGGGGTTTTTATTAATATTTAGTTTCTTTAGGGGTTTTATTTATTTTTAGGTTTTTAAGGTTTTATTAGGAGTTTTCAGGATTTTTAGGTTATTTATGTTTTTATGGGTTTTTTGGGATTTTTAGGTTTTTTGTGGGTTTTAGGGATTTTAACGGGTTTTAGGGTTTTTAAGGTTTTTAGGGGTTTTTAGATTTTTAGGTTTTTTTGAGTTTTTCAATGTTCTAAGGAATTTTAATGTTTTTAACCTTTTTATAGGCTTAAAGGGTATTTAGAGTTTTTAGTGGATTTTTCATGTTATTTTTGGGTTTTGGGGTTTTTATTGTTTTTAGGGGGTTTCCTGGTTTTTAGCGGATTTTAGGGGTTTAATTATCTTTTAGGGTTTTTAGGTATTTTAGGATTTTTAGGGTTTTTATGGTTTTTATGTATTTTAGTTTTTATTTTTTTATTAGAATTTTAAGGTTTTTTTAGTGTTTTTATGTTTTTAGGTATTTTTAGGATATTTATGGTTTTTAGGTTTTATAGGGATTTTGAGGGGTTTTGTGTTTTTAAAGGTATTAGGTTTTATGGGAGTTAGTGTTTTAGGTTCTTATGGGTTTTTAGTGTTTTTATGTTTTTATGGTTTTCTTGGGGATTTTCATAGTTTTTTGAGTTTTTAATATTATTAGGGATTCTTAAGGATTTTAAAGGTTTTGTTGTGGATTTTTATGATTTTTTGGTATTTTGAGGGTGTTGTTGGGTTTTTAATATTTTTATGAATTTTAGGGCTTTCATGTATTTTTGATATTTTTAGGGTTTTTAGAGTTTTTAATGTTTTTAGAGGTTTAGCGAGTTTTTAGAGTTTTAGTGGTTTTCTGGGTATTTAAGGGATTTTTTATAGTTTTAGAGATTTCACAATTTTTAGGGAACTCTTGTCTTTTTATGGATTTTTGGGGTTTTACCATTTATTGTTTTTTAGAGTTTTCATTGCTTTTAGTTTTTTATGATTTTTTTTAGGATTTTGTAGGGCTTTAAGGTTTTTTTGGTTTAGGGAATTTTAAGGTTTTTCTGGTTTTTAGGGTTTTTAGGGATTTCAAGAATTTGTAGGGTTTTAGTATATTTTTGGTTTTCATGAGTGTTAAGTGTTTTTTTATTTCAAATGTTTTCATAGGGGTTTTTTAGGTTTTTAGTGATTTTTATGTTTTAAGGAGTTTCTTGGGATTTTAGTGTTTTTATGATATTTATGGATTTTAGGGTTTTTAAGGATTTTGATCCTTCAGTGTTTTAATGGGTTTGGGGATTTGGGGGGTTTTTTGAGTTTATAACATATTTAATGGTTTTAGAGTTTTTTTTTTAAATTTATGGGGGTTTAAATGGGTTTTATAATATATAGTGGTTTTATGGGTTTTATTGGTTTTTAATATTTTTAAGGAATTTTGGGGTTTTATGGTTTTTAGGGATCATTGGGGTTTTTATGGACTTTTAAGGGTTTTCTTATGGTCTTTATAATTTTAAGGATTTTCATTGTTTTATGTGATTTTAGGTTTTTATGTTTTTGATCAGTTCTTTCAGGATTTTTGGGGTATTTACGTTTTAGGGCCGAAGTGTTTTAGGACTAGGCAATCCTAGACCCCAAAATATCAAAGGAAATCAAAAGTACATGACTAGGGGAGGGGTCAGGTCAATCGACCCATACCCAAAAACAATCCCCAAGAGGAAAACAAAAAAAGAGAATGAAGGAACAGAAAAATACACAGCAGACCAAACAACCCAGCACCACATCACACATCTTCCCATCCATAGGGATCCCTGTCTGTACCATACCCATAGGAGGCATCCGAGTCCACCGTCTCCCATTCTGATGACTCATACTACTTAAGAAAGTCAGTAAAATACCTCCTGAGTCGTGTCTTCTCCAGCTTCCTATCCGATCGATCCTTGGAAAGAGAATCCTCCACAGCTTTGGAAGCCTTCGAGGAGGCCCTTGTAGCCATTGGTTTTGGAAGGGAGGAATAGTCTCCTTGTTCCCTCCTCTTGGCAGGTGAAGTACCCACCTCCTACTATGAAGGACATCATCAGAACTCACCACCTTGGGGCTCCCCTCCTGCCTGGAACCAACAGTCGCGAGCTCAGACCCTCCTCTCGGATTTCGGGAGTCCGAGTCAGGATGGACTGATCCCTCCATCAAGGTCCTCCTCCTCCAATTCTTGGGTGAGTTCACATCAATGAAGTCATTACAGTCCCCAACAACAAAATCATATTTGACATCTTCATCAAAGTTATCCCAGTCAAACATCACATATAGTTTGGACTGCTGAAGAATCTCTCGTCGGTGTTGCTCAAGGGGGGTATCCGAACAGTCTAGCATGATCATATCAGTGAGTTCAACACAGGGTGGTAGCTTTTCAAATACCACAAGCTCCATTCCTGAAAATTGTTGCACCATAGTCCGTCTAGCAGGAGAAGGGGCCGCATCACCTAGCTCCTATTCTATAAAATGAACAGATGGGGTGGCCTTGGCCGCATCTAACCACCACCCGGGGTATTTAAGGCCATCTCTTCTAAGAGGATGTCAGAGACATGCCGCTCCTCATCATACTGAGCATCAACCAGTGACTCCAGACACTCCCCCTCTACTGGTTCAAGAACTGCAAATGGATTAGAAGTGAGAACCAGGTCCTTTTCTAACTCCTGACCATTTGCCTCTGCAGAAACGACATTCATCAGCAATCGCTCCATCCTCATCCCCTCAGAACTTAGACTGGGAATGTCACTACACACCCCACTTAGAACCATCTCCAATCAGTCATCAGTAGCCATGTCTTTCTCAGGAACCACCTCCACCACCCCACTGGAGGAAGACAAAATACCTGCCGGTCCTAAATCATCCTTCAATTGCTTGAAATCTTCTTGTACCAATACCCCTAGGTAAATCTCCCCCTCATTTTTATCAGGGCATGGCCCATCCCCAGGGTCAGAAGCCAGGCCCAACCTTATAGAGGTGGTATAAACATTACTCTTAGAAACCAAGCGATCAATGCCACCATAATGACACACCCGTTTCATATGACCTAGAGTAAGACAAGATTCATAGTATTTCACCCAGGATTCGAAAACCACAGTTTTCTTCCACCGCATCTCCTCACCAATCTCAATCTAGGAAAAATCAATCGGTTTCTTGGAGACATCAACCTCAATAAAAACTCTCGAAGCAACCAGATGATAGAGGGTTCACGTTCATCTTTCAACACATAGAAATCTTCCAACCAGAATTCTCAGCATTGTAATAATTGAAAAAAATTTGGATGGGAAGAGGGAGTTCATGGAATCGTACCCAAATGGATACAAAAGGATGGTCCCAACACAAATGAAGATCAAAGCTGCACCTGAAAGGAGAAATGTGCACACCATCACATCAACGAGGGGCAGTGGACTAGTTCTGGATAAGGTCCTCCTCAAAAGAAAAGCCGATCAAAATATGGTAGGCATCAACCAAGTCCATTGTCTCCCTATTCTAGAGATCCCAATTTTAGAACAAAAATCTATCAAAAACATCCACCGGGGGGAACCAGTTAGATTATCAAGTCACCAGCATCAGATTATTCAGATCTGAAGCCTCATTGAACTCTAAAATTGACAACTACAGCTTCGGGTGTCCTTCAAACAGACCCATAACCATATGGATGATATTAATACACAAAAACATAAGGGAGAGAATCAGGATCCAAGAATAGAATGAAGGTTATGCTTGCATCATGAACCAGCGAGGACCCCTCCCCCTCAGGGGTTATAGAATTTCTTATATTTCCTTAGTTTTTTAGGTATTTTTTATGTTTTCGTGGTATTTTATGGTTTTTATGTATTTGCAGAGACTTTAAGGTTTTAGGTTTTTTATTATTGTTTTGGTATTTGGGGGTTTTGAATTTTTTGCGATTTATGGTTTTTATAGTTCCTTAATATTTTTAGGGGTTTAAAGGGTTTTTAGAGTTTTTACAAGTTTTTATGGTTTTTATGGGGTTTAAAAGTTTTTATGTGTTTTTATACTTTTTATGGTTTTTAGGGGTATAATGTTTATTTATGTTTTAAGGTTTTATTATGGGTTTCACATGTTTTTACTTTTCTTTGGTTTTCTAATATTTTTTAGGGTTTTTAGAAGTTTAAAATTTTTAGATACTTTTAGGGTTTTAAGGTGTTGTAATGGTTTTGTAGGGTTCTAAAGAATTTTTAGTGTTTTATGGTTTTTATGGATTATTTTTGTATTTAGGTTAATTTTTTATGTTTTTAGTGTTATAAATGTTTTTAGTGTTTCTTCACATATTTTGATGTTTAATGTGTTTTTATAGTTTATAATGGTTTTAGTGTTTGTATCATTATTTAGGGTTTTTATGGTTTTGGGTTTTTACAATTTTTTGGGGTTTAAGGATTTTATGCCTTTTTTGGATTTTTTAGAGTTTTTTGGGAATTTTTATGTTTTAGGGGTTTTAAGTGTATTTAGATTTTTTATATTTTGTTAGGATCTTTAGGGTTTTTTGGGGTGTTCATGTTTCTTTGTAAATTTTAGTGTTTTTAGGGTTTTTATTGATTTATAGGGTTTTATGATTTTTTTATAGAGGTTTTATGGATTTTTTAGTATTTTTATCATTTTTAGGGATTTTAGGTATTTTGATGTTGTTTAAGGTTTTTAGGGTTTTATTTTATTTTGTATTCTAGGTGTTTTTTTTATTTTTTGGGTTTTGAAGGGTTTTTGAGTGATTTTAACATTTTAGTGGTTTAAATGGTTTTTGAATTATTACTGGGATTAGGGTTTTATGAGTTTTAGTGTTTTTATGGTTTTCAGGGTTTATATGGTTTTTAGGTTTTTAGTGTTTTTAGGTACTTTTTGGGTTTCAAGAGATTTTTGGTTTTTAAGGTTTTTAGAGGTTTTATAGGGTTCTTACATTTTGAGAGTTTTTAGGGATTTTAATGGATTTTTAGGATTTTTTGTTATTTTCGGTGTTTTTAGGGTTTCTAGGGTTTTTTGGGTTTTTTCATTATTAGGATTTTTTATAGGTTTTAATATTTTTATGGTTTTTCATGTTTTCATATTTTTTTTATGTTTTTTATTGTTTTTTTACGTTTTTAGGGATTTTAAGGCCTTTAAGACATTTATGGGTCTCATTGGGTTTTTTAGATTCTGTGGATTTTTAGGTTTTTTTTGGGTTTTTTATGGTTTTTATGGTTTTTGGAGTGTTTTTAGAGGTTTTTAGGGGGTTTTAGTTTTTTTACCATTTTTAGGGATTTTATGTGTTTTTAAGGTTCTAAGGATATCTAAGGGATATCCAAGGTTTTTATATTATTTTTTTGTTTTTTGAGATTTTTAGGGATTTTGAGTATTTATATTGGTTTTTACTATTTTTATGGATTTTGAGGGTTTTAGTGGTATTATGGGGTACATTATTTTTTATTTTTTATAGTTTTTTATAGTTTTTTAGTGGTTTTATGTGTTTTTATATTTTTATGGTTTTCTTAGGGGGTTTCGTGATTTTTAGGTTTTTTATGTTTTTAGGGGTTTTAGGGATTTTTAAGTTTTTTTTTATTTTTAGGGTGTTTAGGGCAGAATAGGTTCAGGACTAGGAAATCCTATCCCCCTAAATATCAAATGAAAAAAAATTACAAGACCGTTGGAGGGGCTGGGTCAATCGACCCATACCCAAAAAACAATCACCTAGGGGAAAACAAATCAAGAAAACAAAAGAACAGAAAAAGACATAGCAGACCAAACAACCCAGAACCGCATGACGCGTCTTCCCATCCATTGGGATCCCATTCTACACCATACCCAGAGAAGGCATCCGAGTCCATCGTCTCCCATTCAGATGACTCATACTACTTGAGGAAGTCAGTATAATACCTCCCAAGTCACGTCTTCTTCAGCTTCCTATCCAATCAATCCTTGGAAAGAGCATCCTCCACAGCTTTGGAAGCCTTCGAGGATGCCCTTGTATCCATTGGTTTTAGAAGGGAGGTATAGTCTCTCTATGCCCTCTTCTTGTCAGGGAAAGCACTCCCCCTCCTCTTATTGTGAAGGAAATCATCAGCACTCACCACCTTGGGGATCCCCTCCTGTCTGGAACCAATAGTTGCGGGCTCAGACCCTCCTCTTGGATTCCAAGGGTCCGAGTTAGGATGGACTGAGCCATCCATCATGGTCCTCCTCCTCCAATTCTTGGGCTTGTTCTCATCAATGAATTCATTACAGTCCCCAAAAGAAAAATGATATTTGAAATCTTCATCAATGTTATCCCAGTCAAACATCACTTTTAGTTTGGGCTGCTGTAGAATCTCTCGTCGGTATTGCTCAAGGGCGATATTAGAATAGTACTGAATGATCATATCATCCAGTTTAACATAGGGAAGTAGCTTTTCAAAGACCAAAATAACCATTCCCAAACTTTGTTGCACCAGAGCCTGCCTAGATGTATAAGGGGTTGCATCACACAGCTCCTATTCCAGCAAATGATCATATGGGGTGGCCTTGGCAGCACCTAAACCATCACTTGGGGTATTTAAGTGTGTATCTTCTAAGTGGATGTCAGAGATCTGCCGCTCCTCATCAGCCTGAGCATCAACCAGTGACTCCAGAAACTCCCCCTCCTCTGGGTCAAGCACTATAAATGGATTTGAAGTGAGAACCAGGTCATGTTCTAACTCCTGACCATTTGCCTCAGCAGAAACGACATTCGTCAGCAACCCCCCCATCCTCATCCCCTCAGAACATAGACTGGGAATGTCACTGAAAACCCCACTTAGAACCATTGGCAAGCAGTCATCACTAGCCATATGTTTCTTAAGAACCACCTCATCACCCCACTGGAGGAAGGGGTAGCACCTGTCCGTCCTAAATAAGCCTGTAATCTCTTGAAACCGTCTTGTACCGAGACCCATGGGTGAAGCCCCCCTCATTTTTATCAGGGCATGGCCCATCACCACAGTAAGAAGACATGCCCAATCATGGAGGGGTGGCACAGACATTACTCTCAGAAACCAAGCAATCATTTCCCCATAATGACACACCCCTTTCACGTGACCAAGAGTCAGAAAAGAATCACAGTAATTCACCCAGGATTCGAAAACCACAGGTTTCTTCCACCGCATCTCTTAACCAATCTCAATCTAGAAAAAATCAACTGGTCACTTGGAGAAATCAACCTCAATAAAAACTCTCAGAGAAACCATATGACACAGGGCTCACGTTCGACTATCCACAAACAAAAATCTTCCTACCAGATTTCCCATCATTGTAAGATTTGAAAAATTTTGGAAGGGAAGAGGGAGTTCAAGGAATCATACCCAAATGGCTACCAAAGGTGATTCCCGACATAAATGATGATCAAAGATCCACCTGATGAGAGAAAAGTGCACACCATCACATCTTCGAGGGGCATCGGACCAGTCCTAGATAAGTTCCTCCTCAGAAGAAAATCAGATCAAAATATGGAAGGCATCAACCAAGACCATCATCGCCATATCCTGGAGATCCCAATGTTCGAACACAAATCTATCAAAAACATTCACTAGGGGGTGACTATTAGTGAATTTAGCCACCAAAATTAGATTATGCAAACCCTAAGCCTCATTGAACTCTGAAATTGACAACTGCAGCTTCGGGTGACCTTCAAATAAACCTGGCACATTAGGTCTGATATTAATATGTGGAAAAGAAGGGAGAGAATCAGGATCCAAGAACGGAATAAAGGTTCTGTTTTCATCAAGAAAGAGCGAGGACCCCTCCCCCTTATAGGGGGGGAGTCCAAGTCGTGGAGACTGCCATTGTCTTAAATCTATAAGATGAAGGTCACCATCCTGGAGTAGAGCAGGAGAGAGCAGATTATTCATCTTCCATATTTAGGGTGTTTAGGGATTTTGGTGGTTTTTAGGCTTTTATGGTTTTTTTGAGTTTTAAGTTTGTTTATTGAGTTTTTGGGGTTTTAAAAGTTTTTAATAGTTTTTTTAACATTTTATGGGGTTTTAGGGTTTAAGGGTTTTTAATGTTTTAGGTTTTTTAATGATTTTTATGGTTTTTAGAGGTTTTATTGTCTTTTAGGGTTTTTTGGTTTTTAAGGGGTTTTAACTATATTTATGTTTTTATGGTTTTCTTTGGGTTTTCAAATTTTTTAGTGCTTTCTTCATTTTTATGTATTTTTAGGAATATTTCACATTTATTATTTTTTAGGGTTTTTATGTTATTTGAGGGTTTTTTGGGATTTTAGAGTTTGAATAATTTTTTTAGGTTTATAAGGTATTTAAGTGTTTTTAGAATTTAAATGTTTTCATGGGGGTTTTAGGGTGTTTTTCGTTTTTAAGGATTTTTTTAGGATTTTTAGGATTTTTTTTGTTTTTTTGGGTTATTATATATTTTAATGCTTTCCTGGGTTTTCAGGGTTTTATGGTTTTTATGATTTTTTTGGGTTTTATATTTTTTAGTTTTATAGGGGTTTTAATGTTTATTAGATTTTTTAAAAAATATTTTTATAGGTTTAATGAGTTTTTAGTGTTTTTTGTCGTTGTGAGGGTTTTATTGGTTTTTAGGACATTTATCGTTTTTTGATTTTTTATGGTTTTTATGGGTTTTAGTGTTTTTATGATGTTTTAGGATTTTTAGTATTTTTAGGTTTTTAAGGTTTTTAATTTTTTTAGGTCTTTATGTTTTTCATAATTTTTTTGAAGGTTGTTAGAATTTTTTACATTTTTAGGGATTTTTGGAACACTTTAAGGATGTTTATGATTTTTTAAGTTGTTTAGGGATTTTGAGGGGTTTTAGGGTTTTTAGGATTTTTAGGGGTTTTTTGGGTTTGTAGGGTTTCTTTGGGTTTTTTTGGTTTTTGAGTTTTTTTTATCATTTTTAGGGTTTTAATGTGTTTTTAAGAATTATCCATGGGTTTTTAGGGTTTTTGTGGTTTTTTGGGGTTTTAGGGGTTTTATAGAATATATGGGTTTTATGTTTTTTTAGGAAATTAGGGTGTTTTAGGGTTTTTTGTTCTGAATGTTTTTATGTTGTTTTAGGATTTTATAAATTTTTAATGATTTTTTACAGTTTTAGGGGTTTCTATGTTTTTAGGGATTTTTAGTGAATTTTTATGATTTTTATGGTTTTATGGTGTTTTTAGTGAGTTTGTCGGTTTTACGGTTTTTTGGGTTTTTAGTGTTTTTGGTGTTTTATGGGGTTTATTTTTTATGGTTTTGTGAGAGGTTTTCATGGTTTTTATAGTTTTTTACATTTTTGTATTTATTTGGATTTTTATGGGTTTTTGGGGTTTTTAGGTACTTTCTGGGGTTTTAGGGTTTTTAGACCTTTTAGGGTTTTATGGGATGTTTGGGTTTTAAGGGGTTCTTTTTGAGTTTTTAGGGGTTTTAGTGTTTTTTTAGTTTTTAATTTTTTTAAGGGATTAAAGTGTTTTTAGATTTTTAGTGTGCATTTTGTGTTTTATGGGGGTTTTCTAGGTTTTTAAAGTTTTTAGGAGTTTAGGGTTTTTATTGTCTTTTAGGGTTTTATCATTTTTAGGTTTTTAGGAGTTTCAAGTGTTTTTAGGTATTCAAGGTATCTCGGGGTTTTCAAAGTTTTTTGAATTTTTATGTTTTTACATATTTTTTAGTATTTTTTTTTGGGGTTTTATAGTTTTTATGTATTTTGAGGGATTTTAAAAATTTTATGGATTTTTAGAATTTTTAGGTTTTAAGGGGTTTTTTGGGTTTTTTGTTTTAATGGTATTCTTAGGGGTCTTCAGGTTTGATAGGGTTTTTTTTATGGTTTATGAATTTTTAGGTCTCTTGTATAGTCTAAATTGTTTTTAGGGTTTTAGGGATTTTATGGTGTTTGGTAATTATTTGGAGTTTTTTGATTTTTATTGGAATTTAGGAGGTTTTTATTTTTTTTAGGATCTTTTTGATTATTTTATATTTTTTAGAATTTTCAGGGGTTTAATGGATATTTTAGAGATTTAGTGATTTTTTATGGATTTAAGGGTTTTTTGATTATTTTTAGTGTTTTTGTCTTTTAGAGTGTTTTAGTGTTTTATGGTATTTTCAGGTTTATAGTGTTTTATAGGTTTTTTGGAGTTTTAAATGTTTTTATAATTTTAAGGTTTTCATAGTTTTTTTCAAGGGTTTTATGGTTTTTTACATTTTTAGGGATTTCATGTAATTTTTTGGATTTTTATGGGTTTTTTGGATTTTTGTGTTTTTTGGATTTTTAGGGGGTTTATTGTTTTTTGCATTTTTTTGTGTTTTAATTCTTTTTAGTCTTTTCGGGTTTTCTTAGGGTTATTCAAGGATTTTAGTGATTTTTTAGGAATTTCATTGATTTTTTTATAATGTTTATGGGTTTTTTGGGTTTTTATAGATTTTGAGGGTTTTTAAGATTTTATTGTTTTTTTCGATTCTTAGGGTTTTTTTGAGTTTTTTATGGTTTTATAGATTATTTAGTTTTTTATGTTTTTATGGGTTTAAATGGTTTTTCTAGTTTTTATGGATTTATAATGGTTTATTTGTTATAGGGTTCTTTTTTAGTTTTTAGGGGTTTGTTATAGTTTAGGGGGTTTTGGGTTTTTATGGTATTTATAGTTTTTAGGGTATTTTATGTTTTTTTTGGGAGGGGGGGTTAGATTTTTTATGTTTTTATGGGTTTTAAATGTTTTTATATTTTTTAGTTTTTCATAGTATTTTTTGGGGTTTTAATTTTTTTATTTTTAGGGAATTTTAGGGATTTTGTTTTGGATTTTTATTAGGTTTTAGGGTTTTTATAGATGTTATGTGGTTTTAGTGTATCTAGGGTTTTTAGCATTTTTTTTCTTTAGGGATTTTATGTTTCTCTTAGTTTTTTATTTTTTTCAAAATAATTTTTGGGATTTTAGAGTTTTTTACATATTTGGTGTTTTAAAGGTTTTTTTTAGGATTTTTGTGATTTTTAGGGTTACTAGCTATTTTGATGGTATTTAGGGTTTTTAGGGTTTTAGGGTTTTATGGTATTTTTGGATTTTTGGATTTTTTATTTTTTTCATGGTTTAAATGGTTTTAATATTTTTAGGGTTTGAAGTGGTTTTCGGAGTTTTTATTTGGTTTTAGGGTTTTTATGGGATTTTATAATTTTTATGGTCATAAAGGTGTTTTATGGTATGAAGGGGTTTTAGTTTTTTTATTTTCATTTTAGGGTATTTTTGGGCTTTTATCTTTTATTTGGTTTTTAGGGTTTTAAATGTTTTTTGGGGGGTTTTGGGTTTTTATTTTTGTAGGTATTTGCTGGGATATTTAGGTTTTTTATGTTTTTGGGGGTTTTTTGGGGATCTTGAGAGGGTTTAGGGTTTTTTTATAGTTTTAGGGTTTTTATAGTTTTATAGTTTTTATTTTTTTAAGTGTTTTAATTTTTTTAAGTATTTTCTTTGAGGTATTCATGGTTTTGGGTTTCTTTTCATTTTTTGGGTATTTCGGGCCTTTTACGAATTTTTATGGATTTTAGGGTTCTATGTATTTTGATGGTTTTTAGGGGGTAGGGTTTCCTTTGGGTTTTTATGTTTTTTATGGTTTTATGGTTTTTTTAGAGTTTTTTATCTTTTTATGGTTTTAAATGTGTTTTATAGTTTTTATTGCGTTTTATGGTTTTTATGGGTTTTAGTGTTTTTATGGTTTTGATGAGGTTTTTAGGGTTTTTAGGGTTTTTAGTTTTTCTTTGGGTTGTTAGGGTTTTTATAAATTAATAGGTTTTTTGGTTTCTTAAATTCTTTAATGTTTTTACAGTTTTCATATGGGTTTTCATGGTTTTTAGGATTTTTAAATTTTTTGAGGTTTTGAACATTTTATGAATTTTAATATTTTTAGTTTTTTATTGCTTTTGAGGGATTATAGGGTTTTTTATGGTTTTAGGGTTTTAGGGTTTTTATGGTTTATATTTTTTAATATTTTTATGGGTTTTAATTTTTTTTGGTTTTCAAGGTTTTTTAGTGTTTTTCAAAACTTTTAGGGTTTTCAATGTTTATAGGTATTTTTTAGGCTTTTTAATGAATTTTATGATTTTTTGGATTTTTTAGGGTATTGAGGGTTTTAGGGTTTTTTAGGGGTTTTTGGGTTTCCCAGCTTCGTTTGAGTTACTTTGGGTTTTTTAGGTTTCTAATATTTTTTTGTGTTTTTTGTCATTTTTTTGTGTTTATACAGTTTTTGGAGTTTTACTGGTTTTTTGGGTTTTAAATAATTTAGTTGTTTTTATTATATTATGGGTTTTTGGGTTTTTAGGGGTTTTGGGGTCTTTTATGGGTTTTTATAGGTTTTTGTGTTTTTTAGGTTTTTAAGGGGTTTTAAGTATTTTTTTGGTTTATATGGTTTTCTTATGGTTTTTAGGGTTTTCATGTTTTCATGGATTTTTGGTGATTTTTTTGGATTTTTATATGTTTTTGGGTTTTTAAGGGTTTTTAAGGTTTTTAGGGTTTTTGTAGTACTTTGGGTTTTAAGAATTTTTTGCGTGGTTTCATGATTTTTTAGTTTTTTATGGTTTTCTTAATTTTTTTCAATGTTTCATGGGACTATTACATTTTTAAGAAATTTATGGCTTTTTTTTATTTTAATAGTTTTTATGGTTTTTTTTTGGGTGTAAGTGTTTTCATGGATTTTTGTGTTTTAGGTTTTTTAGGGGCTATAGGTTTTTTTATTTGTTGGCATTTTATGATTTTTTATAATTTTTTAATATTTTAATGTTTTAAAGGTCTCCTAAAGTTTTTTGTGGTTTTTTTTTCATTTTTTGGATTTTAGGGTGTTTTAAGGTTTTTAGAATATTCTATCATTTTATGGGGATTTAGTGTTTTAGGTTATTTTTTGGGTTTTTTTCATTTTTAGGTTTTTAGAGATTTTAAGTGTTTTTAGGGTTTTATATTTTTTTCAAACGGTTTTTAATGTTTTTAGGTTTTTTTACATTTTTATAAAATTTTCATGGGATTTTCAATTTTTATGGTTTTTAGATGTTTTATAGTTTTCTAGGGGTTTTAGCATTTTTATGTTTTTAGGGGATTTATGTGTTTTATGTTTTTAATGTTTTCTAGGTATATTTCTGGGTTTTATCATTTGTTTATGTTGTAGGAATTTTTATAACTTATTAGAATTATTATGGATTTTTCATATTTTTAGGGATTTTGAGGGTTTTTAGGGGTTTTTATGATCTTTTGGGGTTTTAGGGTTTTTTAACTTTTAGCGTTTTTTTGAGTTTTAGGGTTTTTATTTTTTATTGTTTTTAGGATTTTAAAGGGTTTTTAGTGTTTATAGTGGGTTTTTATATTTTTTGTATTATTTAGTGTTTTAAAGTTTTTTTGGGTTTTTTATGGTTTTTAAGGTGGTTTGGGGTTTTAGTGTCTTTTTATGGTTTTTCATCAATTTAGGGGTTTTAAGTGTTTTTTGATTTTTAAGATTTTATTAGGGGTTTTCAGGGTTTTTATGGTTTTTGACATTTTTAGGAATTATTTGTGATTTTTTTACAATTTGTGTGGTTTTCAATGTTTTTAGGTATTTTGAGGGGTTTTATTAGTTTTTAGGGCTATTATGGTTTTTAGGGGTTTATCATTTTTATGTTTTTATGTATTTTAGGGGTTTGTAGTTTTTTATGATCATTAGGGTTTTCTTAAGGTTTTATAGGTTTTTTAGATTTTTTAATGTTTTAAGGTATCTTTTGCGCTCTTTTAGTAACTTTATGGGGTTTGGGGATTTTGAGGGGTTTTTTGGGGGTTTTGCAGTTTTTTGAGATTTTTAGGGGTTTAATGTTTCTTTAGTTTTGTAATGTTTTTACACATTTGGAGGGGAATTTAGAGTTTTTAGTGGTTTTAGGGTTATTATGTGTCTTTAGGGGTTTTTAAGGTTTGTAGGATTTTTTTAGGTTTTATGGTTTTTAGGAATTTTTGGATTAGATAAATTTTCACGGGTTTTATGGGTTTTAGGTGTTTTTAGGTTTTCAAAGATTTCCTATGGGTTTTCAAGGTTTTTATGATATTAATTATTTTTAGGGGTTTTTTGGATTTTTTGTGGATTAGGGTTTATAAGTATTTTTAGGGTTTTAGGGTTTTTAGGGTATTTTTGTTTTTTAGGGTTTTAATATATTTAATGTTTTTAGGTTATATTGGTGTTATAAGGTTTTTTAGGCTATTAATGTTTTTAAGGGTTTTTATGGTTTTAGGGGTTTTTATGTTTTTCTGAATTTTTGGGGTTTTTTTATTTTTATGGGTTTTATTGTTTTTATGGATTTTGAGGGGTTTAGGGTTTTTCGGGTTTTTTTTGGGTTTTTTGGGTTTTTTGGGTTTTTTGGGTTTTTTTGGGTTTTTATTGAGTTTTTAGGGGTTTTATTGATTTTAAAGTCTTTAACTTTTTTAAGGTTTTAAAGGGGGTTTATATTTTTTAGTGTTTTTAGGGTTTTTAAGGGTTTTTAGGGTCTTTATGGTTTTAAATATTTCTAGGGGTCCTAATTGACTATAGGAGATTGAGGGTTTTGGTAATATATTTTTTTCATTTATTTCTTTTTTAATATTTTAGGGTTTTTTGGGTCTTTTAGGGGTTTCTATGGTTTTTGAATTTTTTTAGGTTAGAGGGGATTTATGTGTTTTTATGTTTTAATGTTTTAATTAGGGGGATTTTAGGGTTTTAGGGATATTTTAGATTTTAGGGATTTTTTAGTATTTTATTGTTTTTTATGGATTTTATGTATTCTGAGAGGTTTTTATGATTTTTGGGGTTTTTAGGATTTTTAGCATTTTTAGATTTTTAGGGGTTTATAATGTTTTCTGTTTTTAGGGTGTTTCTAGAATTTATTTGGGTTTATTAGATTTTTATAGACATTTAGGGGATTTAAGGATTTTTATTATTTTAATGGGATTTTAGGGATTTTGACAGTTTTTAGAGTTTTTTAGGGCTTTTAAGGGTTTTTTGGTTTTTTGGGTTTTTTGGATTTTCAAAGTTTTTTAGTATATTTAAGGGTTTTTATATATTTTTAACATTTTAGTGGTTTAAAGGTTTTATAGAATTTTCATTGGGTTTTTTTGTTTTTTATGGGTTTTAAGGGGGTTTATGGTTATTAGGTGGTTTTATTTTTAATGGAGTTTTTAGCGTATTTAGGGTCTTTAGTCTTTTTAGAATTTTTAGGGTTTTAAAATTTTTATGTTTCTTTAAAATTTTAAGGTTTATTAGTGGTTTTTTGTGATTTTAGTATTTTTTTACATTTACAGGGATTTTTGGGATTTTGAAGGATTTTTATGGTTTTTCAGGTTTTTGGGATTTTGTGGGTTTTAAAAAGTTTTTTGGGTTTTTAGCATTTTTTATTTTTTAGGGTTGAAAAGTTTTTTCAGTTTATTATTGTTTTCATAGTGTTGTTCATGGTTCTTAGGGTTTTTAGGGGGTTTTATGGTTTTATTTTATTTTTAGAGTTTTGGAGTTTTTATGGATTTTTTGTTTTTTAGGGTTTTTATCATTTTTTAGGTTAATAGGGGGTTCAAGTGTTATTTAGGTTTTTATGGTTTCCCTAGGGTTTTTAGAGTTTTTAGGTTTTTTATTGTATTGGAAATTTTAGGGGGTTATTAAGGTTCTTATGGCGTTTTGATTTTTATGGATTTTGAATATTTTTAGGGTTTTTAGGGTGTTATAGTTTTTAACAATTCTAAGTTTCAGGGGTTTTAGGATTTTAAATGTTTTAAGGTTTTCATAGGTGTTTTTAGTGTTTTTGGTTATTATATGTTTTTAGAAAATTTCAAGAATTTTTTAGAATATTTATGTGTTTTTAGGGTTTAAATAGATTTTTAGTGGGTTAGGGTTTTCTTGTTTTAAGGGTTTTACGTTTTTTTGGTTTTTTAAATTTTATAATGGGGTTTGAGTGTTTTTAGGGTGTTTTACATTTTTAGGATTTTTGGGGGCTTTTCTATTGATTTCGTTGGTTTTTAGGGTTTTTAGGGTTTTTAGTGATTTTGTGGGTTTTGGGGGTTTTTATGTTTTTTGGATTTTGGGTTTTTTATGTTTTTAGGGTTATTAATTGTGTTTTAGTTTCTAATGTTTTAGGGTTTTATTATGTTTTTATACTTTTTGGTATGTTTTTTGGGTTTTTATGGCCATTTTTATTTTTTATGATTTTTAGTGGTTTTTATTGGTTTTATGAGGTTTTATGTTTTTTATTGTCTTTTAGGGTTTTTTGTGTTTTATGTTTTTTAAGGTTTAAAGGGTTTTAGGGTTGTTAGCGGTTGTATAATTTTTAGGTTCCTTTTAAGTTTTATATGATTTATATAATTTTTTTCTTTTATGGGTTTCAATTAGTTTATGGTTTTAAGGCTTCCATAGGGGTTTCTAGGGATTTTTATATTTTTAGGGATTTTAGAGATTGTTAATATTTTTTTTGGTTTTTTGGGTGTTTATGGATTTTGAGTGTTTTTACAGTTTTTTATATTTTTAAGGTTATTTGGGGTTTTAGCATTTTTTAAGTTTTTATGGATTTTAAATGTTTTTCGGTTTTTATGGTTTTCTAAGGGTTTTAAGTATTTTTTACTTTTTGAGGTCTTTTAAAAAAAATTGGGTTTTTAAGGAACTTCTATGGGTTTTTAGGGTTTTTTTGGTATATTGATTATTTTTAAAAAATTTAGGGGTTTTTTTAGTTTTTATTTTTTTTTAAAATTTTTAGTGTTTTCAACATTTTTTTTTGGCATTTGAAGTGTTCTTAGATTTTTTATTGAAGTTTTAGGTCTTTTATGGGTTTATGGGTTTTATGATTTTAGGGGTTTTATGGTATTAGGGGCATGGAAGATTCGAGGGTCGGCCTATTCCCCCACCCCCCCAATTTATTAGGTTTTTTCAAGGTTTTCAGGTTTTTAATTTTTTAGGTATTTTTTAGTGAATTTTATAATTTTTATGGTTATTAGGCTTTTTAGATATTTCGAGTGTTTTTATGGTATTTAGGGTTTTCAGGGTTTTTGGCGTTTTTAGGTTTTTTAGGGGTTTTAAGTGTTTTTAGGCTTTTATGTTTTTATTAGGGTTTTTCGAGTTTTTTATGGGTTTTTATGTTTTTAGTGACTTTAAACTCTTTTTTTGGTATGTTTATGGTTTTTAGGATTTTTAAGAATTACGAGGGTTTTGGGGGGTTCTTAGGGGTTTTAGCATTTTTTAGGTTTTTAGGGTATTAAGTGTTTACAAGTTCTTATTGTTTTACAATGGTTTTAAGAGATTTCTTAGTTTTAAAATTTTTACGGGTTTTTAGGGTTTTTATGGGTTTTAGGGTTTTATAGGTTTTAGGGTTTTTAAGGGTTTTCTGGGGTTTTATGGTTTTTAAGGGATTTTGGATTTTGGTAACATTTTTAGGTGTTTAAAGGGGTTTCAATTTTTTCAATGGGATTTTATGGGTTTTCTAGGTTTTAAATGTTTTTAGTTCTTTTATAGTTTTAGGGTTTTTAGGGTTTTGGAGTCTTTTTAGTGTTTTTAGCATTTTTAGGTTTTTTAGGGGTCTTAATTATTTTTAGGGTTTTCTGTTTTTCTAATGTTTTTTCATGTATTTTATGAATTTTTATGTTTCTTGTGATTTTAGGGATTTTTTGGATTTTAATAGATTTTTGTTTGTTTTAGGGATTTTTAATTGATATAGGATATTTAATGTATCTATGTTTATTGGGGTTTTAGGGTTTTCTTGAGTGTCTTATGGTTTTAACGATTTTTTAGATGTTTTAAAAAAAATTAATTATTTTAATCGGTATTTAAAATTTTGGTAGTTTTTAGGGTTTTATGTGTTTTTTGGGTAGTTTATAGATTTTAGGGGTTTTTTGGTTTTTTAGGGTTTTCATTATTTTTTGGATTTTTATGGATTTTAATTTTTTTTGGTTTTAATGGTTTTATTAATATTTTCATGTTTTTTTGGGTTTCTAACATTTTTTTGGATTTTAGGAATTTTTCAAATTGTAGGGTTTTTTAGCATTTTTAGGGATTTTTAGGATTTTGGGGGTTTTAGAAGTTTTAGTGTTTTTATGTTTTTAGTGTCTTTAACCAATTTTATATTTTTATGGTTTTTTAGATTTTTAGGGATTTTGAGGGGTTTTAGGGTTTTCTAGAGTTTTGATAGTTTATTTGGGTTTTAGGGTTTTTTTATTTTTTTCAAGAATTTATGAGTTTTTATATGTTTTTAATTGGTTTTAGATTTTTTGAAGAAATTTATGGGTTCAAAGGAATTTTTAATATTTAAGTGGTTTTTAGCGTTTTATGGGTTTTTAGGGTTTTAGGGTCTTTTAGGGTTTTTAGGGTTTTCATTTTGTAGGTTTTTAGGGGTTTAAAGTGTTGTAATGATTTTAAGGTTTTCTTAGTGTTTTCATGTTTTTAGTGGTTTATATGTTTTTATGGACATTAGGGTTTTATAGTATTTTTAGTTTTTTTCAAGGCTTTTAGGTTTTTTTCATATTTAGAGATTTTTTTTACCTTTTTTAGGATTTTTATGGTTTTTAGGGGTTTTAATGATTTAGACGGGTTTTAGGGTTGTTTTTTTTAGGTTTCTTATCATTTTCATTGTTTTTAGGTTTTTTGGGTTTTTACGTTTTTTCAGGTATTTATGGGTTTCTTAGGGTTTTTATGGTCTTTTAGGGGTTTTATGTTTTTAGTTATTTTTTAGGATATTTTTGGTTTTTATGGGTTTCTAAGGTTTTAGGGATTTCGAGGGTTTCATGGGTTTTTTCATTTTTAGGGGTTTTAAGTTTATTAGATTTTTATTTATTATCTTAGGGGATTAAAGGGTTTTTAGATTTAGTTTTTTATGGTTTTTAGGGATTTGGGAGTTTTTAGGTTTTAAGGGTTTTTATGTTTTTTTTTGGGTTTTAACTGTTTTTAGAATTTTAAGGTTTTCATTGGGGAATTCAGGGTTTTTTTTGGTTTTTTATGTTTTTAGATATTTTTAGAGATTTCTTATGATTTTTATGGATTGGGGAATTAGGGATTTTGAGGGCTTTATGGTTTTTATGGTTTTAGGGTTTTTAGTGTTTTTACCATTTTTAGGTTTTTTGAGGTATTATGTGATTTTATGTTTTTAAGGTATTATTAATAGTTTTCATGTTTGATGGGATTTTTAGTGATTTTTTCAGATTTTAAGGGTTATTTGGAGTTTTTATGTATTTTGTGGGATTTTAGGGTTTTTCATTTTTCCATTTTTAGGGGTTTTAACTGTTTTTAAGTTTTAAAGTTTTTTGTATGGGATTTTATATTTTTAGGGCTTTTATGATTGAAGTTATTTTTAGGGATTTTTAGGATTTTTACGTTTTTTTGTTTTTTTGGGGTTTTTTGGGCTTTTAGGGTTTTGGGTGGTGTTTAGGGTTTTAATTCGTTTTTTGATTTTGTGGGATTTTTTGATTTTTTATGGGTTTTATGGTTTTTTAGAGAGTTTTAATATTTTTAGGGATTTAAAGGGTTTTAGAGTTTTAGTGTTTTTTTCACTTTAATAGGGTTTTAGGGGTTTTTATTGATTTTAGGGGTCTTATTGTTTTTAGTGTTTTAAGGGTTATTAGCGGTTTTAAATGTTTTATGTTTTTAAGGTTTCCATCGGGTTTTTAGGGGTTTTTTGACATTTTTAGGGATTATTATGGATTTTATTTTTCAGGTTTTAGGGTTTTTATGGTTTTTAAGGGCATTTGTGTTTTTAGGGTTTGTAGGGTTTTTATGTTTTTTGGGGTTTTAGGGACTTTTTTTGAGTTTTTTAGGGTTCTAATGGTTGTTTTAATTTCTATGGTTCTTTGGGGATTAAATGCTTTTTTATGGGTTTTAGTGACTTATAGTGTTTTTATGGGTTTTTAGGGTTTTTGTGGTTATTATGTGTTTTATGGTTTTTAGGTATTTTAAGTGTTTTTAGGGACTTTTATAGGTTTTAGCATTTTTTTTCTTTTTAGGGGTCTTAATAGATTTTTGGTTTTTAAGGTTTTCCAAGAGGTTTTCAGGTTATTAGGGACCTTTAGGGGTTTTTTGGATTTTAATATTTTTTAGTGTTTTTAGGGATTATGATGGTTTTTATGGTTTTTAGGGGTTTTATTGTTTTATTGTTTTTATGTTTTTAGGGGTTTTATGTGTTTTTATGTTTTTAAGGTCTTCATTTTGGTTTTTAGGTTTCTTAGGGTTTTCATGTTTTTAGGGGTTTTAGAAATTATTTACGATTTTAATGGTTTTTTGTATTTTTAGATATTTTTTCGATTTTTAGTGTTATTTAGGTTTTTAGGATGATTTAGGTTTTTAGTGATTTTATAGTTTTTAGGATTTTAAAGGGTTTTTAAGGATTGTATTGTTTTTAGGGGTTTAAAATGTTTTTATATTTTTAGTGGATTTTTATGGTTTATTATGGTTTTAGGTGTTTATGGTTTTTAGGTGTTTTGGGGTGTCTTGTGGGGTTTTTACGAGTTTTAGCATTTTTATGTTATTTTGGGGTTTATAGTATTTTTATATTTTCAATGTTTTATTAGGTATTTTTATGGTTTTAGGGTATTTTTACATTTTTTTGGTATTTTTAGGGAATTTTGGGATTTTTGTACGGTTTTTTTGTATTTTGAGATATGGAAAATTTTAAGGATTTTTATGATTTTTGAGGGATTTTCGGTTTTTAGGGGTTTAAAGTTTTTTTTATGTTTTTAAGGATTTATTTGGGGCCTTCAGGGGTTTTAATATTTTCTGTATTTTTTTTATTTTTTTGACTTTTTGGGTTTCTAGAGTGTTTAGAGATTTTGAGGGTTATTAAGTGTTTTTTGGCTTTTATAGTTTTTTTTGATTCTATGTTTCTTTGAGTTATAATTTTTTTTCACGGTTTTTAGGTTTTTTTAATGTTTATTAGAGTTTAAATGGATTTTAGTTTTTTATTGGTTTTTAGGGTTCTCATTGGTTTAAGTTTTTTTTGAGGATTTTATTGGTTTTGGGGTTTTTTGGTCATTTTAGGTTTTCTAATATTTGTACAATTTTAGGGTTTATGCATTGTAAGTATTTTTACATTTTGAGGGTTTTCTTTTAGTAGTTTAGGATTTTTATGGTTTTTTATGTTTTAAGGTATTTTTAATGATTTCATAGGATTTTTATGGTATTAATGATTTTTAGGTATTTTTGTTGTTTTAGGATTTTTATGGGTTTTTTATCTTATTTTAGGGATTTAGGGGTTTAAAGTGTTTTAGGAGATTAAGGTTTTCATAGGGGTTTTTAGGGGTTTTAGGATTTCTTAAAATGTTATGTATTTTTTTGTATTTTTATGGATTTTTATGAGTTTTTTCGGATTTTTGGGGGTTCTTAGGGTTTTTAGGTTTTTTATTGTTTTTTTGTTTTTATGGGTTTTTTAGATTTTTTGGGTTTTTAATGTTTTAGAGTTTTCAATGTTTTTATTGGTTTAAGAAATCTGCATACATTTAGTGGTTATTGGAGTTTTTATTTTTTTTGGTTTTTATGGGTTTTGGGGTTTTATGGTTTTTATTGGCCTTTACGGTTTTTTGGGTCTTTCTAGAGTTATTTATGATTTTTCGTGTTTTTTAAATTTTTAGGGGTGTTTAGTGTATTATGGTTTTAAAGGTTTTTTAATGGTTTTTCTTGGTTTCTAAGCTTTATTTCGTTTTAGGGGATTTTGTACTTTTTAGGATTTTTTGAAATTTTTCAGTTTTTATATATTTTTATCCTTTTTTGGGATTTAGGGTTTCTAGGGATTTATGATTTTTAGGGTTTTTATAGTTTTAATATTTGTTAGGGAGTTGAGGTTTTCTTAGGGTTTTTATGGATTTTGAGGGTTTTTCGTTTTTAGGGTTTTTGGATTTTATGGTTTTTATGGTTTTTAGGGGTTTTTTATGTTTTTTAGGGTTTTTAATGTATTCATAGTTTTATAGAATTTTTAGGAGTTTAAAGGGGGTTTTTATAGTTTTTAGTGGGTTTTAATGCTTTTATGGGTTAGGGTTTTTTAAGGTTTTATGGGTTTTATGATTTTTAGGTTTTTGAGGGGTTTTACGGTCTTTTAGTGTTTTTAGGTTTTTCATCATTTTTTAGTTTTTTAGGGGTTTTATGTGTTTTATGGATTTTATCTTTTTTTAGGGTTTTTTAATGTTTTTATGGTTTTTATGTTTTTAGATATTTTTAGTGTTTTTTGGATTTTTGTTGGTTTTTTGTGATTTTAAGAATTTGAGGAGTTTAGTGTTTTCTAGATTTTTAAGGGGATTTATGGTTTTTAACATTTTTTAGGTTTTAGGGATTTTAATTGTTTTTATATTTTTATGTTTCTCTTAGGGGTTTTCAAGGTTTTTAGGGTTTTTCTATGTTTTTTATATTTTTAAGGTTTTTAGAGATTTTAGTGTTTTCATTGATTTTATGGGTTTTTGGGTTTTAAAGGTTTTTTTTGGTGTTTTATGGTTTCTAGCAGGTTTTTAGGGTTTTAGGTTCTTTTAGGGGTTTTCTCATTTTTAGGGTTTTAGGGATTTTATGTGTTTTTTGGTTTTTAAAGTTTACTTAAAATTTTTTGTGTTTTTTGGGTTTTTATTTTTTCACAGATTTTTTTTATTTTTTTTGGTATTTATGATTTTTAGGGATTTTGAGGGATTTCAGTGGCATTTTGGGTTTTTACGTGTTTTTAGGGGTATTAACTTTTTTTGGATTTTAGTGGGATTTTGTGTGTCCGGGTTTTTAAAGTTTTCATAGGGATTTTAGGGGTTTTAGGTTATTTCTATTTTTAGAGATATGTACGGATTTTTAGGTTTTTATGGGTTTTTATTATTTTTTTTGGGATTTTTAGGGTATTTAGGGTTATTAGATTTTTTAGGGTTATTATGTTTTTTTATTTTTTGGGGTTTTTATTTTTATATCATTTTTATGTTTTTTAGAGTTTTATATCATTTTTAGGGTTTTAAAGGTTTTGAGAGTTTTTTTAGGGTTTTTGGTATTTTATGGGTTATAGAGTTTTTATGTTTTTGGGGGGTATTAGGGGTTTTAGTGTTTTTATGGTATTTTTTGGTTTTTATCATTTTTTTGTTTTTTAGTGTTTTAAGCGTTTCTATTTAATTATGATTATCTTAGGGGTTTTCAGGGTTTAATTGTTTTTTATGGTTTTTATGGTTTTTTGGGTTTCTAGTGATTTTGAGGGTTTTAGGGGTTTTAGGGATTTTATAGTTTTTAGGGGTTTTAGATTTTTTTTTGGATTTTAGGTTTTTAAATTATTTTTAGGGTTTTAACATTTTTAGAGGTGTTTTCAAGGTTTTAGGGTTTTTTACATTTTTAGTGATATTTAGGTTTTTTTAGGATTTTTATGGTTTTTTGGTATTTTACTGATTTTGAGGGTTTTTAGGATTTTCTTGGTTTTCTGGGTTTTTGAAGGGTTTTTTTTATTTTTTAGTGTTTTTTTTAATTATAATTTTTTGAAGTATCAAGTGTTTTTAGTTTTTTAGTGTGTTTTATAGATTTTATGAGTTTTTAGGGTTTTTAATGTTTTTAGGGTTTTTTTGTTTTTTATTGTTTGTTAGGTCTTTTATGGTTTTTAGGATTTTAATAATTTTAAAGGATTATTAGCAGTTTTATGTATTTTTAGGTTATTAAGGGTTTCTTAGGTTTTTTAGGGGTTTTAAGGTTTTTACGACTTTAGCGGTTTTTAGGGGTTTTTTAAGGAATTTTATGATTTTTAGCGATTTTTATGGGTTTTAAGGTTTTTAAGGGATTTAGCGTTATTATTTTTTGTAGAAGATTTAATTTTTTTTAGGTTTAAGGATTTCCTAGGGATTTTTATTTTTTAGCTATTTTATGATTATTATTTTATGTAGTGTATTATGGGATTTTGTTGAGTTTTAGGTTTTTTAGTGTTTTACGGGATTTATGGTTTTTTGGATGTTTAGGTATCTTTTCTATTTTTAGGGTTTTTAATGTTTTTAGAGTTTTTAACGTTTTAGGGGTTTAATGGGGGTTTGGGGTATTTAGTTGGTTTTAGGGGTTTATGGGGTTTTAGGGTTTTTTATGTTTTAATAGGTTTTTAAAGTCATTTTTTTTGTTTTTTTGTGTTTGTAGAGGTTTTAGGTATTTTAATTATATTTAGTTATTTAAGTATTTCTTAGAGGTTTCTAGGTTTTTTTGTGTTTTTTACATCTTTATAGATTTTTATTGTTTGCAGGGGTTTTAGAGATTTTGATGGGTTTTAGGGTTTTTAGGGATTTAATTTGTTTAAGTATTTTTCTAGTTTTTAGGTTTTTTAATTGTATAATGTGTTATATTTTTTTAATTTTTTCTTAGGGGTTTTCATGGAAAGGAAGGCTCGCGGCCAAGCTATTCCTAACACCCCCCCAAATTTATTATAAATAAGACACGACAACACTACAGATAGGGGGGGGGGGGCGGGGTCAATCAACCCACACCCAAAAACACTTAACAAACACACACCTAAGGACCGCAAAAAAAAAAGAAAAACCAAAAGAAGAAAAAACACACAAAGCAGAAAAACAAAAAAAGTCACCAGCATTAGCTCCCAGCACATCAGCAACACGCATCAATCAGCACCAAGACCAGCTATCATCTACTGTCCATTTAGCAACCAGCATCCATTAGCATCAAAACCATCACCAGCAACTTCAACAATCCAGATTCACAAAACCATCCATCCTAATTAGGGTTTTTATGGTTATTTTGGTTATTTTGGATTTTTAGGTTTTTCTTTTATTTTTAGCAGTTTAAACATTTTTAATGTTTTTAACTTTTTTTGAGTTTAAAGTGTTAATAGTTTTTCATAGAGTATTTACTGGTTTTTTGGACTTTTTTGTTATTAGGGTTTTATATGTTTTAGGGGGTTTATTGGTTTTAGGGTCTTTAAGGATCCTTTAGGTTTTTTAGGGTTTTTATCATTTTTATGGGTTTTAGGGTTTTTTTATTTTTAAGGGTTTTATGGTTTTCTTATGGGGTTTCAGGGTTTTTAGAAATTTTTATATTTTTTGTGATATCAGGGGTTTTTTAGTATTTTTATAGTTTTAAGGGTCTTAGGGGTTTCTAGGGTTTTTATGGTGTTTTGTGTTTTAGTATTTTTAAGTTTCTTAGGGGTTTTTTGTTTTTTTAGATTTTTAAGGTTTTCGTAGGGGATTTCAAGGTTTAACTATTTTTTACATTTTATTGGGATTTATAGGGATTTTTTAGGATCGTTATCAGTTTTTAGAGTTTTTAGGGATTTTAAGGGGTTTTAGGTGTTTTTTTTGGTTTTTTTGGCTTTCAGGGTTATTTTCTACTTTTTAGGGATTTTTTTGTTTTTAGGGTTTTTTAAGAGTTTTCAAGGTTTATAGGGTTTTTGAGTTTTTTTGGTTTTGGGTTTTTTGGGTTTTAAAGTTTTATTGGGTTTTATGGCTGTTAGGGTTTTTAGAATCTTTTAGGATTCATGGGGTTTTCTATGTTTTTTATCTTTTTAGGGGTTTTATGTGTTTTATGGTTTTTTAGGTTTTCATAGTGTATTTGTGATTGTTTTTTTTTTGGAATTTAAGCATTTTTTGGATTTTTATGAGTTTTAGGGTTTTTATGGATGTTGATGGTTTTATGGGATTTTATGGTTTTAATTTTATTTAGAGTTTTTTCACATTTTTGTGTGTTTAAATGGTTTTATACTTATTAGTGGTTTTAATGAATTTTTTTATTTTAGGGTTTTAAAAATTTTTAGTGTGTTTTTATGGTTTTGGGAGATTTAGGGACTTTTAGGTTTAATTAGTATTTTTAGTTCTTTGTAGTTTTTCATGGGTTTTAAGTTATTTTATGGTTTTAAGTATTTAATAGAGGTTTTCACGGTTTTTTATGTTTTCTAAATTTTTAGGGATTATCAGGGTTTTTTTGCAGATTTTGAGAGATTTTCTGGTTTTTTAGAGTTTTTGGATTTTAGGTATTTAGGTATTTTATGTTTTTTAGGTTATTAATTTTTTCTTAGGGGTTTTTTTTGTGTTTATATGTTTTTTTCTTTTTAGGGGTTTTTGGGGTTTTTTTATTTTTATGGCCTTTAGGATTTTAAGAGATTTTGAGGCTTTTATGGTTTTTAGTCTTTTAGAGGTTTTTAGGGATTTAGGGTCTTTAATTGTTTTTAGGGTTTTAATTATTTTTTTGGTCTTCAGTGTTTTTTTTATTTTTAGTGTTGTTTAGAGTTTTTAATTTTTTTAGAGCATTAAAGGGTTTTGAGAGTTTTTAGAGGGTTTTATTGTTTTTATGGGTTTTAGACTATATAGGGTTCTTTATGGCTTTTAGGGTTTTAGGGTTTTTACAGTTTTTAGGGGTTTTAGGGTTTTTAAGTGATTTTATGATTTAGAGATTATCTAAGGGAGTTTTAGGGTTTTTTGGTTTTTTACATTTTATGGAATTTTTAGGTCATTTTACGGTTCTATGGTTTTTTAGGTATTTTATGGGTTTTTAGGGGATTTATATTATTTTACTATATTTATAATTCTTTTGGGTTTGTTTAGTTTTTACTATTTTATGGTTTTTAGAGTTTTTTATGATTTTTAACATTTTTTAGGGATTTTAGGGTCTTTTAGGGTTTTAGGGTTTTTAGCGTTTTTAGGGTTTTATGGGTTTAAACTGTTTTTTAGGTTTTTAAGGGTTTTTTTGGTTTTTCAAGGTTTTTAGGTTTTTACATTTTAGGGATTTTTAGGGATTTGATATGGTTTTTAAGGTTTTTAGGGTTTCTTGGGATTTTGAGGGTTTTTAGTGTAATCTAGAGTTCTTATAATTATTTAGGTTTTTAGTGTTTTTAATTATTTTTATGTTTTAAGCTTTACTTAGGTGTTTTAGTGGTTTTAACATTTTAGGAATTTTTAGGATTTTTATGTTCTTTAGGGTTTTAGGGATTTTGTGTATTTTCATGGGGTTTTAGGGGTTTTTTGGATTTAGGTTATTTTTTTTAAGGTTTTTGAGAGTTTTTAACGTTATTTTGGGCTTAATGGGTCTTTAGAGTTTTTATTTATTTTAGGGTCTGCATGGGGTTTTGGGGTTTTATGGTTTTGAGGGGGGGTGTTATTGCTTTTAGGTTTTATGGTTTTTTTATAGTTTTAGGGTTTTTCTCCTTCTAATGGTGTTAGAGATTTTTTATTTTTTTATGTTTTTAGTGTTTTAAGGGATTTTGAGTGTATTTTGGGTTTTGCGGGTTTTTTTGGTTTTTTAGGTTTTTAGAGTTTTTTTGGGTTTCATGGTTTTTAGAGTTTTTTAATGTTTATTGGTGTTTAAACGGATTTTAGAGTTTAATGGGTATTTAGTTTTTTATGGGTTTTTAAATAATTTCAATGCTTTTTTTGGTTTTTAGGGTTTTTAGGTATTTTTAGGGTTTTTAGGGTCTTTTAGTGTATTAAAAGCTTTTTTGTGTCTTTTATGTTTCTAGGGTTTTTAAGTGTTTTTAGGGTTTAATGTTTTTCATATAGTTTTTCTGGGTTTTTATGTTTTTTTACCTTTTATGAATTTTAGGGATTTTTATGGATTTTTATGTGGTCTTAGGGTTTTTATCATTTTAAGTTCTTAAGGTGATTGTATGGTATTTAGTGTTTTTTCGGGTTTTGTGGGTTTCTATGAGTTTTAACTGTTTTTATGTTTTTAAGGATTTCATAGGGTTTTTCAGGGGTTTTATGGTTTTTAAATCTGTAATGGATTTTCAAGAATTTTCTCGTAATTTTATGGTTTTTAGGATTTTAACGAATTTGTAATGGTTTTTGAATTTTTGGGGTTCATGTATTTTATGGGGTTGTGGATTTTTTTTCGTTTTTAGGGGTTTTATTTTTTTTAGAGATTTTATTTTTTTCAGAATTTAAAGGGATTTTAGAGTTTTTTTAGTTTATATGATATTACGAGTGTATAGGGTTTTCAGTTATTTTTAGGTTTTTTAGCAGTTTTTATCATTTTTTGGGTTTTTAGGGGTTTTAAGTGTTTTTTGGTGTATGTTTTTTTTATTTTTTTGTTTACTTTTTTAGATATTTGTTGGGGATTTTATAGATTTTTTATGGATTTTTACTATTTTTTATTTTGAGGGGTTTTAGGTTTTTTAGGAGTTTTTTGGTTTTATTTTTTTTGTGTTTTTAGGGATTTTTGGGGTTTCAATTGTTTTTATGTTTTTTATTTTTATTAGGTGTTTTTGAGATTTTTAGGCTTTTTTATAATGTTTGGTATTTCAGTTCATTTTTAAAAATATTATGGTTTCTAGTATTTTTTATTGATGTTTTTGTTTTTTGGGGGTTTTTTGGTTTCATGGTTTTTTTGGGTTTCTAGTGTCTGTTGAGATTTTTTTGGTATTAATGTATTTTTACAGTTTTCAATGTTCTTACGAGTTTAAAGGTATTTTATATTTTAGTGGGGTATTCTGTTTTTTATGGGCCTTTATATTTTAATAATGTTTAATTTGTTTTATTGTTATTAGGTATTTCTAATGATTTTTGGGTAGTTTAGGGTTTTATGGTTTTTATCATTTTTTAGGTTTTTTTAAAATTTTTGAACTTTCAGTTTTTAAGGTTTTCTAAAGTTTTTATGTTTCTTTATGTTTTTAGGGATTTTTTGTATTTTTATTATTTTTAGGGTTTTAGGGTTTTTAACGTATTTTAGTGTTTTTAGGTTTTTCTAGGGTTTTAAGTGTTTTTAGGTTTTTTTGGTTTTCTTAGGGTTTTCAGGGTTTTATGGTTTTAACATTTTTGGGGACTTTCTGGGATTTTTTAGGATTTCTATTGTTTTTTATGGTTTTTAGTGGTTTTTTTCTAATTTTAAGGATTTTTAGGATTTTTAGGATTTGAGGGTTTTTAGTGTTTTTAACTTTTTTATGTTTTAGATGAGTTTTATGTTATTTTTTTTTTATATTTTCGTAGGATTTATCGTATTTTTAGGTTTTTTTCATTTTAGGTATTATTAATCATTTTTTGGAATTTAATTTTTTAGGGTTTTAAGGATTTTGTTGGCTTTTATTATTTTTATAGATTTTGTTGTTATTATAGTTTTTCAGTTTTTTATGGTTTTTTTCGATTTTGTATAGTTATAATGTTTTTATGGTTTTTTAATTTTTTTAGCGGTAAAAATTGTTTTTAGAGTTTTTATTCACATTTTTGGGTTTTTTGGGTTGTTGGGATTTCCAAGGTTTTCAGGGGCTTTCATGGGTTTTAGGGGTTTAGGGGTTTTAGGATCTTTTAAGGGTTTTTTCCTTTTATCCTTTTTAGTTGTTTTAGTAATTTTAATTGTTTTAGTTTTTAAGGTTTCCTTTGGGTTTTTTTCATGATTTTTAGGTATATTTACTTTTTTATGGATTTTAAGGATTTTTTAGGATTCTTATAGTTTTTAGGGTTTTTTGGGATTTTGAAAGTTTTTGGTGTTTGTACGGTTTTATGATTTTCCTTATTTTGAGGGATTTTTTTGTTGGATTTTTAGGGTGCATACTGTTTTTATATTTGTTTAACATCCTTAGGGATTTAAAGGGTTTTTAGAATTTTTATTTTTTTGGGTTTTTTTATATTTTTAGGGGGTTTTAGGGATTTAGGGACTTTTAGGGTTTTAGCGTTTTTCATGTTTTCCAGGTTTCAGGTATTTTAGGGTTTTATGGTTTTCATAGGGGTTTTCATTATTTTTAGGATTTTTCACTTTTTAGGTAATTTTATTGTTTTATTGGATTTTAATGGGTTTTTGGGTTTTATGGTATTTTGAGTGTTTTTAGTATTTTAAGAGTTTTTAGTGAGTTTTGTTTTTTTACCGTTTTAGGTGTTTTCAGGTGTTTTAGGGGTATTCCCTTTTTAAGGGATTTTAGATAATTTTTAGGATTTTGATGGGTTTTTAGGATTTTTGTGGATTTTGTGTATTTTTATGGTTTTTATGGTTTTTTAGGGTTTGAGAGATTTTTGATTTTTTGGGACATTTTAGTTATTTTGAGATTATTAACGTTTTTATGGGTTTAATGAATTTTTAGAGTTTTTAGTAAATTTTTATGATTTTTATGGGATTTTATATTTTTTTGGTTTTATGTGGTGTTTATGTTTAATGGATTTTTAGTGTCCTTTGGGTATTATAGGGTTTTAATATTTGTTTTTATTTTTAAGGGTTTTTAGTGTTTTTAGGTTTTTACGGTTTTCTAGAGTTTTTTCAAGGTTTTAGGGTATTTATGGTTTTAGTTAATTTTAGAGAATTTTTATGATTTTTATTGGTTTTAGGGATTTTAATGATTTTGAGGGGTTTAGGGTTTTTAGTGTTTTTATATTTTTTGGGTTTTAAGTGTTTTAGGATTTTATGGTTTCTTAGTGGTTTTAGGGTTTTGGGTTTTATAAATTTTAGGGAGATTTAGGATTTTTATATTTTTTACATTTTTAGAGATTTTTTCTTGTTTCATGGTTATTAGGGGTTTTCTAATTTGATGGGATTTCTTAAGTTTCTATGTTTTTTTATGGTTATTTATATTTTTTAACATTTTCAGGGGTTTGCATGGTTTTTAGAGATTTTGGTATCTTTTTATAGGGTTTTATTTTTTAAATTTTTTTAGGGATTTTGGGTTTTTAGGTTTTTAGGGTCTTTTAGCATTTTAGGGGTTTTAGTTATTTCTCAATTTTTAGGGGTTTAAAATATTTTTATTTTTTAAGTTTATCTTTGGGTTATTTCATTTTTTTGTTTTTGTATGTTTTTAGGGATTTATAGGGGTTTTTTTAATTTTTATGGGTTTTTAGGTTTTTTCGGGATTTTGAAGGTTTTATGGTTTTTTGATTTTTAGGGGTTATAAGGTTTTTTGAGTTTTTTAACAATTTAAGTTATCTAAATGAATTTTATAGGATTATTCGGGTTTTTATATTTTTATAGTTTCTTAGTTTTTAGGGGTTTTGTGGGATTTTGTGTTTTTAGGGGTTTTGTGGGTTTTTGTGTTTTTAGGGTCTTTTTAGGGGTTTCTCATTTTTTAGGTTTTAGGGGTTATAAGCGTTTTTAGGGATTTTAAGATTTTGTTATGGGTTTTAGGGGTTTTTTATTTTTTATATTGAAGGGATTTATAGGTATTTTTTTGGATTTTCATAGTGTTTTATGATTTTTAGGAATTTTTAGTGTTTTTTAGGGTTTTTCTGATTTTTTTCATTTTTACGTTTTTGGGGGTTTTAATTTTTTTTGTTTTTTAAGATTTTTTATGGGTTTTCAGAGATTTTAGGGGTTTCTATGTTTTTAGGGATATTCGGTATTTTTTAGGTCTTTTATGGACTTTATAGATTTTATAGATTTTGGTGTTTTTAGGGTTTTCAATGTTTTTTAGGATTTTTATGGTTTTGTTGGGTTTTTAATTTTTGTTGAGTTTTTTTGGGGTTTTAAGTTTTTTTCAGAGTTTTTTAAAAAAAAATTAGGGGTTTAAAGGATATTTATAGTATTTAGTTATTTTTATTGATTTATAGGTTTTTAGAGTTTTTATGGTTTCATTGGTTTTTTGGGTTTTTTGAGTTTTTAGTGTTTTTTCTATTTTTAGATTAATTTGTGTTTTTAGGATTCTTGGCAGTTTTAAGTATTTTTTGGTTTTTAATTTTTTTCATTGGTTTTTGTGGGGTTTATTTTTGTTTTAATGTTTTTAGAGATTTTAGGTATTTTTAGGCCTTTATGGTTTCTTAGTAGTTTTGGGATTTTGAGGGTTTTTAAGGGTTTTTATAGTTTTATTGTTTTATTGTTTTATATGGTTTTTATGGGTTTTTTTATTTTTTTAGGGTTTTTATGGTTTTTAGAGATTTTTAACATTTTAGGGGTTTAAAGGGTTTTTAGAGTTTTTGATGAGTATCATGGAACACATGGGAATCGAAGGGTTGAAGGAAGACATGATGAGGTGGGAAGAATGATCATGATTTCACCAGACCCATTATGAGGAATTGGTGGCCAAATGATAGGGGAGTAGACCTAGACAGTGAAGGAGGCCTTACATGGATTGATCATGTATATCCATGGGGGGACCAATACCCTTTATTAAGGGAAGAATCCATGCCTATATTTACTTTAATTGAGGCCAAAAATTCTTTTAATGACACAACCCATGGGGTGCTATGAATTTCAATCACACCCCTCTATGGAATCTACAAATTCCAAAGTGATGGGATAGTTATCTATACATTCCAAAAGGGTTTGAAAATCTTCCCTAAAAGTCGTATTCAAGTTGAAAATGTTTCAAAGGAATCATTTAGGCTTTTTTTGACATGTGGAGACTAGGTGTTATATTTTTGTATGACTCTTTCGATATAAAAAAACACCCCCTATACTCTTTGGACATCATTAATGAAGGTAATGTTTTTAGGGCGAGTTTTACTTGAAACCTTTGTTTTATTACTTAATTTTAGACTTATCAATTGATTTTCCATAATTTTTGTCACCTTATGGATGGAGTTATTAGATAAAATTTCTATTTTCATTCTATCTTGACCAACTCTCTCCTTTCTTCATCATTACACCATTTATAGCCTTCTCACTTGTTTTCTTATAGATATCCAGGTGAAAAACACTTTAAAATTGAACATGGTTCATAGTATACTTCCTTGCAGGTTATTGATCACGTATCATTTTGTATCAGAACCATCTTTCATGAAGTCGAGTTCATAATTTTGTATCTCATCTTCCATCTTCATTTCTCGTCGAATTAGGTTGACATAAATTTTGATTGATTTTTGTATTCACCTAAAAATTTCATCTATTAATCATTTTTGACATATTTTATACATTCTTGTAGTTGAGAAGTTCATCTTTATTCTCTATCTATAATCATCAAAATCAATTCTATAAATTGGATGATAGAGTGGGTTTAAATCTTGTGATGAATTCTGTAGTTTTAAAACAACACATCTCTCACATTGATTCCATTTTATGTTTCAAATTATTTCTTCTCTTACATTTACATATTAAAAATTCATCTTTTATTGTTTCATTTAATAAAAAAAGAACCCAAAATAAAAAAATGCTATGAAATGAAAAATATTGAATTATATGTCCCATTATAATTTTTCTTCACCCATTTTCTTCCCCTTTCCAAAATTGTTCATCTTGAATCCTTTTTTCATTATATCATCTACTTCTATTTTAGGATTTCCACATTTTAATTATCCTTTAAATTTTTTGAAATTGGATAATAATGATATAGGTTTAATTTTGAGTTAAAAAATGAATGAGTGTTACATTTTCATGAAAAATAGAAAATTGAGTGAAACACAAGTGAATATAATATTTCACGGTGTAAAAATTTGATGGAGAATATAATGTCAATATTACTTTCTATTTAAACATTTATGAATAATTATTAAATGTTAGAGGTGATTAACACTAATTAAATGGACATTCAGTTGTTCATGAGGTCTGTACAAGAACAATTTCAAAGGTTGAATGCTTGAATGGATGAATTTCAACCCCTTTATAATAGTCAAATAGTAGCAAGTATGAGGTTCAATGATGAAGAAGAGGAGTTATTTGATTTTCACGAGTCACTAATTTGGAGAAATCAATGACGGTAGAGTAAATCCAATGATCTTGGAGGAATAAGGATGAAGTTCTCTTCATTCTGAGGTAATAATGATCCAAAAACATACATGGAGTGGGAAAAAAAGTTAAAGCATGTTTTTGGTTGTTAGAACTATTCGAATGAAAATTAGGTGAAGTTGGCAGCTGTTGAATTCACTGAATATTCTTGTATTTGGTGGGACAAACTACATGTGAGTCAAAAACATATAAGAGAAACACCCAACTGTACTTGGGATGATATAAAATTGGTAATGCATAATAAGTTCATTTATAGACCCTATTATCATGACTTTCCCCTAAGTTGAATGGTTTAAAGAAAGGATCTATGAGTGTTGAGGAGTATCACCAAGAGATTGATATCTTCAAGATTCAGGAAAATATTTATTAGGAGTGAGATTCCACCATTGAATGGTTTGGGAATTTCCTCAATCATGACTTCCGAGACCTAGTGAACATGAACCACTACATAGAGACAGAGAGTATTCTTCACATGAAAAAAAAAGTGGAGAGATAATTAAAGTAAATAACGATACACCCTATATCTTATGGGAAGTATTCTAAATTTTATTTTATGTTTAAGGATTCCAAACCCCAATTCAATTTAAGGGAACAAAAAATACATTCAAAGGAGGTGACTAAATGAAAACCATTATTTCTATAATCCAATAGTAAAATGGAGAGTGATGTTATTTCCAAATCACATGATATAAAATGTTTTAAATGTCAAAAATTTATACCTTCTCCTCAAAATTCCAAAAAAAGAGGGCCATGAATATTTGGTATGATGGGTATGTTATTACTGCTAGATAAATAAAATATGAAATGATACCTCTAGTGGACTATTTGGATTTGTAAATAAAGAGCCATGCATATTGATAATTTTTTTTTCTAAGTTGTGCTTTGAGTTATCAACCAGAAGGAGAACATGATCAAGAGAAAAAAGTGAATTTTTTTTGTAGAATATGCCTCATCAAATATAAGGTATGAAATTTTATTATTTATTTGGGTAGTTATAAAAACATATTAATTGTTTTTATGGTTGATAAATTGGTTTAGCTACAACCATACATCCCAGGCCTAATAGATTTAAATGGATAAATAACATTGGGGATATTAAAGTGATTAATAAATCCCAACATCCATTTTATATTATGAATTATGAATAAAAGTTGATATGTTATGTTGTTCCCTTGTATGTTGGTCACCTCATTTTGGGAAGGCCTTAGAAATTTTATAGGTGGGACACACATGATGGATAGACCAATCGCTATTATTTTAAGTACAATGGGGGGATGGTTATACATACGCCCTTGAGGCATTTTCAGGCTTATTAAGGCCAAGATAGGATTGAGATTATGTGAAAAGATAGATAAATAAAAGTGATAAAAAACAAATATTGTCAAGAATAATTAAAATCAAGTTGGAAAAAGTAGTGATGATTGAAAAAAATGAGGGAAAGAAAAGGGTTGAAAAAAAGTGAAAATAAGAGTGAAAACAAGTGTTGAGGGAAATATAAGTTTTTTTAGAAAAAATTGAGGTCGAGAGATGTTTATAAGGGAAGTAAAATCTAATTATTATATTCAATGTATAATGTTTTACCACTAACTCACTCAACCCATCATTCCATTCTAGTGTTGTGTCTCTTTTTCATGAATTTGGTGATATGTTTCCAAATGAAATTTCTGATGGATTACCTACCTTTGGGGTATTGAGCACCACATTGACTTCCTCCCCAAAGAAATAATTACTAATCTAACATCTTATTAGGTTAATATAGAGGAGAACCAAGAAATCAAATAATAATTGAAATAATTTCTAAGTAAAGGATTTGTTCAAGAGAGATTGATTCCATGTGTGGTGCTGGAATTTCTTATCACAAAAAAATATGTTAAGTCGAGAATGTGTGTTTATTATTGAGCTATCAAAAAAATCATAGTAATGTGTCTATATCCCACTTTTATTTTGGATGATATTACTAATGAAATCCATGGTGAATTATTGTTTACAAAAATTGAACCAAGGTTTGGATACCATTAAATTAGAATGAAGGTAGGAAATGAATGAAAAATAGCATTTGAAATTAATTTTGGGATATATGAATGTATATTTATGCTTTTGGGGATAACAAAAACACCAATAATATTCATGAAATTAAAGAATCATTTTTTCCATCCATTCATTGGGAAATGTGTGGTTTTTTATTTTGATTAAATCTTTATTTAATCTAAAAGGCATTATGAACATGATGAACATTTGAAAAATCATTTTGAGAATATTAGGAAAAATTGGTTGTTTTCAAAATTATATAAATGTATATTTTGTTTAAATTCGTTTTTTTTACTTGGTTTGTAGTAGGAGCTGTTGGAATGAGGGTCTTTGAAAGGAATTTGAAGGTGATATGGGATTAGAAAACACCCAAGAATGTCAATGAGGTGAGGATCATACTGTCACGACCCATCCCCCGGGACCCATATCGTGACTACCCCAAGCCTCCCTTCTATAGGCGAGGGGCTGGAGACTAGCACCACAGGTGTATTTCACAAAAACTAGGAAGGCATTGCCTTTATAAAATGTGAACACACAACCAGAGTACAAGCGGAAGAAAACACTAAGCAAAACTGTATACAGAAGAAGTGTTGGAAAGTAAAAAGGGCCCGAATACAAGCCCAAATGTAAAGTACAAATACAACTGAAAGCATGTACACCTAAAAAAGGACAAACAACTAGAAGGTGAAAGCATCTCATGGATCCTCCTCCGGGGTTCCTACCTGAAGTGTAGGTACAGATGGCCTCCTCGGAACTCCATGTCTGTCATAATACACCGTGTACTGATACGTTATAAGGACCTCCTCCGGGTACTGTCCAGTCCTGGCGCTCTCGGCCTCTGTTAGCGATGTCCATCGTCTACATCCAACACAACATGGTGCTGGCATATCCCGTGCAGGGGTGAGTATAACGATACTCAGTAGGGACTCCGATACCCTCAAGGTCTAACTTAATCCACAACGGATAAACCATAAGGTATGATTTCAACGGATAACCATTACTTAGGTATATTATCATACATATACCTAAGTTATCGAGTATCCCATCTCAATCATGAGGAAAAAACAAAGGTCATTGACTCAGCTCAAACTAGGATTTTCATTAATGAAACCACGGCTACTGGAGAACTCCTCCTCTGTCAAGTACAGTGGCCTTGTCACGACTTTGAAGCACTACTAACTAACCTTATACTGTTGAGGTACTCTTGTTTTTGAGTAATGTGGGACAGCTACGTCACCTAGAGATGCTTCCAACCTGGGGTCTACCTCCTCACATAGTATTGCTCCCCCTAATAGCCTACAGAGGTACTCCTCTTGTCAAGTACTGTGGTTCTGCCGCCTCACATAGTAGTGCTCCTCCACCATGGGTATGCCACCTCACACAGTAGTGCTCCCCACTGGGCTAGTCAAGTCACTCAGAATCGAATCGGTCAACCAGTCATCAGGTCTCAGCCAGCTACTAGGTCTCCATACTCTGCTCACTCAACTATGGAGGGTCCACTCCACGAGCTACAAGAAGATAATCCAAGTGTCACGAAGTCTCATGTAGAAGTATCTCAATGGTCTGCCACGTCATAAGGGTTTTAAAGCAACATACAACGCGTCAATTGGACACCCGGTCTGTTTGTTATTAGCATTTTAGTCCCAGGGGCTCGGTTGGATTCGTGTACGAACCAACCTAACCGTGACTCAACTATACCCCGAACTCCAGTGGGGTATACTCAAAGGGGTGGCTATGTTCCAATAATTTTGGCGTCGCAGATGGTATGTCAAATGGACGTTCGGTGCCAATGATATGGCCCAAGAAGAGAAAGGAAACGGTATGGGCCCGGGTCCAGTCTGACCCAGTCGGACCGAATCGGTCCAACCCTGTGTGGGTCTACCTAGTCTGGGTCGACCCTGACTGACTTGCTGGTAGGACCCGACGTGTTGGGTGGTTCAGTCTGCTTAGATCGACCCAGTCCGTTGGGCCGGGCCCAGCGGACTGCTTGGACAATTCGGACCGAAGTCACCACGTGGGCGACTCTTCCCGAAGGCCAGTGGTAGGTTTGGTCGGCACTGTGAGGGGAGAGGCTTGGGTGGATTGAGCCAAGTGTCCAACGACAGGCCGCGCGGGGCACGGGAAGGCCGCGAGTGCACCAGGAAGGGCATGGTAGTGTGCGGGGGGCGCCAGGTAGGGCGCTGGGGCACGCGGGCAGGGCAGCCTGGGCGTAGGGGCACTGGGAGGGGGGGCGCCGATCAGGCGGCCGGGGCGCTTGGCAAGTGCCAAGGGGGGGGGGGAACCGGGTAGGCGGCATGGGCGGTGGGTAGGCGCGGGGCGCAGGGGTAGGGTTCGGTGGGCTGGACAGGCCACGGTTTCGTCCGGGGCACGCGTCGGGCATGGAACGAGTAGGCTAGTTAGGCATCGCTCGACTGACGGTGCGGTTCGCAGAGGCAGCGGGTAGCACAACCTTTATTCACCATCGTCATCGTTGTTGACTCATTTCCATGTTGTCATTACTTTTTCATCGACTCAAGGTTCCAAATCCATAAAGTTTGTGGAGGGGTTGGGCCATGTTCATTCGGCCCGAACCCTCCACGTTATAACAATAGCAAGCGACTCATGATGTTGAATTAACGTGAGAGGATAAAGATTTATATAACGTAAAACACACCCCTACCTTTTTAATTTTTGTGCATTCGTTCATCACGGGGGAAGACGATGTTGTCGTCGTTCACCGTACGCTTCCACTTCTGAGCTCATGTGTCAGTCCTTTGATAACAAAGAGGAAGGAAGAAGTGTTGTCGAAGAGATCCCACGTCGGAAGGGGGGTTCCAAGGAAGAGGCTGAGGAAGAAGAATCATCACTAAAATCATCGCATTCTTCGTTGGAGGATTCTATTCTCTCAATATATCCTCTAAATAGAGAATAAATGTTCCCAAATAATAGATTTTAATATATTATGCCCATTGGAGTGAATTAATTAAGTGTTCCCCAATTAATTAAGTTCATGACATTGGCACAAATATTTGAAATTCAAAAGAAAAAGAGAGGAGAGGCTCCAAAAAATTAATTGCACAAGAGGTTGGCATATTAAATTTGGGGAGTTTTGAGGGGGTTAGAGGCCCAGATAGTTCCCACCTAATTAATCATGAAGAGGGACAAGGGGGGTTTACTTCGATTAATTGGGCATTTTGAGGAGTTCTTATCCCCCTCCCTTAAAGAGGGTAGTTAGAGGCCAAGAGGCTCTCCCCCATTAATGAGGGAGGGTTGAAAGTTTTCCTCCCCTACCATTAAATGGAGGGTTAAGCCCCATGTGGACCCCACGTCTTAACATCTCGCAGGTGGTTAAGCTGCTCGGGTGGTCCCCACCCCAATTATACTCCCATGGGAGGTTAGGGTGTAACGATCCCACCACCAACTCCCAAGTGGAGATTTTTAACCAACTTACCACATAGTGTGGGTTCAACAAATATAAAATAAGTTTTAAATTATTTTATTTTATTAATCCACGTGAAACCCAAAAACCAACTCTCATACCTGACCATCTGTCATCGAGGTGAAAGTCTTTTTAAGCGAAAACTAGCGCTGCGAGTTCAGCAATGCCCTCAGATTTCAATTCCAAGCACCTGCTCAAAATTTATAAAAACCTCCTCGTATGTTTACTGAACGTACTGAAACAAAACTTCAAAAATTGATTCCGAGCACACCGGGCCTCCGAATCAAGCACTGTCAGAAACCGTGGACTTGTAAAATTCTCATGTATTTAAAAACATCCACGAGAATTATGGGTCTTTATGTTCTCCCCACCTCAGGGATTTACGTCCCCATAAGTTACAACTGACACTAAGGGAAAAAAGGGGGTACTGAGCATGAATATGAGCCAACCTCTCCCATGTGCTCTCCTGAAGGTTCTTGTGCTACAAGTGAATGCGCACTAGAGGAATCGACCATCCATGCTGGACTCTCTCTTGTCTATACTCAATATCTACTGGAACCTCTGTGAAAGTTGACCTTTCATCATGTCTAGCTCCCTGTGGTTGATGATGTGGGAAGGGTCGTGCATGAATCTCCTTAGCCTGGATACGTTGAAGACACCGCGCACCCGGTGCAACTGAGGTGGAAGATCTAGGTGGTAATACACCTCGCCTACTCTAATGAGAACCTAGAAATGTCTGATGAATATCAGAGACAGCTTAATGCCTCGTCCAAATATCCATAGACCTCGTCGAGGTGAGACCCGTAAGAAGACAGGCCACCATCCTCAAACTCCAGAGATCTTTGTCTCCTGTCAGCATACGACTTCTGCCTACTCTATACAGTCTTTATCCACTCTTGGATGATCTGCACCTTCTCTATGGTAGCTCAAAACATCTCTGGTCCCACTAGTACTGACTCTTCTTGGTCTGTCCAGCACAGTGGCGATCTGCAAGATCAGCCATACAAGGCCTAAAAAGGTTCCATCTTTATGGTGGAGTGATAGCTGTTGTTGTAGGAAAACTCCACCAAGGGAAGGTGGTCCTCCAAGATATGACTGAAGATGAGGATGCATGCACCGAGAAAGTCCTCAAGGGTATGGATGGTCCTCTCGGTCTGCCCATCTGTCTGAGGATGCAAGGCGGTGCTCAAGAGAAGCCGTGTCCTGAATGATTCCTGCAACCCCCTATATAGATAGGAAGTAAACCGTGTGTCATGGTCGGAGACAATAGATGAAGGTATTCCATGAAAACACACTATCTCCTTCACTTAGAGGCATCCCAAGCTCTCAACTGAGCCCTGCTCTCTGATCTGTAGGAAGTGGGCCGACTTGGTGTGTCGGTCGACGATCACCCATATCGAGTCGTGACCCTTGGATGTACATGGGAGACCCGTCATAAAGTCCATGGATATCCCATACCAATTCCACTCCGGGACCTCTAAGGGATGAACCAAGCCTGCTGGTACCTGGTGCTCTGCCTTCACTTGCTCACAAGTGTGGCACCCTGAGACAAACTCTGCTACCACCTTCTCCATACCTAGCCAACAAGGATGTTGTAGAAGGTCCTGGTACATCTTTGCCACTCCTGGATGTACCGCTAGAGGGGAAGTGTGGAACTCCATTAACACATCCTCTTAAAGTGAAACTAGTACCCTGGTACATCCTCTGAAGAGGATGAAGTGCTCCCCACCTTCAGAAAATCCATCAGCTGCCTGCCCTGTGGATATCTGAGCACGTCGTGGCTCGCAGTCAGTGTCCCCAAGCTGCGCCTCTCTGACTCACTGAAGAAGAAAGGGAGTAATTGTAAGAGACTGTAGATAGATTAATCCATCCCTATCCACAAAGGATATCTAAAACGCAGCCAACTGCTCCATCGCCTCACCTAGCAGCTGAATTCCATATCTCCTACTGAGCGCATCTGCTACTACATCTCCTTTCCCAGGATTATATACTATCTCAAATTCATAGTCCTAGTGGAACTTAATACATCGTTGCTTTCTCAGGTTCAGTTCCTTCTGAGATAAGATATACCTGATTCTCTTGTGATTAGAGTACACAGTAAAATGTTCTCCTATAAGATAGTGCCACCATATCTTCAAGGAAAAGACCACTGCTGCTAACTCCAGGTCATGGGTAGCGTAGTTCTACTCATGTTGTCTCAACTGCTGAGAACTATACGAGATCACAGCTCTCTCCTGCATCAGGACACACTCGAGTCTGGTCCCCGATGCATCACAGTAGACTACATACCCTATGCATTCCTATGGAAGCCTCAAGATGGGGGCACTAGTCAGCCTCTGCCTCAGCTTCTGAAAGCTTTGTTGGCACCTCTCCAACCATAAGAAGGGTTTCCCCTTATTTATCAAGGCTGATAGTGGTGTTGTATCTCTGGAGAAGTCTGGAACAAATATTCGGTAAAACCCAGCCAAGCCTAGAAACTCCATACCTCCGTCACACTCCTGGGTGGCTCCCAAGAAAGTAATGACTCAACCTTCGCTGGATCCACTACAACACCAGCCTCCGAGATGACGTGTCCCAAGAATTGAACCTCTCAAATCCAAAACTAGAACTTCGAGAGCTTACAATAAATCTGGTGATCTTAGAGTGTGTCCAGTACTACCTGCAAACGGTATGCATGCTCCCCCTCAGTAGTTGAGTATATCAATATGTCATCGATGAAGACTACGAAAAAGAGATCGAGGTATGTCTGGAAGATCTTATTCATAAGACTCATGACCACTACTGGAGCCTTTTTTATGCCGAAGGGAATAACCAAGAACTCGTAGTGGATGTACCCACACCTGAAGGACGTCTTCTTCACATCCTCATCTTGAACTCTGAGCTGGTGATAGCCTGATCTGAGGTCTATCTTCGAGAACCATCGTGATCCCTTGAGCTGATCAAAGAGGTTGTCAATCCTTGGTAGTGGGTACTTGTTCTTCAGAGTCACTTGATTCAGGAGACGGTAGTTGACACATAGCCTCAATCTCGCATCCGCCTTCTTGTAGAATAGAATCGTGGCAGCCCAGGGAGAATCACCGGGCCGGATTAATCCCTTCTCTTGCATGTCCTCCAGCTGTACCTGCAACTCACGAAGCTCAGCGGGAGCCATCCGATATGCTTGAGTATATATCGGTGTCGTCCTGGGGTATAGGTCAATGTAGACGTCCACCTCTCTACGAGGATGTAGTCCAGGAATATCATCAGGGAAAACATCCAACTAATGGTCCACCAGTACAGGAAAAGTTAGACTCTCCACATCAACTGCTCCGAGGGTAAGGCAAGCTAACTGGTGAGTGATTGGCTGCATCCTCCTCCGAGTAAGTCTAACATGTGCTGCAAAGGTTCCCTTCTCACTGGTGAAGGTAAAACTGGTCCCATCCGTTCAGACTCACTTCAATTTTCACCTAATACAGTCAATCTGAGCATGGACTGTAGATAACCAGTTCATACCCAAGATGACATCGTAAGGCCACGACGCCGCTACTAGGAGATCCCAACCAAAGCTCTCACCTCCTAGAGTAATCTTGCACTGTCAGCACAAGTGTGTGATCATCGAATTAGCTCTCATAAGAGCCTCTAGCCGTAAGGATCGAACTAACGGCTCCTTCGGAATCTTCGAGCTCCAAATGAGGGAAGTGGAAATGAAAGAGTGGCTGGAACCCATGTCTATAAGAACTATAGCCAAGGTGGAGTAAACCCAGATCATACCTTGAATCATCTTCGAAGTGTCGTGATCTTAGGCCTCAGCTTCCTGAAGTTGTGCTCTGTCCTGCCCTCCCGCTCCCTATGGTTGGTGTGGACCTCCAGGTGGTGGCGGTGGCAACACCTCATAACATCATCCACCACCAGCTGCACGACCAGCTCCTCTGCCATGTCCACCTTCACCCTATAGTCTACCTCGATCGAACCACTACCTCTGCCTGGGAGGTCCCTCGACTGACTATTGATCGTCCATGTGGCGGGTTGGACAGTCATGAGCTATGTGACCATGTCCGCCGCATGAGTAACATTGCCTGACAGGTCTGGCTCTGCCTCCACTCTGGGTGCCCTGCACTACAGATCCTGAGTTGTGCGGTTGACCACCTGTCGGTATGATCCTCTTGGACCTCTGCGTCATCTGTCTACTTCTAGCTGTAGAAGACTCCGCTACATGTCAGCTAGAGGTGGGTCTCACTGCTGGAGACTGCTCAATAAGGAAAATCTCCACTAAGAGGGCTCGCTCCAACACCCTCGTTAGCGTCGAGATGCTATGAGAGATAAATGAAGCTCTAATCTCTTGCCTGAGTCCCTGCTCAAAGGTCTAGGCCCTGAAGAAAGGGTCCCATACCAAATATGTGGAGTAGCACGAGAGGTCAGTGAACCTCACTGAATACTATGCCACTATCATGCTACCCTACTGTAGATGCAGTAGCTCTTTTATCTGCACCGCTTGAAGGGTGGATGATACAAAATCCTCTCAGAACAGGCTCTCGAAGTCTACCCATAGAAGTGTCGCCTCATCATGAATATGGAGCATCAAGCTCCACCATCTACCTGATGCTTCCTGAAGGAGGATGGCATCAAGGATCACCATAAAGTCTACGGTTGTCCCTACTAGACTTAAAAATCTCACCACAGCCTCCAACCAATCCTCATCCGCCAGTGGGTCCATCTCTCCCCAGAACCTGGGTGGCCTATGGCTCTAGAACTCATGCAATGTGCTCAATCGGCGTGAATTGACTGCTGTTGGGGCTGGTGGTATCGGTGGCCCAACGGGGAGTAGTATAGCTGGCGCCTCAACTAAAAGATGGCCATGTACTAAGGCCTCGTTGCTCGGTGGGATGTCAGTACGTACAACTCTCAGGGCTCTAGCGGATCGTCCGCGGGGAGGCATCCTAAATGAAACATATGCGACACGGTCAAAAGACTATATATGGTGAGCTGACCTGGTTTGAGAAAACATTAGGAAAACATAAAAAAACACACACACACAATCTGTGTTTTTGTGCACTGAGTCGAAAATCAGAAGTCAGAGTCCTGGTGTATGGATAGGTTGGCCGCCCGCACCAACATTGGACTCCTTGAACTAAAAACCAAACTTAGTACCCTTAAGACTATTGTTTCACAGAAAAAAATATCAGAGTTATAAGTTCTGTGGTAGAACCAACTCCTCTAATACCAATTTGTCACGACCTATCCCCCGGGGCCCGTTTCGTGACTACCCCAATCCCGCCTTCTATAGGCCAGGGGCTGGTGACTAGCACCAAAGGCATATTTCCCAAAAAATCGGAAGGCATTACCATTATAAAATGTGAACACACAACCAGAGTACAAGAAGAAGAAAACACTAAGAAAAACTGTATACAAAAAAAGTGATGGAAAGTAAAATGGGCCAGAATACAAGCCCAACTGTAAAGTAAAGATACAACTTAAAGAAAGTACAACTAAAAAGGGACAAACAACTGGAAGGTGAAAGAATCTCCTGGATCGTCCTATGGGGTTCCTACCTAAAGGGTTTGTACAGATGGACTTGTCATCACTCCACGTCTGTCAGACTCCACCGTGTACCGATACGTCGTAATTTCTTCCTTTGGGTATCGTCCAGTCCAGTCGCTCTCAGCCTCCGTTAGCGCTGTCTGTCATCTACATCCAACACAACTAGGAGCATGCATAGCCCATGCAGGGGTGAGTATAATGATACTTAGTAGGGACCCTGAAACCCTCAAGGTCTCACTGAATCCAACAAGGATAAACCAAAAGTTATGATTTCAATGGATAACAATTAATTAGGAATATGCCCATACATATACCTAAGTTATCGAGTAACCCATCTCAATTAGGAGGAAAACACAAAGGTCATTGACTCAGCTCAAACCAGGATTTTCATTAACGAAACCACAACTGCTGGGGAACTCCTCCTCTATCGAGTACAGTGGCCCTGTTGCGACTCTGAGGAACAACTCACTAACCTTATACCGCTGAGGTACTTCTCCTGTCGAGTACCATGGGACAACTATATCACACAGAGATTCTTCCTACCTGGGGTTTACAGCCTCACATAGTAGCGCTCTCCTATAATATCCTACAGAGCTACACCTCCTGTCGAGTTCCACGGGTCTTCCACCTCACACATTAGTGCTCCTCTGCCATGGGTCTACCGCCTCACACATTAGCACTCCCCACTGGGCTAGTCGAGTCACTCCGAATCAAATCGGTCAAGCAGTCATCAGGTTTCAACCAACTACTAGGTCTCTGTACACTTCTCACTCTTCTCCGGGTGGGTCCGCTCTACGAGCTAAGAGCCGACACTCCATGTGACATGAAGTTTCATGTAGAATTATATCAAAGTTCTGTCACATCATAAGGGTCTCAAAGTAATAGACGCCGCGTCAATCGGACGCCCGGTCTGTTAGTTATTAGCATTTTAATACCGGGGGCCTTGTTGGATTCGTGTAAAAACCAACCTGACTGTGCCTCAACTATACCCTGATCATTAGTGGGGTATAATCAAAGGGGTGACTATGCTCCAAGAATACTGGAACAACTAACGGTTCGTCAAAAGGACGTCTAGTGACAATGATATGGCCCAACAAAGTGAAGGAAATGGTATGGGTTTGGGTCTGGTCCAACCAAGTCGGACTGACTCGACCCAACCCAGTCCAGGTCAACCTAGTCTGGGTTGACTCGGGCTGACTTGCTGGGTCTGACCCGGCCCGTTGGGCGGTTCAGTCTACTCAGTTCGGCCTAGTCTGCTGGACCCGGCCCAGCGGACTGCGTGGAAAATTCGGGCCGAAGTCGCCACATGGGAGACTCGGCCCGAAGGCCAGTGGCATGTTTGGTCAGCACCGCGAGGGGCGCAGCTCGGGAGGCTCGGCCCAAGAGGCCAACGGCAGGCCGCGCGGGATGCGGGTAGGCTGAAGGTCGTCGGGAAGGGAGTGGTATGGTGAGGGGGAACTAGGGCATGCGGGCAGGGCACTGGGGCACGCGGGTAGGGTGCCGGGATGCACCGATATGGGCGGCCTAGGCGTAGGGGCATCGGGGGGCACCGGGCAAGCGGTTTGGTCACCGAGCAGGCGCCAGGGGGGGCGCCGGGTAGGCGTCCTGGGATCCGAGTAGGCGCGGGGTGTGCCGGAAGTGCGAGGGGCATGCGTGTATGGTGTCGGCGGGCCGGACAGGCTGCGATTTCAGCTGGGGCGTGCGTCGGATAGCACGCAGGTAGGCTGGTCAGGCACCGCTCGGCCGACGACAGAGTTCGCGGAGGTCGCGGGTAGCGTGATCTTTATTCGTCGTCTTCTCCACCGTCTCCTCATTGCCTTCCCATCATTACTTCGACGTCTTCTCAAGGTTCCAAAACCATAAAGGTTGCAAAGGGGTCGGGCCACGTTCATTTGGCCCGAACCCTCCACTTTAGAACGATAGTAAGTGGCTCATGAAGTTTATTCAATGTGAGAGGATAAAGCGTTAAACAACTTAAAACACAGCCCTACCTTTTTAATCATCAGGAGTTCATTCGTCGCGGGCGAAGGTGATGTTGTCATCGTTCACCGTACGCTTCCACTTAAGATCTCATGCGTCGGTCCATTGACAATGAAGAGGAAGGAAGAAGGGTCATCGAAGAGATCCCACATCGGAAGGGGGTTCTGAGGAAGAAGCGTCATCATCAGCGTCTTCACAATCTTCGTTGGAGGATTCTATTCTCCCAATATCTCCTATAAAGAGAGAATAAACATGCCAAAATAATATATTTTAATCTATTATTCCCATTGGCGTGAATTAATTAAGTGTTCCCCACTTAATTAAGTTCATGAAATTGGAACAAATATTCAAAATTAAAAAAGAAAGAGGAGAGGCTCCACCAAATTAATTGCACGAGAGGTGGGAATATTAAATTTGGGAAGTTTTGAGGGGGTTAGAGGTTCAGGTGGTTCCCACCTAATTAATCATGAAGAGGGTCAGAGGGGGTCCTTTAATTAATTGGGGGTTTTGAGGAGGTCTTATCCTCCTCTATTAAGAGGGGAGTTAGAGACCAAGAGGCTCTCCATCATTAATGAGGGAGAGTTGAGAGGTTTCCTCCCGTCCCATTAAATGGGGGGTTATGCCCTGTGTGGACCCCTCGTCTTAACCTCTTCTGGGAGGTTAAGCTACTCTGGTGGTCCCCACCCCGATTATCCTCCCATGGGTGATTAGGGTGTGTCGGTCCCACCACCAAATCCCAAGTGGAGCTTTCTAACCAACTTACCACATGGCGTGGGTTCAACAAAAATAAAATAAGTTGTCACTTATTTTATTTTATTAATCCACGTGAAACCCAAAAACCAACTATCATACCCGACCATCTCTCATTGAGGTGAAAGTCTTATTAAATGAAAACCAGCATTGTGAGTTCAATGGTGCCCTTGGATTTCAATTTCGAGCAACCGTTCAAATGTTATAAAAACTCGCTCGTACGTTTACTGAACGTGCCTGAACAAAACATCAGAAATTGATTCCGTGCACACCAGGCCTTGGAATCAAGCGCTGTCAGAAACATTGGACTCATAAAATTCCCATGTATTTAAAACAAATTCCATGGGAATTCTGGGTCTTTGCACATACACAGATGTGTTATATTTTTTCCAAAGGTCTATGAGGGGTTTTCGACTATTGAGGAACAATTGAATGAGTTGATGAAATATTTATTGAGACACAAGTGGGGGGAATTTAAAGAATATTACCTCTCTACCATCAACGGTAAGTTGAATAATTCACCTCTCTTAATTATACCAGACTTTTTAAAGTATTTTAGGTTGATTTTGATGCCTCTAGAATAGAAATAGGGTTTATTTTAATGAAAAACTCTAAGAATATCACATAATTTAATGAGAATCTAAATGGGGATTAATTGAAACAATATACCTATGTAAAATAATTTTATTCCCTCAAAAGAACTTTAGAAAATTGGAAACATTACTTGTGGATAAAGGAATTTATGATTCATTCATATCTTGAAATTCTAAATTTTCTAAATTCATAAGGAATGTTGAATAGGCAGTAGGAAATATGGATTTAATCTAGTGAAAATTTCCATAATTAATTAATAATAAACAATTCATATAAAATTTTATTTCCAATTCATTTTCTAGGAGATAATATCTTTTCAATTCTATGCATGCTAAATACTTTCTTCTGAAAAGTTGAAAATCATGTATGAGGATGATGATGATTTTTTTTTAAATTTGGATGTTATGTGAAAAATGTAGGAAAAATATGTTTTTCAAACATGATGGCTTTATTTTTCATAAAAATAAATTGTGAGTTCTATCTTGTTATATAGATTAATATATTTTCAGAGAAAATCATAGTGGTGGCTTAATGGGAGGGTTCTAGGTTTGAGAAAACAATGTCCATATTGTGTGAACATTTCTATTAGCCTCACATGTATAGGGATGTGGTTAGTGTCTATTGAAACTATAATGTGTGTAAACATGAAAATTAAAAAGTTTTTACACATGGCTTATACAACCCCTTTACCATTACTTCTCATACTTGGGTTGACATCTCACTTTATATTTTCCTTGGCTTGCCAAAATCACAATCAGGGAATGATAACATCTTTGTATTGGTGGAAAGGTTTAGTAAAATGGATAAATTTATTTCTTTTTTTAAAACCCAGGAAGAAACTCATATCACATATTTGTTTTTCATGGAAATTTTTGGGTTTTATATCCTACCCAAGAGCATTTTGAGTTATAGGGATGTTAAATTTCATAGTCAGTTCTAGAGGACATTGTGGAAAAAAATTGGATCCAAATTTTTATTTCCTACCATTACACACCCAAAAATAGATGTTCAAATTGAAGTGGTTAATAGAAAACATTCCAAATTATTGTGTTCCAAACATATAAAAAAATTTAAGCATTGGGAAATATTATTTCCTCACATTTAATTTTCTTATAATAGAGCAGTTCACACCACTATTAACTCTTCTCTATTTGAAGTTGTGTATAGTTTTAACCCACTTTCTCAGGTTGATATTTTTTTCTTTTTGTAGTAATTAATTTTCTTATAGTTAAGGTGAAATATGGAAAATATTTTATAGGAGTTTCATGAAATGTTAAAGTCCAACATTGAGCATAATATTGAAAAGGTGGTGAAACACACCAAAAAAGGTTGGAAGAAAATTGTTTTTCAAACTAGAGAATGTGTTTGGGTACAGATGAGGATGGAGAGGATCCTAGAGAAATAAAAATAAAAACATCATCTATGATTATGAGTTCATTTCCAAGTATTAGAGAAGAACAATGATAATTCCTACATTATTTTGTTACTCGGTAGGTATGGAAATGTTAGGGCAACCTTTAATTTGTTTTATCTTTCTCCCAATGAATTTTTAGATTCGAGGATGAATCCTTTTATGGAGGGAGGAGATTATGATGATAGTGTAACTCATGGAAATAAAATGGTTGAATGAAATTTTAATAAGGAGTGAGAAATGTGAATGATTATTGAAGACTCGTTGTGAGGAATCAGTGGCCTAAAGACAAGGGAGTTGACTGAGAGGATGAAGGAGTCCTTACATGGAATAATCATGAATATCCATGGAGTGGTGCAATAAAATTTCTTGGGGGGGAATATAGGAATATATTTACATTAATTATGTCCCAAACAAGCTTTTAAATAACCATCTCATGATGTGGTAAAAATTTCAAGCACACCCAACAATGGAATAATTAAAGTCAAAAATGGTGGGATAGTCATCTTTAATTTCCAAAATGGTGTGACCCTTGTCTGTTAAATTCTTGGGAATGTGATAAATTTTTAAAAGAGAAATTTAAGATTTTTTACATGTGTGAAATAGTTGTTAGATGTTTGTATCACTCTTTTTCTATAAATACCTTCCCCATGAACTCTTAGTGCATCATGAATGAAGGTAATGTAATCTTAGTGAGTTTTCCTTCAAGCATTCGTGTTATTAGATAATAATATAATTTTAAAATTATTGACCATTCATTGTGTCATATGGTGTATATAGGTATTAGATACAAGTTATAATTAGGTACTACCTTGGCGAACACTATTCTTTCTTCCTCATTTACATCATATGTATCCTTTCTCACTTTTTTTCATATGGAGAGTCAGGTGATCAAGATGTGAATATTGAAAAAGAATACTAGGAAACGTCCTAGAAGATCTCGGATCATTTATAAGTTTTAGGGGTTTTTTATTATTTATGATTATTTTATTTTTTAGGGGTTTTTAATGTTTTTAGTTTTTTATGTGTTTTAGGGACTTTCAGTGTTTTTAGAATTTTTTAGGTTTTTTAAGGTTTTAAGTGTTCTTAGGTTTTTAAGGTTTTCTTAAGGGGTTTTAGGATTTTTAGGTTATTTTAAATTTCTAGGTTTTTATGGGGTTTTGTATTTTTTTAGTGTTTTAGTGATTTTGAGTTTTTTTACAGTTTTTTGGGTTTTTAGGTGTTTTATGTTTTTTCATATTTTTAAGGTTTTCTCAGGGGTTTCCAAGGTATTTAGGTTTATTTTCAGTATTTTTAGGTATTTTTATGATTTTTATAATCTTTTAGTATTATAGGGGTTTTGAAGGTTTTTAGGGGGTTTTAGGGTTTTATGGGTTTTAGAGTATTCTTGAGTTTTTAGGGTTTTAAAGTTTGTTAGAGTTTTCTAAAAATTTTAGGTGTTTAAATGGGTTTTAATGTTTTTAATGGTTTTAGGTATTTTTATGATTTTTATGTTTTTTTATTTTTTTAGCGGTATCTATGATTTTTAGGGTTTTTAGAGTTTTAGGGGTTTAGCATTTTTAGGTGTTTAGAGTTTTTCAGTGTTTTAGGTTTTTAAGGGTTTGTTAGGTGTTTTTAATGTTTCTAATTTTTTAGGTATTTTTAAGGATTTTTAGTATTATTATGGGTTTTAATGTTTTCATGGATTTTGAGGGGTTTTTTGGGTTTTAAAGTATTTTGGTATTTTAGGGTTTTATGTTTTTTTCTATTTTTAATGAATTTATAGAGATTTTTAGTGTTTTAAGTTTTTTTAGAGTTTTTAATGTGATCGGGGTTTTAAGAATTTTCATATAATTTAGTGGATTTTGGGGTTTTATAGGTTTTAGGGTTTTTATTGGTGTTAAGGGATTTTATAGTTTCTTAGGGTTTTTACGGTCTTTTAGGGATTTTAGGGTTTTTAGAATTTTTTAGGTTTTTATGGTGTTTTAGTATTTTTAGACTTTTAGGGATATAATAGGTTTATTTATAGTTTATTTTTTTACATTTTTAGGGATATTTAAAGATATTTATGATTTTTATGTTTTTTAGGGTTTTTATGGATTTTGAGACTTTTTTATGGTTTTTAGGATTTTTAGGTTTTTTTAGTGTTTTTTGGGTTTTTTGGTTTTCTAGTGGTTTTAATTGTTTTAGATTTTAATGGTTTTCTTTGGGTTTTTAGGGATTTTTATGTTTTATGCATTTTATGGTTTTTAGGGTTTTTGAGGGTTTTTAAAGGTTTTAGGGGTTTTAAGGTTTTTAGAGTTTTTAGTGATATTTATGGTTTTTATGGGTTTTTGTGGGTTTAAAGGTTTTTAGATTATTTTATGGTTTTTATGGTTTTTAGGATATTATCATTTTTAGGGTTTTTATTGGTTTTGTGTTTTTTAGATATTTAAAGTTTCCTTAGTTTTTTCCAGGATTTTAAGCTTTTTTACATTTTAGTGATTTTTATGAATCTTTAGGATTTTTATAGATTTTAGGTGTTTTAGGGATTTTGATGGTGCTTAAGGTTTTTAGAGTTTTTAGGGATCTTATAATTTTTAGTTATTTATGAGGTTTTATGTTTTAAGGATTTCGTCAGGGTTTTAATAGGTTCCAGTGTTTTCTTATATTTTTAGGGATTTTAGGGATTTTTTTGGGTTTTTATGGTTTTTAGGGTTTTTTTGAATTTTGAGGGGTGTTATAATTCTTTATGTTTTGGGGGTTTTCATGGTTTTTTTGTTTTAGGAAATTTTTATGTTTTTAGGGGTTTTAATGTGTTTTAGAGTTTTTAGAATTTTAGAATTTTTTTCAGTTTTTTTAGAGTTTCTTAGGAGGTTTTAGGGGTATTCGGGTTTTAAGGTTTTCAAATATTTTTAGGGGTTTTTATTTTTTATATGGTTTTTAATGTTATCTGGTTTTTATCATTTTTAAGGATTTTTAGAGGTTTTATGTGTTTATAGGTTGTAATTTTATTCTTAGGGATTTTCAACTTTTTTAGAGCTTTGATGATTTTAAGAAATTTTAGTTCATTCTATTATTTTTATTTTTATGGTTTTTATGGACTTTGAATATTTTTGGGGACTTATGTTGAGTTTTTAGTGTATTAAGGTTTTTGAATTTTTTAACATTTTTAGAGATTCAATGGGTTGTTTAGATTTTTTTAGTGATTTCTTTGTTTTTATTTTGATTTATGGTTTTCAGGGGTTTGATGGATTTATGGGTTTTTAAGGGTTTTAATTGTTTTTATGTTTTAAGGTTTTATTTTTTGTTTTTTTGGGAATTTTTTCTTTTTTTTATAATTTTTATGGTTATTAGGATTTTTAGGAGTTTAGGGTTTTTAGTTTTTGAGTTTTTAGGGGTTCTAAGTGTTTTTTGTTTTTTAAATCATTCTTCAAGATTTTCATCGTTTTTAAGGGTTTTTAAATTTTTAGAGATTTATAGGGATTTTTTTAGGATTTTATAGTATTTTGGGTTTTTATGGATTTTAAGGGGTTTTAGTGTTTTTATGGGTTTTTTCGGTTTTAAGTGTTTTTTTAGTTTTGACGGGGTTTTAATGTTTTTATGTTTTTTTAATGTTCTTATGGTTTTTAATGGGTTTTAGTGTTTTTAGAGGTTTTTGAGGGGTTTTATGTTTTTTTTATATTTTTTAGTGTGGTCTATGGTTTTAGGGCCTTTTAAGGGTTTTTAGGGGTTTTAGCATTTCTTTGGTTTTTCAGGTTTTCTAAGGGGATTTTAGGGTTTTTCAGTTTTTAGGCATTTTTAGGGATCTCTGGTATTTTTATGGGCTTTAGGGTTTCTATGGATTTTGAGAGTTTTATGAGTTTTAGGATTTTTATTGGTATTAAGTGTTTTTAAGTTTTTAAGGTTTTCATACTCATTTATAGGGTTTTAAGGTTTTGTATATTTTAGGTATTTTTTGGGATTTTTTAGGGTTTGAATATTTTTTGTATTTTTTGAGAACATGATGGTTTTTGGGGTATCATAGGTTGTGTATATTTTTTTGGGTTTTTAGTTTTCTTTGAGTTTTTAGGTTTTTTAATGTTTTTTAGTGCTTTTTAATTTTTTAGGGTTTTAAAGGGGTTTTAGTGTTTTTAGGGGGTTTTAGAGATTTTATCCATTTTTAGGGATTTTATGGGTTTTAAGGGTATTATGGTTTTAGGGTCATTTTGGGTTTCTTGGGTATTTAGTGTGCTTTAGGGTCTTGGGATGTTTTAAGTGTTTTAAGGTTTTTATGTTTTTCTTTTAGATTTTAAAGATTTTAGGGTATTTTTTGTTTTTAATTTTTTTTTTGATTTTGTAGGATTTTTATGGTTTTTTAGGATTTTGAGGAATTTTGAGGGTTTAGGGTATTTTTGTGGTTTTTATCATTTTTTTAGGCTTTTTAGTTGTTTTAAGTGATTTTCAGTATTTACGGTTTTCATCGGTATATTCAATGTTATTAGAGTTTTTAGGTTTTTTTTTGTTTTTTACAGGGTTTTTAACATTTTTATGGGTTTTTATGGTTTTAGGGATTTTGAGGGTTTTTAAGGTTTTTATGGGTTTTTTGTGTTTTTTTGTGTTTTTAGGGTTTTTTTAGCGTTTTAGGGTTAAAAATTTTTTTAGAGTTTTTTTCTTTTCTAGGGGTTAAAGGGTTTTAAGATTTTGATGTGCGGTTTTAAAATTTTTCTGTATTTTTAAGGGCTTTTATGGTTTCTATGGGTTTAAAGAGTCTTAGATTCTTTTAGGGATTTATAGAGGTTTATCATTTTTAGGTTTGTAGGGGTTTTATATTTTTTTAGGTTTTTATGGATTTCTTATGCATTTTACGGTTTCAAGGGTTTTTATGATTTTTTTGGTTTCCTGGGGTTTTTAGCGATTTGGGGTGGTTTTCGTGTTTTTGTGGTTTTTAGGGTTTTTTCATTTTTAGGTTTTTAAGGGATTAAATTATTCTTATTATTTGAATATTTTCTTATGGATGTTTAAGGTTTTTAGGGGTGTTTTATGTTTTTAGGGTTTTATACATCATTTTTATTATTTTGAATATTTCTATTATATTGGAGATTTTGAGGGTTTTTTTTGGGTTGTACGGGTTTTATGGTTTTTATGGGGGTTTTGGGGTTTTTTTTGAGTATTTTATAATTTTTATGAATTTAATATTTATTTAAACTTTTTATGTTTTTAAACGGTATTTATAGTTTTCTTGGGTTTTAAGGGGTTTTAAGGTTTTATGGATTTTTATGGTCTTTTGGGTTTTTAGGTCCTTTCAGGACTTTTAGTGTTTTTTATTTTTTTAGCGATTTTATGTGTTTTTTGTTTTTTATATTTTCTTAGGGTTCTTTATGATATTAGTTATTTTTATTTCTTTTTTTTTATTTTAAGAATTTAGGATTTTTAGGGATTTTGAGGGGTTTTTTGGTTTTTATGTGTTTTAGAGTTTCTAGGTTTTTTAGGGGTTTTAATTATTTTTAGGTTTTTAAGATTCTATAGGGCTTTTCAAATTTTTTGGTTTCATTACGTTTATAGTAATATTTAGGTCTTTTTAGGTTTTTATTGGTTTTTTTGGGTTTTAGGGATTTGGTGGGATTTCAGGGTTATTAGATTTTTTTGGGGGGACTTATCGTTCTTTAATTTTTTTTAGGGTTTTTATTTTTTTGGATATCTTAGGGGTTTTTAATGTTTTTATGGATTTTTATGTTTTTATTGTTTGTTCCGCCTCCAAGGTGGTGCGTTTATAGGTGATGTGGATGTGGCATGATGAGGATCATCACCTGTCCCTTTTTTCCATAGGGATGGGCTCTCGTCGAATTTACCATTCCTTTTCTTAGACCCATTCAACATCATTATCCATTAAAGAAGGTTGAATTAACCATGTGGGGAACGGTTGGTCACAACTGGTGATTGTTTGGGGGGTCAAGCGCTCACATAATCATTCCTTCTCGAATATAACTTACTCGGATGGTATACAACGAGTTTATGCGTGGATCCAAGATCACCCAATGTCCCTGGTATCCATGATTCATGAACCTGCTTTCCAAAGGTAGAAGCTCATTGGGTGAGAATTTGGCCAATAACTCTTGAGGACTCCATTGGTAGAGAGGATGGGAGGTCAGGATCACCGCACCCTTTCGGGGGAGGATTGTTTCCTATTCCGGGACACTCTTATAGATTTAAGTCGTGTTCATATGTTTGTAAATCCTGGGTTCATTCCCAAAGAGTGTGTCCACAGGATACCCTTGGTTCACAAGATTGTCGTGATCATGCATATGTTTGATTCCACAGAGGTGATGCTGACTTAGCCATATTATTAGGTGCTCTGAAGTTTATCGTCATCGAAGGGGGACATAAGGTGACTTGATGTTAGGATCAGGCCCACAAGGAGGGCTTCCAATGTATCCTCAGGAGAGGAATCAGAACCCATGTAGTTCGATCATGTGGGGCTTGTGCATGAAAGATGCCCATTTGAGGGGCATGATTGGGTGAAACCTTAATGGATGGGAACCCTTTTGAGCTTAGGCCTTCTGGAAGGCATCCTATGTATCCTGATTTGGTCAGGAATAAGATTTATCGTTGTTCATATTGTATGGGTCTTATGCATGGAAGATACCCATTTGATCAACGTGATTTGGTGGATCCTTTATGGATGAGAACCCTTTTGAGCTTGGGCCTTCTCGCAGGCATCCTACTTATCCTAATTTGGTCAGGAATCAGAGTTCTCATAGTATAGATTGTGTGGGTCTTACGCATGTAAGATTCCCATTTGAGGAACATGATTGGGAGGACCCTTTATGAATGGGCACCCTTTTGGTGCTCGGGCCTTCTGGAAGGCGTCCTACGTATCCTAATTTGGTCAAGAATTAGAGTTCTCATAGTTCAGATTTTGTGTTAATGTTATAATCCTCAAAAAACTATAAGCACACATGATTCATGCTCAGTGTGAGAAACAAGAGGATTTGAAAGATTCAGCAATGCACATGCCTCTTCCCCTACTGGTGGGGGAGGGAGAGCCCACAAAAAAAAGAGGTTGGGGCGTCCAAGGGAGAGGGAACAGAGTGATTATCCTTTCAATGTTAAATTACATTGATGGTCATGCGTCCCTGCCTCAGAATATTGGAGTCTTACCTCAATGTGAGGGCCCAAGAGCATATTCTGGGAAGTGGAGGAATTTTGTTCTCATCGAAGGGGGGAGTGAACATAACACCTTCGACTGATCACTATTCCTTATTGAATGGAAAAGAAAGTTATCACCCCTAATTCTGAGAATGGGGAGGTTTATATTGGCATCCCAAGTATGGAAATTGGGTTACCGTTGGAATGTAGTCTTATAGGGATTCCTAAATCCCTCACCTTTGTTGGGAGGGCCTTCATGACTCCGCTTACCATGGGTATGTAGACTCAATGGGGCATGCTGATGTGCCTGATGGCCTGATCATATGGGTCTGGTGGCTTTGGGGGATGCTTTCACCTAGCACCGGTAAACTGGTTAGTGGAGGGATTGTGGAGTACTGGACGGTAATGGAGGTTTTAGGTTGGAACTTAATGGAACGATGCCTGAAAACACTCCCATTCCGCGTACTGGTTTGTCATGCGGGATGGGGAAGGCTCTGCATACCGTAGTGGTATGCGGGCAGGAGGGCCATCCACGTTCTGGTGTGGTGCGTGGGCATGGGTACCGACAACCTCATACAAAAGTGGTATACGGATCACTATTCCACTTTGGGTTATATCCGTGTATCGATTGGGTACGCGGCGCCGGGTTCAATCTCTGTTGCAGTACATTACGCAGAGCGCGATATTAAAGGGGGGTAGGAGGAATTATCATTCATGGTAAATTTATCTATGAGAAGTATTTGGATCGCGTTTCATGGGTTGGGTTTTCGGTTCTTATTATTATTATTTAATTCCCCATTATTATGGTTCTCGGTTGGATATACCTATGGAAGAAGTGGTTCACAATTCATTCTTTGCTGATGAAACACGACAGAAGCTGGAAGTGAATAGTCTGAGTTTCCCTCAATCATTCATCACCTATACTCCTTCTACCCATCTCTCAGCCTTATATTCTGTCTCTATCTTCCTCTTTGCTGTTCTCATTTTATAGAACATCAGAAGGATCTTATCTACTATGCATGTGACACCATTTGTGGAGGCCCATTGACACAATTCCCTAACCCACAGAAGACTTAGTCGAATGGGGTTTGAAAAGACTTTGGTTCACGATAATGGTTCACAGAACCTTTCTCATCCACTTAATCTATGAACTGAGGGGTTCACGACATGGTACATAGATTCTCATCAGTGTAAAACTCCTTCAGTTGACACAGTTCACAGTTTGACCTGCTCACTGGCCATTGTTTCGCAGGCCAGCGTTTCACGGACCGTCCCACATACATAGCGGTTCGCGATCCATCTTCTTCAAATACCTTTCCCAATGATGGTATATGGGCTATTTGAAAACATGAATTCATTCAAGTTCCTTCTAAGAAATACACCTCAATTTGAGTCCATTCACCTTGATAAACTTATAGAAGTGCTTAATTCCTTCTACAAAGTGATTTCAGGGGTATTTCTTCTCCTTAGCAGAATTTTCAAAACCCTACAGATTCTCCCCATTAAAATGGTATCCATTTAGAATTAAGAGGAGGCTATTCTGATGTAGAATAGGTTTCTAACTAAATGATCAGCCAATTCTCTAATTTTTTATTGAGCAAAGGGATGTAACTAGCGTAGTTTGACTATTACTGTTGTTTCACAGAACACCTCATGAATTTTTGTGACTTTTTGATTATAAACCTAATTTTTTCATAAGCCTTACTGATATGGACATAAAGGGTATAACATGTATTTTTCTTATGCCTCTCTTTGTGTGTTTTAGACTTAACAAGATTTACACCTTTTCGGATGGTTTAATGCATTTTTAGTGAACAGATACTTGACTTTTACCCAGAAGGGCCTTCAATGGATTTTCTCTCAAGACAACATAATTCCTTTTTTTAGGGAAGTTCACAGTCTTTCCATTCAAAAATATCACATATTATTTAGGTCAAAAAGCTTTGACCACGTTTAACGGGGGAAGACCCCGACTTGGGACCGTTAGTCGGGAATGTTCTAGTATTCTTCAGAAATGGGAAATTGATTATTCATGACCCTAGGTTTGTGATTTATGGACATTCATGAGGCTCAGGGGCCGCTTTAGGCATACCTATGTAGGAAAGGACTCTCCTAGAGGTGAATTTTTCTGTGATTGACAACCATTTTTATGGGCGACATATGTAGAGCCACCAGGGCATGATGTGTGTAGTCAATAAAAGGTGTCTCCAAGACACTAGACTTCCACCTCCGATGGTCAGGTTGGATTTTCCACATTTGTATTTATCTTGATGATGGGAGCCAAAATAGGTGGCTATCTTGAATAGTTTTGTCTGAGGACATTAAAAAAATTCGAATCGTTCTTGAGTGGACAACTATTCCCACAGGTTTTTTACTTGCGTGAGGGAGATCTGGCAAGTGGTCTGCTCAGTAAAGAGTCCTTTCTGTGTCATGGGCACTTGGGAAGAAGAAGGTACATAAGTCATCATCAAGGAGTTTTCTGAATATAGGGGTGTGACGAGACCTGAATGTCATTTGAATGTACGAAGTCTGGAAAGGACTCTCCTAGAGATGAATTTTCCTTTGATTGATGACCAATTTTGTGGGTGATGTATGCAGAGCCACCAGGGCATGATATGAAAAGTCAAGAAAAGGTGTCCCCAGGACACTGACCTTCCACCTCCAATTGCCTTTGAGGATCATGGAGATTGGGAACTTTTTGAACACGGTGTCTGACCTTAAACTAGGGGTTCCCCTAATCTCAATAGGAGTTTTTTTATAAACTTATTCAGGGAAAACCATAAACAAGTGGGGGAACTCTTCCTTTTCATGAGGATCAACTTCGCGCATGTGGATATGATATCTTTTTAGAAACCCCAAAAGAGACCAAGGGTGAATCAGGACCATATGTTCTGATATATCCAGGATGTGTGAAAGGGATAAAAAGTAAACCATGACTTTGAGGGCCCTTAAATGAGGTGGGGGTGGAATGTGTCTTGGAATCCATTGGGCATACTAAGGTAGGAGAGGACTATCCTAGTGATGAATATTCCTTTGATTGATGACCATTTTTTTGGGTGACATATGCAGATCCACTTGGGCATGATATGCATAGTCAATCAAAGGTGTATGTGTGACACTGGCCTTCTATCCCAGATGGCCTTGGAGGGTTATGGGGATTCAAGATCTCTCAAAGCACAGAGTTCAGAATATGGCAGGGGTATACCAGGACATATTAGGAAAATTTGGGCTATGATTTAGTCATGGAATGGTGTCTCTTACATAGATATTACTAGTACACAGGGTGAGTTATTTTTTCTATCTTTGGGATACCCGATCATTTTACATCACATGGCCAGGACACGGGGCTTCTCTCGGGGGAGGGAAATGTGACGTTCCTTTTAGGTTCGTGCTTCTAGGACCAAATTCATGGGCTGTTCTTCTATAATGTCATATAGGATCTCTTTCTAAGATACCTAAGCTCATGTGAGCTATGCTCGGTGTGACAAATTAGGGATCACAAGGGTTTAATGTAACCACCTACGAATAGTGAATCCAACATTAGGGGAATTAATTTTTTTGTCTAAATCCATTGCTTTGTAGTTTAAAATTGTGCAGTGAGGATGATTCTGGCCTTGAAGTTTAATGTTGTTTGGTGAGGACGATTTTGGCCTTGTAGTTTAACAATGTGAAAAGAGTACGATTTTCTCCTTGAAGAGGTCCTCAAAAGTTTCAGGTTAATAGTAATCAGGGTGTTCTGGTGTTTCTTAATAGGAGGGATGACATGGGGATTAAAATCCATTGGGTTTACTGAGGTAGAAGAGGAATCTCTTAGGGAAGAATTTTCCTTTGATTGATGACCATTTTTTTGGGCGACGTATTTAGATCCACATGGGCATGATATTCATTGTCAATCAATGTTGTCCACATGACACTAGCCTTCCATCCCAGATGGCCTTGGATGATTGTGAGGATCCATGTTTTCACAAGGTATGGAGTGCGACAAAAGGGAAAGGTATTCATGGGAATGTTAGAATACCTAGACCATGATTAACTGTGACCTTCTAGGAGCTTTTAAATAATTCCAACCCACACATGGGGGAAAGGGGCATTTTGTTTTTTCTGGTGGCTGGGCCAGGATGTCGAATCCCAGTATCACTACGTATCCTATAAGAGTTGTAATCAAGCCACACGTAGTTCTGGATGTTCCCTACAAACGTATGTTTGATGTGTTAGGGAAACTTGAGGGAATTTTGGTTTTACTTGATATGGGGGCCAGGACTACCATATTCCACTATGGTTTACTTGCATAAGAGAATACATACCCTTGGTTCTAAGCTCACATGAGTTATACTCAGTTTGAGAAACAAGGAGTGGTCACATAGTATTCTCTGAAAGTGTGAGGTGATAGAGAATATGATGGGGGCCTTTTAATTTTCATTACTAGTGGGGATGGACTAGGATCAAAGATCGAGGCATCGCTATGTATCATGCGATGGAAGGAATCAAGCTAGACGTTGTTCTTTGTGTTCCACATTCCAGATTAGATCATTCAAATAGGTAGGGGAGTTTTCATTCTACCCATCGCAGTTGTCAGGTCTGCCATGTTACCCCATTGTTGACCTTTATATGAGAATCTCTATCACTATTACTAATCTCACGAGAGTTGTACTCGATGTGAGAAACAAGGACATATAAGGGTATATTTTATGAATATGGGTAGATGGGGGTGTGGTGGAGGCATTATTTTTATTTATGGGGGATGGGCTAGGATTGAAGATCGAGGTGTGACTACGTAACCTTCATGGGAAGGAATTCAGTCATACATAGTTCTGTGAAAGATCATGCAGTTTATTGTCATGCTATTAGAATGTTCAATACTACGTAGTTTAATACCTTACAGAAAGGAAATGTTTCTTACAGTTTAACGTCCAGTGGAAATGATGATGACTCATAGTTTAAGGTGTTAGAGTTTGGACCATAACACGGGGGTCATTTTTCGTCACTCGTAGTTTAAGGTCTTAGAGCTCAGACCCTAACATTGAGGATTTGTCATTACTCATAGTTTAAGGTCTTAGAGCTTAGACCTATGACATTGGGAGAAATATTTACTCCAAGTTTAGGGTCATAGATCTTGGACTTATGATATGGGAGAATTTTTCATACCTCATATTTTATGGTCTTAGAGTTTAGAACTTATCACAGGGGAATCCTTTATGAATGGTTGTTTAGAGTCGTAGTGTTTGGACCATAGGGACATTTTTAACTCATAGTTTACAGTATTAGAGATTGGACCATGACATTGGTGAATTGTTTGTTTGTTTTTTTATGACTCATATTTTAATGTCGTAGATCTTTGAATTTATCATTGAGTCGTTTTTATGTGAAGTACTTCTTAAAGAAATTCACGTTTGTGGGATCCGTGATGAGCTTTCCTTCCATTAATATCAGGGCATACACTCCATTGGAATAGACCTAATCTATGACATATGGTCATCCCACTTTGGTTCAAGCTTCAGGGGATTCTTCCCCAGTATCATCAGGGCACTAATGACTAACCCCATTTCTCCTTTGACGAAAGATCAAAGAATAACCTTTTTGTTGATGGCTCATGCATCCCAATTTTGGTAGATTTCCAAATGGTGCAGAGTGTGCAACCTTTTTTCATCTAACTAGTCCAATTCATCAAACTGTCTCCGGGAATGCTCATCCATATACATTTGATAACAAATGTCCACACGATGTAACAAAACTTTGATTTTTATGGGTAACACCGCCTTTACTTTGTATACTAGTGAGTACGTGGTCACTTGGGTGGAGGTGCGGGTCGTGGTCCGATAAGACCATAAAGCATGAATGAGCTTGTCTGACCATGATTTCTTATCCCTTTTTACCATCTTTTGAAATATGTTGGATAGAGTCTTGTTGAAATATTTTATCGTAACATTGGCCTCTACGTGGTAGTGGGATGACCGGTTGGCCTTGATTCTATATTCCTGGAAAATATTATCTAGTTTATCAGACTGGAATTTAGTGCTGTTTTCCATTAGTATTGTATAAGGGACTCAAAATATAGTGATTATGTTGGCCTTTATCAAGTTGATGATGTTTTTCACCCCAACTTCCTTAAGGGGTATGGGTTCCTCCCATTTAAAAAATTAGTCGGTTGCTGTAATTATGAACTTGAATTGTATAGCTATAGCGGGAGATTACAGTCCCCCAAAATCCATCCCCTAGGTGACGAATGGCCAAGAGTATTTAGCCCTATGAATCGACATAAAAGGCGGTTTATGAAATTAGCATGAACTTGGAAGGAATGAAAGTTCTTAGTGAATATGGTGCAATCATGTATCATGGTGGTCCAGTAATACCCAAGTCTCCAAATTTGGTGTGAGAGCTTGGTTGCTAACTGGTGTGCTTCACAACCTTCGACGTGAACTTCATTCATGACAGTCACAGTCTCTTATCCATCAATGTACCTGAGAAAGACTCCATCCAGGACTCGTTTGTAGAGGACCTTCTTCGGGTTCACCCCATTGTACAAGGTAAAATAGACGTCCCATCTTTATAATTTCTCCCTTTTATCCCTAACTAGTGGGAGTTCCCCATTCCAAAGGTAATTCATGAAGGGTGTCATCCAACCGGTGGTATGACCATAAGGCTCAATAATGGGGCTAATTTCTTCAATATACTTTACATTTCTCTGGATTCATGGCAAGACCATCCGACGATGAGAAATGAAAATGATTGTTTCATTCTAGTAGGGATCTGACAAGGCTGTGGCTGCATTTTCCAAAGCATCATCTTGAGCATTCTATGACTGGGGGACATGAGTCAACATTGCTTCTGATGGAAATTCTACCATCAATGCTCGAACATTGTTCATTAATGGAAACAATACTTCTTTACTGATAGAATAGTCATCGTTGACATATTTGAGGACTAGCTCTGAATCACTCTTCACTTTTAGGTGTTTTTCTTGCACCTGGAGTGCCAATTTCAAGCCTACAGTGAGGTCCTGATACTCTACTTCTTTTTTTGTACACCCTTCCGAAAGCAGGAAAGAGTAAGGAAATATGTACTTTTCGAGAGATACGAGTAAAACTTATAGACACACTTTTCGATAGAAAACACTTCTTCATCTAGAAGTTCAGTATCTAATTGTTTCATTTCATAAAAAGTGGTGCTCGACAAGTAAGTCTGCTAATGCATGGACTTTGATGGCTATTTGGGGCATGTATCATATGTCAAATTGTTGTAGGATGGCCTCCCATCGTGATAGGTTCCCATTTATCATGGGATGGATGAGGATATACTTGAGCTGGTTGCAGTGGGAGACCAGGTGAACCTCATGGTGCTGCAGGTAATGCATGATCTTTTGAACTATGAAGATTAGAGCCAAGCAGTTTTTTCCAATCTTTGAATACTGAGTTTCAACATCAATCATTTTCCAGATGAGGTAGTATAGGTTGTTCTCACTGTTGGCATAATTCTTTAGTGTGAGGAATGCACCTAATGACCTTTCCAAGCCAGTTATTTATAAAATGAGCGGTCACCCCTCCACTGGAAGCATGAGCATTGGAGGTCTTAGGAGATATATATGGAGGTTGTCAAATGCTTTATGAAAATCATTATCCCAATTATACATAACCCCTTTCTTCATGATCATGGTGAAAGGTAAACATTTACCGACAAGGTTGGCTATGAAGTGCTGAATGTTGGCAAGGTTCCCCAGGATACCTCTCAACTCAGAGAGGTTGCGCGGTGGGGACATGACAAGAATGGATTTTTCCTTCTCATGGATTACATAGATTCCAGTATGGCATACGACGAAGCCGAGATATTTCCCCTCGGTAATTCCAAAGGTGAATTTCATGGGGTTCATCTTTAAACTATGCTATCTAAGTTTTTTGAAGACAGTTTCGAGGTCTTCCAGGTGGTTAGAACTCCATCGAGACTTAACCACCAGGTCTTCTACATATCACTCGATGAATTTTCCCAAAAAGGGATTGAATATGTGATGCATGGAACACTGATATGTGGCGCCGACATTCTTTAGACCCAAGGGCATCACTTTATAACAGAACACTCCATAAAGGGCCCTTAAAGTGGTAGCTTCTTAATCTATTTGGTCCATCCGAATTTAATTTTATCTATAATAGCCATCCATGAAGGATATGGATTCATATCCAACCATTTCATTGATCAGTAATTTTGTGGTCGGGATAGGGAAGTCGTATTTTGGGAAATGCCGATTAAGGTCCCTGAAGTCGATGCAGATTCTGATCTATCCATTCTTCTTTTTGACTGGAACTATGTTGGCCATCCATATCAGATATTAGACCTCCTGTAAGAAGTTGGATTTAATCATATTTTCAACATCAGACTCTATTTTGTAAGCATGTTTTGGGTGGGTCCGTCTATATGCCTGTTTATTGCCCTAGTGATTCTATGGTAAGCCCAAATGATGGGTGGTGACTTTGGGATCGAGGCCTAGAATCTCTCTGTAATTCTAGGAAAACACATTTCGATTAATCTTCTGTAAGGAGGCGTATGCCTCCTATTACTCAATAAAAATGGCCACACTAATTAAAGTGGCTTGTGGGTCATTTAAAATGACTAGATTTATCTCATAATGTTCATCGATAGTGGTGGAAACACATTCTTAAAATGTTGGAGGGGCATCTTTGAGGTCTTCTTCCTCTTCCTCTTCTTCTTCATCACGATCATCTACCCCTTATCATGATGAAAGTATTTTTGAGATAACTTCTCCAATATTGGGAAGGAAATTTTCTATTTTCCTTAGTGCATGAGGCAATGGCAGATTGATGCCCCAAGGATGGTCTGAGAGCATCTTCGATTGGGATTATCTAGATGAAATGGGAGTCAGCCCATTCATCTTATGTCTCTGGACTTGGTGGTCATAACAGAGACCATGCAGACAACTGATTATGTGTCCAGGTTTGTAATTATGCATTCAACTTGGTTGATGGTAGTACATACTCCTCCCCAATCAGTAGGAAGGGGTCGACAGAAGCCATATCTAATCCATTAGGGGCATTGATCCAACCAACGTCATCGGCTGAAAGGTGTATTTCTTTCGACTCATAGAACCCATCATTGATATAATGCAACTCATAGAACTCAAATAGGGATTTATCAGCATGAAACATCCTATTTTTTCCATTAGTGCAATATTTGATGCATTGATGGTATGAGGACAGAATTGCAGCATGCTGATGCAACCAAGGCCTCCCCAAAAAAATGTTGAAGGCCGTACTTTTCCACACCACTAGAAACTCAGAATCTATTATGAGATCTTCGAGCCATGTTTTATGCTTGATTATTCCCAACTGCTTCTTCGTGATTTTTTTGTATCCCAAAAGAGTTTTAGTGTATCATGTCACGATGTCTTCATCTTATCTGTGTTAATGAAGCATCCTTAGAGGGAGGAGGATAACTCCAGAGCTGTTGTCGATGAAAAAAATCCTTTGAACATCATTTCCAATTATCTTTCCAGACACATATAGGGGTTTTATATTCCCTTGAATGATGGAATATTCATCCCTATCTGTGAAGGGTATGACAGCATGAAAATCATTTGGACTGGTATCTGCTCGGTAGACATCGACAACCGCTACATCAGACTCGAACTCCTAAGGACTTAGAAGGGCTTCAATGAGTGCCTCCCTAAGATCCACGAACAAATTCAATGCATCCAGGATTGAAAAAATTGCTGGTACTGAATCCAACTGCTTTAAAATTTCATACTACTACTCTAAAGTTAGGAGCTTATTGGCTCATTGTTTCTCTTTCATAGACACTTTAGGAGCTTGATCTTTGGAAGCAGATGATTCAGCCTCTATAGCGGGAGATGGCAGTGCTGCAATCTTTTCCACGTTTGGTCGGACTAGTCTGCCTATATTCCTTGGATGGTTCATCACATTTTCTTCCCCTGACGAATATTCCAAGACAACCGGGCTTGGGTTTCCCCTTGAAGGGGATAAAAATAACTCTGGTTCTCATTGCTTCTTCCATAGGGTCCTTCTGCGGGTTCCCATGATGTTGATGGTTTGTCTTGTGGTGTGGCTATGAATTTTACTCCTACCACGATCATGCCTTCCAGAAAACCTCTAGCCTATGTGGCCTCTTCCTATGGCTCTATAATTTGGCATAGGTAATTTGGGTTTATGTCCATAGTCTTAATCAGAGAAGGGGTCCATCTAGTGAATTACATTAATGGAGCTGAAGATCAGTTCTTGATCCGACACTCTTCATGTCCGACTGCCTCTTTCTGATGGTACCATTTGGCACGGTGCTTCCTGTTGTACCATTTGGTAGGGAAGTTCCTATTGTACCAAGTCTGTTAGAATGAATTTCGAAAGTGTCAATACTGACTTCGTCTTTGGTACCAGCTCATCTTCTTGCTCTTACATTCTGCCATTTTGGCCTTTAGGGGACCACAAGACTGAGGAGGATAGATGTGCTATATTATGAGATTCTAGGGGCATAGTAGGTTTTCTCAACAATTCCTGGAGGATTTCATGGACTCGATTGACGGTATTATGGGTCATCCAGTTGTCAAACATTTTCTCTTTCTTTCTAGTGACTGTTTTTCACTCTTCTTCCTCTAATGAGTCAGAGGTGGAGACATACACCACTTATGCTGGTGACATGCCCAACTTGTCTTACCCACAATCCACCATCTTTTGTAATATATCCTTGAAAAAAAATCATTCTTGGATGGTTTGTCCTAGTATCCGGTGATACGGGAAACAATTTGGATGGTCGTTGAGACCCACTTCATCGGCTCTCTTTGGCTCTGGCATCCGGAGTAGATTGCAATTCATGACAGCTATGAAATAGTTGCAGACATAGTCATCTCAGAATGAATAAAATCTATTTCATCGCTCTTCGAACTGATTTCTTTTAGAACCCAATCTCTTGTCTAGCTGGTGTGGGGGTGGATATTTGCATCCAGGGGGTCCAGCATGGTTCAGTGGGGCCCTCGCAACTGGGGTTGGTGCTAGGGGTGGTTTAAGTGTGACAGAAGTCGCTTCATCTTTTCCCGTTCTTTTCCTAGGGGGAGATTGGTCCATTTAGGACTTAAGGTTAGTCCATTTCATGGAGTCTAATATCCTTTGGGAAATGGAATTGAAATGCCTAAACCCACTACTATACTTCAGTGGTATGAGTGAAATTCACAATTCATCCCAATGGTTTTAGATGCACATGGTGAGCATCTTATCTTGGGGGAGTGGCCGGTTTGGGAACATGTCATGCCTTTCCATCTGGAAATGATGTCTAAGACTCTATCGTTCTCTCACTACTAAAAATTCATGAGTTCACTGACCATCATATTGGGCAGCGTTGAGCTGAACTGGAAGAGAAACTGTCACCGGAGGTCCTCCATGCATGTAATTGAATTAGCCGGAAGGCTAGTATACCATATGAAAGACGAACCCTGTAGGGTTCGTTTGAAACACCTGAGTTTTATGGCTTCTTGCTGCTCTGGTGTGCCCATAATGGGTTCACATTAAGAGGAATAGTGCATAAAATGTTGTTATGGGTCCCTCGATCCATTGAATAATAGGAATACCGGGTTCCCGAAGTTTTCTTGTGGAAGAACATTTCTCACCCACATAAGGTAGGGTTTACACTCTGGTTGTATCAAAGTGTACCGCCCCTCCATGGATTCTATTTGGGCTATTAGCTACTTGATAGTGTTTCAGATCCCTTGATGCATATCCTGCTGGGATTGAGCTTGAGCTGGTGCACCAGGGGACAAAATTGGGCATTCCAATGAAACTAGAATTTGGGGTGGATACCCAGCCAGGGGAATCATTTATGGGTTTACTTGGGTATATTCTGGATGCCTTCCCAATAGAGGGAATTCTGTATGTCCTTCATGGGTTGGGTTTAATGGTCCTCTATGCTTGGATTTGTTCACCAAGATGAGTGCTTTTTGTACGGTAGACTCTTCTGGGAGCACCTGCTGACGTTCCATAGAGGGAACACATCAAGCGAGATAACTCTCTCAACATAGCTCGACATTAATTTTTCTGAGATCTTTCATTTATTCCTCCTTCTTGGTGAACCTTTCCTTAAGGGTGAGGGACGCACTCTCATGGGGAGGAGGAGGCAGGTCATAGATGACCTTGGATTTATTTTTTTCTTTGTTGTAGCATCACAAGGGTGGTAATGTTGGATTGACTGAGGGGAACCTAGATTTAGGGTCTCCCTATGGTTCAAGGTATGCACACTATCAAGCTCAGTGTGGGAAACCTATTGTAGGTAACCATATTCCTTTGAATCTTGTCCCCCTATGTCACTTCCTATGAGATCCATGGGGTTGATGCTCAACACGTTCACTTAGGCGTACCACATTGAGGGTGGTGTACCTAGTGTCGAATGATAGGAAGGATTATTTCACACTTTATTTGACCTTTTCCTTCCATTATTTGGAATTCTTTGGGTTTCTTTGAAAATATTTACTCAAAGGGAGCCCAGGTCTGACCTCAGAACATGCCTTTATCTTAGAGGGTGTGAACCATGAAAAAGGGTGGAATGGGTAACTCCTCTGTCCATCATTCTTCCTAGACAGTGGAATAAAGACATCCAATGTGTGGGGATTTGAGGAAAAAATGCCCCCAACCATGTGGGTTGGGGTTTTTCCGGGTCTCCTATTGATGCTCTATGGATGGGATTTGTTGGTCCTACGGGGGAATTTTGATTTAAAAATTCCCCCAGCCCTGTGGGATGGTGTTGTTCTCGTATTGCATTGGTTGTCACTGCTCTTTCCACTCTTTCAATTTCATATACCCCCATGTGGGTGTAAGATGAGTGTGGGATTGGGCCTGCATGAGGTCTATGTTCTTTTGATGAAATGATCACTACTTGCTGGTTGGATTCCCATAGGAGGGAGGCATGCAGGATGTTCTTGGTCACCTGACTCAGAAGCTTTTTGATGACTTGATCTCTTTGGCCTGAGTGCTTTTGAGACATACCCTAGTCCAGTTTTCATTGAGTATCCCATTTTCCTATGAAGGGGTTTCATTTGATTTTTTCCTCTGGGTAATGACATTGTAGGATTTCATTTCAATTGGGGCCTTTTGGACGAGTCATGGGGTGAAGTGTAAAGCTCCATGTTTTATCCACCCCTGAATGCGAACTCTTGCCTGGGAGTTGCCAATGAGGCGATGAATTTTATGTAGTGCATAGAGGAAATCTAGTTCGTGGTTTTTTGTTGCGCCTTTCTAGTTGTTTATTCCTTTTGAATGGCAGGGATTCCACGTCAATCAGACGATGAAGCTCCGCTAATATGCTGACATGGTCCGTCTACCCTTTGTATTGGTAGGAATTTTTCGTTGAAATTTTGAAGAGTTGTCCATATATTGAGGTGAATGTCAGGTGTGCAATCCACAGAAAATTCCCCTAGTATGTAAAAGTGATAAGTGGTCATAGAACAATACATCACTGGTATATTATCCCTAAATAGTTGTCTTCTCACAAGCAACATATCATATTGTTGTTGTTTTGGAGGCTCCTCTACTTTATATTTCCAACTCAACTACTTCTTGATGATTTTGTTCCATGAGACTAGGCTAGTGGGGGCCTTATTGATTTCTGGATGCCGCAGGGGTGGATCAGAAGATGAGTGTGGCCCCAGACCATCCTCTAGTTGAGAAAGAATATCATTCATTTTAGATGGAGTGCCTAATGTGTCTGACTCATTTCTGAGTGCCTCAACATAGGAGGTCTTTCTCATATTTATTCTGGAAAGTGTAGGACCTTAGTTCTAGAATATAATTTGGTTGCGAGGAGGACCTTCATAGCTGGAGCTGAGATAACAAGGACTACCATGGGAACTTGAGACCCAACCATGGGGATTTTCCTGATGGCGTGTTCCCTGGGTAGGACCTTCAGAGTAGGTTGTATCAAGGGGAGGACCTTCTTTTTTCTTCACATTACTGTGGGGAGGGCCTTCACAGTAACTATCATTGTGGGGGTGGGCCTTCTCAGGGACCGTAATTGTGGTGAGGAATACCATCATGACTTGATATTTGGATGTAGGGAGAATTTCCGTAGTGTAAATCATGGGGAGGATCTTTAGGGTGTACCTCAATGAGGGGAAGACCTTCTCGTTTCTTGGTGTTACAGTGGTGAGGACCATCACAACAACTGTCATTATAGGGAGGGCCTTCACAATGGTCATCATCATGGTGAGGACTACAATCATGACATGATGTCTTACTATAGGGAGAAGCATATCTGCATCATATAACCTGGGAAGACCATCAGGGAGGACAGAATCAAGGGGAGGACCTCCTGCTATTTCATATTTTGGTCAAGGGGAGGGCTACCCCAACACACATCAAGATATAGACTCTCTTGATTGATTAGTCTCGATCGACAAAGTAACCCCCCATGGGTGCTTTGTGGAGAACCTTCAGACCTACTGGTAGAGACATTGCGGGGAGGACCTTCACAACTGATACTACCACTTCGATAATCTAGTAATGGAATGACAGGGTCTTGAGCCTTTGTTGATATATGTTTTAAGGCTTCAATAACCCCAACTTCCAGTAGAGCAGGGTCATGTATGTGCTTTTCATTTTCCGGTTTCCTTTGGTGATTTTATGTTTTGGGTGCTCTCTTGCGGGTAACCGGGGAAATATTCAATTGGTAATGGACATCATATATGGGTTCCCATCTCGTTGGGTCCCATGATATCATCGGGATACGCTGATGAACATCTTGAGTTCTGGCTGGGATATATGTCTGCACTGGAGAGACCACCATGTTGGACCAATGTTCCCCAATTGGAACATGTATTTTTTTTATCCGGTTGTCTGTATGTTGCAGGATATTGTCTTTTGCCTTATTGGAATACAGTAGGGATGCATAACTGCTCTGAAGTGACTAACTCATTTTACCAGCGAGTCATTCTGTTGGAGAGAATCGGGTCATGGGCCCGATTTTTCACCTTTTCCACCAATGCAATGATATCCTGGAATGTTTGGAGGATATGGTCCGATATCAAAGTTTGATCTTCTATCATGGCCAGGATGTGCTAGGATACATCTTTGGACGGAACGGGTATAAAGGCCCACTCCAATATCAAAGTATCAGTTTGTGCCTGCTCCGGTCCTCCATGAGTTTCCAATAGATACTGGCAGTTCTCCTATGACGGGACAGAGGAATGAGTATGTCACTGGATTTCTTCTCCGGTTGCCACCATATTTGACTATGAGGCTTCCTATTTACGATCAGGGATTTTCATCTGCTCACTTGTCGTTGTACTTGTCTCACAGGATTTGTATGCATCTATAGGAATTTGACTCTGCTCGTATTTTTTCTGCCCTATTTGGATGATGGGCTTGATATGCATCAGCAGGTATTTATACCTATGTATAGCCTACTTTTTCCCTATTTAGATTGTAGGCTTGAAGTGAATTAGCAGGTGTTTTCGATTGCGTATACCTTAGTTCCGCCCTATTTGGGTGGCAGGCTTGTTGTGTGTTGGAAGATATTTTTCATCTACTTTTAGTTAGCCACTCTGTTTGCATAATAAGACTAGCAATCACTAGCAGAGATGTGCATGTGCTCGTATTGTGCCACCCTATTTCTAGGGTGGCCTTGAGTAGAGAGGACATAGTTGTGTGTCTGCCCGTTGAACTCCAATGTGTTAGTACGACGAATCTGTTCCTAAGGAACCAGGGTGATAGTGTGTCTACGGTTATATATTTGCCCCCTTTCGTGGGAATCTCGAGGGGCTAGGGTCTCCTAGAATTTGGTTAGTGCCCTCGACAGAAGATCCCCCTCGGTGGGAGGAGGTCTAGTAATCTGGTGTCGGTAGAGACACTCTCTGGTGGGGACCCATGGGTAAGTCCACTGTGTAGCGGGGATGAATTCATTAGTATTGACTTCATCTATCTCCCTAAGGTAAGGGAGGTAGTCATTGTCAATTTCTAGGGACATGCTCTTGAAAAAATTTGAGATGACCATCAGGGCCGCCATGCGCTGAGGTACTAGCGAAGGATGAAGAGGCGACTGGCAGACCTTTGTAGAATGGAGGTATTGTCTTGCAGCCTCTAGTGTGGTAAGAATACCATTTCAATGGTATACTTTGATCAGCATTTTGGACAACCAGCATTTATGACACTGGTTAGGCGAAGCAGTTCTGCACTTCATTGAGGCCTCGAATGCCAAAGTGGTCGCTAATGTGTGCGTCTTCATGGATCATGGGGATGTCATTTAGATCAAAGGTCACTCTACAGGAACCTGTATCATATGTATGACGTAAAGAACACTAAACAACGTCAAAGTAGCATTCCATTAAACAAATTCATATTTCACGCTTCATCTTGGCCCCCTTACCCTTTTCATTTACTATGTGGCGAAGGGGCCTGAGTGGGGTGAGACCACCACCTTAGTTAAGGATTCACGTCGGGTTCACCATTTTTGTTCCTTCTACGAGGTGGCACGTTTTCGTATATTGGGGTGAAAAAAATGTTCTGATGTGCAGTGTCCTTTTGTCTTTTATCATTATGGGTAGAACCACCACCTTGGTTAAGGATTCATGTCGGTTTCACCATTTTGGTTCCACCTCCAAGGTGGAATGTTTATGGGAAATGTTGATATGGCATGATGAGGATCATCAACTATCCCTTTTTCTATAGGGATGGGTTCTCGTTGAATATACCATTCCTTTTCTTCAACCTGTTTTGCATCATTATCCTTTAAAGAAGGTTGAATTAACCCGGTAAGGGAACTGTTAGTCCAAGCGGGTTATTGCGTGGGGGGTAAAACGCTCATGAAATCGGTCCTTCTTGGATATAACTTCCTCAGATGGTCTCCAAAGGGTTTATTCATGGAGCCAAGAATGCCCAATGACCCTGGTATCCATGATTCATGAACCTGCTTTCCAACGGTAGGTGCTCGTTGGGTGGTAATTTGGTTAATGACACCTGAGGACTCTATTGGTCGAGATGATGGTAGGTCAGGCTCACCGAACCCTTCCGGGGAGGATTGTTGCATGTTATGGGACTCTCTTATATATTTAATTCATGTTCATATGTTCGTGAAACCTTTGTTCATTCCCCAAGAGTGCGTCCACGGGATAACCTTGGTTCATAAGATCATTGTGAGCATGAATTTGTTTGATGACATAGAGGTGATGCTAACTTAGCCATATTATTAGGCTCTCTAAAGTTTTTCATCATCTAGGGAAGACGGAAGGTGACTTGATGTTGGGATCGGGACCACAAAGGGGGCTTCCTACGTATCATTGGGAGAGGAATTAGAACCCCCATAGTTCAATTGTGTGGGGATTGTGAATTAAAGCTTTCCATTTGTGGGGGAATGATTGGGTGGACCCTTTGAGCTTTATGGAAGGAGTCCAATGTATCATTATTTGGTCAGGAATCAGATTTATCGTAGTTTAGATTGTGTGGGGATTATGCATGGAAGCTTGCAATTTGAAGAACATGATTGGGTGGAACCTTTATAGATGGACACCCTTTTGAGCTCAGGTCTTCTCGCAGGCATCCTACATATCCAGATTTGGTCAGGAATCAGAGTTTTCATAGTTCATATTGTGTGGGGATTACCCATGGAAGCTGCTCATTTGAAGAACATGTTTGGGTGGACCCTTTATGGATGGGCACCCTTTTTGAGCTCGGGCCTTTTTGCAGGCATCCTACGTATCCTGATTTGTCCAGGAATCGGAGTTCTCGTAGTTTAGATTGAGTGGGGATTACGCATGGAAGATTCCCATTTGAGCAACATGATTGGCTAGACTCGTTATAGATGGGCACACTTTTTGAGCTCATTCCTTCTGAAAGACGTCCTACGTATCCCGATTTGGTCAGGAATCAGAGTTCTCATAGTTCAGATTGTATCCTGATTTTGTAATCCCCACAAAACTCTAAGACCATGTGATTTATGCTCACTATGAGAAACAATAGGATTTTATAGATTCAAAAATGTACTTTCCTCCTCCCATACTGGCAGGGGAGGTAGAACCCATAGTTGAAGAGGTCGGGGCGGCCATGGGAGAGGGCACAGAGCGATGATCCTTTCAATATGAAATGACATTAAAGTTCATGTGGCCCTGCCTCAGATTATTAGGGACTCAACATAGTGGGAGGGCCCCAGAGCATGTATTGGGATGGGGAGGAATTTTTTCCTCATCAAAGAGGGGAGAAAACATAACCCCTTAGACTTATCACTATTCCTCATTGAAAGGAAAAACAAGTGATCGCCCATAATCCCAAGAATAGGGGCGTTTACGTTGGCATCCCAAGGATGGACTCCAGGTTATCATGGGAATGTAGCCATATACACATTCCTAAATCCTATAACTTTTTTAGGAGGGCCTTCTTGACTCCACTTACCATGTTTATGTAGACTCAATGGGGCACGCTGATGCGCCAGATGGCCTGATCATACGGGTCTGGTGGTTTTGGGGGAGGCTTTGGACTATCACCGGAGAACTGGTTAGTAGAGGGATTGTGGAGGACTGGATGGTAATGGAGGGGTGAGGATGAAACCAGAGGGAAAGATACCCAAAAAAACCCCATTCCATGCACTGTTTTCTAATGTGGGATGGGGAAGGCTCAGTGTACCAGTGTGGTATGCGGGCAGGAGGACCATCAGCGTGCCGGTGTGGTACGTGGTAATTATTACCACCAACCACGTACCAAAGTGGTACGTGGATCATCATGCCGCTTTGGGTTCTATTTTCGTACCGATTGGGTACGTGGTGCCAGGTTCAGTCAAGGTAGTGGTACACTACAGAGATATCCATATTAAAGGGGGGTCGAGGGAATTATCATTTGCGGGAAATTCATATGCGAGAAGTGTTTGGTTCTCTTTTCACCAGTTGGGTTCGCGACTCTTATTATTATTATTCTATTCTATATTTTCAGGTTCGTGGATGGATATACTTGAATAAGAAGTGGTTTGTTGTTTGTGCTTCACCAATGAAACAAGATGGAAGCTAGAAGTGTAACTTATGAGTTTCCCTCAAGCTTCGGTCACCCGTCATCCTTCTACCCATCACTTCTCTACCTCATTTTCCATATCCCTCTTCCTATTTACTGTTATTATTTTATAGAACATCAGAAGGATCATATCTACCCAACATGCGACAACATTTATGGAGGCCCATTGACGCAATTTTTTAACCTGAGGAAGAATTAGTCAACCAGAGATTTTGGATACTTTAGTTCGCGATAATGGTTTGCAGAACCCTGTTCTTCTATTTAATTCATGAACTAAGGGGTTCGTGGCATGATATGTAGATGTTCTTTCAGGCAAAACTTCTCCGGTTGATGTAGTTCATTGTTTTCCATGCTTGCTGCCATCGTTTCATGGGCCAACTATTTGTGGACCATCCCCCATACCTAGCAGTTTGTGATCCATCATCATCACATAAAATTCCCAGTGATAGTACACGGGCCATTTGAAAATGTGAATTCCATCAATTTCCATCAAATTAATAGAACCCAATTTGAGTCCCTTCACCTTGATAAACATATAGAAGTTCTTAATTCCTTATGCAAAGTGATTTCAATGTTATTTATTCTCCTTAGCATAATTTTCAGTATGCTACATTGATTTTTAGGGATTTTTAGGATTTTGATGCCTTTTAGGGTTTTTTGGATTTTGAGGGTTTTAGGGGTTTAGGGATTAGATGGTTATTGTATATATATTTTTGGTATTTTAGGCTTATTTTGTGTTTATAAGGGTTTTAAGGTTTTTATTTTTAGAATGTTTTTTGAGTTTTTAGTGGGTTTTAATGTTTTTAAATGGGATTTAGGGGTTTTTATGTTTTTATGCGTTTTATGGTTTCTAGGGATTTTAGTACTATTTGGGTCTTTTTAGATTTTTGTATCTTTTTTATGCCTTTTAGGGGTTTCAATAGCTTTTTTGGTTTTTAAGGATTTACTAGGGTTTTTAGGGGTTTTATGTGTTTTTATGTTGTATGGATTTTTTGTTATTTTTTAGGATTTTTAGTGGTTTTGGGTGTGTTATGGTTTTTTGAGTTTTTTTTGGGTCTTTTGGGGTGTTTTAATTTTTAGGGGTTTTAGGTGTTTTTAGGTTTTTAATTTTTTCTAAGGGTTTTGGGTGGTTTTTAGGTTTTTATGTATTTTTCATGATTTTTATGGTTTTATGGTTTTAATAGTTTTTAGGTATTTTCAGGGTTTTTATGTTTTTTTTATATTTTTTTTTTGAGTTTTGAAGGGTTTTAAAAGATTTTATAGTTTTCTAATTTTTTTAATGGTTTAAAGGGTATTTGAGTTTTTTTGGGTTTTATGGTTTTTATGTGTTTAAATGTTTTTTAAGGTTATATGGTTTTTTATGGTTGTAAGCGGGTTTTAGTATATTTTTTGGGTTTTTAGGGTTTTAGCATTTTTTGGATTTTATTCATTTTATGTGTTTTTAGTTTTTTAATGTTTTCTTAGGTTTTTTCATAAATTTTTACATTTTATATATTTTTAGGTATTTTTTACTATTTTTATTAATTTTTTGCGTTTTTACAGATTTTGGGGTGTTTTAGGGACTCTTAGGGTTTTTAGAGTTGTCAAGGGTGTTATATTTTTTTAGGGTTTTAGGGGTTTAATGTGTTTTTATATTTTTAATGTTTTTTAGTGTTTTTAGGAATTTTTACATTTATAGGTCATTTAGGTATTTTTTATGATTTTATGGGTTTTTAGGGTTTATAGGGATTTTGAGGCATTTTAGGGTTTTCTATGTTTTTTAGGGTTTTAATATTTTTTATAGTTTATTAATGTTTTTATAGGTATAATTCTTTTTAATGATTTTAGTAGATTGTTACGGTTTTATGGTGCTTTATGGATCTTAAGGTTTTTTTGGGTTCTTATGGTTTTTAGGAGATTTTTTGATTTTTCAGACTTTTTATGATTTTTATGGTTCTTTATCATTTTTATTTTTTAGGGGTTTTATGTGTTATTAATTTTTTGTGGTTTTCTAGGGATTTTGTTTTTCTGTTTTTAATGAATTTTATGATTTTTTGGGCTTTTATGATTTTTAGGGTTTTTAACATTTTTTATGTTTTTACAGATTTTATGTGCTTTTAGTTTTTTAAGGTTTTGTTTCCATTTTTCAGAGTTTTTGTGGTTGTTATATTTTAATGTATTTTTAGGGATTTGTTAAGTTTTTTAGGGGTTTAAAAGATTTTTAGGGGTTTTGGTGGTTTTTTGGGTTTTTTGTTTATTAGGGTTGTTTTAATTTTATATGTTTTTAATGGTTTCTTATGGAATTAAATTTTTTACGTGTTTAATGGGTTTTTAGAGTTTTTAGTGGGTATTTATAGTTTTTATGGGGTTTCCATGTTTTTAAGGTTTTTATGGTTTTTAGGGGTTTTAGATATTTTATGGTTGTTTTTGGGTTCGTTAGGGTTTTTTTATTTTTTAAGTCTTTATGGTTTTTAAGATTTTTTTTTGTTTTTATGCTTTTCATAGGGGGTTTTCATGGTTTTTTTGGGAGTGATGTTTTTAGATATTTTTAAGGATTTTTTAAATTTTTATGGGTTTATATGGTTTTTTGGGATTTTGAGGGTTTTATTGTTTTCCAGGTTTCTTAGGGTTCATAGTTATTTTTAGGTTTTTTGGGGTTTTAAGTGTTTTAATATTTTTACGGTTTTCTTAGGGGTATTTATAGTTTTTAGGGTTATTTTTTTCTGGGATTTTTAGAAAGTTTTTGAGGATTTTTTAATGACTTTTGGGGTTTTTATGGATTTTAAGGTTTTTTTAGGATTTTAGGGTTTTGGGTCTTTATGTTTTCTTTTTAGTTTTTAAGGATATTTATAATTTTTTAATGTTTTTATGGGTTTTAAGTTATTTTAGGGGTTTGAGTGGTTTTGTGTTTTTATTATATTTTAATGGTTTTATGGGTTTTAGGTATTTTAGGGTTTTTAAGGATTTTAGAAATTGTCAAGTTTATAATGTTTTCTTAGTGATTTTTAGCGTTTTTATATTTTTTAGATTTTTTTGGATTTTTATTAAATTTTTGGATTTTTATGGTTTTTAGGGAATTTAGTGATTTTGAGGATTTAATGGTTTTGAGGGTATTTTTGGGTTTTAGTGTTTTTTGTTTTACGGGTTTTAAGTGTGTTTATGATTTTATGGTTTTCTTAGGGGTTTATGTTACTTATTTCTTTAGGGATTTCTAAAGGATTTTTTGAAATTTTATGGATTTTTAGGTTTTATAAGGATTTTGAGGATTTTTTGTTTTTTTTTGCATTTTTGAGATTTTAGGGTTTTTTTGGGGTTTTAGGGTTTTGATGGATTTTATGGGGTTCTATGGTTTTTAATAGTTTTTTAATTTTTTTAGTGGTTTAAAGGGTTTTAGAGTTTTAGTATACTTTGATATTTTTATTGGGTTTTAGGTGTTTTTATGATTTTTACAATTTTAAGGGTTTTTTTGGGTTTTTATAGTTATTATAATTTTTAGTTTTTCAAGGGTTTTAAGTGTTTTTTATGATTTTCTGTTTTTCTTAGTCTTTTTTTGGGTATTTAGGGTTTCTATTTTTTATAGATTTTTATGTTTTTATAAGGTTTTTATGTTTTTAGAGATTTCGAGGGGTTTTTTGGGTTTTAGGGTTTTTATAGTTATTTTGGGTTTTAGGTTTTTTGTGAGTTTTTAGGGTTTTTTTGTTTTTAGATATTTTAATGTTTTTAGGGGTTTAATTAGTTATTATTTTTTACAGTGTTTATTTATTATTTTTATTGGTTGTTAAGGTTTTAGGGGTTTTATGGATTTTAGGGGTTTTATGGTGTTTAGGGAATTTTAGGTTTTTTTAGGATTTTTTAGCTTTTTTGGGTTTTATTGTTTTTATGTTTTTAAGTATTTCATAGGGGTTTTCAGGGTTTTCAGGGGGTTTTATGTTTTTAAATAATTTTAGCGATTTTTTTGTATTTTTATGGTTTTTATGGTTTTTAGCGTTTTGATGGTTTTTTGGGTTTGTAGGTTTTTTTGGTTTTTTAATGTTTTTAGAGTTTTTTCTGTTTTTTAGGTGTTTTAAATGAGTTTAGATTTGAACGGTTTTATTAGATGTTTTAAAGGTTTTTAGGATTTCCTACATTTTTAAGTATTTAAAGGGTTTTTAGGACTATTTTCGTATTTCATGGAATTTATGGATTTTGATGTTTTTGGGGTTTTTCTGGTTTTTTGGGTTTTTAGGGTGTTTTGTGTTTTTTAGGGAAAATAATATGCGAGGGCCGGGCTATTACCAACCCCCCCAAGTTTATTAGAAAGAAAAAAGAGACACAACAGAGAAGAGAGGGGAGGGGTCAAACGATCCACACCCAAAAATCCCTTACAACCCATGCCAAAAAAGGAGAAAAAAAAGGAAAACCACACAGAGAGTAGAAGAGAGAGAGGCAGGAACATCAATTTAGAGGTCAGAAGTATCCATATCCATATGGGTCCCCATCAGAACCATATCCAGTGGAAGCATCTGACTCCACCGACTCCCGTTTAGATGATTCATATTGTTTAAAGAAGGTGGTGTAGTAATCTCTGAGGCGTTGTTTCTTTACATCAAGCTGCACCTGCTCCACATTCAACTACTTCATAGCAGACCACCCCACCATGTCAGAGGAGTTCATCACTTCTTTACTGGATGCCCTAGTAGCCACTGTCTTTGGCAGGGAGGAATAGTCCTTCCTCGTCTTCCTCTTTCATGGGTTAGATGTGACACTAACAGAAAATTTCTCCTGAACGGGGATAATAGTATCCTCTTTATTCAAATAGAAAACAGTGGGGATTGAACCCTCAATAGCCCCCTCCCTAGATGAACCCCCTGTAAGGTTCTCTCTCTCGAGAGGGAGTTCATTTCCAAGCATAGCCTTCTCCTTCATTATCTATTCCATGTTGAAGTTCATTCTTGATTCATCATTAGAACCCTCCCCCCAAGCCATTGTGCCATGTAAATTCATTACGTTTTGTAAGATGGATTTATGCACTGCTGTTGGCATCACATTGGAGACCTCCAAGGTCACGTCCTTTAGTATCTTGGTCAGGAAAACAGCTCATGTTTGTCCATCCTCATCAATATTGGAATTGAGTATCCCTTTGGGCACATGCGCATTTAAAAAATCCGCTGCGACCGCGACCAGATGCCCATTATCAGCATAACTTTCTTCATGCAGATTAGAGCACGCCACAACAACACATGTCAGATCCTCAGCACAAGCAGGAAGAGTAGCGTGCACACCATCGAGCCTGTCAGATTCATCCACTATAGCACTGGAACCAGGTACAACGGTATCATCAACCCCCGTACTGTCCTCATCAGTCATAGTCGTGAGATCCCCTTTGGGCACACACACATCTGAAACATCCCCCCTAGTCGGGACCAACTGCCTATCATCCGGGGAGATGGTTTCAAGAAGGAGGGGGAAAGTCACAACAGCTCCATCAGAAGCTGGTCGTGCGGTATGATCCCCTTTAGAAACACCAGTGTTCTGCCTTTCGCAGTCAACATGACCAGCCACCTCGAGACTGTTAAAGGCCTCTAGTGTAGCCTTTAGCTGCTCAAGACAGAGGCCCGAGACGCCACCAATACCTTGAGGCGGAGCACCATGCTGAGTATCATGCTGCCCATCATTGCAAGCATCATCTCCATGGATTTCCAAATTCCACAGGCCCTCAAACCGGTTGCTCAGGGATATCCCACAGGTGAAATTCATTTTTCCTCCAGAAAACTTGTGGAGGTCAGCAACAATGCTCCCATTTTCACCTAGGGTCCCATTTTCACCTAGGGTACCAAAGGACACCCCTGCAGCAGGCGTTAGGACCCTACCGCCCTGACCAACAGCTTCAAGATCAGTATCCAGACTCGCCACCTCCTTATCTCTCCTAATAAAATATTTTAGCACCTCCTTCTTTCAGCTTCCACCCACGGTGCCATCTGACCCCTCCTTACCAACAACTTCCTCACGAAGAAGATCCATCCTCAGCCTATCAAAAATAGCCTTATTGGAAGGGATTGGATCCTTGTCTTGAACCTTCTCTAGAAAATATTCCTCTGTGGTGGGGAAAATAGGAGTAGCATGAACTGAACAATCACCTCTAACAACTCATAGATCAAAGCCATGAGAAAAAGGTTAATGCAAGATAGGTCTAAAAGTGCCAGAACCACCAAGACATTGAGCATTCGAGTGACCTATTCACTAACAGATCAAATAGAACATAAACCAGGATTCAAAACAAACCTGTTGATGCCATAGGAGCTCTCCTTCAACCTCGATGCAAACCGAATCAACCGGGTCCTTGGAGATATCAACCTCCACACAAATCTTTGGGGCGATGGGGTGAGAAACCGCACGGGTGTGGGAGTCCAAGCAAAGGAACCTACCAATCATATTTTTGATGATGCGGAGAAAATCATGATATTGGAAAGGGAGGGTCAGCCCAGGAAGGGTGACCCAAATTGTTGTGGCTGAAGGATCACGCTGCAGACGGAAATAAAAGGACCAACAAAACAAGGAAAAGAAAATCCCACCCACTTTCCTTGGAGTGAATTCCCAAGCCGTGATCAAGTCTTCCTCATTCGTAAAATGAATCTAAAAATGTCGAGGATCGAGAAGACCGGAGACTGACTTTTCATGGAGCATCCACGCAAAAGAAACAAACCTGTCAACGATGTCTACCGGAGGTCGAGAATTCCCAAACCAAACCACCAGCATAAAATCTTGGAGTGCAGAAACTAGGAAGAACTCGTGATTTGAAATTGGAACCAACGACACTCCCTTAACTCAGCCTGGAACTTTAGTGAAAAAATCCACCTCGGGAAAGCCTAGAAGGAGTTTGGGGTCAGTAAACGGAGAGAAAGATCACCGCGAAGATGCACCATCCACCGCCCCCTTACCGCGACCCAGGGAGGGGCGGTAACGCCAGCGCCATCGGTTACGCCAGCGGCATCCTGAGGGATGACGGGGAACTCCATCGTGAGAGGAGAGCAGCCAAATCCAGCGCCATCTTTTCTCTGTGTTTTTTAGGGGTCTAAATATTTTTTAGGGATCTAAATATTTTTAGATTTTTAACATATTTAAGGGTTTCAATGGGGTTTTAGTGTTTTAGTGGGTTTTTATGGTTTTATGGGGATTTATAGTTTTCTGAGGCTTTAGGGATTTTAGCATTTTTTGGTTTTTAGGGGTTTTATGTGTTTATAGATTTTTTATTTTTTATGGGATTTTTAGGTTTTAGGGTTTTTACATTTTTTTATTTATAGGGTGTTTTTAGGATTTTTATGTTTTTCCTTATTTTTAGGGATTTTGATAGTTTTTAGGATTTTTATATTATTATGTATTTCTTAGAGTTTTTAATGGTTTTTTTGGGTTTTTAACTTTTCAAGGATATGAGGGATTTTTTAGTATTTTGATGGTTTATTGGTATTTTTGGGATATTGATTGTTTTACGAATTTAAGGGGTTTTAGGGTTTTTTTGGTTTTTTTGGTTTTTATTGTTTTTTATATTTTTCTGGTATTTTATTGTATTTATAGTTTTTTAATAATTTTAGGTGTTTAATGGGACTTTAGAGTTTTTATTGGGTTTTTAGGGTTTTTATGTGTTTTTAGGGGTCTGTATGGTTTTTAGGGCTTTTTTGGTATTTTTAGTGCTTTTAGGATTTTTTAGGTTATTAGGGTATTTAATATATTTTTTAGGCTTTTAAATTTTTCTTAGAGTTTTTTAGGGTTTTTAGCGGTTTTTATGTTTTTTGGGTTTTTTTTTGATTTTTAGCATTTTTTAGGGTTTTTTGGATTTTTTGGATTTTGAGGGTTTTTAGTGTTTTGCAGGGTTTTTAGATTTTTTTTGTTTTAGGGGTTTTAAGTGTTCTTAGGTATATATGGTTTTATTAGGGTCTTTCATGTTTGTTAGGGATTTTGAATTTAATGTATTTTTAGTAATTTTGCGGATGTTTTTTTCTTATTTGGATTTTATGGATGTTGAGGGTTTTAGGATTTTTTGGAGTTTCTAGGGTTTCTATAGTTTTTCTAGTTCTTTATTCATTTTTTTGATTAAATGGTTTTCAGGGTTTTATATAGTTTTTAATGTTTTTAGGTGTTTAATGGGTTTTTAGAGTTCTTAGGGTTTTTAGGGGTATGAGGTTTTTTAGTATGTTATGGGTTTTAAGTCTTTTTAGGTTTTTATGGTTTTCAGGGGAGTTTTTTTTGTTTTTTTTATGTTATTAGGGATTTTTGGGGCTCTCTTAAGATTTTTATGGTTTTTAGTATTTTAGGTATTTCATGGGTTTTATGATGTTTAGGGTTTTTAGCATTTTTTTATTTTTTGGCGGATTTATGTTTTTTTTGGTTTTTAGGGTTTTCCTATATTCCTTCAAGATTTTTAGGGGTTTTCACTTTTTACAGTTTTTATATCTTCTTAGTATTTTTAATGTTTTTAGGGTTTAGGGGCTTTTGAGGGATTTTAGTGTTTTTATCTGTTGTATGGGTTTTTAGGGGGGGTAGTTTTTTTTTGATTTTTTAGGGATTTTAATGTTTTTAGAGTTTTTAATGTATTTAGGGGGTTAAAAGTTCTTAGAGATTTTAATGGTATTTTAGGGTTTTATGAAATTTTATGGTATTTTAAGGTTGTAAGTTTTTTTTATATTTTATAAGTTTAGGAGGTTTTTCATTTTTAGGTGCTTTTATGTTTTTTGGTTTTTAGGGGTATTAAGTATTTTTAGGTTTTTAAGGTTTTCATAGGGTTTTTAGGTTTTTGAACATTTTAGGTATTTTTTAGGGATTTTTATGGTTTTTTATGATTTTAGGGATTTTATGGTTTTTAGGTCATTAGGGGTTTTATGGTTCTTTTGGATTTATAGGTTTTCTTAATTTTATTTGGTTTTTATGGTTTTTAAATCTTTTCAACATTTTAAGTGGATTAAAGGGTATTTTTAGATTTTAGTGGTTTTTGGGTTTCAATTGGTAGTTGAGGATCTTAGGGGGTTTTAGGGCCTTTAAATGTTTTTATCTTTTTTTTAGAGGTTTTAAATTTTTTTGGTTTTCTTAGTGTTTTACAATATTTTTAGGCTTTTATATTATTTTTTTGGTATTTTAGGGATTTTTATGAATTTTAATGTTTTTAGTGGTTTAAGGGATTTTTATTGTTTTTAGATATTTTTATTATTTTTACAGGTTTCAATATTTTTTTATTATTAGGGGTTTTATATGTGTTTAACTTTTAAAATATTTCTTATAATTTTCCAATGTTTTAGGGGTTTTTACATTTTTATATAATTTAAGGTTTTTCTAGGATTTTTATTGTATTTTAGTATTTTTAAAGAATTTAAAGGTTTTTATGGTTTTTTATGGTTTGAGGTATTTTAGGTTTTTTGGGGTTTTCGAGGTGTTTTTTAGTTTTTTTGGGATTAAATGGTTTTTATAGTTTTTTAATTTTTTTATTGGTTTAAAGGGTTTTTGGAGTTTTCAATAGTTTTTTTGGTTTTTATGGGTTACAAACTTATTATGGGTATTTATGGTTTTTAGGGGTTCTGGGTGTTTTTAGGTTCTTTTTAAGGGTTTCTATCATTTTTGAATTTTTAGGGTTGTTAGGGGATTTATTTGTTTTAGGGTTTTAATGTTTTCTTAGGTTTTTTCAGTATTTTTTGGAGGGTTTTATGTTTTGAGGGATTTTTCTGAATTTTTAGTATTTTATGGTTTTTATTTTTTTGCGATTTTTATTTTTTTAGGGGTTTTATGCTTTTTTAGGGTTTTAGGGTTTTAGTATTTTTAGGGTTTTTTGTTTTCTAGGGATTTAGGAGATATTTAGGGGTTTCAAGGGTTTTTATTTGTTTTAGCATTTTTGAGTTTTTATGTGTATTAAGTTGTTTTACGTTTTTAAGGTTTTATTAGGGATCTTCAAGGGTTTTAGGATATTTTGTGTTTATCATAATTTTTAGTTATTTTTTAGTATTTTATGATTTTTTAGATGTTTTGAGGATTTGGGGGAGGGGGTTTAGGGGTTTTTATATATTTTTTGGGTTTTTAAGGTTTTTCTTGGTTCTTATGGTTTTTATGACTATTGGGTTTTAAAATGTTTTTAGAGTTTTTAACAATTTTTGGGTTTTAAAGGTTATTTTAGATATTTTAGTGGTTTTATGGGTTTTATGGGTATTTGAGTTTTTATAGGTTTTATTTGTTTATGGTACTTAGGGTTTTTTTGGGTTTCTAGTGTTTTTATAATTTTTTATGTTTTTTAGTTGTTTTAAGTGTTCTTAGGTTATTAAAATTTTCACAGGAGTTTTATGGTTTTGAATGTTTTTATGGATTTTGATGATTTTTTAGGATTTTAAGGGTTATTGAGATTTTAGTGATTTTGATGGTTTTTTGGGGGGGTTTTTTTAGGGTTTTTAATATTCTTTTTGGGGTTTTGGGGGGGGGGGGTTGAGATTTGGGGTTTTAAATATTTTTATTATTTTTAACGATTATAGGGGTTAAAGGTTTTTATTAGTTTTTTTTGAATTTTTCGTGGGTTATTATGTGTTTTTATGGGTTTTCAGTATTTTAGAGTGTTTAATTGTTTTTATGGTGTTTATGGACTTTTTGGGTTTTTAGAATTTCTTAGGGTTTATAGGTTCTTAAGTGTTTTTAGGTTTCTATGTTTTTCTCAGGGTTTTTTTTGGGGTTTTTGGGTTTTTATATATTTAGTGATTTTTAGGGAATTTTTATGATTTTTATGGTTCTTATGTTTTAAAGGTACTTAAAGGTTATTTGGGTTTTTTTGGGTTTTAGGGGTTTTCAGTACTTTTATGTGTTTTTATGTTTTCAAGGTGCTCATATTGTTTTTTTCAATGTTAGGGTTTTTTATATTTCTATGTATTTTTTTTGATTTTAAGGATTTTTATTGTTTTTAGTGTTCTTAAAGATTTTAGGGGTTTTTATGTTTTTTATGGTTTGTTTTGTTTTTTTGGATTATTTTGAGATTTTATGGTTTTTATGGTTTTTATATTTTTATTAAGTTTTTATGGGTTTAAAATTTTTATAGAGTTTTTAGCTTTTTTAGGGTTATTACAGATTTTTAGGTTTTTAAGGTTTTAGGGGTTTTATGGTTTTATGGGTTTTAGGTACGTTTTATAGTTCTTTAGGGTTTTTAGTGATTTTAGGGATTTGGGGCTTTTAAGTGTTTTTAGGTTTTTAAGGATTTCAATGGCTAATTTAGGGTTTTTATGTTTTTTACATTTTTTGGTAAATCATAGTGATTCCTTAGGATTGTTATGGTTTTTGTGGTTATTAGGGATTTTGTGGGTTTTAGGGTTTTTTGGGTTTGTAGGGGTTTATGGTTTTTCGAATTTTTTGTTTTTTAGTGGTTTTAAGTGTTTTTAATTTTTTATAGTTCTATTAAGTATTTTCTACATTTTCTTTGTTTTTTTACGTCATTTTGTATTTTTAGTATTTTTATGATTTATATGGTTTTTAGATTTCTAGGGATTTTCAGGGTTCTTAATTTTTTAGGGTTTTATCATTTTTATGTGTTTTTTGGGTATTTAGGGTTTTTGTGTTTTTTGGAAACTTAATGGGTTTTAGTGATTTTAATGGTTTTAGGGGTTTTAAGGAATTTATAGTCTTAGTGGTTTCTAGGGGTTTATGGTTTTTGGGTTTTTATGGTTTCTAAGGCTTTAACTATTTTTAGGTTTTAATGGTTTTTAAGGGGTTTTAGAGTTTTTATGGATTTTTAGGGATTTTCAAGAGATTCTATTATTTTTTAGATATTTCGAGAGTTTTTAGAGGGTTTTATGGTTTTATGTGTTTTTATGTTTTTTGAGGTTTTTTTGAGTTTTTAGGATTTTTAATGTCTTTATATTATTTAATATTTTCAGATTTTTAAAGGGTTTTTAGTATTTTTATTGGTTATTTGGTGTATTTAGAAGTATTTAGGCTTTTGGGATTTTAAGTGCTTTTAGTTTTTTAAGGTCTCCTAAAGGGTTTTTAGGATTTTTAGGGTTTTTTAATTTTTTACGGGTTTTTAGGGGTTTTTAGGACTTTTATAGGTTTGTAAAGATTTTGAGGATTTTGAGGGTTTTTAGGGTTTTTTAATTTATATATTTGTTTGGGTTTTAGGGGTTTTTTGAGTTTTTAGTGTTTCTATGGTTTTTTATGTTTTTAGTCTTTTAAAATGTTTATAGGATTTTTAGTCGTTTTTAAGGGTTTTGTGGGTTATTATGGTATTTATGGTTTCTAGTGGGTTTTTTAGTTTTTGGGGGTTTTTAGTGTTTTTTAGTTTTTTATGGGTTTTAATTGTTTTTATATTTTATAGAATTCTAATTGGGTTTCGGTTTTTTACTTTTATAAGGATTTTAGGCCCTTTTCATAATTTTATGGTTTTCTTTTGCGTTTTTTGGGTTTTTGAGGGATTTATGGGTTTTTAGGATTTCTTATGGTTTTTTTTGTTTTTATGATTTAATGGGTCTTATATTTTTTAGGTTTTTACAATGTCCTAGGGGTTTTAGGGTATTTTGGGTTTTTATGTTTTTTGGGTTTTTAGGTATTTCTTTATATTTTATGGTTTTTTGGATTTTGAGGGTTTTTATAGTATTTAGGGTTTTGATGCTTTTTATGGTTTTTATGGGGTTTAAGATTTTATTACTTTTAGGGGTTTTTTGTATTTTAGAGATTTTTTTTGTTTTTAGGTGTTTAAAGGGTTTATTAGAGTTTTTAGTAGTTTTATATTTTTATGGGTTTTTGGGTTATTAAAATATTTTTAGAAGTTTTTATCATTTTTAGGGTATTTATTGTTTTGCAGGGTTTTTATGGTTTTTCGTGTTTTTAGGTTTTTTTAGAGTTTTAATTTTTTATGTTATTGTTCGTTTTAGAGGGTTTCATAGTTGTTTTCAAGGGTTTTCTGGTTTTTATATTTTTATAGATATTTAGGGAATTATTAGGATTTTTTTGGGTCTTTATGGATTTTCATAGTATTTAGGGTTCTTAGAGATATTTGGTTTTTTGAGTTTTTTTTTGGTTTTTATGTTTTTTAGTGTTTTGTAACATTTTTATAGGTTCAAATGGGTTTTATAATTACATGTAGTTTTTATGGTTTTTATGTTTTTTTATGTTTTTATGGATTTTATGTTTTTATTTGTTTTTAGGGGACGATCAATTTTTGGTTTTTATCGGTTCTTAGTGCTTTTAGGGTTTTAACGTTCTGTTTGTGTTTTTTTTAGTTTTATAGTTTTATTAATTTTTATGGATTTTTAGAGCTTTTATGAATTTTATTATTTTTAGGGGTTTTAGGGTTTTTATGGTTTTAGGGTTTTAGTGGGGTATTATGGTTTTTGGGGTGTTTATTATTTTTTAGGATTCAAGGAGTTTTAAGTGTTTAATGTTTTTAGGTTTTCTTTGGTGTTTTAAAGTTTTTAGGGATTTTTATGTTTTTAGGGATTTTAGGGATTCTTTAGAATTTTTATTTTTTAGATTTTGTTGGGATATTAAGGGGTTTTAGGGTTTTTATGAGGTTTTTGTTTTTTTTGGATTTGTAGGGTTTTTTGTGTTTTTAGGATATTAATGGGGTTTTAGTGTTATTAAAGTGTTCAGGGGTTTAAAGAGTTTTTTTATTTTTAGTGTTATTTTAGGTTTTTAATGGGACTTATGGGGTTTTAATGATTTTTGGGGTTTTTTGGTTATTTGAGTTTACAGGGTTTACAGGGTTTGCAAGGTTTTTGGGGTTTTTTATATTTTTACTATTTTTATTTTTTTAGGGTTTTTAAGTGTTCTTAGGTTTTTCAGGTTTTCTTATGTTCTTTCTGGGTTTTTATTATTTTTAAATGTTTTAGTAAATTTTAGGGATTTTTTAGGATTTTAATATTTTTTATGGTTTGAGGTTATTTTGGGTTTTAGAGGATTTTTAGTGTTTTTTTTGTTTTTTATAAATTTTTTAGGGTTTTTAGGGGTTTATGTGTGTTTCGGATTCTTAGGATTTCTTATGGGTTTTAGGTTTTTTTTTATTTTGGGGTGGGGGATTTTAAGGGGTTTTTATGGTTTTAATTATTTTAGATTTTATGTGGATTTGAAGGGTATACATTTTTTTTAGGTTTTTTATTTTTTTTTTGTTTTTAATATTTTTTTTTGATTTTATAGGTTTTAATGGTTTTCTATAGTTTTTAACGTTTTTAGTGGTGTAAGGATTTTTATATTTTTTATAGATTTTTATGTATTTTTAGTGTTTTTAATGGTTTTAGCAGTTTTACAGGTTTTATGGTTGTTACTATTTTTATGTTGTTAGGGGATTTATGTGTTTCTAGGTTTCTATGTTTTTCTAGGGGGTTTTTAGTTTTCTTTGTAATTATTAAATTTTTAGTGTTTTTATGGATTTTTTAGGATTTTAGGGAATTTGAGGGTTGTTAGGGGTTTATAGGGTTTATAACGGTTTTCGTGTAATTAGGTTTTTAGGGGTTTTAATTTTTTTTTAATTCTTAGGATTTATTTGGGGTTTTCAGGGTTTTTATGTTTTTTCTATATTTTTTTAGGATTTTTAAGAGTTTTATATAATTTTTACGGTCTTTAAAGCTTTTAGGGGTTTTACGTGTTTTTATGGTTATTATGATTTTTATGATTTTTTGGTTTTTTTGGTTTTTTTGGGTTATTTAGTGTTTTATGGTTTTTTTTAGATTTTTTATTTTTTTAGGGTTTTAAAGGATTATTAATGTTTTTAGATTTTGTTTATAGTTTTTATGTATTTTTATAGTTTTTTAGGTTTGTAGGGGTTTTAATGTTTTTAGGATTTTTAGGGTTTTTATGGTTTTTTATGTTTTTAGGGATTTTATTTTTTCAGTGGTGTTCAAATGTCTGTTGGATTTTAATGATTTCATAGGGTTTTTAGGGGAGTAGTTGTTTTTAATGTTTTTGTTAAATTTATGGGTTTTTAGGATTTTTATGGTTTTTAGGGATTTTAGGGATTTGAGGGTGTTTAATGTTTTTATAGTATTTAAGGTTTTCCATATTTTTTATTGTTTTTAGGGGTTTTATGTATTTTTTGGTTTTATGTGTTTTTTAGGGTTTTTTATGGTTTTAGGGGTTTTCATTTTTCGGTATTTTTAGGCATTTTAGGATTTTTTTCATCTTTAGGGTTTTTGGGATTTTGAGGGGGTTTCGAGGTTTAAGGGTTTTTATGGTTTTTCGGGTTTTAGTGTTTTTTAGTTTCTATGGTTTTAATGTTTTTACAATTTTTTATTATTTTTTTGTTTAATGGGTTTCTAGAGTTATAGTGGTTTAGGTTGTTATGGGATTTTATGATGTTTTAAATTTTTTAGCGATCTTTATGGATTTACGGTTTTCTAGGTTTTTTTTTTGTTTTTAAGGATTTTAGGGTTTTTTTGGTTTGTTAGGGTTTTATCAAGTTTATGGTTTTCAAGGTATTCATATGTTTCTTCAGGATTTATAGGGTTTTTTTGTTTTGGGGGGATTTTAGGTTTTTTATGTATTTTAGAGGTTTTTATGGTTTTTTGGGTTTATATGGTATTTTAGAGATTTCAACATTTCTTATGTTTTTGGGGGGTTTTATGTGTATTTAGTTTATAGGTGTTATTTCTAGTTTTTTAGGATTTTAGGGTTTTTAAGTCTCTAGTGATTTTGTGGGACATTTTAGGATTTTAATGTTTTTTAGGTTTCTAGGGATCTTGAAGATTTTTAAGATTTTTGGGGTTTTTATGCTTTTTTGGATTTTCATGGTTTTTCAAGTTATTTTTGGTTTTATTGCTTTATATATTTTTTAATGTTTTCTAAATTTAAAGGGTTTTTATAGTTTTTGGTTTTTTTGGGTTTTATGGGTTTTATGGGTTTTTAAATGTTTTTCAGAATTTTTTATCTGTTTATGGGTTTTTTTTGTTTTTTTAGGCCATTTTAGGTTTTTAAAGTTTTTTGGTTTTTGGGGTATTATGTTTATTAAAATTTTAGGGTCTATTAATGGTTTTTATGGTTTCTAGTTTTTTTATGTTTTTAGTGATTTTTATATATTTTTATAGTTTTTAGGGTTTTTGGAATTTGAGGGTTTTTTTTTGGGTTTTTAGGTTTTTTTGGGATTTATCATTTTTTTGTTTTTAGGGGTTTTAAGTGAATTTAGGTTTTTAATGTTTTCTTAGGGGTTTTCAGGGTTTTTTACATTTGTAGAGTTCATTAGGAAATTTTTGGTATTTTATGCTTTTTTAGGTTTTTAGGGATTTTGAGTGGTTTTATGAATTATTATGGTTTTTTGTTTTTTATTGTTTTTATTGTTTTTAGGTATTTTTGAGTTTTTTAGGGGAGTTAAGGTTTTCAATATTTTTTACAGTGTTTTATGGTTTAATGGTTTTTTATATTTTTTAGTAGGTTTTAGGGTTGTTATGGGATTTTTTTGTTTTTTGGGAAGATTTCAGTGGTTTTAGGGTTTTGAGCATGTTTTTTTTGGGTTTTTTGGGATTTAAGTGTATTTGTGTATTTATTTTTTCATAGGGTTTTAAGGGTTTTTTTGGGTTTTTGGTGCTTTAGGGATTTTTATGGATGTTTTTGGATTTGTATGTTTTTAGTGTTTTTGTGGATTTTGTGGGGTTTTATGTTTTATAGAGATTTTTAGGGCTTTTTTGTGTTTTTTGGTTGTATGGGTTTTTTATATGTTTTATATTTTTTTTATTTTTTTGGGGTATTAAATTGTTTTTAGCAGTTTTTAGTATTTTCAAGGATTTTATGGGATTTTAATTTTTTAGGGGTTTTATTACTTTTAAGGGTTTAGGGATTTTTGGGTCTTTTAGGATTTTTATCATTTTTAATGTTTATTAGTGGTTTTAAGTGTTTCTACATTGTAAGGTTTGCATAGTTTTTTCAAAGATATTATTAGTTTTTAAATTTTTAGGAATTTTATATCTTTTTTAGTTCTTTTATGGTTTTTTACGGTTTGGGTTTTTTAACTGTATTTTATATTTTCAGAGGTTTTGGCATTTTTTTAATATTTTTAGAATTTTTAGTTTATTAGGGGTTTTCATTGTTTTTTTAATGTTTTCCTATGCGTTTTTTGGGTTTTTTTGGGGTTTTAGGTTTTTAGGGATTCCATAATTTTTTTAGGATTTTAGTTTTTATGGTTTTTTTCGGATTTTGAGGGGTTTTAGGGTTCTTTTTTTTGAGGTTTTAGGGTTTCTATGATTTTTGTTAGATTTTTAATTCTTGTAGAGGTTTTATGGTTTTGATGGGTTTGAATTGTTTTTATATTTTTTAGTGATTTTTTTGGTTTTTTCTAGGTTTTATGGGTTTTTATAGTTTTTTGGGATTTGTATGATTTTTTGGGTTTTAGGGTTTTTAAGGGTATAAATTTCATTTATGGTTTTTAATTGTTTTCATTTTTTTAATGTTTTCATTGTTTATTTCATGTTTTTTATGGTTTTTAAAATTTTTATTAATTTTTTGGGATACTTCAGTATTTTATGGTTTTTTAGAATATTTAGGGATTTTGTGGGGTTCCAGGTTTTTAGGGTTTTTTGTGGTTTTAGGGTTTTTTCGAGACCTTTGAGACTGTTTAGATTATTTTAGAGTTATTAAAGTTTTGGGGTTTTATGGTAGGCAATAATTTCAACCCAAAAGGGTGTGATGAGTCCGACCTACCATACTCCCATACAACGTGAGTCCTTAAGTGTAGTTGGATGATTTCCCAAAAACTGCCTACCTTTGGAAAGTAGGTTTGCGAAACATCTCGATTAAGGGAATTGTTGGGTGTTTCTGTTTCCATGAAAAAAACCCATTAAAAACCATCCAAATATTACGATCCAAGTGTGAATGATTATAAAACATTAACCCCCTAAAATAAATCATCTGAAAGAGAGACACCAAATATATTCTTGGATTAAAGCATATGGTTATTAAGGATTTAGAGGTTTTTTCGGGGTTCTAACATTTTTTCCATTTTAGGGACTTCAAGTGTTTTTAGGTTTTTAAGGTTTTATTTAGGATTTTCAGGGGTTTTATGGATTGTTACGTGTTTATGGATTTTAGGGATTTTGAGGGGTTTTATGGGTATTTAGGGTTTTTAAGATTTTGTTGTTTTTTGGGGTTTTAGGGTTTTTTTGTTTTTTAGGGTGTTTATGGTTTTTAGAGTTTTTAATGCTTTAAGTGTTAAAAGGGTTTTTAGAATATTTAGTGTGTTTAAGGGACTTTATAGTTATTAAGGGCTTTAGTGGTTTTTTGACGTTTTTATGGTTTTTAGGGGTTTGAACGATTTTTTGGCCTTTTAGGGTTTTTAGCATTTTAATGGTTTTTAGAGGTTTTATGTGTTTTTAGGATTTTAATATTTTCTTAGGTTTTTTAGTATTTTGAGGTTTTTTATATTTCTATATATTTTTAGGGTTTTTAGGATTTTTAGGGATTTTTAGGGTCTTTATAATTTTTTATTATTTTTATGAATTTTAGCATTCTTTGCATTTTTTAGGTTTTTAGGGGTTTTAATTTCTTAGGGTTTTAAGGTTTTCTTAGGGGTTTTTAGGGTTTTTATGTTTTTACATATTTTATGGATTCTTTCAATTTTTTATGGTTGTTAGGGGTTTTTGGGTTTTCTAGGATTTTAGGGGTTTTCAGGGGGTTTATGTTTATGTTTATTTTTTTCAAATGTTTTCAGGGTTTTTATGGGTTTTTAGAGTTTTTTAATGTTGTTAGGGGTTTAATGGGTTATTGAGTTTTAAGTGGGTTTTGGGTTTTTATGGGTTTTTATGGATTTCAAAGGTTTTGAGAGTTTTTTTTGGGTTTTTAGTGAATTTTATGGTTTTTAGTATATTTAGGGTTTCTATGTGATTTAAGTGTTTTTAGGTTTTCAGTGTAACACCCCAAGATATCATAGTGTGTTATTTCTTCAAAATAATTCAATAACTTGAACTACACGCAACACCAAGTTCAAGCGCACCATGACTTACCAAACAAGCCGTTCAAAAGAGGTTATGAATAGTATTAACTAAATTTTAAACTTTATATAATCCTTATAATTTTAGAATCTATGTTATGAGTTTCTTATACATAATTTAAGAACAAATTCATTTTCAGTATTGCACTTTTACCAACTTTTAATAGTGAACCCTTTTTAAATCCAATATTTTAAACTTTTATATATTCAATTTGATTAAATAAATTTACTTTTTAGAATGGGGACATGAAAAATTTACAATGAAACATCCCAAGCTTCCACGGTATGATTTCCTTTGAATAATACAGTAGCGTGTGTTGTACGCAACATCGAGTACTAACACACACCACAACCAATCAAACTAGCCGTTATGAATAGTAATACCTAATTCTTAGAATTTTATAAATATTATCTCTCAAAATGGACTTTATTTTTGTATTTGGAGTATTTAATTTAGCCTAAGGTGAAATTTTGGAACTTTTCAGATAACATTTATATTTTGATGAATAGTGAAAATTACTAAATTTTAATTAAAAACAACTTTTTTAATCGAAATAATTTATATTGATAAATTAGGAATTTGAGTGGTTTTAAAGTATATTTATAATATATATTTACCATGTAATACAATGTTGGTCATTGTACACAATTTCACAATTAAACCGGACATAAACGAGTGTCAATCTTTTGATAGTTATTATCTTTTAAAAACACGCTATTTGTTTTGACGATGGGAATTAATTTTTCAATTAATTAGTGCAACTGATATATTTTGAATTTGGTAAAATAGAAATCATTTTTGAATTCATAATATCAAATATATCTTAGGCCTAATTTTTGGTATTTTTGTGGAAACTTTCATTTTTTGAGGAATAGTGAAACCACTAAGTGGTAGTTAAAAAAACTGAATTTTTTATAAAAATTAATTTTACCACTTCTGTGAGTGGAATTTTTAAAATATAAGAGACGCGGTTAATATCAATGAGTAAAATTTGGTTCAATGAGATGAAATCTTTTTTGGTGAATAGTAACTTTTTAGTTTTATTTACCACGGTTAAAAGTAAATAGGGTAATTAAATGTAAAAATGATATTAATATTAACCTAAAACATGTCCTAATTCGATTATACAAGTGTATCTCGACCAAAAACAATCTTAGGAATAATATATTATCATTTAGGTCCACTTGGATTAGATTAGGACATTTATTATTATTTAATTCAAAGAAGAGTTCAAAGAGTTAAAATGAAGGTTTATTTACGAAAACATTTTTAAGATAGGGTAAAACATAAGATAAATTCGATTATAAATATTTATTATAAATATAAAACAATTTACTACATAATTATATTTTATTTATAATTTTTTGACATTAAATAATTTAATTTATTTATGACACAATGATGATGAATAAATTTCCATAATATTGAAAAATTAAATTAATTGATATTATAAATACCCAAATATATATAATTTGATACTTTTTATGAATTAAAATAATTTTATAGGTTAATATTACATGTTAAGAATGCTTTAATTAACAGTTTTCAAAGTAATCATTCTGTTATGATTTTCACAAAAATCAATTTTCCAAATAGTGTCAAAATTGACAAAAAAGAGTTTTTAAAACAAATATTATATTATTAATTAATATTCAATTCCTAAAAATCTAAGGTTCGTCCAAGAGACTTATATCATGATAGTTGTATCATTAATGGACCACTTGGGGGTCGATTGGAGGTATATAGTAAGTTTATTAACTATATAATATTAAAATAAAAAGTGACATGGTAAGTGTCAAACTAATTAACTAAGAGTGAAAACTAAAAGATAAGGTTAATATAATGCCCCAAACCTGTCTAAATTCTATTTGTTGAGGGATTTTTGACCCATACCCACCTTAACCTTTAAATAATCCACTTTTGATCCTTTATAAACCGAATATGAATTTATTATAAAATAATATTTCTAGCTTTTCCAAAGGTGCCCCTCACGCCTCTTATAAAAGGGAACTCCCCCTTCTCTTTAATTCACACCTTCAAAGCCATTTGGATCGACCAAACTCTGCCCAAATACTCTATAAACTTCCATCATTTCATCCTAGAGTCCTTCCTTTAGTCAGAAATCCAACTTATAGATCCCTTTTGATCAAATCAAAAGGAGGAACCCAAAGAAGAGGTAATGTTTTCTCCACCCTTTTTAAATTCATTTCTTCTTCAACTTATTCTTTCTTTGTTATTCCCATTCTAAAATAATGAATCCAGTATATCCTATAAAATGTAATATTATTATAAATATGGATCAACCATATTCACTATTATATCCATCCTTTGAATGACATGTCACCATACGTGCGTACGTACGGCTTACCGTCTCCACGTCGTGGTGTAATTGTTATTCAATATATTATTATTTAGAAGGGTAAAATAATGATGTTTAATTCATTTAAATAATAAATATAACATGATAATGATTCTGTATATATGATATAACATCCAATTATATATTATTTTAATATCAAAAGAATGATATTGTCGCTCGTGCGTACGTACGGACTACCGTCTCCACGAACGCGATGAGATTCATTCTCCATTGTATCAATTCAAGTATAATTATCATTTGATGATTAATAATAGTTTCTAAGGACTTGAAACCATTATTGATATGAATAATATAAAACCTATCCATAACAAACATGGCTTATGTAACAAAACATATAAAAGAAAATGAGTAAGTTAACACCCGAAACGACGATAATTCTAAGATATTATTAACAAAACAATGTTAATAGATCATATATGATATCATATTAATGTATATGATTCTTGTATAATTTAATAACAATTATTTCACCATTATACAGGAGGTTAACCTACCCCCAACCAAGGAAAAGTAAAAGGTAAGGGTTTATTTCGCAATCTCTTCATTATCCGAGGTTGTTTATACGTAATAATATATTGGGACTTCTTTATCATCCAATACATATTTCTTAAAAATGTATTTCAAAACATTTTTACTATTTACTAGAATATGGGTTAAATTAATTTATACCCTCATTGACTTTTATAAGTGGTTTATAAAGGAATCTTTCCATCATTTTCCTAACAAGGTCCTTTTAACCTTTTCGACAGAATTAAGGTAATAACGTTTTTTAACTTATACGTCGGGTGCGGCTATTTTCCACCGTTATTAAATCGTCGAAGCTTCCCTTACAAGATTATAAGAATATTTTCAATGAAAATGTTTTATTTTATAAATATATGACTCTTAAATTATTTCAAAATAAAAGAGATATTTCTCTAGGAAGAGTTTTGATTTCATCTATGTCAACATCCTTTGATGGATTTTAGGATTATTTGAAATTGATTTATTATGATACAAAAATTCTATATTGTATTGAAGGTTTTGTGATATGTTTGACTATGGATGTGTTATTTTTATACCATTAATGTTTTATGGATGAAGTATTTACATTTTTATGCATGTTTTAATACGAATTTTTATGTTATGTTTAAAACTTTTCATATGGGAATGCATTGGACTTAATATGTGACGGGTGGAGCCCGCTATAGCTCCTCGATGCATCGGTAGGTCTAATGAGAAAAAATAGTGTCTTGGCCCAATGTCTTGGCAAAATATTATTTGTAGTCTTGGCATGAGGCCTTGGCTTTGTGGTTATGATAGTCTGGCAATATGCATTCCATTATTTTGAAAGTGGTTAATGATATTGCATGTGATTATTCGATTAGTAGAATATCCATGTGAATAATTAAATGGAATTATTTCATTTTATTTATTCCATACTATGTTGAAGGTAAAGTTAAAAAGGCTTTTGTTTTAGTTATACATTGCCTTAAATGTTTATTCTTATTTATGAAAGTTTCCGCTATATTGTTATCCTTACTGGGCATTTGAGCTCACCCCTTTTTCTATGTTTTATTTTTCCCAGGATGTGAAGAAGTATTTTATGAATGACCGGCAGGGATAGTATGAGGGAATATGAAGACAATATGTTGTTGTAGTTTTTCACTTATTGATGTAATGTAAACTTTATGAATATATCTAGTGTTTCCAAGGCTACTAAACTAATCGGTCTTTCGAGACTTGATCTTTCTTGGGATCATGCTAATGTTCTGTAATAATGCACTGACTCTGGGTATCTAGGGCCAGGGCGTTATATTTAGGGTTTTATTTGTGGTTCCCAAGGGTTTTAACATTCTTTTTTTTTTGTTTTTAGGGATTTTTTTAGGAATTTTAAGATTTTATGGATTTTATGGGTTTTAGGGATTTGAGCATTTTAGAGTTTTTATGGGTTTTACGGGGTTTTTTTGAGTTTTTTAGGGTTTTTAGGGGGTTTTAGAGTTTTTTAACATTTTTGGGGTTTAATGGCTTTTTAGATATTTTCGTTGTTTTAGGGTTTTCATATGTTTTTAATGATTTTTAAGTCTCTTGGGGTTTAATGGGTTTTATGGGGTTTTAGAGTTTTTAGGGGTTTTTTTGGTTTTTAGGGCTCTTTTGGTTTTTAGTGGATTTAAGTGTGTTTGGGTTTTTAATTTTTTTTTGGATTTTTCATATTTTTAGGTGGTTTATATTATTATTGATTATTAGGGATTTTTTATTGTTTATTCAGTTTTTATGTTTTTTGGTATTTGGAGGGTTTTTAAGATTTTTAGGGGTTTTAGAGTCTTTGGCGTCTTTTAGGATTTTTGGGGATTTAAGTGTTTTTATGTTTTTATGATATTCATAGGTTTTTTTGAGTTTTTAGTGTTTTTAAAAACACTTTATTCAACCAAAAAATCTAAAAAAACTAAAAAATTCTTAGAAAACATAAAAAATCAATAAAAACTTTAAAAAACATAAAAACACCATAAAAACCCAAACAAATAATAAAAACCCTAAAAACATGAAAAAACCCAAACACCCCACCCCCCAAAACCCACAAACACCCTAAAACCCTAAAAATCATAAAAACCATAAAATCCCTAAAAACATAAAAACATTAAAAATTGAAAAAAACCTTATAGAAATTTGAACCCTAAAGAAATTAAAAACGACCAAAAAACATAAAACCCCCAAAAAAATATTAACCCCCCCAAAACCCCAAGATCATAAAAAAACCTTAAATCCAGAAAAATACCTAAAAATACCAACAATCAAAAAAACACTCAAATCCTGAAAACCCATAAAAAACCTCAAAAACATAAAAAAACTTAAAACCCCTGAATACCTAAAAAATATGAAACCCCTAAAAACACTAAAAATCCTTATAATTATACAACCACCTAAAAACCATAAACACACTAAAAACCCATAAAAACCCTATAAACCACTAAAATATCTAACGACATTTTAAACCAATAAAAACGTTGAAATAAATAAAAAACCTTAAAACTCACAAAAAACATTAGAAACTCAAAAACCATAAAAAAACCCTAAAACCAATTAAAGGAGTCTAAAACCCTAAAACCCTTAAAAATCTCTAAAAATCTCAAAAAATATAAAAACCAAAAACACCCTTAAAACCCTATGAAATCCTTAAAAACCTAAAAAAACTTAAAACCCATAAAAACCTAAAAACACTAAAAGCCCCAAAAAACCAAAAAACACTAAAAAACCCTAAAAATCCCTAAAAACCATAAAACACCATAAAATACTAAACAAATACCTAAATATCCCTAAAAACATAAAAATCGCTAAAAACCCTGAAAAACCATAATAAATCATTAAAAAAGATAAATCCCCTATAAACCTAAAAAATGTTAACAACCCTAAAAATTATAAAAGACCCTAAAACCCTTTAAACCCCTAAAGACTATAAAAACCCCTAAAACCTTAAACAACCCTAAAACCCCATGAAAAACCTAAAACCCACTACAAACTATAAAAACCGTATAAAACCTTAAAAATGTATAAAACACTACAAAATCCATAAAAACCTAAAAATATCAAAAAACACCCCCTAAAACCCCAAAAATCCAAAAAAAACCATAAAAACCATAAAAACCACAAAACCATAAATATACTAAAAAAATCCCAAAAAATCACTTAATACATAAAACTCCTAAAAACCCTGAAAACCACTACAAAAACCAAGAAAAACATAAAACCCATTAAAAACTTAAAAAATTTAAAACATTAAAAACCATTAAAGTCCCTAAAAACACATAAAACTCAAAAAAAATCCATAAAAACCTTTGGAATCCTAAAAACCCCTATATCCCCTAAAAATAACTAATAAATTTAGATACACTTTTGAACCCCTATAACACTAAAAATGGTAATAAAATATTAAAAACCCTAATTAACTCAAAAACCCCCACTAAAACCTTCAAAAAACCATAAATCGCCTAAAACCGTAAAAAAACCCAAAACCCCTAAAAATCATAAAAATCCTAAAAATAATAAAAAACAATAAAAGTACCTAAAAAATTAAAAACCCTAAAAAACAGAAAATCACTAAGATAACCATAAAATACTAGAGAAACTTAAAACCAATAAAACCCCTAAAAACACTAAAATCCCTAAATACCCTAAAAACCCAGAAAACCCTAAATCCCTCAAAATCAATAAAAAAAATCCAAAAAATAAATAAAATCATAAAAAAATCTAAAAACCTTGAATACCACTATGAAAACCTTAAAACCCTAAAAAAAATAAAATACATAAAAACCTAAAAACGTTAAAAAAGTTAAAACCCTAAAAAGAAATAAAAAACACTAAAAACTACTAAAAACCATTAAAATCCCTAAAAACCGTAAAATGCCTAAGACATATTAATACCTAAAAACCCATATAAAAATCTAAAAACCATTTAAAACCCTAAAACCCCTAAAATCATAAAACACTGAAGAATCTGTAGAAACCCTAAAAACCATAAAATTTGTAAAAAATACCTATAAATCCATAAAGACATTAAGAATCCTAAAAACCTGAAAAACCCTTAAAACATAAAAACACATGAAACCAATAAAATCTTAATGACTCTAGAAACCGTAAAATCCACTAAAAACTATAAAAAACTAAAAAAACATATAAAATACTTATACCTAATAAAAAAATTAAAAATTATTTAAACCCATAAAAATGTTAAAAAACTCTAAAAAAAATAAACCCCAAAAAACTCATAAAAATACGAAAAACCCAACAAAACCAGAAAAACATTAAAAACCCTTAAATTTAAAAAACAATAAAAAAATTTGAAACACTATAAAATAAAAAAACCCTAAAAACCCAAAAAAACATTAAACAATTAAAATCCATAAAAGATCTGAAAATCAATAAAAACCTAAAAACAATAAATATACAAAAAATTCTAAAATCTTAATTAATATAATACACCTTAAAAAAATATAAAAACCCTTATGAAAACCTTAAAAAAACCAAAAAACACTTAGAACCACTAAAAACAAAAAATGATAAAAACCCATAACAACCCTCGAAATCCATAAAAACCCAAAAAAACCACAAAAATACAAAAACAAATCTATAAAAAAATCTAAAAATATAAAAACCCTAAAAAACTTGAACGCCCCTAAGAAGGGCTTAAAAACCTAAGACCACTTAAAACTCCTAGAAATTATAAAATCCATAAATTCCTAAATAGACCCTAAAAACCCCAAAAATCCCTAAAAACAATAAAACAGGTAAAAACCCAAAATACTGCCTAAAACTATAATAACCCTTTAAACACCTAAATATACTAAAAAATATAAAAGAATTAAAACCCATAAAAATTTAAAAAAACCCAAAACCCCATAAAACCGTAAACCTATAAAAACCATAACAATTCTCAAACCCCTTAAATCTCTAAAAATAAAAAATCATAATAATCCCAAAAAAAAACATTGAAAAATTAAACACCCTAAAAATGTTAGTCATAGTGGGTTTGGGTGTGAGCTGTTTCTGGGATATATGGTTATGGGTTTGAACAAAGAGTTTTGGGTGATGTGGCTTATCCCTAGGAGTAGGTTCTGGTGTATTGATGTTATTGTTTGGTTATGTGTTGCTACATGATTACGAGGTGTGAAAGGATTTGTTGGTTGTTGGGATCTATGGTGTAGGATTCTATTTGATGTTGGCCTGGGAAGTGATGAGGATATATGTTCTGGGCATGGGCGCTGGTGTTCATGTGCTGTTGATTGTATCTTTATGTGTGGCATGTTGGATGTTGTTAGGATAAGAGGTCCCTGATAATGAAATTTGAGATGCTGGAGGACGGATGCTACTTGGATGGGTATGGTTGATGTGGGTGATGGATATTGGAAACTGAGGTGTTGGATTTTCGATGATGCTTGGATAGAAAATGGTGAAGCTGGTGTCTATGTTTTTGGGGCTGGTGAATCTGTGTTGCTGTTAGTTGTTCTGACTGGTGAGGAGGTGTTGGAGGTTGGAGATAGTGAAGTGGGATGTTGGTTTCTACTAGGATGAGAGGTGTTGGAGGTGATGTTTTTGCATTTCTTCTAGTTTCTTCTTGGCTGGGAGATACTGGAGATGCTTTTGTCTTTCTTCTTTTTATGGTTTTGTGTGTCTTTTGAGTTTTTTGGTGTCTTTTGTGTATTGTGGGGGTGTCTAGGGTTTTTGGGTGTGGGTTTATTGACGTCACCCCTTCCTTGAATGTTTTTTCTTTTTTCCTAATAAATTTTTTGGGGCCAGGAATAGCCGGAGCCCTGCATCTTCCTTGACCTAAAGAACCTAAACCCACTAAAAACCACAAAGAACCTAAAACCCATAAAATAAACTAAAACCCATAAAAATCCTAATAACCAACTAAAAACACTAAATATCCTTTAAAACCCTAAAAACATCAAAAACCTATTAAAAACCAAAAAACCCTATGAAAACTATAAAAACCAAAAAACCAAGAAAAATAAAAAAAACCTTAAAAACTTAAAACCCTCAAAATCCTTAGAAATACTAAAAACCATAAAATCCAAAAAAATAAATAAAATTCCCTAAAAACCAAAAAAAACCACTAAAAATTATAATAAAACATCAAAACATAAAAACTTATTAACTCTCTGAAAACGAAAAAACTCTAAAAACCCTAAAAACCATTAATCCCTAAAAACCCTAAATATCCCAAAATCCCAAAAAAATCACTAAAAACCCATAAAAACGTAAAAAACATAAAACCCATAAGAAAACCTTAAAACCCTAAAAAAATAAATTCCCCAAAAAAACTAAAAATGCTTGAAAACCTAATAGTTCATATAAACCCTTAAACCCCTAAAAACCATAACACCCCTAAAACATTTGAAACACCTATATACCCATAAAACAATAAAAAAATAAAAAACCTTTCAATCCTATAAAAATTTCAACAACTCTAAGAAAATTTTACAACCCAAAAGAAACTAATAAAACCCCAAAAACAATAAAATCCAAAAAAATACTCAAAACACCCAAAATCTATAAAAACCCAAAAAACTATAAACAATATAAAAATTCCAGAAAATCAATAAAAACATAAAAAACCCCAAAAACCTTGAAAACCCCTTAGAAAATCTTAAAAACCTAAAAAAACTTAAAACTACCTAAAACCCTAGAAAACCCATTAAACCGTCAAAAACCCTAAAACCTGTCAAAATCACTCAAACCCCTAAAAAACTAAAAAACCTTGAAATTTACTAAAATCACAAAAAAAAATGTAAAAAACCATGAAACCCACTATTAAAAGCTCAAAAACCAAAAACACTTAAAATAAAAAAACATAATAATGTTAAAAAAACCTAAAAGACCCTAAAACCCATAAAAACAAATAAACACCCTGAAAACCCCCAAAAAATGTAAAAACCCTTTAAACAACTACACATGATAAAAACAATAAAAAACCTTTATAACCATAAAAACTCAAGAAAGGAATATGGCGACACACTCCCCCGATTCTCTATCCTGCTCAACGCTTCTTCCAAGTTTTCCCCTCGTTTCTTCCCAGGATCTTGGAATTGTTTCTTTGCTTCCTCGGCGATGGTGTTATCTGGTCATGATCTTAGGACTCAAGATGGAAGTGGTTCTTCGACAGTCTCTTTTTCCCCATCCCATGCTCCGAATATCGATCTTGGAAGGCCTTGTTTGTTGGTACGCTTGGGTCTCATCGTATTTGGAGGTTGTGCGAGCTTCTGTGGTCTTAGATCGGTCAGATCTGGATTGTGGAGAAGCAGATGACTCCTTGGTGGTAAGAAACCTTTTTGTAAATTAGCCATGGTTTAGGGTTGACTTTTCAGATCTGCAATTTCCCAGGGCAGATCAACAGAGACGAGGGACTCAATGGCAAAGCAGGATGCTCTGGTGTCACATCCATGGCGAGGAGATGTTTTCGACAATGTTCCAGGGATGGAGGCATTAATGATTATGGATGGGCAGTGGTTTGTGATGCAAATACAGTCTCGACAGATCGTCTGGCTTGGTTTTAGATGTAGATTTTCTTGTCGGAAAGGTGGTAAGAGGGTCTGGCATTTTCGATCGGTCCCTTCTCAGTCGATGGAGAAGTGACTCTCAATTATGGCTCCGGATCTGCAAATGTGGGGGTCTTTCTTGTTCTATGAAGGTGAAAGGCGAGTGCGTTGGGCATTCAGACGACTAGAAAGTGGTTTGCTTGGACCGAGTTTTAGAAATGTTTGTCAGATCTGGCTTCAGTCTTGGATGATCATATTTCTTATTGTTTGGTGCTTTGGCTCCCTTTGATGGTGTGGTGAGATGATCTGGAGGCTTCTTTTGAGATGGATTTGGCTTTACAATGGTGAATGTTGGGTGCGGGAGGCTTTGCGACCTCTTGGTGATGGCATGTGAAATCATGTGCTCAGACGTATGCTTCTTGATCTGAGATGAGGAGGAGATCTCTAGTATTTCTAGATCCATGACGGGTCATGGTGGATGCGGAGGGTGAAGATGCAGGTTCGTTTTTCTGGTTCCTTAGTTTTGTTCTTAGGTCTTGCTGCTGATGAAGGTTTGGTCAATTTATTCTATGCTATTTTTGAGATGTTGTTCTGTGGACTTTTGAGTTGTGGATGGATCAGTTTTGGTTGTGTTTTTGGCTGATTTTGGATACCGAAAGTTGACTGGTTAGGAGGAGATGGTCAATGGATTATGATTTGTTGGGTTATGTTTGCTGCTAGCTGTCGGTTTTCCTGTATGTCACTGTTGATGCTAGTTGATGGTCTTAATGCGGGATGGGGGGTGTTGTATGGTCTTTCTGCACAATTTTTGAGCAGCTGGAGGGGCCGTCTTGTTTTGGGCCTGAACAAGGAGGCATTGGTGCTACGAATTGGTGCTTTGTGTGGGTGCTGCTGGTCCTGGGTGGCTGAAAATGATGTTGGATATGGAATTCTAGAAGTTGATTTGCAAAAAGGTGATTCTTGGTTTGATGTGGTTGAAGAGGGTGGTGGATGGCTTGGTTTGGACTTTCTATTGGTGCTGGATGATGATGTTGATAATTTTTCTTCTGGTGTTGGTGGATGTGTGTTGCTGGTGGTGATCTTTCTTGGAAAGAATGTGCTTGATGCTGGAAACTGTGATGCTAGATGATGGATGCTGCTGAGCTATGAGGTTCTAAAGCTGTGCTTTATGGTATTGCTGCTGCTGGATGTTGATTTTTGTTCTGTTGGGACTGCTGCTGGGACCTTTTAAGGTTTTACGTTTGTTTTTGTTTTTGTGTGCGTTTTGGTTCTTTTGGTTTGTTGGTTTTGGGTTTGTTAAGGGCATTTGGGTGTGGGTCATTTGACCCCTCTCCTCCCTTGTCTAATGCACCTTTTTCATAATAATAAATTTGTGGGGTGGGGGGGTGTGCGGGAATAGCCTGACCTCGATCCTCTTATGCCCTAAAAACTCAAAATAACCATAAAACCCATAAAAACCCAAAAACACTAAGACCCTGGAAAATACTTAAAAATGCTAAAAATCTATAAATACACAAAACCCCTAAAAATCCATAAAAAAATCAAAAACCATAAAATACTAAAAACATCTAAGGAAACCATGAAAACATATAAACACTTAAAACCCCAAAAAAACCCTAAAAACACTAAAAACCCTAAAAACTGTAAAACCCCTTAAACTACCCCAAATCCCTAAATGCTTATAAATTTCCTAAAAACTCCCCAAAATTCATAAAATGTTAAAAACCCCTAAAAAAATTGAAAATCACTTAGAAAACCTTATAATCCTAAATACACTTAAAACCCTTAAAACCTGAAAAAAATATAAATGAAAAAAAAATCTAAAAAACACTAAAAAAAATAAAATCTATAAAACCCCTAAAAATATTGAAACCCAAAAAACACTGAAACCCCCCCAAAACCACACTAAAAACCCTAAATACCCTTTAAATATCTAAAATTGTTAAAAAACTCTAAAAACCATAAAGTCCTAAAAAACACAAAAAGCACCTAACCCCAATCGATAAAACCTCAAAAAGCCCAAAAACCCCTCGAACATACCTAAAAATATATAAAACCATAAAAACCATAAAAAACCCTAAGAAAAACTTAATAACTTAAAAACAATTTAAACCCTTAAAAACCATACAAATGATCAAAACCATAAAAAACCATAAAACCCCTAAAAAAACTTGAAAACCATAACAAACCATACAACCTTAAAACCCCAAAAGGCCATTTTAACCCCAAAACCACTCTAAACTCTAAAGACCCTTTAAACCCCTAAAGATGTTTAAAAAATAGAAAAACTTGAAATACCATATAAAACCAATAAACCAAAAAACCATAAAATAAAACCCCCAGAAAACCCTAAAAACCGTAAAAATTACAAAAACCATAAAAAAACCATAAAGACCCAAAAATCCGTAAAAATGTAATCATCCTAAAAAACACGAAAACCCAAAGAAACCCTTAAAACCCTAAAAAACTTATACCCTCTAAAAACCTAAAAAAATACTAAAATCCCTAAAAAATATAAAAACCCTAAAATCCCTAAAAATCTTTAAATACCATAAAAATCATTAAAATCTAAAAAATACCAGAAATCATGAAAAACCTAAAACCCTTAAAATCCTAATAAGACCTTAGAAGCCTAAAAACACATAAAACTCCTAAAAACATAAAAAATGATAAAAACCCTAAAACCCTTAAAAACCATAAAACCCTAAAACCTGTCAAAATGCATGAAGACCCTAAAAACCATTAAAATATTGAAGAATCCCTTAAAATCCTTAAAATTGTAAAAAACCCCTAAAAACATTGAAAACCCCCTAAAAAAACCTTAAATACATAAAAAACATAAAACCCATATAAACAAAAAAAATAAAAAAACACCAAAAATTCATAAAAGGACCCTAAAACAACTTGAAACTCAAAAATACCCCAAACAAACCATAAAATAATCAAAAACCCCTAACTCCCACCCACAAACAAAAAACACTTGAAGCCCTTTAACCCCTGAAAATGTTAAAAAACTCTAAAATCCAAAAAAATACAAAAGACTGAAGAAACCTATAAAAATTCCAAAAACCATAAAATCCACAAAACCCTAAAAACAAAAAAACCCTTCATAATCTCTAAAAACCCTAAAAACCCTAAAAACCATAAAATTTCTAAAAATCCATAAATCACCCTAAAAACATAAAACCTCTAAAAATAATTAAAGTATTAAGAAAACCATAAAAACATAGAAACACTTAAAACCCATAAAAAACCTAAAACTGTGAAATCCCTAAAATCCTAAAAACCCAAAAACCCAAAACTGTACAAATCCCTAAAAACACCAGATAACCATAAAAATCCAAAAAATCAATAAAATCATAAAATACCTAAAAAACCCTAAAAGGAGATCCTACAACCATAAAAATTATAAAAACACATAAAATATTTAAATATACAAAAAACCATCAAAACACTAAAAAAAACTAGAATACCTTTAAACTGCTAAAAACGTTAAAAACACTAAAACCCTTGATACCCCTAAAAATTAAAAGAACCCTAAAAACCAAAAAAACATAATAAACCCTAAATACATAAAAAGTATAAAAATCATATAAAATACCTACAAGTCCAAAAAAAATAACAATACCTAAAACCATTAATACCCCTGACAAAACCATAAAAATCTAAAAAACACATAAAACCCTTAAAAATATAAAAAATGATAAAAACCCTAAAAAGCACTAAAAATACCAAAACCCCTACAAACATAAAAAAAACCTAAAATCCCTAAAAACATAAAAAACTCCAAAAACCCATGAAAAACATTAATATGACCATAAGAACTGAAAAAAACTTTAAAAAACCTAAATATAAAAAACCCTAAAAATACCCCTAAAAATTGTAAAACCCTAAAAACCTATAAAAACACTAAAAATCATTTAAACTCTAAAACCCATTAAACCACTAAATTTTTTAAAAAAAATTTAAAAATTAAAAATATAAAAATGAAAACCCATAAAAACCAGAGAATCCTTAAAACCCATAAAAACCCTTATAACCCTAAAAACACTAAAAACAAAATTTTCATAAAAAATTATTAAAAATCCATAAAAATGTAAAAACCCCTAAAAATATTAAAAACCCTATGAAAAAAATATAAAAATAAAAAACTTGAAACCTCTAAGAAACTAATAAGAAACTAAAAATCCAAAAAAGCCTAAAAACCCTAAAACTGTAAAAAAAATAAGAACCCATAAATATCATAATATAAAGATAAACCCTCAAAAAACCCTAAACCGCTAATAAAAACTCAAAAAACATTTAAACCCCTAAAATCCCAAAAAACACCAAAACCCCTCAAAATCCCCCAAAACACTAAAAAAGATTAATCTACTAAAATCCAAAAAAATACCAAGAAATGTAAAAACCCCTAAAAACCCCAAAAAACCCTATGAAAACTCTAAAAACCTGAAATCCTATAAAACCCAAAGAAACATAAAAAATTATAAAAACATCTAAAAACCCAAAAAACCTCAAAATACCTAAAAACCTATAACCCCATAAAAATACAAAAATTCCCTAATATTAAATAATAAAGTAAAAAAACACAAAAATCTTGAGAAACCTTAAGAAAACGTTAAAAACCAAAATAAAATTTAACCCCAAAAATCTTTTAAAATGATGAAATCCTTAAAAGACCCTAAACACCCAAAAAACCCCTCAAAACCCAAAAAAACAACTAAAACTCCTAAAACCCTATAAAACCCTAAAAAAACTAAAATCCTCATAAAACCCCTAAAAACGTTAAAAATTATAAAAACTTTAAAATCCCAAAAAACTCAAAAATATAAAAAACCCTAAAAACCCATATAAATCCTAAACTCACTCAAAACCCTCAAAACCCTAAAAACCCAAAAAAAAAACATAAAAATCCTAAAAATCCCAAAAAAATACCTAAAAACATAAAAACCATTAAAATCGTGAAAATCCTTAAGAAAACCTTAAAACCCAAAAAACAATTTAATCCCCCAAAAATCAAAAAAAAATCCCAAAAACACAAAAAAACCTACAAACCCCAAAAAATATATAAAACCCAAAAAACCCACGAAAATAATAAATAATCCTTAAATACATAAAATATAAAAACCCTAGAAAAAAACCTAAGAAAACCATATAAACCTAAAAGCACTTACAACCACTAAAAAACCTAAAAGTGCTGAAAACACTAAAAAGAACCTAAAACCCCTAAAAATACATAAAAACCCTAAAAATTACTAAAAACTCTAAATCCCCTATAAACACATAAAACATTAAAAACCCTTAAAAACTGTAACTTCACTATGAACTTAAAAAACCCTACAAACCCTACAAACCCAAAATAACCATTAAACCCCTCAAAATCCCTAAAAACCTAAAAAATCATAAAAACCAAAAAATTACCTAAAGACCTAAAACCCCTAAAAAACCCAATGAAACTTAAAAACCAAAATATAATATAAATCCCTAAATCTCATAAAAATAATAAAAACCCTAAGAAGAATAAAAAACCAAAAAAAACCTTAAATTCCATTAAAACACCAAAACCACTAAAAATCCTATAAATTATCTAAAATGTAGAAACCCCTAGAACCCTAAAAACCAATAGGAAAACATTAAAAACCTAATATCACTTAAAACCACTAAAAAATATGAAAAAATGAAAAAACGAAAAACCCCTCAAACCCATAAAATCCCTAAAAATAATAAAAACACTTAAAATTATTTAAAACCCTAAAATCCCCTAAAAACCACTGAAAACTCTAAAACCCATTTAAACCCCAAAAATGGTAAAATTTTCTAAAATCATTATATCTCTAAAAAACTCAGAGAAAACCAAAAAACATAAACACCCTAAAAACCAAAAAAAAATCTTCATAAAACCACTTAAAATACTAAAAAGGACAAAAAAAAACCAATAAAAGAATAAAAAAACCTAAAACCCTAAAAAATCCTAAGAAAACCCTAGAATACTAAAAGCACCGAAATCCCATAAAAACATAAAACTTCAAATTCCTAAAAACCCTAAAAGCTCCTAAAACTATATAAATCACTAAAACACTAAAAACCATAAAAGTCATAAAAAATCATAAAATCACTAAAAGTATAAAAAACCCCTAAAAACAATGAAAAATACTAAAAAAACCATAAAAACCTAAACACACATAAAACTCCAAAAAACCTAAAAACAATAAAAAAATAAAAATACCCATAAAAGTCCTAAAAACACAAAAATATTTGAAAACCCATAAAACCCCTAAAAACCACTAGAACTCTAAAAATACTTGAAAACCATAAAAACATTAAAAAACTATAAAGACCCATAAGAACCCTAACAACTCAAAAAACCCTTTAGAATAAAAAAACCATAAATACCCAAAAATTCAAAAACACCCCCAAACCCCTTAAAATCCATAAAAAAATAAACCATAAAGATCCTAAAAGAGATGTAAAAATCCGTAAAATAATAAAAGCACCAAAAACCTTGAAAAAAACTCTAATAAAACCATAAAATCCTAAATAAAAATAAAACCATTAAAAATTCAAAGAAATTATAAAATCCCTAAAATCCCTAAAAACATGTAAAATCCTTCAAAATTAGAAAAATCTGAAAAACCATAAAAATATTAAAAATTCACAAAATCCTTACAAAACATAAAAAATATTAAGAACCTATAAAATAACTCTACCAAAACCATAAAAATCAAATAACGCTTAACATCCCAAAAAAAAACAAAAAATGCACAAAAACCTAAAAGACCCTAAAACCCTAAAAACCCTCGAAACCATAAAAAGGCCAAAAAATATAAACCCCAAAAAATACATAGCAACCCAAAAAACACAATAAAAATATAACAATACTTAAAACACTTAAAACTATTTAAAAATATAAAAAACCTTAAAAACCCTAAAAAACTTATAAAACCCCTAAAACCTAGAAAAATCATAAAAATGAAAAAAACAAAAAAAATTACATATAATTTTTTAAAACATAAAAGCCATAAAAACCATGAAAATTACCAAGAAAAATTTTAAAACATAAAAACACTTAAACCCACTAAAAACATAAAAACACTTAAAATTCTAAAAATAATAAAAACATAAAAAATATCAAAACCATAAATTTCCCAAAAACCTTAAAAACCCTAAAATCCCATAAAACCCCTAAAAACCGACAAAAAAATATAAAAAATCATACAAACCCTATAAATATTAAAAACCATAAAACCCTAGAAATTAGTGAATATATTAAATCCCATAAAAGATATTAAATGTCATTAGAAAGAAAAAACAATAAAACCCTAACTAACACTATGAAAACCTAAAAAACTAAAAGCACTTATAACCCGTAAATATCTGAAAAACACTAAAAAACCTAAAAAAACTAACACACCATAAAACACCTAAAAATCCCAAAAAACCCCCTAAAATCTCTCAAAATTCTGAAAAAGTCAAACAAAATACTGAAAGCATAATAAACAATAAACACAAAAAAACCTATGAAAACATTAAAAACCTAAAAGCACTTAAAACCCCCCAAAACCTAAAAATTATAAAACCCTAAAAACCTAAAAAACCCCATAAACCCATTATACCCTAAAAATTACTAAAAACCCTAAAATTCCTTTGCACCACTAAAAATATTATAAAACTATAGAAATCATTAAAAACCCTAAAAACTCAAATAAACCCTTAAAACATAGAAAACCCATAAATATCTTAAAAACCATAAAAACCATCAACATCCCTAAAACCCCTAAAAATCCTAAAAATCCAGAAAATATCTAAAATGTATAAAAACATGTAAGCCCCTAATAAAACCTTAAAAACCAAAAACCCATAAAAAACCTTAAAACTTATAGGAACCCTAAAAACCCTAAAATCCCTTAAAAACACTAGAAACCATAAAAACAAATAGAAATATTTAAAAAACCCTTAAAACACATAAAACCATAAAACCCACTAAAAAAATAAAAAACATGTTAAACCCTAAAAGTGTTATAGAAATCTAAAAAACATATAACACAAAATTGTTCAAAACATCTCTAAAAACACAAAAAAACCATAAAACCCCTAAAAACCCAAAAATTATAAAATCCAAAGAAACTATAAAAAACCTCAAAACCCCTAAAAAAGCCCAAAAAATACCTAAAAATGTAAACAACCCTAAAATCCTTAAAAACACTTATGAAAACCATAAAAACCAAATACCACTTAAATCCCATAAATAACCAGAAAACACTAAAAACCATAAAAACCCTAAACCCCCAAATGACCTGAAAGACCTTCAAAATCCCTCAAATCCTAAAAACACCTTTAAAATGCTAAAAAATTACTAAAAACCCTAAAAACATAAAAAACATGAAAACATTAAAAACATAAAAACAATCCAAACACCTAAAAAAATATAGAAAAATTGTGATAATAAAATATGGAGGAATCAATGTCTCTTTCGATCCCACCACGCGATGAATGCTCCCCTACCATTCCAGGTTGAATATGACTACAGTCTCAGAGTCTTCCCCTCTAGGGGGGAGGTACATCCGCTGCTTCTTAATGAGGACCATGTTATCATCCTATTCTCACTGCCTAACTTGTTGCACTATTTTTTGTGGATGGAGATTTTCCATAAGGTTCTAGATCATTTTTGAAGGATATTATAGCTCTCTTTCTCTATCTATGAGTTCAATGAAGCCTTATCACTACATCTTATGACTCTAGTTGTGATATTTCTTATGTGGCACCCACCTATGGTCATCTTTGATAGGTTCATCATCGAGCATTGGGATCTTCAGGATCAGGAAATAGTAGGGATAGTCGATAGTGGTCATCTCATGATTCACTTCACGTCTGAGGAGGATCTGATTCTTTCTTAGTCTGCAACACCCTAAAGATGAAATGGTGCTCTCTTTTCTCAATTCTGGTGGAATTTTTACCTTCATCTTAAGTTTGAATACCCAATGTTTATGACTTGGGTTAGATTCCCCGAACTCCCCATCCCTTTTCACAATATTTCTATAATTTCAATGCTAGGGAATCTGGTGGGGAGGTTCAATTGTGAGGATATCTGAACGCGAGCACTCCTCCATCTCATTAATTTAAGGGATTTTATCGAGTTCGATGCTTCTAAGGATCCAATTTATTTTTTGTGGATTGTTGTGGGTGAGGAACTCCGATAGAAGAAACCAGTGGTCTTCAAATAATGGGATGACTTTTGTTCTTATTGTTGGATGTTCGAGCATAGGGATCAGGATTGAGGCTGTGGTGCCAATGATAGGAGTGGCATGGGTCTTGTTCAATCAAGTTCTGGTGAGAGAATCTGGAAAATGGTGAAGGTGCAGGAGAACACGACTACTCCCAAGAAACTATCCTCCTAGCCAATGGTTGCTTCAGTTTTTGAGCGGCTAAAAATTATTTTAATGTTGGTCCTTATATGGGGGTTTTAGTGGTGGATTAAGGTGGAATGAGTATGAATTTGGATAGAAGTTATTATATAATAGGAGGTAATGGTGCTAAGGTGGTTCCCTTGGATGAAGGGGTGGCTCTGAATTACAGTTGTTTGCAATATGGAAGTGGTATGCTGACAAGCGGGAGTAGGGGAAGCCTGCTGAGAAGGGAGACATGGCTAGGTCTGGGCATATAGATATCCCCCTAATGTAGTCCCCGGAAGGCATTGTAGTGGACTAGAGGAAGGGAAGTTGGTAGTAAAGCAGTAGCCAGTTGCCGACTATGAATGATGTTTCTATGAATAAAAGGTTTGAGGAGTTGGTTTCGGTTAAGTCAGTTGGAGATGAGGCTGTGTAGGGGGTGATTTGCAGGGGGTGGTAGATGGGTAGACAGAGGTAGTTGGGGTTGGGAAAAAGATGGTTATGGTTGGGAAGGAGCTAATTTTAGTGGAGACACAGACCCCCAGCTTCAATGAAGGACCCCCTGGTCAGAGTATAAATGATCCCTTGGTGATTCACACCGGGAGTGGTGAAATTGGGGGGCCAACATGGGGGTTTTTCCACTATATAATAGTGAAGAGATCGGTGCAGATCGAAAGGAGGACTTAGCTGGAATTCCACTACCGGAGATGGAGAATGAAATGGTGAAGGAGGTTTGGCCCTGGACTTGCAGAAGGCCATGGTGGTTCATGGAGCCTCATCTTCTTAAGATCACTATGTAGTCTTGCAAGATGTGGTGGTGGGGGAACGAACAAGGTTCCCCATCTAGGATGATGCTAAAAGATAAGGGGAGTTGTTTGCTAAGAATGAGCGCATGATAAATCCCAATATGGCCAAGTTCAAGAGGGAAAGAAGTTTTCATGGGAATACCATTGGCAGATCCTCTGGAAAAGGGGGTAGGGATGGTAACAAAGGGGTCTCAAGTATGGCCAATGATGTCGTACTATATGAGATGTCAGCTCATGGAGATGGTTTCACCTCCCCCCCCCAAGGAGGCAGAGGAGGGATTATTTTTATCTCCCTAGGCCTGTGGAAACTCAGGCTACCTCAAGGGTGGTGGAGTAGAAACTAAAAGTCAACAAGCAGGAGCGGCCTCCGTTCTCTTCCAAGAAAGAGAGGCTCAGGGAGAAGAAGTTGATGCTATTCAGACTACAGGAAGTATTTGATTCAGGTTGGTAATCTATGGACACAGAGGTGGACCCATACTTTTTCTTTGATAATGTGGATGCTGGATTTGGTGCAGATGATGACACTTATGGTGCAGGTCTAGTTTATGAGTTTGATGGCGACATTAAATGACTAGTTCTTTTTTTTGTTTGTGTTTTTTGGTTATTTTTTGAGACTAGGTTTGGTGGGAGTGTGTTGGGTATTTTGGGTGTGGGTTGTTTGACTCTACTCCTCCCTTTTTCTGTGTTTCTATCTTTTTTATACATTTTGGGGGACCAAGGATAGCCTGACCCTACACCTTCATTTCCCTAAAACCCTATAAATGCTTAAAACCTTAAAAGGCTGAAAACCAATAACAATATTTAGAAAACATAAACACACCTAAAAACCATAAAACCTCTAAAAACCAAAAAATCCAAAAAATCCATTAGAAATGAAAAAAAAAACTTTTAAACCATGAAAAAATGTTACAAAAAACTAAAAAACCTTAAACCCCTAAAACACTCAAAGAAAACCCAAAAACCATATAACCCAAAAAAAAACTTAAAAACCCTCAAAAGCCCTCAAAACACTAAAACAACATAAAAATTCAATAAAATGTCCTAATATAACAAAAAATTTAAAAAATCCATAAATATATTTATAAAACGTAAGAAGACCATCAAAAACTAAAAATATTTAAAACCCCTAAAATCCCAAAAAAATGTTAAAAACCATAAAAACCTAAAAATCATAAAAATACCAAAAACCGTTAAATCCCCAAAAAAATCCCTAACAATCCCTAAAAATATTAAAACACCTAAAACCCCATAGAAAACCATAAAAACCGAAAAACACATAAAACTAGTAAAAACTTAAAAATGAAAAAATCCCTAAAAGAACATAAAATGACCTTTGAAACCCTAAAAACCCTAAATACCTTAAAATAAATTAAAACATCTAAAAATAAATAAATCCACTAAAAACCAAAAAATATAAAACCCCATTAATCACATAAAAACATAAAAATACTAAAACCCATTAAGAAATCTTAGAACTATAAAAGAAATCCTAAAACCCAAAAAAATCATCAAACCCTAGAAACCTTGAAAATACATAAAAACCAAAAAAGTCCTAAATCCCCTTAATGCCCCTAAAAATATAAAAAACTTTTAAATATCTAAAAAACCACAAGCATATCTTAAAAACCTAAAAACACTAAAAACCCCTAAAAACATAAAAAAAATAACCCTCGAAAACATAAATTCCCTAAAAAACCTTGAATCTCTCAAAACCCTTTAAAACCCTAAAAATTTGAAAAAATCCCTAAAAACACTAAAAATTTAAAAACCTAAAATCCTTGAAAACCAAAAAGAAAACCGTAAAAACATAAAAACACTATAATCCCCTAAAACTCATAAAAACGCTAAAAACAGTAAAAGAACCCAAAATACCCTAATACCCTTTAGAACCAATAAAACACTCTAAAAAATAAAAAGCCCTAAATACGATTAAAAAACATAAAATCAAAAAAAAAACCCTAAAAACTCATCAAATTCTGGAAAACATTAAAAAACTCTAAAAAACCATAAACACTAAAAAATTAAAAAACCCTAAAACCCAAAAAAACCAAAAAAACCCCATAAAACCCAAAAAATTCCTAAAAACCAGAAAAACATAAAAACACAACCCCCCCAAAGAACATAAAAATTTTAAAAATCCAAAAACCCCATAAATACATTAAAAAATACTAAAACCTATAGAAACCCTAAAATGCCTAAAAACATTAAAAACCTTTTAAATCACTAAAATGGTTAAAAAATTTATAACACATTAAAACCCCTAAAAACACAAAAATACCATAATACCTAAAATCCATAAAAATACTAAAAACAACAAAAATCTCTAAAATCCATCAAAATCCAAACGAGACCCTGAAAACACATCAAATTCATAATAAAACCCCAAGGTCCCTAAAACATAAAAACCCTAAAAACCCGAAGAAAACCTTAAAAACCCAAAGAAAACCTTAAAAACAAAAAAACACTAAATCCTCTAAAAAACCTACCAATCACTGCAACCCCTAAAATCCCCTCAAAAAACTAAGAAACTCTAAAACTCTCAAAATCCTTAAAAACTCTAAAAACCATAAAAATATGACAATATACCTAAAAATCCCCAAAATCATAAAAACCCTTAAAACTATAAAAACTCTAAGAAAACATTACAAAACAAAAAACACTTTAAACTTCTGAACCCCTATAAAAGGAAAAAAATCCTAAAACAATAAATGTCCCAAAAAACCTAAAAAAACCCCTAAAACCATTAAAACCCATAAAAAATATGAAAAACCCTAAAACTCATAAAACCCTAGAAACCAATGAAAATAATAAAAACACTTTAAACTCCTAAAAAAATTAAAAATACTATAAAATCCCATAAAAATCATAAAAACAAAAAAATACCGTAAAACATAAAAAACTATACAAACCATAAAAGACCCTAAAATCCCATAAAAATCCAAAAATACATAAAACCCCATAAAATACTAAAAAATAAAAATAAATACCTAAAAAATTAAAATAAACCAAAAATATAAATAACCTAAAAATAATTAACCCCCCCCCCCCAAAAACCTAAAACTTCTAAAAACCCTAAAAGACCCAAAAAACACTAAAACATCCAAAACTCCATAAAGACCCTAAAATCTCTAAAAAAAGAAAAATATAAAAAGATCCCTAAAAATCCTAAAAATCAAAAAAACCCTAAAAACTCTAAAGAAACCCTAAGAAAACCTTAAAACATAAAAACACTTAAAACCCCTAAAAACCTAAAAAAATTTAAAAAAATAAAAACCCTAATGTAGTCGTAATACCATAAAAACCTTTTGAAAAACTCTTAAAAACCATAAAAATCATAAAAACCACTAAAACACTAAAACCCTTTTAACCCCAAAAACATTAAGAAACTCTAAAAAACCCTTAAAACACCAAACAAGAAATAAAAAATCCAAAACCTAAAAACCCATAAATACCCTAAAAATCCAAAACCCCCCAAAATCCCTAAAAACAATAAAAACCCATAAAATCCTAAGAAATCCATAAAAAATATCTAAAAAAACTAAAACCATGAAAATCATTAAGTAAACATTATAACCCAAAAATAACTTAGAACCCTAAAAACCTAACCAACAATAAAAACCCTAACAACCCATAAAAACCATTAAGAACCTTAAAAACCCTCAAAATCCATAGAACCCCTAAAAACCATAAAAACATTAAAAATCCCCAAAACCCCAATAAACAAAAAAACCCAAAAAACCTTCTAAAAACCTAATACAATGTAAAAAACCAAAAAACAATTAAAACACCAAAAAACATAAAAATTCTAACCATAAAAACCAAAAAGAGAACATAAAAACCCCAAAACCCCTAAAAACTATAAAACCCCCTTATAAACCTTAAGAACCCAAAAACCCCACTAAAAACACTGAAAATCTTTTACACCCCTAATATTTTAAAAAAACATTACAAAACCTTGAAATCCATAAAAACATAAAAAAAAACAAAAAACAAAAAAATCATAAAACCCTTTGAACCCTAAAAACTCTAAAACCCCTCAAAATCACTAACAACCCTAAAACCCTATAAAAATACTAGAAATTCGATAAATATCACTAAAAACATAAAAAACCCTAAAAAATAATAATAACATAAAACCATACAAATACTTAAAACCACTAAAATCCTTAAAAATATTAAAAACCCTAGAGACCCTAAAAACACTAAAAATCATAAAAATCCAAAAAATCCTTATAAAGCTCTAAAATCACATTCAACCCTCAACCCACTAAAACAATAAAAACCATTAATCCCCATTAAAAATTAAAAACTCTAAAAATCCATATAAATCCTAAAAAACTCAAAAAATATGAAAAAAATAAAAAGGATTAAAAACCTTAAAAACCACTAGGAAAACCATATTAATTCATAAAAACCTAAAAAACCCAAAAAATATGAAAAAAATAAAAAGGATTAAAAACCATAAAAACCACTAGGAAAACCATAAATACATAAACACACTCAAACCCCTAAAATCTAAAAATGATAAAAACACTAAAAACATATAGAACCCCTAAAATCTCTAAAAACACTAAAAAAATCCTTAAAACCCCTATAATACATAAAAATACTAAAAAATACCATAAAATACCAAATAAAATAAAAAATGTTGATATCCTAGAATCCCCAAGGAAAACTATAAAAACCATAAAAAATAAACCCATAAAAATCTAAAACACTAAAAACCAGAAAACCCTAAAAGACCCTAAAAACCCTTAACCACTTAAAACATTAGAAATCCATAAAAACCATAAAAATCCATTAAAAACCAAAAAACACATATAAATCCTAAAACCACTAAATCATATATAACCACTTTGAACCCCAAAAAATGAAAAAAAATGTAAACACCTTTAAGAAACATAAAAACTGAAAAACAAAAACCCTAAAACCATAAAAACCCTATAAATCCATCAAAATCCCTACGAAAATAAAAAAACCCTAAAAACCATGTAAAACCATTAGAAAAACATAAAAACCTGAAAACACTTAAAACCCCTAAAAAACAAAAAAAATCCAAAAAAATCCAAAAACACCCATCAAAATACCAAAAATTCAAAAAAAAACCTTAAAATTCCTAAAAAACCTAAAGATATCTCAAAACATGAAAAAACCAAAAAACCTTGAAAAATCCAAATAAAAAGTTAGAAACCTAAAAAACTCAAAAACGACTGAAACCAAAAAAACACTAAAAATCCAAAAAACCATAAAAATCCTTAAAAGTCCCTTAAAACCCTAAAAACCCTAATGACCATAAAAACACTTTAAAAAATTTAAAAACCATATAACCCCATAAAAAATATACAAACACACTAAAAAAACTATAACACCTTTATACAAAAAAATTATAAAAAAATCTAAAAAACCATAAAAACCATAAAATGCCTAAAAATCTCTAAAAACCAATAAATTCTCTAAAAACCCTAACAAACCGTAAAATCATAAAAAAATCCCCAAAAATCCAGGAAAACATTAAGAACGCTAAAATCCCAAAAAAACACTAAGAAATCCTTGAAACCCTAAATCACTTAGAACCTCTAAAAAACATAAAAACACTAAGAACCCTAAAAACCACTCAGAATAAAAAAATTTAAAAAACTCCATAAAATAACTAAAAACCATAAAAACTATAAAAACCATTATAATCCAAAAAATTCTCAAAAAATTCCTAAAAACACAGATAACCATAAAATAACTGAATATCCCTAAGAAAACCTTAAAATATAAAAAAAGATAAAAAACCTAAAAACTAAATACTTGCTAAAATCCCTAAAAGCACTAAAAGACCCTAAAATCATAAAAACCCCTAAACCCATAAAACCCCTTAAAACAATAAAATTCCTTAAAACCATGAAAATACTAAGAACCCTAAAACTTAACTAAAAACATGGAAACACCTTAAAACCCAAAAATTGTTAAAAATTATAAAAAACAAAGAAAATACTAGAAAACTCAAAACAAACTAAAAACCCCAAGAAATATAAATTCCCAAAAAAATCCATAAAACCCCCATAGTCCCTAAAAACCTAAAAACCAAAAAAAATCCTAAAAATCCCTAAAAAATAAAAAAATCTAAAAACCCCTAAAATCCCAAAAAAAAAACCCTAAGAAAACCCTAAAAAAATAAAAACACATAAAACCCTTTAAAAAGGTGAAATACCCATAAATATATTAAAACCCCACTAAAACCCTCAAAACCTAAAAAAATTAAATACTCTAAAACCCATTAAAACACTTAAAAATTCAAAAAAATAACTCAAAACACCCAACAAAACTATTAAAACACTAAAAACCATAAATACCCAAGAAACTATCAATGTACCTAAAAACTCTAAAAACAATAGAAATCCTTAAAACACCCTATAAATCCATAAAATGTAATAATCCATAAAAACCTGAAAACCCCGAAGAAAATTATAAAGACATAAAACCTCTTAAACCCCCTAAAAACTAAGAAACACAAAAAAACCCTAAAATACCTAAAATCCCTAATCCCCCTAAAAATTCTCAAAATCCCTATAAACTTTAAAATCGCACAAAATAGAAAAAATACTAAAAACCAAAAAATCCAAAAAAGGCCTTAAAACCCTAAAAATCCCTAAAAACAAGAAAAAACCCCCAAATCCTTAAAATCCCTAAAAACCCAAAAAAATACTTAAAACTGTAAAAAAATGTTGGATATTTTTAAACCCCTAAAAACCATAAAAAAATCCAAAAATCATTAAACCACTAAAACTAAAAAAACACTAAGAACCAAAAAAACCATAAAACCCTAGAACCACTAAAATCCCTAAAAACCTCTAAAATCCATAAAAACCCCTAAAAATAAAAAACCTAAAAACCTTGAAAAAACATAAAATGTAAAAAACCCTAAAAAATTAGAAAGATCCTATGAAATCCATAAAAACCCAAAACAAATAAAACCATTAAAACACTAAAAAACCCTAAAAACATTAAAATTACCAAATACAGCTGAAGCGGGGCTTTGGTTGACCCCTCCGTTGAAGGTGAAATTTCTATTGGATGGGGACTGGCTTTAAGGTCCCCTGGTGATGTTCCAAATACAACTGAAGTGCTTCATCCTGGATGTGTACTTACTGAATGTTGGTATTGGTTTTGAGGTGATGATGTTGCGGTGGTGTCTGGTCATGCTTGTCTTTTCTGTTTTTGATTTTGTTTCTTTGTTTTATTTGTTGGGGTCTTTCTGGGGTATTTGGGTGTGGGTTGATTGACCCTATCTCTCCCCTTGTCTATTTGCTGCGTCTGCTGCATCTTTTGTCTCTTAATAAATTTTGGGTAGTGTCAGGAAAAGCCTGGCACTCGAACCTCTTCTGCCCTAAAAATCTAAAAAAAATAAAAACCCCAAAAACCCCTTTGAAAACCAACAAAACCAAAAAACACTTAAAACCCCAAAATTACTAAAAAACTAAAAACCCTAAAACCCATAAAAACCCTCTAAACACTCAAAATTCCTAAAAACAATAGTATATTAAAAAATATAAAAAATACATAAAAACCATAAAGACATAAAAAACACTAAAGCCCTAAAAAACATGAAGAAACCAACAATGAATTAAAATCAATTAAATCTCAAAAAAATCCTAAAACCCTAACAACTCTAAATACACTGTAAAAACCCTGAAAACCCCCCAAAACCATAAATCCCCCAAAATCCTAAATACCCCTAAAATCCAAAAAACCCTAAAACCACTAAAAAATTTCCTTTGTAGCCCTAAAAAAATTAAAAAATATTAAAAATATTAAAAACCCCAAAAAGTAAAAAAACCCTAAAAACAAAGAACTTTATGGACCATAAAAACCCCAAAAATCCAAAATACCCTCCAAATCCATTAAAACCATAAAAATAATAAAATCCTAAAAAATCCTTAAAATTACCTAAAATTGTAATACCCCTAAAACCCTGAAAACCCTTAAAACCATAAAAACATAAAAACACCTAAATCCCCTCGGAACACTAAAAATGATAAAAATCCTAAAACCCAAAAAACACTAAAAACCCATAAAAATCCTCTAAATCCCTGAAAAAACTAAAACACCACAAAATTACAAAAAGCCTTAAAAACCATAAAAATGTAAATACACTAAAAACTTTAAAAACCCGTAAGAAAACATGAAAACCCTAAAAAAACTTTAAACCCCTAATAACCTAAAAAATCTAAAAACCCTAAAACCCTAAAAAGACATAAAACCCAAAAAACCAAAAAACCATAAAGCACTTACCAAACATAAAAAACCCAAAACAAATAAAATGCCTAAAACCACTAAAAATTATAAAAACCCTTAAAATCATTAAAAAAATTAAAAAACTCTAAGAAACCCTTAAAATCTGAAAAATCTAAAAAACCCAATACCCCAAAAAATCAAAAAATCATTAAAAACCCTCAAAATCCCTAAAACCCATTTAAATATTAGAAATCCTAAAAAACCACTATAAATCCATAACAATATAAAAACCACTTAAAACCCTTACACCCCAAATAAAAACATAAAAACCTAAAAACCCTAAAAAACCTTTAATACCCTGAACACTATAAAACCCCCTAAAACCATAAAAATCTAAAAAAACCATAAAAACCCAAAACCCAATAAAATCTATAATACCACTTAAAACCCCTAAAAGTGTCAAAAACACTAAAACCCATAAAACCCCTAAAAACCTCAAAACTACCTTAAAAACTAAAAATTACATTAAAACTCAAAAAATATTAAGAAACCCTAAATACACTCAAACCCCTAAAACCCTAAAAACCAAAAAATACTAAAAATTCTTAAAGAAACTTAAAAAAATAAAAATCTCTAAATCCATTGAAAACCCCTAAGAAAAATTTCAAACCCTAAAGATAATTAAAACACATAAAAACCTAAAAAAGGAAAAAAACCATAAAAACCCAAAAAACCCATAAAAACACAAAAAACCCGAACACCCTAAAAAACCATAAAAACATTAAATCCCAACAGAATCCCTAAAAAACCTAAAAAATCCTAAAAATATGAATAAAGACATAAAATTACCTAAAATCCAAACATAACGTAAATTAACTAATAACCCCTATGAAAACATTAAAGATCAAAAAATAGATAAATCTTCAATAAACCTATAAATGATAAAAAACAAGAAAACCCTAAAACCCTAAAAACATTAAAAACCATAAAAAACCTAAAAACTATAAAAAACCTATAATCCATAAAACCCCAAAAAACTATTAAAGACTCTAAAATGCATTTAAATCCCTAAAACATAATATAATCAAAAAAACCCTTAAAAAGAAAAAAAACTAAAAAAAAGAAACCCCCAATAACCAATAAAAACCCTAAACATTAAAACAATCCGAAAAACCAAAAACATAAAAATCCTTAAAATCTAGAAAAATTCTTAAGAATATAGAAAACCATAACAACCTGTAAAATCCCTTAGAAAACTTTAAAACCTAAAAAAATTAAAACACCTAAATATCTAAAAATTCTAGGCATCATTAAAACCCAAAAACCCTAAAAAACCTAAAAACACTCAAAATCCCTAAAAGCCTAAAAAACCATAAGAATCATAAAAATACATAAAAATGAAAAAAACCCTAAAACCACTTGAAATCCCAATGAAAACATTAAATACCTATAAAAACATAAAATCCATAAAAAAAATAAAAATGATAAAACCCCCAAAAAAAACCCTAAAAGGACATAAAACCCCTAAATCACATAAAACCCATAAATACCCTTAAAACCATAAAACCCCTAAAAACCCACCGAAAACTATAAAACCCATCTGTACATCAACAACATCAAAAAATCTTAAAAAACACAACATCCTAGATAAAACTGCAAAAAATCCCTAAACACCAAAAAACAATAAAAACCCTAAAACCCCTAAAGACACGCAAAACACATAAAATACCTCAAAAATGTAAAATCCTTAAAAATTACTCAAAATCCATAAAAACATAAGTAATAATAAAACGCCAGAAAATATAAAATAAAAAACCAAAAATATTGAAAAAAATAAAATCCCTTAAACCCCCAAAACCCTAAAAAACCATGAAAACCCCAAAATCCATAAAACACCAAAAATCATTACAACAACATAAAATTTCATAAAATACTAAAAAACCAATAAAAGTTATAAATACTCATTTAAACCACTAATTTTTTTTAAAAAATTTAATATCCATTAAAAACCCCAAAACCCCAAAACCCCAAAAAAACAATAAAAACCTAAAAAATCATTAAAACCCACCAAATCCCTGAAATCCATAAAAAAAATCCTAAAAGTCCAAAAAATCTATGAAAACCTTAAAAACATAAAAAATATAAACCCCTAAAAATATAAAAAAAAGGTGAAAACCCTAAAAACACTCTAAACTCCCTAAAGACCTACCAAATCCCAAAAAATACTAAAAACCCATAAAAGTACTAAAAATCCAAAAAACCCTTCAAAAGCTAAAAAAACCAAAAACACCAAAAACACCTAAGAAAACCTTAAAAACCAAAAAACACATAAAACCCCATAAACATAAAAAACAATAAAATCACTAAAAATACCTTAAAACCCCCAAAATCTATTAAAACCCATAAATCCCCTAAAAATCATAAAACCCCCTAAAACCCCTAAAACCTTCTAAAATCACTAAAACCCCTTTAAACCTTAAATACTTTAAAAAAATTAAAAAAAATATTATAACCCCTTAAAATCTCAAAAAAACCCAAAAAACACAAAAAAACCACAAATACCATAAAAAACCCAAACCCCTAAAAACCCTAAAACCCTAAAATTAACTAAAAATTTAAAAAACCCTAAAAACCATGAAAAAACTTTATAAATCATTAAAAATAAAAAACACTTAAAACCACTAAAAACATAAAAAATGCTAAAAACCCCAAAAACCCAAAAATCTAGAAAAATCTATAAAAAATCATAAAAATCATAGAAAACCCTAAATATCTATAAAAATGTAAAAACCTTAAAAACCCAGAAAAACAAAAAAAACATAATTTCTAAAAACATATAAGACCCATAAAAAACCTAAAAGCACAATGAACTGTAACCCCTAAAAGACCCAAATAATACAAAAAATCGTAAAAACCATAAAAACCTCTAAAAACATTAAAAACCCTAAAAATCAAAAAAATCCAAAACTACTAAATATCATAAAATCCATTTAGACCCCAAAAAACATTAAAAAAGTCTAAAAAGGTCTAAAAAACATGAAATCTCTAAAAACTAAAAAAATAAAAAAACACATTAAACCAGAAAACCCCTAAGGACCCTAAAAACCATCAAAATCCATAAAGACCCATGAAATAATAAAATACCTAAAAAAATCCCTAAATACCCAAAAAATGTAAAAAACAATGAAAATCCTTAGAAATATAAAAAACCTTAAAACACATAAAACCCCTAAAAATAATAAAACTCTAAAACCCCTAAAAACCTCAAAATCTCTAATTCCCCCAAAATACCATAAAAAACTAAAAATATTAAAAATCCTTAAAACATAAAAAACTGTAAAAACCCGAATAAAACCTAAGAAAACCATAAAAACCTAAAAATTCTTAAAACCCATAAAAACTTAAAAAATGAAAAAACCCCTAAAACACTAAAAGACCCAAAAAACTGTAAAAACCACTAAAATCATAAAACTCTTAAAACCCAAAAAATACATAAAAACCCATGAATGAAATAAAACAACTAAAAACACCAAATACCCTAAATTAATAAAAAACACTAAAAAACTGTTAAAATCATAAAAAAAATTAAAAAACTCCTAAACCCAAAAAAACTATAAAAACCCTAAAATCCTAAAAACCCTCAAAATCCCAAAAAAATATAAAGACCATCAAAGTCCAAAAAACTCCTTAAAAATCCAATAAATGTAAAAAAACTTGAAAACCGATAAAACCAAAAGAAAACCTTACAAACCTAATAATACTTAAAACCCTTGAAAACCAAAAACTCTTAAAAATCTAAGAACTCCAAAATTCCCAAAAAAACATCAAAATAACTAAAACCATAAAAATCTATAAGAATCATAAAAAGTAGTAAAAATAACTAAAAAAACCTAAAAACCCTAAAAACCCCTAGAATCATTAAAAACATAAAATCTCTTAAAACCCCCATGAAACCTGAAAAATGATTAAACCCTAAGAAACCCAAAAAAAGACCCTACAACACCTAAAACCCTAAAACCCCTAAAACCAAAAAAATAGAAAAACTCAAAAAACTATTGAAACCCACTAAACATCTAAAAATCATTTAAACCCATAAAACATTATAAACTATTAAAAAAACCTTTTAAACCTTAAAGAAATCCAAAAACAAAAAAAACTGTAAACACCCTAAAAAACTCTAAAAGCCCTAAAAATTGTAAAATTCTAAAAAAAGATATAAAAAAATCCTAAGAAATTAAAAACCCCCAAAATCCCTAAAAAAAATAAGTCCTGAAATCACATAAAACCCATAAAAATATAAAAATTATAAAAAACCAAAAAACGCCCTAAAAATCATTAAATATATAAAAAACCTAAAAAACATAAAAACCCTAAAACCCCATAAATACACTAAATACCAATTAAATCACTAAAATCCATTTAAACCCTTAAAAAATTGATAACTCTAAAAAACCATTAATATAATAAATATAAAAAATCCCTAAAATCCCAAAAAAAACCAAAAAAACCAAAAAAACCCCTAAAAACCATAAAAACAATAAAAATCTAAAAAAAATTCTACAAATTTCTTAAACCGTATAAAACTTTAAAATTCATCAAAAACCATATGAAACCCATAAAATCCAAAAAAACCATATGACACCTAAATCACCAAAAAACATAAAAAACCCCAAAAAACCCAAAAAATTTCTAAAAATCCTAAAAATACATCAAACCCCATAAAAACCAAAAAAACATCAATAAAAATCCCAAAAGAAATAAAACACCATAAAAATTCATAAAAACCCTAAGAAAAACAAAAAATCCTAAAGTCAATTAAATCCAACAGTAAATAAAAAAATGTTAAAACCCTGAAAAACCCTAAAACCCCAAAAAACCATAAAAACAACCTAAACCCCATAAAACCGTAAAATACCGAAAAAACATTAAAAATCCTTTAAAACCCTAAAAATGTTAAAACACTAAAAAACCATGAAAACCCTAAAAACCTAAAAAAACCCATGAAATACCAAAAAACAATAATACTCTTAAACCCCAATAAAACCCTAGAAACCCTAAAAACCCATAAAAACCCTAAAAACCATAAAATATATGGAAAAAATGATCACTAAAACTCCAAAATCCATAAAAACCCTAAAACCTGTAAGAAGACTATAAAAACCTAAAAACACTAAAAATGAAAAAAAACACAAAAACAGTAAAAAACCCTAAAACCCAAACAAACTATAAAAACCCATAAAAATCCTAAAAAACCCAAAACTTCTCTAAAAATATTAAAAACTCTCAAAACCTTGAAAAAATTTAAGAAAACCCTAAAAACCAAGAAACACATAAAACTGATAAAAACCCTAAAACCCTTACAAACACCAAAAAATATACTAAATCCCTACAAATCAAAAAACCATTAAAAAACATTAAAACCCATAATAAACATAAAAAATCACAAAAAACTCTAAAAACCTATTAAACCCTAGAAAATGTTAAAGAGCTCTAAAAAACCTTGAAACCCTAAGAACTAAAAAAATCCAAAAAACCCAAAAAAACCATAATACCATAACAACCCTAAAACCCACAAAATCCATAAAACCCAAAAGCCCATAAGAATAAGAAAAAGACTTCAAAATCCTTAAAGAAATAAAAAAACTTAAAAACCTGAAAACCCTAAGAAAACCACAAAAATATAAACCCACTAAAAATCCCTAAAAACATAAAAATGCTTAAAACCCTAACCCCCCCCCCCAAAAAAAACCCTCAAAACCATAAAACCGCCAAAACCACTAAACACTCAAAAAAATCATTTATACCTTTAAATATGTTAAAAAACTCCAAAAACCTTTGAAAATCTGAAAAAATAAATAAGAAACCCATAAACCCCAAAAAAACAAAAAAAAACCCTAAGAACAAAAAAAACACTAAAACCCCTAAAAACCCTTAAAAACCCTAAAACCATAAAAAAAATCCCTAAAAATTCATAAAAACATAAAAACATATTAATATAATGGAAAACCAGAAGAAAAAATTAAAAACATAAAAACACTTAAAAACCTAAAAAATGAAACAAAAATAAACCCAAAAAACCCAAGTATCCCTTAAAATCTCTATAAACACTAAAAACCTATAAAAATCTTAAAATGATTCAAAAATCCTTAGAAACATAAAAAATCAAAAAAAGAAAAAATAAACCATAAGAAAATATTAATAACTAAAAAACATATAACCTATAAGAAACCTAAAAACCCCAATAAACCAAAAAACCCCCTTAAAAGACCATAAAACCCCATAAAATCCCTAAAAAACTTAAACCTTCTAAAAAAATTTAAACATTATAAACCACTAAAATTTATAAAAACCCTTTAAACCCCTAAAAATATTAAAATCACTAAAGAACATAAAACCCAAATAACTCCAAGAAACCCTATATCCCCAATAATAGGTAAAATCGTTAAAAACCCTAAAAAACATCAAACCCCTAAAACCCTAAAAATCATAAAAGTATTTATAAACCATTAAAATTTAAAAATGTAAAAACCCTAAAAAATCCAGAAAAACCCCTTAAGAAACCCTTAAAATACTAAAAACACTTAAATCCCATAAAAAATCTAAATATTCCAAAAACCCTAAAAACCCCTAATCCCTAAAAACCCAAAAAAATCCAAAAAAAACATAAAGAACAATATAGACCCATAAAACGGTAAAACCCCACTAAAAACACTAAAACACTTTAAACCACTAAAAATAATAACAATTTATAAAAAAATTTAAAAACACTAAAAAACTGAAGAAAAATCCCAATGAAACAAATAAATCATAAAAAACCCTAAAACAATAAAAAATCCTATAAAATATCCAAACCCTAAAAACCATAAAAATCATAAAAATACCTAAAAATCTGTAAAAAAATAAAAAAACCCTAAAACCCCTCAAAATCCCCAAAACCCTATTAACCTATAAAAATCTTAAAACCCTAAAAATCCATATAAATGTAAAAAAACCCTAAAACCCATTAACAAAATCACAAAAACCTAAATGTAATTAAACCCATAAAAAACCTAAATAAAATAAAAAACCTAAGACACTAAAAACCGTAAAAACCGTAAAAACCCTCAAAAACCCTCAAAAACCATAAAACCCCTACAAAGCATAAAAGCATAAAAAACCCTAAAAACACAAAAACACAAAAAAAGCATTAATCCCTTTAATTATTTAATAAAAAACTAGATAACCTAAAAACTTAAAAAAAATAAAACACCCCAAAATCCCAAAAACCCCATAGAAACCTACATAAACCAAAGAAATCATAAAAACCCTCAAATCCTAAAAAACCATAAAACCTATAAAAATCATAAAAACCACTACAAATCCATAATATTGTAAAAACCCTTAAAACCCCTGAAAAGTCTTAATAAAACCTAAAAAAAAAAAGACTTAAATCCCCCAAAAATATAAAAAACGCTAAAAACCATAAATTCCAAAAACCCCAGAAATACTGAAATCCCTCAAATCCCTAAAAACCCGTTAGAAAATCATAAAAACCAAAAAAATAATTAAAATCCAAAAAAACTAAAAACACCAAAAAACAATAAAGTCTCTACAACCCATAAAACCCAAAAAACCACTAAAAACACAAAACCCATAAAATCCCAAAAAACAAATAAACTGTAAAACCCAAAAACCCACTAAAACCATAAATCCCCCAAAAAACCACAAATCCATAAAACCCCATAAAAATCCTTAAAACCCACTAAAAACTCTGAATAAAATTTAAACCCCTAAAAATGTTAAAAACACTAAAAACCATAACAACCTAAAAAATTAAAAAAACCCATAAAAACTAACATAAAAACTATAAAAACCATTAAACCAAATAACCCTAATGATCTTTAAAATCCATAAAAACCTAAAAAACCATAAACCCTAAAAATTTTAAAAATTCCTAAAATTGGACAAAACTCCCTAAAGTCATAAAAACCATAAAACCCTAAAAACAATAAAACCCCTCAAAACCACAAAATACAAAAATCCCCTAAAATTCAACAAAAATGTAAAAAACCGTAAAAAACCTAAAAACCATAAGAAAAACATGAAAACCTAAAATCACGTAAAACCCCTAAAAATGCTACGAAATGAAAACATAAACCTAAAATTACCTTAAAACCCTAAAAACTCTAAAACCATTAAAAAACAAAAAAACCCGAAAACCACTAAAACTCTAAAAAACATTAATCCCCTAAAACATTTTAAAACTCTAAACACCATAAAACCCTATAAACTCAAAAAAAACCCAAATCCCCAAAAAACAAAAAAACATAAAATACCTAAAAACCATAAAACCCCAGAAAATCACTAAAAACCCTAAAACCCCTAAAAATCATAAAATTCTTAAAAGTGAACTAAGAATCCTTAAAAATTAAAAAAAATATACAAAAACAATAAAAACCCATAAGAAATCCTTAAAACCTAATAACACCCAAAACCCCTAAAAACCTAAAAAAGAAAAAAACCCGAAAAACACATAAAAACGTAAAAACCATAAAACCCCTAAAAACATTAAAAAACCATAATAAAACTTAAAATCCCTAAAAACCAATAAAAATTATAAAACCCCTTTAAAACCTAAAAAACATTCTAAAACATTAAAATCCTTTAAAACCCTAAAAACAAAAGAAAACACTAAAAGACCAAAAATACCCTAAAACCCCCCAAAACTCTCAAAATCCTTAAAACCCTTAATAAACTAAAACGCATAAAAATAATAAAAACCCTCTCAAAACTGTAAAGACATTTAAACCCATAAAAACATTTAAGAAAATCTAAAATCATAAAAACCATAAAAATTTAAAAAATTCTAAAACTAAAAAACCATAAAATCCATAAAAGACAAAAGAACCTCAAAATATGTAAAAACCTAAAATAAATAAAAACTATAAATATCATTAAAAATAACTAAAAACCAAAACCCCCTTAAACCCCGGAAAACCATCAAAATCCCTAAAAACCCTCAGAAAACCAAAAAATTATAAAAAATCTCAAAAATCCGTTAAAATGTAAAAAACCAAAATAATTCCTGAAAAACCCTAAAGCCAAAATATAATTTAAACCGCTAAAAAATATAAAAAATGATAAGAACCATAAAAATCTCTAAAAACCCTCAAAACCATAATATTCTTAAAAACCCAAAAATTCATAAAAATACTTAAAAATCTGTAAATATAACTAAAAAGATAAAAAAATCCTAAGAAAAATATAAAACCAAAAAGCACATACACCTCTAAAAACAAAATAATATGTTAAAACACCTAAAATAACCTAAAACCCCTAAAAACCATAAAACCCCTTAAAAACTTAAATAACCAAAACCCCATGAATACCCTAAAAACCTTATAAGTAGTAACGTGAAATGGGAAATCCCAGGTAGGATGAGCCAAGCCCACTTGGGTTTGAACTTGTGTGGGTTTGTCTTCCAATCCCCATATATAATGAGAAAAATAATTTCAATCCTGATCCACACCGTAATTTTCCGTGGGTATCCAACAGGCTTTCTAAATTTTTTTTAAAAATATAATACTTATAATAATTTAAATATTTTATTTTTTTTCTAATTATTATTGGTAGCTGTGGGGATAAGTATGGGTTGACAATATCTAGAGTATTAAGAGATGTGATGAGAATGTTTTCTATGAGTTATTGGTTGTGTGGGGCGATACATATGTGGTCGAAATATGTTGCGATACAAAGTACACGAGTCATCATTGAGTGGTGATGAATAATCATGTTAGTTGTGTGGTGATGTAAATGACTGGACTTGTGAATGAACAATGACTCTCTAGGTAATGACTGGTTTCAAAGAGGGATACTAGGGTTCCGATGATCTCCATTACTATTTTATTAATAACAAAATAAAGTTAAATAATAATAAAATTAAGTGAACTAAAAACTATTATGATTATAATAACTTTTCTAGAATTGAATCCATTTGTAGGGGTGATGGGTTCCATTTTTGAGAGGTGTGACGAAACACCATGTTAATATTGTATATAATTAGTATATAAATATTATAATATCATATTAAAATAATAAATATAGATCTACTTAAAATTTATGTTTGAATAAATGGTGAATTAGTATGACCATTACCATGATAAATCATATGTCATGGTTTAATACTATTTTTTATTAAAAATTCTTAAATGTAAAAGAAGGAAATATTTTAAAAATAACAATTTTTTAAGTTAGGCCCATAGGAAATCCCATACCCATGCAGGCTCAACCTGTATTCACCATCACCCATGTGGGATCCACCCACATTGGCCCATATCATAAAGATCAAAATTTATAGCCCCCCACCCGACATATTCCCCATACACACGAAGCCAGTGGGTCAAGGGCATGTTTTTTGTCACTAACTTTAAACCCCAAAAAATGTAAAAAAAAACTTCAAAAAGCCTCTAAAACCCTAAAAACTAAAAAAAATAACTAAAACCCAAGAAAAACCATAAAACCCATAAAAACTAAAACAATCCATTGAAACTATAAAACCCCTAAAAATGAAATAAAACCCCTAAAAATACCTAAAAACCATAAAAACCCATAAACATTCTAAAATTCCCTAAGAACAACTAAAAACATAAAACCCCCTAAAAACCATGAAAAACATTAAGGATAACCTATCATCCTAAAAACATTTGAAACCTGTAAGAAACCAAAAAATGATAAAATACATAAAAACAAAAAAACCGTAATAATCCTAAAAATCATTAATAAAATAAAAACCCTTAAAACCAATAAAAACCCTAAAAATCATATGAACCATAAAACCCACTAATAACTCTAAAACCCTTTAAACCCCTAAAATGTTGAAAAACTCTAAAAACCCAGAAAACCCAAAAAATAAATAAAACATAAATAACACAAATAGCATAAAAACACTAAAAACCCTAAAACCATTAAAACCCTAAAAGCCACAAAATCCCTAAAAACATAAAAAACACTAAAAACCCTTAAAATCGTAAGAAAAACAAAAAAATTAAAAACACTTAAGACACCTAGGACCCTAAAAAAATTCTAAAAATCCCAAAAATCCAAAAAACACTAATACCCCAAAAAACCATAAACCCCAAAAAGTATTCAGAAATCCAAAAAACAATAAATATCTATAAAAACTCTAAAAACCATTTAAACCTCTAAAAATAAAAAAAAAATAATAAAAACCCTTAAAATAATAAAAAAACTCAAAAACTGAACTCAAGAAACCCATAAAAAATCATAAAAACCCAGAACCCTCAAAATCCCTAAAAACCCTAAAAACCATAAAAATCTTAAAAATGCCCTAAAAATACCTAAACATTTAAAAAACATAAAAACCATGAAAAACCTTAAGAAAAAATTAAATCCTAAAATCACCTAAAACCCCTAAAAACCTAAAAAAACGATGAAAACCATAAAAATCTCTAAAACACCTAACAACATTTTAATCCCACAAAACACCTAAAAACTAAGAAAAAAAACCTTTAAAACCATAAATATGTTAAACTTAAAAGAATCATTGAAACCCTAAAAAATTAAAAAACCCTAAAACCTCTAAAAATAATTAAAATCCAAAACACCCTCAAACCCTTAGATTCCCTAAAATCCCCCAAAAACCATAAAAATACAAAAAGACATAAAAATCCCTAAATACCGAAAAACCCTAAGAACACTAAAAAAATCCCAAGAAAACCTTAAAAACAAAAAACCCTTAAGACCTAAAAAACCCTAATAATTATAAAAACACTAAAATCCTTAAAAACCCCAAAACCTGAAAAACCCTAGAAACCACAAAAAACATTAAAATACACTAAAAACTAATAAAACCGTGAAATCACTAAAAACTATAAAAACACATTAAACCCCAAAAATGTTAAAAAAACACAAAAAACCTTAAAACCCCTAAAAAATCTAAAAAACTCCATAAAAACTCCAATAACCCCTACAATCCAATCACAATCATAAACATCCCAAAAGATCGCTAAAATTGAAAAAAACCCTAAAATACTAAAAAAACCCTATGAAAACCATAAAACCCAAAAAACACATAAAACCCCCTAAAATCTAAAAATCTCTAAAACACAACACAACCCTTAAAACTCTAAAACCACTAAATACCCTCAAAATCCATAAAAACCAATAAAACAACAAAAATACGGAAAAAACACTAAAAATATCTAAAAACAAAAAATACACTTAAAAAGCCTGAAAAATTATATGAAAACCTTAAATTCCTAAAAAAACATATAACCTCACAAAACCAAGAAAAGGATAAAAACCCTAAAAACACAAAAAATTTCCCAAAAACCCTAAAAACCCCCAAAAATATCTTAGATTCCCTAAAAAATATAAAAACCCCTATAATCTTATAGACCCTATATAAACAGAAAAAATGACTAAAAATTGTAAAAACATTTAAAAAAATAAAAAATTAAATACATTTAAAAACCTTAAAACAAAAAATTCTCTAAGATCCAAAAGAATCCGTAAAATCCCAAATAATCATGAAATCATCACAATCCTTAAATATCCCTAAAATACATAAAAATTATAAAATTCCATAAATAGCCCAAAGAATCCTTGAAAACATATAGAAGCCTGAAATCCAAGAAAAACTGTATGAAAACGACCAAATCATAAAAACACTCAAAACCCCTCAAAACCCTAAAAATTCTAAATCCCCTAAAAACCCCAAAAAACTGAAAATTCTCTAAAATCCAAAAAACCCCCCAAAATTAATAAAACACTAAAAACACATAAAAACCCTAAAACACTAAAATTTATAAAAAAAACAATTAAAACCTCTAAAATCATTAAAATCATTAAAAACCCATATAAACACTAAATCTCATAAAACCCCTAATACGCAAAAAAACCCATAAAAATCTAAAAACCCCTCAAAATCCTCCAAAATCCTAAAAACCCTAAAAACAATAAATATCCAAAAAATTCCTTAAAAATCCCCATAACGTAAAGAATGATTAAACAATGACAAACCTTAAGAAAAATTAAAAAACATAGAACTCTTAAAACCTCTAAAAACATATAGAAATCTTAAAAAACTTAAAATCCATGAAAACCTAATAACACCTACAAGCATTAAAAACCCAAAAAAAAACAAAAAAACATGAAAAATCATTAAAAACCCTAAAAACCCATTTAACCCATAATAATTTTAATAAAAAATAAAAAACCTTAAAACCCTTAAAACTAAAAAACCCCTAAAGTCACAAATTCCATAAAACCACAAAATATCGTCAAAATCCAGAAAACCCCAAAACAATATCCCTAAACCTCACTAAAAAATTAAAAATTACAAAAAACTATTAAAAAACCTAAGAAAACCTTAAAATCCAAAAAGAAATTTAAATCTATAATGAACAGAAAAAATTATAAAACCCCTAAAAACCTGAAAAAACCTAAGAACCCTAATAACCATAGAACCGCCTAAAAAATTAAAAACCATAGAAACACATTAAAAAATTAAAATGAGAAAACCCCTTTAAAACCTCAAAAAACATTAAAAACAATAAAAAATTAAAAACCCTAAAAACTGAAAAAACATTGAAATCCGAAAAAACAATAAAACCCTTAAACCCTAAAAAACTACAAAACCCCTCAAAATCCATAAAATTACTAACAAGGCATAAAACTTCCAAAAAACCTTAAAACCATGAAAAAATTCAAGAAAACCTTAAAAAATTAGAAACCCTTAAAACCCCTAAAACCTAAAAAATGCTAAGAACCATAAGAACCATAAAACCCCCTAAAACCATAAAAATCCCAAAATGTCCATAGAAACTCCAGAAAAATACTAAGAACTATAAAAACAAATTAAAACCCTAACATTTTAAAAACTCTAAAAAAACCATAAAACCCAAAAAACACACTAAAACCCTAAAAAACCTAAGAACATTAAAATCCCCAAAAATTCCAAAAAACTGTAAAAAACCATTAAATTCATAAAAATTCTTAAAAATCACTAAAACCATAAAACTTATAATAAAACCTTAAAACCTAAAAACAATTAAACCCCCTAAAATTCTAAAAATGATAAAATATGAAAAAACCCTCCATACAATAAAAATAAAAAAATCCTCAAAATACCTAAAAACCCTAATAACCCAAAAAAGTCCTAAAAATCTCTAAAATATCTACAAATGTAAAAACCCCTAAAACCCAAAAAACCCCTAAGAGAACCCTACAGACCTAAAAACACTTAAAACCTCTAAAAACCTAAAGACACCAAATAACCTTAAAAACAACAAAAAAACTAAAAGAACCTAAAACCCATAAAACCCCTAAAAACATTAAAAAAATCTAACCCCCCCCCCCAAAAAAACTGTAAAAACCAAAAAAAAATATAAAAACCCATTGATCCTCTAAAAATATTAAATACATTAAAATCCCATTAAAACCATAAAAACTCCTAATAAACATAAAAACCCAAAGAATCCATAAAAACAATAAAACTCTACAACCCCTCAAAATACCTAAATATCGTAATAACCATAAAAATCCTAAAAAATACATAAAAATCCCTAAATACATAAAATCAATAATAAACCAGAAAACCCCAAAGAGAAACCTCAAAACCCAAAAACACATAAAAACCTCAAAACCTAAAAAATATTGAAAACCATATTATATATATACATACCTATATATATATATATACTAAACACCATAAAACCCCTAAAATATCTAAAAACATCAAAACCCATAAATACCCTTAAACAACTAAAATCTCCAAAAACCCTTTAAATCCATAAATATGTTATCAAATCTAAAAATCCTTACAAAACATAAAATCTCAAAAAAAAACCCTAAAATCCATAGAATCCATAATAGCCCTCAAAATATTTAAAAAATAGAAAACCCCTATAAAAATATTAATAATTCCATGAAAATCCCTAAAAACTTGAAAAACCTAAAAACCCTGATAACCCGTAAGAAAATAATAAAAACCAAAAAACATATAAACCCCTAGAAAGAACCAAATGCTAAAAACCCTAAAACTCCCCAAAAAACTAAAAAACCATAAAACCCCAAAAACATATCAAAACCCCTAAAAATCCCTAAAAAACCTAAACCCACTAAAAACTCTAAAAGAACTGGTAAACCTCTAAAAATTTAAAACAACTCTAATAAATATAGAAATACAAAAAAATAAAAAAAACCCTAATAACCCAAAAAAAATCCATAATAACCCTAAAAACCATAAAACCTCTAAAATCCCACAAAATCACAAGAAATCCCAAAAAACCATAAAAATAAAAAAAATATCCCTTCAAATCCCGAGAAATATAGAAAACCATAAGACATGAAAAAAAAGGAAATAACTAAAAATATGGTAACACTTAAAACCCTTAAAATCCTAATAATGAAAAAAAACCCTGTAAAACCCAAAAGATCATAAAAACCCTTAAACTCCCTAAAACCCTTAAAATCATAAAAATCATAAAAATACCCTAAATTCCCCTAAAAACTTAAAAATTTATAAAAACCATAAGAAAACCATAACACCTAAAAACAGTTAAAATACCAAAAAAATCTTAAAAATGATAAAAACCCTAAAAAGACTCTAAAAACCCTAAAAATCTCTAACAACCATAAAACGCCTAAAAATGTTTAAAACCCAAAAAACAGAAAATTAACCTAAAAAAGTACAAAATATGTAAACCATTAAACCTATAAAAATTTTATAAAACTATAAAAACACATTAAATCACTCAAAACAAAAAAACCCTAAAAAACTAAAAAATATATAAACCCATAAAAACCGTAAAAATCCATAAAACCCCTAAAAATCTAAAAAATCTAAAAAATCCCTCAAATCCATAAAAAAGTGGAAACCCCAAAAAATCTCAGAAAAACCCTAACAAAAACTTGAAAAATCTAAAAACACATAAAACCCATAAAAACCTAAAAATTCTAAAAAAAAACTAAAAACATAAAAAACCTAAAAATCAAAAATATATTTAAAAACATTAAAAACCCTAAAATTGAAAAAACCCCTTAAAACCCACTAAAATTATAAAAACCCTTTAAACCCCTAAAAGCATTAGAACACTAAAAAAATTAAACCCCTAAAAACCCTAAAAACCCTAAAGACTATAAAACCAATAAAAACCCCAGAAACATATAGAACCAAAAAACCATACTAAATACATAAAAACCTTACAAAACCATAAAAATATGAAAAAATCCCTAAATATTCCTAAAAACATAATAACTCTTCAAAACCATGAAAAACCCCAAGAAAATACTAAAAACCATTAAAATTATCTTCTAAAAAACCTAAACATGCAAAAAACACTAAAAACCGCTAAAATACTAAAAACCTCTAAAACCCACAAATTTATTAAAATTTTGAAATCCATAAAAATTCTAACAAAATCATAAGAATCCCTCAAAACCGAAAAATACTTAAAACCCCTAAAAACCTTAAAATTTTAAAAACGTTAAAATCGCTAAAACCCTGATGTTGATAAAAACTCCTAAACCACTAAAGTCCCTAAAAACCCTTAAAACCAATAAAACCATAATAACCCAGAATCCATAAAAAACCCCTAAAACATCATAAAACCCATAAAAGACCACTCAAAACTCTAAAAACACATTTTCCTTATAAACGTTTAAAAAATAAAAAAAACTAAAAAACCTAAAATTACTGAAAAAAACAAAAAAAAATGCCTTAAAAAATAAGAAAACCTATAGACCCAAAAAAATCCCTAAAAACCCAAAAAAGTATAAAAATGTTAAAACTTCCCTAAAAATTCCAACAAACCTCAAAATCCATAAAACCCCTAAATATACCTAAGAAAACATTAAAACCCTAAAAATGCTAAAAACCCAAAAAACCCAAAAAAACCCTCAAAATACCTAAAACTCTAAAAACCATAAAAATCCTAAAATATCAACAAAAAAAAATACCTAAAACCCCTAAAACCCCTAAATGAACCTTAAATACCTAAAATCACATAAAACCCCAAAAAATATAGAAAATGAAAAAAACCATAAACACCCCTAATCAGATTGTAAAACCCTATCAATTAATTATTCCTCTCCATCTCATTCCCACATAGAACAAACTCAAATTTTATTATCTTTATTCGCAAATGGGAAAATTCTATTGACATTGGGAACTTCCAGCCAGTGGCTATCGGAAATACTATTCAAAAAATCATGAGCATGATTCTGGTCATGATAATTGGGAAATTTGATGGGAATATACTTACCCCAAATCAATTCGGGTTTGTTTCAAGGAGAAATATTCAGTATTGTCTTTTCACAACCTCATATAGAATCAATTTCATGAGGAAGGATTCCAAACATGGTTATTTTGCTCTAAAGATTGACATCTCTTGGGCCTTTAACACTATCAAGTGGAGTTTTGTTTTTCATGTTCTCTCTAAATAAGGTTTCCCAAGGAGATTCATAAATATGGTCATATCTATATAAAATAGTGTTTGGGTCTCCATTCTCATCAATGTCTCTACTAAGGGGTTTTTTCCCATGATCTCGTTGGGTCAGACAGGGAGATCCACTTTCAGGAATTCTCTTTGCAATTGCTGAAGACTATTTGAGAATATGCCTCATTGATCTCATAAAGGATGGCCTCTTCAATCCATTTAAGGTAGGGAGAGATCTCAAGTTCCATATCACATGTTCTATACAGATGATATTCTCTTTTTTGGGCATGCTGAAAAATAGACTTTTTCTTCAATCGGGTGATCTTTCATCACTATGAATGTGTGGCGGGACAATCTATAAGATGGAATAAATATTATATTGTCTTCGAGGAGGGGGTGTCCAGCCCTCGACAATTTTCCATTTCACAGTACCTTGGGGTTAAGAGGGGATCACTTCCTTTTTATTATTTGGGTGTCCCCATCTTTTGGTGAAGAATCGAGTGATGTCACCTTGAGAGAATTGCCACTTGAATCACTCAACAACTAGATAAATGAAAAGGGAAGTGCCTATCGCAAGCTGGAAGGGTTTGCATCATCAATTTGGTTATCATATCTATGTTCAAATATAATTTCTCCATCTATAGGTGGTCGGTCGGCTTTATCAAGGATCTGTAAGAAAAGATTAGGAACTTTTCTGAGATGGGATGCATTAGCGAAAGGAGACTAATTTCGGTGGCTAGGAAAGACTATACCAAGACAGTTGACTTGGGGGATTGGAATCAAGGACCATATAAAATTTAATGATGAAATCATTTCCAAATTTACCATTGGGCTGTTTGAATCTATGGGCGGTGGCCTGGGGTTCACTCGAGAGAGGTTTGTGATTTATCTTTGTGATGCGTACACAAGATACTTTACATCCTCTGTTTGTCCAGCAATTTGTGCCCCATACAAGGGAATCACTTCTCACTCGAAATAGATCATCTCTAAGAACTCAGATTTTAATTTTTGGTCCACTACCTAGATTGATAGGCCTTTGTAGGAATATGTGAATCCCCCTACTGGCCTTAGACTCATGTCCATCACGACCTTTATTCCTCAATTAGAAGAGTTTCAGATGCTACTCCGAGCTGAAATTACCATATAAATTCATAGATACACCTTTATTGATAATGAAACATTGATCTAGAAACCCAAAATTTTTGGGAAGCTTAATAAAAAGGACTTCTATCGATAAAAATGTGCTTGGGGTTCATCTCCCCCATCCTAGATCTCATGCTTTAGGAGGAACTTCATTCCCCCGTCTAGCCATCTGATACATTAGAAAATATTGAGAAACCGGCTGCCCCTACCGAATTAGCTACAAAAAGTTGGTCATAGTCTGGCCTCTATCTTTTTTCTCTACATACGTGCCGAGGAGAATATTCATCACACCTTTATTTAATGTAGGTTTGGAGCTGCACTCTGGGAATACTTGTTGTATTTGTTTGGGTTCCCACTTTTCTTGGACATGCCTCTCATCGTGCCACTGTATAGCCTGGCTATCTTGTCTTGCAGTGATCAGGTGCATCACTTCCTACTTGTTGCTATCACAACCACCATCTCTATCATTTGGACCGCTTGAAATGTGGATGCCTTCAACAAGAAGAATCTATCCTTCCATGGTGTTGTGGTGATGATTCATAAGGCATTTCATGTAGTGTCTCGTACCCCGCAGGCTCGATGGCAAATGATGTCAATGATATCATTATCCTTTGGCTTCTTGGTGTCCCTGGCAGGACCAGAAAACCACAGGTTCCCATGTTCATCTGTTGGAACCCTCTACATCCCTCCAGGATTATGGTTAACCTGGAAGGTACAGATTTGGGAGCGCCGGGTCCTACTGGGTGCGGTGGGATCTTCCGCACCTATCAGAGTTTCCTTAAGGGATGTCTCTGTCACTTTATTGGTGATGGGTGTGCCCTCTAAGGTGAAATTTGAGATATGATGAAGGGGATTAAGTATGTCGTTCAATTTGGATAGAGCATTCTCTGGCTGGAATCAGACTCTATGCATGTCGTGAATGCCATTAAGAACAAATCTAGGCGCGTCCCTTAGAAGATTCTTCATCAATGGGTGGAGTTCCTTTCCCTATGTCAAAGTTTGAACCTCAATGTGACACATGCCTATAGGGAGGCGAACTCAGTTGCGGATGCACTTTCCAAGAAGGCTATCATGGAGTGGTGCTCGATGTGGTCCTTCATCACCCTGTCTTTTTTCTTCATGATTGTGGAATCTGATTTGAAGGCTGAATTGCACACCCGGTTTTGTAATCCCTCCTTGGAACACATTGTTGTTTTCTTTTTTCCTTTTCAATAAATTTTGGTGGACCAGGCTAGACTGTTCTTGAGCCTTCCTTACCCCTAAAAACCCATAAAACTATATGAACCACTAAAATCACAAAAAACCCTTTAAAACCTCAAAAACATAAAAAAAATATTCAAAACCTTAACCCCCCCCCCCAAAATCAATAAAAAAACTCTTAAAAAACCAAAAAAATACCCAAACCCCCTAAAACCCTAAACCCCCCTAAAATCTAACAAAATATCTAAAGTCCAAAAGACCATAAAAATCCAAAAAATCCCTAAAAATAAAAAAAATAAAAAAATATAAATACCTTGAAAAAACCAAATATAACCATAAAAACATAAAAGCACATAAAACCCCAAAAACAAAAAAAAAATGAAAAATCCCTTAAGAATTGTAAAAACACCAAAAAATCCCTAAACCCCTCACAATCCCTAAAAACACTAAATACCCATATAATCTTAAAAAACAACTAAAAATCCATCAATACATAAAAATCTACAAAAACTCTAAAAACCCCTAAGAAAATCTTAATAGCCAAAAACACTTAATCCTCTAAAAACTAAAAAAACACAAAAATCTCTAAAAACCTTAAAAGACCCTAAAACCCCATAAAGAACCTAAAACCACTGAAAACTATAAATATCCCTTAAACCCATAAAAACATTTAATACTATAAAAAACCAAAACAACACTAAAAAGCTAAAGTAACCCCTAAAAACCCAAAAAAACCCATAAAAACCCTACAATCCCAAAAAACCCCAAAAACACCTAGAAATCCCTACCAACCCTAAAAACCATAAAAATCCTAAAAATACCTAAAAATCCCTAAAAACATAAAAAATCCATAAAACCCTGAAAACCCCTATGAAGAACATAAAAACCTAAAAACACAAAAAACCGCTAAAAACGTAAAAACAATAAATACACTAGAAAATCCTAAAAATCCTTAAAACGATGAATACCCTCAAAATCCCTAAAAACACTAGAAAACCATAAACCCCCATAATATCCCAAAAAATACCTTAAATTATAAAAAACCTAAAACCCCTGAAAACCCTATTAAAACTAAAAAAACAAAAAAACATTTAAAACCCCTAAAAACATAAAATTGATAAAAACCCTAAAACCCCTAAAAGACCATAAAACTCAAATCCCATAAAAACTTAAACCCCATAAAAACCGTAAAAATTAAAAAAATCTCATAAAAACTAAAATATCCCTAAATATATGAAACTATTTACACCACTAAAACATTAAAATACTCTAAAACCCTAAAAAACTAAGAAAAACCTAAAAATCTAGAAAACCAAAACAAATCAAATACCCCAAAAAACCTCAAAATCCCTAAAAACCCAAAAAATAATAAAAAATAATTATTAATCCAAAAAACCCCCCAAAACCTCAAAAAATTCTATGAATACCATAAAAACCCAAAAGCACTTAAAATCCCTAAAAAACACAAAAATAATAAATACGCTAAAAACATGAAAACACAAAAAAAATATAAAAACCCCTAGTAATTTATAATAACCTAAAACCAAATAAAACCGTAAACCACTAAAAACTATACAATGAATTTAAACAACTAGAAATTTTAAAAAAAATATATGAAATCCTTTCAAACCCTAAAAACACAAACAAAAACCATAATAACCCCAAAAAATGAACCCCCCAAACCCCTAAAATCCCTCAAAATCCGGAATATCCTAAAAAATCAACAAATCAAAAAATATCCTTAAAAATTTCTAAAAATAAAAAAACCAACGAAAATCCTAAAAACCCAAAAGAAAACCTTAAAAAATGAAAAAACTTGAACACCCTTAAAACCTAAAAAACTCTAAAATCCCTAGAAACCCCTTAAAATAATAAAAACCATAGAAACCCATAAAAACAATAAATAACCTAAAACCCATAAAAAGAAATTTAACTACTACAAAGTATAAAACCCTTTATAACCATAAAAACCCAAAAAACCCCAAAATCCAAAAAACCCATAAAAATATTAAAATCCCTAAAAATACCATAAAACATAAAAAACCATAATATCACTGAAAAAACCTAAGAAAATATTAAAAATATAAAAAAATTAAGACCCCCCAAAACCCTAAAAAAACTAAACACCCCTAAAAGACCCTAAAACCCCCAGAACCGATAAAAACCCTAAAAGCCATAAAATACTTAAAAAATAATAAAACCTTAAAAATCACTATAACATATATAAACCCTTTAAACCCATAAAAATTTCTAAAAAACAATAGAACCCCATAAAAACCAAACAAAACTAAAAATAAATCACTAAAAACCCAAAAAACCCATGAAAACCCTAAAATCCTTAATAGTAATAAAACCCCTCAAAATCATTAAAAAACATTAACATGATATCCCAATAAATCATTAAATATTCATAAAAACACAGTATAGCCTAAAATTGTTAAAATCCATAAGAAAATCATAAAAATGTAAAAACAATTAAAACCCCTAAAAATCTTAAAACATTAAAATCCCTAAAAATCCTAAAAAATATAAAACCCATAAAATACATAAAATCCATAAAAAACTAGAAACTATAGAATCACTTTAAACCCCTAAAAATGTTCAAAAACTCTATGAAACCTTAAAATACCTCAAATATAAAAAACCCAAAAACCCAAAAATATCATAAAAACTCTAAAACCCCTAAAAACCCTAAAAACTCTTAAAATTACTAAAAACCCTTATACCCAAAAACCCAACAAAAAAACCAAAAAAATTCCAAAAAACATAAAAAACTATAAAAAACAATTGGAAAACATAAGAAAACATCAAAAACCTTAAAACACTTAAAACACATAAAGCCCTAAAAAATCCAAAAAAATCCCAAAAACCCTAACAACCCTCAAAATCGCTAAAAACAATAGAAAACCATTAATACGAAAAAGTCATTCAAATTAATAAAATGTAAAAACCCTAAATCCCTGAAAATGATAAGAAAAACATAGAATCCTAAAAACCCTTAAAACCCCAAAAAATCTAAAAAATGATAAAAACCCTGAAAACACCTAAAACCCCTAAAACCCAAAAAACCCATAAAAATACCTAAAACCTTCAATACCCTTAAAACCAATAAAACCTTAAACCCAACTATAAACTCTGAAAAACCATTAAACCTTGAAAAATGTTAAATCCCAAAAAACCCATAAAAACTAAAAAAGTCAAAAAAACCCTATAACCCAAAAAACCCCAAAAAACCATAAAAAACCCTAAAACACCTCAAAATCATTAACAACCTTAAATAACAATAAAATATTATGAAATCCCAAAAATTACCTAAAAATATAAAAAATCGTAAAAAACATGAAACCCCTAAGAAAATAATAAAAAACTAAAAATAAATAAAACCCCTAAAAAACCTAAAAATTGCTAAAAACTCTAAAAACCCCAAAAAACCATAAAACCCTAAAAATACTTAAAAATCCTAAAAATCCTAAGGAATCCCTAAAAATACTTAAATACACAAAAATTCCTAAAAACCCTAAAACCCCCTAAGAAATGATTAATAAGGTAAAAATACTAAAACCCCTAAAAAACATAAAAACGTTAAAAACCCTAAAAACCATAAAACAGCCTAAAAACCATAAAACCCCTAAAAACAATAAAAACCACTAAAACATAATAAAAACTCAAAATCCCCATTATAAAATAAAAAACACATGTTAAAACATAATTTTTTTTAAAAAAACCTCTAAAAATATTAAAAAAACTAAAAAATCTCTAAGAACACAAAAAAACCATAAAACCCCTAAAACCCATAAAATTCCATAAACCCTAAAACTCTAAAAAAACTTTAAAACCATAAAATTATAAAAGGCCCTAAAAACATATAAAAACATAAAAATTCCTAAAAACACTGAAAACCCAAAATAAAACCATAAAACTCCAAAACAATTAAAAACCAAAAAAATAAAAAAATTACCTTAAACCCATAAAACCTTCCAAATCTCTAAAAATAATAAAACCCCTTAAAAACATAAACACCCATAGAAACATAATATTCACTACAAACTCTAAAACCCTTTAAACCACTAAAAACCTTTATAACAATTTATAAAATCTAAAAAACTTAAAATACTCGAAAACTCAAAAAACCCCCAAAACTCTCAGAAAATCCATAAAAACCCTAAAAAATCCCTAAAAATTCCTAAAGTCCATAAAAATCATAGAAATCCCAAAAAATCCATAAAAACAAAAAAAACCAAAAGCCCTAATAAAAAATAAGAAAACCTAAATGTCCTAAAAGCACCTAATACCCTAAAAAATCCAGAAAACTCTAAAAACCATAAATCCATTAAAAACCTAAAAACCCTATAAAAACCCTAAAACCATTGGAAATTCAAAAAAACCTATAAACCAAAAAAAGTTTTAGAAAACATTAAAAACATAAAAACACATAAAAAATTAAAAAACACTAAAAACCTAAAAAACATGAAAACCCCTGTAACCCTCAAAATCAATAAAATGCTAAAAAACCATAAAATAATAAAAATCTCTAAAAACATCTAAATATTCAAAACTGCTAAAAATACTGAAGAACCATTTGGATACCATAAAAACATAAAAAAACATGAAATATTTAAAAACGTAAAAAACTGTAATTATCCAAAAAACACTATAAATCATAAAAACGAATAAACCCCCTAAAACCCTACTAAAACTCTAAAAACCATTTAAACCTTTAAAAACATAAAAAAATCTGAAAAAAATTAAAACCCTAAAAACATAAAATACATAAAAATTCATAAAAATTAACAAAACCCCTAATAATACTAAAACCTCTCAAAATATTTAAATAACATAAAACTAGAAAAATCCTAAAAATCACAAAAAAGTTGCTAGAAACTTAAAAACCCCTTAAAACCCTATGAAAATAATGAAAACCAAAAAACAATTAAAACCTCTAAAACCCTAAAATAACTAAAAACCCTAGAAATACCATAAAACCCCTAAAACCATAAAAACCCTAAATACACAAAAAAACCCCACAAAAAACATTAAAAACCCTTTAACCCCTATAATGTTTAAAAAATGTAAAATCCTAAAAATTCCTATAAACTAAAAAAATCCCTAAAACACAAACGAACCATAAAAAACCTAATAACATTAAAAAATACTAAAATACCTCAAAATCCACAACAACCCTAAAAACCACAAAACCCTTAAAAATGATGAAAATCCCTAAAATGTAAAAAACCATAAGTATCGAGGAAACACCTAGGAAAACCATAAAAAGAAAAAACACTTAAAACCATAAAAACCTTTAAAACTCTAAAACCCTAAAAACACTCAAAATCACTAAAAACTGTAAAAACCCATTAAACTCCTAAAACACCTAAAAATCACTAAAAGGTAAAAACCCTAAAAACCCTAAAACCCCTATGAAACCCATGAAAACATAAAAATACATAAAATCCTTAAAAAACCAAAAAAACCAAAAAACAATAAAAAACCCAAAAAACCTAAATGCCCCAAAACCCTATAAAACACTAAAAACCATAATAATCCAAAAAACCCATGAAAGTCATAAAAATATTTAAAAACCATAAAATACCTAAAAACCCTAAATCCATTAAAATTCTAAAAATAAAAAAAAAGTCTTTTAAAACCTACAAAAACCGTAAAAACAAATAAAACCTTAAGAAATGTTTAAAAACCTAAAAACACTTAAAAACACTCAAAAACATAAAAATATTAACAACCTTAAAAGTACTAAAAACATTAAAAACCCTAAAATCCCCTAAAACCATAAAGACCCAAAAAATCCATAAAAACCCTAAAAACCACTAAAAAAACTAAAACCTCATTAAAACCCAATAATTGTTAAAAAAACATAGAAAAACCTTATAACCCAAAACACTCAAAAAACATTAATAACAAAAAAACATAAAAATAAGAAGAAATATATAAAACCCATAAGAATTCCTAAAAACCTAAAAACCTAAAAAACCCTAAAAAATCCCTAAAAAATCGTAAAAACATAAAAACTGTAAAAACCCCAAAACCCCTAAGAAAACATTAAAAACAAAAATCACATAAAACACCTAAAAACATAAAAGTTGATAAAAACCCTAAAACCATTAAAAACCCTAAAAACCTGTAAAAAATCTAAAACACTTTAAACCCAAAAAAGTTTAAAACTATAAAAAACCATAAAACCATAAATAAAAAAAATCATAAAAACAAAAAAATGATAAAAATACAAAAACCCCTAAAACCCCTCAAAATCCCTAAAAATCAAAAAACCCATACAAATCCTAAAAATTCCCTAAAACCCTAAAAACATAATAAAACCCTAAAAACCTAAAAATTATTAATAAAACCTAAATACAGTTTAAACCCCTAAAGAACCTAAAAATACTAAAAATCCTAAAATGAGTTAAAAACACTAAGACTATAAAAACCATTAAAAAATATAAAATCCCTAAAAATCATAAAAATCATAAAACACTATAAAAACCCTTATAACCCACTAAAAACTATAAAATCCCCTTAAACCCATAAATACGTTAAAAAATCTAAAAAACATTAAAAACATAGATACTCAAAAAATATTAAAACCAAAAAAAACCTTAAAACCCTTAAATCCCTCAGATTCATTAAAAATCCTAAAAAACATTAGAATGTAAAATACCCTAAAATCCTTAAAACTCTTAATAAAACATTAAAAACCCTAAAAATATGACAAAAAAATAATAACCTCAAAATGAATAGAATACCTAAAAATCCCTAAACCCCATAAAACACAAAAAACTTAAAAAAACTAAAACCCTAAAACACTAAAATCTATAAAACCCCTTAAAACCCCAAAAAACATTAAAAACTCTAAAAAAACTAAACATCCAAAAAAATAAGAAAAAACCCTAACCCCCCCCCCCCCAAAAAAACACAAAAACCCTAAGAACCTTGAAAGACCATAAAAACTGATAAAAATCCTATAAAAATACCTAAATATCCTTAAAAATGTAAAAGAACCTAAAACCCTTGAAAATACTTATGAAAACCATAAAAATAAATAAAATACTTAAAACCCCTAAAACCTAAAAATTGCAAAAACAATACACAAAATACCCTAAAAACCATAAAACCCCTAAATCCCCTAAATAATATAAAAAACACTTTAAAATCCTGAAGAGATTAAAAAAATATAAAATCCCTTGAAAACCAAAAAAACATAAAAAACCGCAAAAAACCATAAAAACACTACAATGCCAAAAAAATCCCACAAAATCACAAAAAACGTTAAAAACCATAAAAAATTTTAAAATACATATTTATTCCTTAAAATATAAAAAAATTAAGAACCATGAAAAAAAACTAAGAAAAATATAAAGAAATTAAAACACTTAAAACCCTAATAAACCTTAAAAATCTAAGAACCTTAAAAAATAATAAAAACCCAAAAAACCCTAAAACCACTAAAACCATATAAAACCCAAAAACACCATAATAACCATAAAAACCCCTAAAAAGACTAAAACCCTTTAAACAGACAAACATGTTAAAAATTTCTAAAAATCCTAAAATTCTAAAAAAATAAAAAACAACCCTAAAACCCAGCAAAAACAAAAAACCGAAATGAACCTAGAAACCCTAAAACCCACAAAAATCATTAAAAACTATTAAAACCATAAAACTCAAAAAATATCACTAAAAATACAAAAAAATATGGAAACCCTAAAAAACAATAGAAAATTTAGGAAAACATTTAAAACCTAAAAACAATTTAATCCCCTAATAACTGAAATATGAAAAAAAAACCCTAAAAACACGAGAAAACATAAAAAGCATTAAAATCCTTAATGAAACACTAAAATACCATAAAAATAAAAATACCACTAAAAACTAGAAAATCCCTTTAAAACCCTAAAGACGTTTAAAAAATCCCAAAAACAATAAAACCCCTAAAAACCACAAAAAACCATAAAACCCCCAAAAAACCCAAAACCTCTAAAAACCCTCAAAACCCTAAAAATACCCAAAAACCTTAAAAGAATATAATATTATTAAAAAGTACATAAAAACATAAAAACCCCTAAACCTTGAAAACCCCTAAAAAAAACTTAAAAACATAAAAAACACTTTAAACTCCTACAAAACCTAAACAACGCTAAAATCTCAAAAAACCTCAAAAAACCCAAAAAATACATATAATAATAAAAACATTATAAAAACCATGAAATCCCAATAAAAACACTAAAAAAATCTTAAAAACCTAAAAAAATTGTAAAAACCAAAAAAAACTTAATAACCTAAAAAATATAAAAACCCAAAAAAACCATCAAAATAAAAAAAAATCCTACAACCCATCAAAATACTATGCAGTACCTAAAAATATAAAAACCATTAAAAACCATGGAAACCCCTAAGAAAACATAAAAAAAACAGTTAAGACTCCAAAAAACACAAAAAATGCTAAAAACCTGAATAAACACTAAATTACACTAAATACCCTAAAACAGATAAAACCCGTAACAGGCTCAAAAATTCAAAATAGACCCTAAAAACTAACTAAAACTCTAAAACCCATTTAAAACCCTAAATACATTAAAAATACAAATAACCTTAAAACCCTTAAAACAAACAAAAAAACAAAAAAACCACAAAAATTCCATAGAAAACCCTACAATCCTAAAACCCCCTTAAATTCATCAAAAATCCAAAAAAACCCTTGAGAACCATGAAAATCATAAAAAAACATAAAAAAATTTACATAAAACCCTAAAATCCATGAAAATCTCTAAGAAAAACATAAAAACCTAAATAAACATAAACCTTAAAACCATAAAAAATTATAACAGCCCTAAAAACACATGAAACCCCATAAAAACACTAAAAACCATAAAAAACCAAAAAAACATAAACCCATAATTACCCTAAAAACCAAAAAAAAATATAAAAATCATTTAAACCACAGAATACATTAGAGAACTCTAAAAAGTTTAACAATAACAAAAAAGTCAACAAAACCTTGATCCCCAAAAAGTGATAAAAAACTAAATACCCTAAAAACACTAAAAACATCAGAAAACCAAAAACCTTGAAAAATACTAAGAAAACCTAAAAAACCGAAAAACATATAATACCCTAAAAAAATTAAAAATAATAAAACCCCAAAAAACCATAAAACCCTAAGAACCCATTAAAACCCTAAAACCCCACTAAAAACTCTAAAAACCATATAAAACCCTGAAAACCTAAAAAACAACAAAATCCTTAAAAATCCTTAAAATCCTTAAAAGCCTAAAAAATCCCTAAGAAACAAAAAAAATTAAAAAAACTCAAAATCTAGATGAAAACCATAAAATATTAAAAAAATAATAAAACCCCTAAAAAACATGATTTTTTTTAAAAAAATGTAAACACCTTAAAAACCATAAAAAACATAAAATCACAAAAAATCATTTAAACCCTATAAAAATTCTAAAAACCACTAAAACTATAAAAAACCCTAAAATCCTAAAAAACAAAAAAACCCTAGAAACGAAAAAAACCTAAAAAACTAAGAACCTTGAGAAGTAATAAAAACTGTGAAAATTCCAAAAAAACCCTAAAATGGTAAAAATTCTAAATCCCCCCAAAAAATCATAAAAAAAATAAAGACCCATGAAAACACTAAAAACACTAAGAAAACATTAAAAAACTAAAAAGACATAAACCCTATAATAAAAAAACAATAAAACCCTAAAAAACTCCCAAAAACTTCTTAAAACCCTAAGAACCATTAAAATCCCTAAAACAATATAAAACCCTAAACAACCATAAAAACCTAAATAACAAATAAAAACTCTTAAAAACCATTAAACACACAAACATGTTAAAAATAATGAAAACATTAAAAACACTAAAATTTAAAAATAAAACCCTAAAAACCAAAAAAAACATAAAATAAAAGGGACCCTAAAAATACCTAAAAATCATAAAACTCAAAACAAATCCACATAAATACATAAAAACGTACAAATCTATAGAAACCAAGAAAACCCCTAAGAAAACTTTAATAACCTAATAACGCTTAAAACCCATAAAAAAAGAATGAAAAAAGGCTAAAAACCCTAAAAAGAATAAAAACAATTCCCTAAAACCCTAATAAAAACTACAATCCCTTAACTAACTAAAACCACTAGAAAATCTAAATACCATATAAACCCCTAAAATGTAAAAAAACACTCAAAATCTTTTAAACCCCTTAAAATTTACCCCAAAACCCCCCAAACCCATAAAACCCCTAAATTCTCTAAAACCCCTCAAAATCCCTAAAAAGCCATAAACCCATAAAAATAATAAAAGGCCCAAAATTTCATAAAATTTTAAAAACATCTAAAAACCTTGAAAAACCTAATAAAACCTTAAAAACATAAATACACTTTAAACCCCGAAAAACCTAAAGAATGTTAATATCCATAAAACTCTAAAATACCCTATAAATTATAAGCACCATAGAAACCCAAATAAAAACCCAGAAAAACCACTAAAGACACTAAAACCCCACAAAACTCCTAAAAACATAAATCAAATTATAAAAAAAACTTAAAAACTATGAAAAATAAAAAAAATATGAAATATAAAAAAACATAAAAGCACTAAAAACCTATATAACTATAAAAAACCTAAAAACCATTAAACCAGCCAAAACACCCTCAAAGTCCCTAAAAAATTATAAAAACCATAAAAATCCAAAAAAACATAAAATCCCTAAAAACCATGAAAACCCATATGTAAATATTAAAAACATAAAAACACTAAAACCCCTAAAAATAAAAAATATCTAAAAAACAGAATAAACCCTAAATAACCATAATATCCTAAAATCATAAAAACCACTAAAACCCTAAAAAATAGAAAAAAGACTATAATAACTCACTAAAACTCTAAAAACCCTTTGAGCCCCTAAATAAAATAAAAAATATAAAAAACCATAAACCCTTAAAAACTAAAAAAACAATAAAAATATAAAACTACAATAGAAACCTAAAAATCCAAAAAGCCCCCAAAACCCCTCAAAATCCAAAAAAACAGTAAAAACCATGAAAATACTAAAAAAACCCTAAAAATCCTTAAAAATGTAAACAACGCTAAAAACCCTAACAAAAAATTAAAAGCCTAAAAACATCTAAATCCCTAAAAAACTAAAATTGATAAAAACCCTAAAAACCATGAAATCCCTAAAAACCCAAAAAAACAAAAACCCATAAAAACCATAAAGACCTTAAAAACCACAAAAAATATAAAATTCCATTAAACCCCTTAAAACATTAAAAAACTCTAAAAACCCTTAAAACCCCAAAAAACTCAAAAACCCACTAAAAATCCAAAAAAACCCCATGAAAACTTTAAATACCCTAAACCACTTAAATCTATTAAAATCCATAAAACCCTAAAAACAATAAAAATACTAAAAATCCCAAAAACCCACTAAATATATAAAAAACCATAAAAACTGTAAAAACACTAAGAAATCATAAGAAACCTAAAAACACCTAAAAACTAAAAACCTAGAAATGTTTAAACCCCTAAAAATCCCAAAAAACCTTACAACAATAAAAACCTAGAAACCCATAAAAAACCTACAAACCTAAAAAACACTTAATCACCACTAAAAACTCTAAAAACCATTAAAACATTAAAAAAAATTAAAAAATATAAAAACCCTTAAACCCCTCAAAAATTAAAAAAAATCTTCAAAACCCCCAAAACTGATAAAACCCTAAAACCCTCAAAATCCCAATCAAAATCCTAAAATCCATAAATATACAAAAAAAATCCATAAAAATCCATAAAAATATAAAAAACACAAAAACCATGAAAATAGTAAGAAATACAATAAAACCTAAAAGTTCTTAAAACCCATAAAATTTGAAAAAATGCTAAAAACCTTAAACACATTAAAAACCATTAAAATCATAAAACCCCTAACACCCATAAAAACAATAAAAACCCAAAAAAATTTAAGAACCCACAAAAACTCTAAAAAACATTATAAACCTTCAAAAATAAAAAACCCTAAAAACCAAAAAAGCATAAAAACACTAAGAGCCCTGAAAAACCCAAAATCCCCCAAAATCCATAAAAACCCTAAAACATCAAAATTCTAAACACACTAAAAATACCTAAAAACATAAAAAATCTAAAAACACAAAAAAATATAGGAAATCGGTAAAAAACTAAAAACTATTAAAACCCTTAAAAACAAAAAAGATGCTAAAAGCCTTCTAAAACTCTAAAAAACATAACCCCTCCCCCAAGAATCTTAAAACCCTAAACACCTTAAAAACACTATAAAAGTAATAAAAAATCTAAAACCCTGTTAAACCACTAAAATCATTAAAATAATAATAACAAACCCCATAAAACACTAAAAATTCCATAAAACCCCCAAACCATAAAACTCTTAAAACCCTAAAAAACCTAAAACACCTAAATGTACCAAAAGATCCTAAAAACCCGTAAATCCTCAAAAATTCCTTAAAAATAACTAAAACATAAAAAATACTAAAATATTTAAAATACCGTAACATATCCTTAAAAACATAAAATAAATAAATCCCTAAAAAACATAAAAAACATAAGACCCCTAAAAGACGTAAAAATGCTAAAAACCATAAAATCCTCTAGTACCCCAAATACCAAAAAACCCTCAAAATACCTAAAAATACTAAAAACCCTTAATAATCTTAAAATCCATTAAAATTAATAAAAATTTAAAATCACTAAGAACCCAAAAACCCCCCAAAAAAACATTAAAAACCAAAAAACACTTGAAACCCTGAAAACCCTAAAAATGATTATAACCCTAAAAGACCATAAAACCCCTAAAACATTAAAAAACACAAAAACTCTAAAATGAACTAAAATCACTAAAAAACCCTTTAAACCCCTAAAAACGTTTTAAAACTCTAAACAACAAAAACCCGCTAAAAAACTAAAAAAAAACAAAAACCCAAAATAATGGAAAAAAACCAAAAAAACCAAATAACCCCAAAAACTCATTAAAAACCCTAAAAACCATAAAAATGATAAAAAAATCCCTAAAAATGCCGAAAAATATAAAATTCCCTAAAACCCTGGAAAACCCCGAAGAAAATATTAAAACCCAAAAACAATTAAATCTCATAAAAACATAAAAAATGATAAAACTCTAAAAACCATAAAAAAACAGAAACACCTAAAATACATAAAAACCAATAAAGCCTTATAAACAATAAAAACCATAAAAACCATAAAAAATAAAAAAAAGAACCTAAAAACCTAGAAAAGCATAAACACCCCTAAAACAATCAAAATGTGTAAAACCCCTAAAAACCATACAAATCCAAAAAAACACTATAAATGTAAAAACCCATAAATACCCTGAAAAATCTAAAGAAAACCGTTAAAAACTAAAAACACTTAAAACCCCTAAAACCTACAAAATTATAAAAACACTAAAGACCATATAAAACTTTGAAAACCCCACAAAAACCATAAAATCTTGTAAAATCCAATAAATACCCTCAAAATAAAAAACAATAGAAACCCTTTAAACCTCTAAAAGTGATAAAAACTCTAAAAAAACTTAAAACTCCTAATAATTAAAAAATAACCACAAAACTGCTAAAAACCCTAAAAACCCTAAAAATCCTTAAAAACTATCAAAACCACTAACAACACTTTTTCCAAAAAAAACAAATAAAAGAACTAATAATACCTAAAAACATAAAAAGACATAAAATTGATTACACTCATTAATAAAACCATGAAAAAAACACTTAAACCCCCTAAAAACCTAAAATACAATAAAACATTTAAAGTTAAAAAAAACCAAATACTATAAAACTTCTAGACATCTTATGAAACCCTAATTTCTCATAAAAATCCTAATACCATTAAAAACTCTAACCCCCCTCCTCCAAACCCTAAAACACCAAAAATTTCAAAGTACCCTAAAAATATTTTAAAAACATAAAAAAGAAAAAAACACTAAAAACTTGAAAACACATAAAAATACTAAAAACCCCCAAAACCCATCAGAATCCATAAAAACCATAAAAAACATTAAAATTGAAAAATACATAAAAATATATAAAATTTTAAGAATCCCTAAACCCCCTAAATACCCTAATAAAACCTTCAAACCTAAAACACATAAAACCCCTAAAACCTAAAAATGCTTAAAACTATAAATTACCTTAAATACCCCAAACCCCTAAAAATTATTAAAAACCATAAAACCATAAAACCCCATAAAAAAATAAAAAACCCACTAAAAACTCACGAAGCCCTTTAATCCCATAAATGGGTTTAAAAAATATAAAAACCTTAAAACATATTAAAAACTGAAAAAATAACTAAAAACCCCCAAAACATAAAAAAACATAAAAACCATAGAAACAATAAAAAATCCTAAAAACGACCAAATTAAAAACATTAAAAACATAAAAATTCTAAAAGAATTATAAAAATCACTAAAAATGTAAATAACTCTAAAAACCTTGAAAAATTATAAGTAAAGTTTTTAAAAAATTAAAAAATTAGAAAAACCCTAAAAGTCCCTAAAAACCAAAAAACCTAGAAAATTAGAAAACCCATTAAAGCCTCTAAAAATCCCAAAACCAATAAAAACCCTAAAATCCCACTAAAAACACTAAAGCCCATTTTAAAAAGAAAAAAAATTAAAAACTCAAAAAACAATCTTAAAACCCTAAAAACTAAAAAATCGAACAAACACAAAAAACCCAAAAAATCAAAAAAAATGAACTGAAACCCCTCTAAACCCCTAAAAACCACAAAACAACATAAAAATACTAGAAAATACCTAAAAATAAATAAAATTTTATAAAACCCTAAAAACACTAAAAACCACTAAAAATCCTAAAAAACACATAAAACCCTTAAAAACTTAAATAACGCTAAAAATCATAAAACCCTTAAAGGCCATAAATCCATAAAAACCCCATAAAACCCTAAAACCCCATAAATACCCTAGATAAAAAATAAATATTACTAAATCCATTTAAACCCATAAATATTTTAAGAAACTCAAAAATGCCCTAAAAACTCAAAAGAATCCCCTAAAAATCAAAAAATCCATAAAACCCCTAAAAATGCTAAAATCACTCAAAATATCAAAAAAAATTAAAAAATAAAAAAGACCTAAAATCCTTCAAACATTATAACCCCTAAAAGCCATAAAAAATCCTATAAAACCCTAAAAACACTTAAAACCTTTAAAAACCCAAAAAATACCTAAAATGATTAAAAATCCTAAAAACCTATAACCCCTAAAACATTAAAAAACCATAAAATCCCATAAATATCTAAAACACAATAAAAACACAAAAAACCTATTAAACCCCCAAAAATTAAAAACACTAAAAACCCTTAAAACACCAAAAAACTCAACCAAAACCCTAAAAACCCTAAAACCCTAAACCCCTCCAAATTCATTAAAACATTAAAGACACAAAAAAATTATTATGAAGTCCCTAAAATCCCTAAAAATGTAACGTCTCAAAAAACCCTAGATATAATAAAACCCCTAAAACCATAATAAAACCTATAAATCTATAAAAACCCTAAAACCCATTAAAAACACTGAAAACACTTTAAAATTATTAAAATGGTAAAAACTCTAAAAACATTAAAAACCCTGAAAAACTCAAAAAACACTAAAAACCAATAAAATCAATAAAAATCCTAAAACCTATAAAAGACCTAAAAACCTCAAAATCCCTAAAAACACAAAAAATCCTAAAAATGACTTAAAAATAAAATAGTACATAAGAAAAACTAAAAAACCGGAT